>OY728137.1:639821996-641051718 GCA_963277665.1 Viscum album
AGAACGGAACAAGAAAATAAATTAAAAGAAAATGAAGAGGGTCTCAAATATTGATTCCTTATTCTTACTAACCTCCATAGGGGATAGGTTTTGGCATTTTGTTAAGAAAAACATTTCTTGGAAGTGGTAGAGGGGGTTGAGAGGATATTTTTTCTGAATTTGGATGATGATAAAGGCATAATCGATGTCATAAGATGTTGTGTCGAGTATTTACAGTGGAGGATATTAGTGTTTTCTCAAATTTTTAGTGATCAGTTTTGTATTTTGGCTCAAGTCTATGTATATATTTTGAAATCTCAAAAAAATATTAATTTAATAAATGGATATTCTATATTATGTTTCATACATCATTGATGACTCATGTAATGGTGTATTTAACATATAATGTATAAATATTTTAAATTACCTTAATTTACAATTCAAAAAATTCATTTATTTTAGAAAAATACCAAAATTTCACCCCAACCAAATTTTGAAATGTAAAATTCCAAAATGAACTCCATTTTATTAAAATATATTTCTAAATATGTGAAATTTAATTATTTATTATATGCTAATTTACTAAATCAACGAAGTTTTTAAAATTATAAATGCTTTTATAACACATTGAAAAATTAAATAAGGTCTCATAACATTATTTTATAATAATAATACATAAAAAAATTAATCCATTTTATGAAACAAAATTATTTTAAATTATTAAATTAGTTATAAAATTATATTTTAATATTCATGACTTACAAAAATACCAACCCTTAATTCATGATATTTAAAATATTTTTTAACATAAAATATGATATAATTATATATTATTATCACATACAAGATAAATAACATTTATTTATACGTTCACTGGTGAGTTTAGTATTCAAATTTCAGTTCACTATTTATAAGGGTCATATTATTATTCCAAAGGTCAGTTTACTATTTTAGGGGTATATGTTCCTTGACATCTAAAAAATAAATTTTTTCAATAATTATTACTTTTTAAAGAATTTATCGTGTTCCTAATTTGATTTTAGGTGATTATACTATAAGAAATAATTAAAATCATGGAATTTCCATTGATAGAATTCAGGGTCATTACAGATCCACTCAATAATTGTTCTGGTATAATGCCTTGGGGAACTTAGATACATAAACAATAGGGTCATATTTAAACTAAATTGTCTCCAAATAATATTTTCATAAATTTCTTCCATTACATACAAATCATAAATATTACCATAATTAAAAAATTTGGGATAGGAAACATTAGAAAGGTTAGGATAAATTTCTTTTAAAGGGTAGATAATGGATATATTATTATAACATGACCAAAGTGGTATAAGATCATAAGAATAAGATTTAGAAATCCTATAATTTATATTATAGATAATATAATCGAGTCATGGAAAAAATATTGGTAGTTCAAAAGACATAAAATGTAAATGCATTAAATGACATAAGATGAAAAAATAATAAAATTGGTATAATACCTGGAATTGTGTAATACATATATCCCTCTAAAATATTGTTTTTAGTAGTTATGGATTATTTAAAAAAATATCATACTATTATTGGTTCACTACAAAAATCATCTTAATATAAATGATTAAATTCCATGACAATCAATATGGAAATTGTCCATTAGTGAACTAGGTTCAGTATGCACTCTAGTATTATTTATCATACGGGATATAAATCTTTAAAAATAATAATTTGAGGGTGATACAATTCCCAACCATCAAAAAAGGGAAATCATACATATGAGTCCTAGAAGATAACAAACCATTCAACATATAAGAACCCATGAAAATAAATATATATTCATAAAATTTTTATCAAATTATAATCTATTAAAATGAAAAATGTTTCATAATCATTTAATAACATCATCATTACACAACCCATGTAAAAAATGAATGAGTTTCATGAACATCTTATAATAATTATCATAACCCATTAAGAGAATAAATTATAATATTATCCTTAGTTAATATCTCTAGTAATTCATGATTAATATCAATTGATGTTTTCATAGATGGTAATTTATTTTTAAATATCTCAGGTAATATTAAGGAAAAAAGTCATTTCACAATTAAAATAATGTTTTTAAAATTAAATTATAACAACAAATTTAAAATCATTTTCATTGATGTTTTTAAAAAAATTATCTTTATGATTTAAGACACTGAGTTTTCAGTCAAGATTTAAATACCATTCATTTCATAGATGTTAAAATATGGATCCAACGAACTTTTTTGGTAAAAATAAAAAATATACCTTTAAAGTAAAATTAAAATAAAATTATTTTTCAACCATCTTTCAAATACATAAACATTGGAAAAAATGTATGAATAAATTATTATAAATTTATTAAAACTATATTCAGAAAATTTCAAGAAAATAAATTTATGTATAAAATCTGGTTTTTTCACCGAAGAGATAAATAAATTTTGGTCTTCAAAAAATATTTTTTTTTTGACATGTGAGTACATAATAATGGAAAATGAAGATAAAAATTTATTTTCCTGAAACAATATAAGAGTAATAAATATCATCATTTTTTAGTGAATTATAATAATATTTTATTGTTAGAATCATAATCATAAACAATTCTGATAAAGAATGAGATTGTAACATAAAACCATTATCACATTGGCATTGTTTAAATACTAAGCCACATAAAATATACAACACTTGATAGATATTCAATTGATTATAATATTCATACTAATAATAATAAATAAATTCATGTGAATAATATAAATAATAATAATGAAACAGGTGTGGAATATGCCATGTGTCCCACAGAAATAAAACTAACACGGAAATCCCCTTAAATACTTTGGTAAATTTTGAATCCTAAGTCCATTGAAAGAATAAAAATATATAAAACATTTAATATAATTAAAATACATTAATTAATGATATATAAATGAATAATATCTATATATACACATCATAAAAGAAGATAGGTGAATAACATTAAATATGTCCTAAAAAAGACAATTTGTGACAAAAATTCTTTCCCTTAGGTATCGAATTACTTTGTACCAATTCAGTCACACTATATTATAAGTACAAGGTTATTATAAATAAATTACATATCCATATTTATATATATATATAAGAACGGATATGATTTATTTATGATCTTCTGTTACCCGTTTATTATCAATTCCTTGTTCAAATTACTCATCAAGTAACAACTTGCTTCATATTTCATGTATGTTTTAGTTTGGAAATTTAATTAATTTTATATTTATCATGTTTGAAAAATATCAAGAATATTTAATATTTAATAAATATAATATATATTTATTATATAAGTATTTATATAATTCCATTATATTTAGAAATATAAAATAAATTACACCACACATGGAGATGATAGTTGAAATGTACAAATGAACAATGATTCTATTTTCTTGATAGATAAAATTAATGAAATTAACAAATATATTAAATTTAAATAATAATTTTTTGTCATATATATATAACATATTTTTATTAAATCTATATAAATTACCTTTAGTTTAATGTATATGTGATGAGAGAATCACGTAATTATCAGAGGTAGTACTCTACCGTACAAACGAGCGATGTTATCATATTCCCATGGGATGGAAAGTAGTGTAGTGATTGTGATATCATAATTAAATATGTATAATTATCTCTAAAATATAATATACCTATGATAAATCCATCATATATATGGACATGTTATACGGTGATGGAAAATTAATTATTGCATTTCATGAGGTGCTAGTTCATCGTACACATGATCGAAAGTTTTATTTATGGTATGACGGATGAGGAGATAGATGTAGGTTATTATATACAAATAATAATATATCATTACATGGTACATATAGGTATTATTATATCATAGTTATAAGAACATGAATATAGGTGGTAAAAGAATTTGTGAAAAGAATGTTCTTTGTAAATTATTTTCCTTACACTAAAGAAACCTTCATTTGATCTCTTATTAAGGACCCTACGGATGGAATTTTTAGATAAATAGAAGAAAATTAACATGTATAATGTTTTTGAGCTATGATTTTCGCCGGCTATGGTAGATAAAAATGGATTGATATTTTAGATTATACGTGGGGTCGATGTTCCCGATAATAAATAAGGATGATTTGTATTTTTTTATTAATACCCAAAAATATTCTATAATTGGAAGCCACCTTCAACCCACGTGCCACCAAATTTGATAATTAAAGAAGTTTTAAGAATAAAATTATTATATAAATGTCGAAAAAACAAATAATTTTTTAAATAATGTTATTCTAAATCTTTAATGATTAATTAATTTTACCATTTTAGTTATTACAACGGTAATATGTTTTAATTTATATATTTACCATTGTGATATATAACAAAATCCTATAAACAAATTCTTCCAAAATAATTAATATTTTTATACGTAATAAAAATTTTAGGTCCCATTTTTCAAATATAAATCATTATATTGATGAAAATTTAATTTAATTCAGGGTCATGAAATGTTGAAAACCACATTTAGATCATCACCATAGTAATTTAATTTTTATTAATTTCATAATTATTTATGGATAAAAATTAATTTGAACTTATATAATAATATAAATTATAATTATTATAAATATTTAATAATTTTTATCCAATTATATTCACATAATTTGTATAATTTAATTAAAAATAAATCTTATAGACGTGATGAAAATAATGTTTTCCAGTGAAAATATTTTTATAATTAGAGAATGTTTTCAAATCAAAATTTAAAATTAAATTAACTAAAATTAACTAAATTAAATTAATAAATACATATTTGAAATATAATTAATTTTTAAAAATATTAAAATAATATTTATCTTGAATATTTATTAAACAAATAAGAAAATTTTAAAAAACTAAGTGTTTTTTACTATACATCAAACAATAAATCTTCGGTAAAAATTATAAAAAATTATCTCAAAGAAATTTTTTTACATTTAGTTTCATAAATTGAAATATATTATTTATTTAAAATTTTATAATATTGAAATAATTTTTTTTATTATTTAATCACAGAAATCATTTAAATATTTTTTGATAAAGTGGTCTTTTGGAACCCATTAAAGCCTTTATTAAAAATTAATTTACACCTTATGAATATGAATTTTTTAAATAAAACTATTATAATTAATTTTTATGATATGTAAATTCTTATTAATTCATCAATATTTACTTTCTAGGATATATTTATCATGTTTAAACAATAATATTAATAGTATATTGTGATTTCTTGAAATGATATTTTTCATGTATACTAATATATTAATAGATTAAATTTTATATAAAAAATTCATTAAATATCATGGTGTTATTAATTCTCCATCTTTTTATTATCTATAATCTATATTATGATAAATGAAGATACGTGAGACCTGAATTTTCTAAGTCACTCTTTACTTGAATTGTATGTGAGGTTATTCTAGTGAGAACTCATGAAGTTAAGATGAAAGGATACAATGAGTGCTTTGAAATTTAGGGATTCACGTTCTCATAATAATTTTTCACATTCCTCATTATTGATTCACATCCTATAATATTATCATATTTTATTATTAAATTAAAACATAACAATAGTGAGAATATTCATCATGGACTCTTGAGATTGATATTGAATGTGGATAAAGACATGATGCGTGAAAACATTTTAATATTATAGTGAACAATTGCAATGGAAATGATAAGTATAACACACATTAAATGTATAAGAAATCCACACAAAAAACATCAATGAAGAAAAATATCTAGAGGGAGGTTAAAAATAATGATGTTTTATGTCTAGGTTGGGGTGTGGAAGACCAAAAATGTAGAATTTTTCATCAATAAAGAAGAAAGGGGATGCTTTTGGTACCTTAATTATTGAATGAAACAATGTAATATGAAAAAATTGATAAATAAAAAAACAATATAGAAATCCTCTAATTTATATCCTTGTCCCAACACCAGCCCTATAATCCACAAATCACTTATCTTATATGGTACATTTACCTTACATAAATCTGTATACATGATGTTTCCACATGAATTGCGATACCAAAGTATGTCTTTTGTAAAAAACATAGTATAAAACCACCTATACATCCATAAAAACAATTCACATGTATAATAAGTGTATTCCATGATAATAATATATTTATAAGAAATCATAAAAAATCATTTGTTGATAATATTGGTTCTATCCTAGTAACCACAATCAACAACCATAAAAACATCATATTTGCAAAAATAATATAACCAACAATTTCAAAACTGAGAAATAATTGGCCCAATTTATTTTGAACATAATTCCCATAATCCTCATGTCATTGTGTAAACATGATAATTGTTTTTTCTTGGAATATAATCTTTATGCTACCCCGAATCAACCCGGTATCAACTAAACTTGATAGTCTACATCTTCATGGCCTCGATTTTACACGATACCCAATATCCACTATACATCAATTAATCATGATACATGGGTTCTACAAAACATTGAAAACTTAGTTTTAGACCCTTCACGTCATTTTGGTGTTTCATGTGGTTTCCCCCAATAATGGATAATCATATCATGACTGTCTACACATTTTGAGTAATAAAAGAAACAACTACCTATACTGGGAAATTACACATAGAAGAGTACATCATCCATAGTAAAATCATAACATAACATCACAAGTATCTGTAGTAAGATGCACAAACATGTGATAAATATTTGAAATGAAAAAAATATGTATAATAATACTCATAAATTCAAGAAACATAAATGATTTTCAGGGAATAGACACACACATATTATCGCCGTAAAATATGGACATCAAGACATATCACATAAGTATAATATAAAAAATAGTATAGAAGGTCCAAAAAAGTTAATACTGTTCTTATATCATGACATATCAAAAATTCCATATTATTCATCTAATGATCGTCTACTGAAACTTATTTCACATGCACGAAGAAGAATCTTGCACGTCAATGATTCCAAAATCAGGTTGCAATTCGAAAAGATGGAGGTTTAGAATGAAGACAATAGGATTTTCAAATCCATGGAAGGTATTTCATGACCTATATATGTGTTTTTTCAATCAAATAATTCATTTCAACATATTTTGAAGGAGTGGAATCCAACTCAACATGTCACAACCCCCACCTTCCAAATATTCCCTCTCCTGAGCTAGTGACAAAAGAAGGGAGAAAATGTCCCCTGAGTCCCACCTCTAGTAGGAACTGAGGTGGAAACCAACACCAATGGTATTGAATCTCGTGAAAATGGGGGGAATTACTCTTCTTATAGTAAAAATGACCAGGAGATAAGATGGTCCATATCAACAAAAACATTAAGCACTATATTAATGAAAATGAAAATCCATTGCATATGCATGTTTTAAGGTAAAACTGCTACAATTACAATATAAATCGCCAAAGTAAATGACAATAGGACAAATTTAAGTAGTGACATAGTAGTTTCCCCCATGCACAAGCTTGTAATCCCTGTAATAGTCCACATAGTCCTCCTGGATACATAAAATAAGTTTTATGTACAAAGAGTTGACATATAATTATACTCAGTAGTGTAAACCAATGTCTTAAGAAGTATACTAATTCTCCTATGAGAAAAATAGTAGAAAAAAAGCACCTATCGAGGTATATTATCCCACCAACTATATAAAAATATCTATCATCAAATAACACAATTCATGTAATATAATATAGAGAACATCGATGATAGGGTACCCTATACTTCATTTCCACTTATTATCCAACCTTACATCCTAACAAAAAACATACTATAGCTCACACCTCTTTTGAACGTACCATGTCACATCCCAGAAGAACACACTGTTGCCTCACAAATAGTCTCGCAACATGGGATAACAAATCTCATCACATCTCCCCCATACAAACATGTGACTCATAACATCATCCTACCTATAGACACCTAGATGACATACAAGGTCACGTCTCGAAAACACATGGGAAATCACTTCACATCTCATCCTAAAGACACCTAAGAAAACACAACTCACTCACACACACCTGGTCCTCAAAAACTACAACCTAAAAAATATTCTTAAGAAATCATTACCTATAAGAGGGAGTGGATAAGTGTGGGTTTCCATCCATATATCCTCACAACTAGATTATTGGAGAGAACACCCCCCCCATGATAATGTGGGTGTTCTGTACATAATTCTCAATTATGGTGGGGTTAGTGTAGAAAACATAGGGAAAAAAATTATGTATATGTAGTATCAATCAATAAATCCCTACTTATGGGTTCTAAATGAAACTATAAACCACCCTGTTATACTTCTAATTCTACAGAAACCTTTAAATTCATTTATTTACAATAGCAACAGCCACATCAGATGTTAATAAATGAAATCCATTTACAATAAGACACAACTCAATCGTACCCCCAACCATCTCAGTTAAACATATATAATTCATTACTATAGAGACCATTTTTTCATTACATCGCTATATAAGTAATTAGTAACCACAACGCACAACAATTCCACATCAAAAACCATGCAGAGGTACACGGAACCACAATAAATAAATTCACATCATATTTCCACTTTGTTCGTATCCCATACCAACCACTCCCATCATTATTATTCAATGTCATTTTGCGTAATCCTTCCTCTCAAAAATCAACCCCCTACTTAGAGAAAAACCCCGCAATAATCCTCATCCCAACCAAACTAGAAAGGCCCACTTTATAACAACACCACTCCCATCTCTCCCAATAAAATTAATGTAACACCCCGAGATTTTATGAAAAATATTTTTTTTAATTTCATTAATGTCTTGTGTTGTACGATACACCAAAAAGAGCTTGCACAACACGCACCCCTGACTTGCCTTGCATTATACGCAATCACAACCTTCATCGATAGCGTGTGTAGTACGCAATACCGAGTTTCACTAAACGAGATATTATTATAATATCATTATGAACTAGCCGTTATGAATAGTAATACCCACTTTTTAAAATTTTATAAATTTTATCTTTCAAAATGGACTTAATTTTTGGATTCTGAATATCGAAATTAGCTTACGGTGAAATTTTGGTACTTTTCAGATAACATTAATATTCAGATGAATAGTGAAAATTACTAAATTTTAATTAAAAACAACTTTTTTAATCGAAATAATTAATAGTGATAAATTATTAATTTGAGGGGTTTTAAAGTATATTTAGATTATATTTTTACAATTTAATACAATTTTGGTCATTGGATGTAATTTCACATTTAAACCAGACATAAACAAGTGTCAATCTTTTGATAATTATTATCTCCTAAAAACACGCTATTTATTTTGATGACGGGAATTAATTTTTAAATTATTCAATGTTACTGATATGTTTTGAATTTGGTAAAATAGATATCATTTTTGAATTCATAATATCAAATATAGCTTAGGCCTATGTTTTGGTATTTTTCTGAAAACTTTCATTTTTTGATGAATAGTGAAACCATGAAGTGGTAGTTAAAAAAACTGCATTTTTCATAAAACTTAATTTTACCGCTTCTGTGAGTGGAATTTCAGAAATCCAAGAGACACGGCTAATATCAAGGTCTAAAATTTAGTTCAATGAGATTAAATTAATTTTGGTGAATAATAACTTTTTATTTTTTTAACCACGGTTAAAAGTAAATAGGGTAATTAAGGGTAAAAGAGTTATTATTATTACCCTAACACATTTCATAATTCTATTGGATAAGAGTAACTCAGCCAAAAAAACCTTGTGAATAAAATATGACTATTTAGGCCCACTTGGATTAGATTAGGACATTTATTATTAATTTATTTAATGAAGGGTTAACATAGTTAAAATCAATGTTTAATAACTAAATCATTTTTAATATAGAATTATACATAAGATAAAGTCAACTATAAATTTTCATTATAAGGATAAATATATTTCCTACATAATGGTATTTTATTTGTAATTAAAATAATGTAATTTGTTTATGACAAAATAATGATGCAGTAATTATCTTATTAATGAAATGTTGACATAATTGATGTTATAAATACCCAAATAAATGCAATTTGAGACTTTTTATGAATTAAAATAATTTTATATGTCAATATGACATGTTAGTATTGATTTAATTAACTTTTTTAGAACTAATCATTCTGTTATGATTTTCACAAAAATCAATTACCAAATAGAGTCAAAATTGAAATAAAATAGTTTTTAAAACAAATATTATATTATTAATTGTTATTATATACATAAAAATCTATGGTTCAGCCAAGATATTTATATCATGATAGGTGTATCATTAATGGACCACTTTGGGGTCTCTTGGATGTATATGGTATGTTTATTAACTATATAATATAAAAATACAAAGTGACATGGTAAATGTCAATCTAATTAACTAAGAGTTAAAACTAAAAGATAAGGTTAATATAATGACCTAAACATGTCTAAATTCTATTGTATGAGAGGATTTAGACCCATCCCCCCCTTATCTTCTAAACATATAAATTTGGAGGTATTAAAAACCGAATATGACTTTATAATAATATAATATTTTAGGTTATTCCAAAGGTTCCCCACTCCTCCCTTATAAAAGGGCACCTCCTCCCTCTCTTCCTCACACAACATTGAGCCTTCATGCTCTGCCAAACCCTGTCAAATTCTCTTCTCCACTTCCCTAGAAACATCCTAGAGGTCCTGGTACTCTTCAAAGACCATGTTTAGTGCCCTAAGAGGAGGTATCCAAGAGGCGCTTCAAAGAAAAGGTAATGTCCATTATCGATTCATTCAACTCTATTTCTACATTCACTAATTCTTTAATAGTTGTTTAATTATGAGGTAATAACATCAGTTTCAATAATATACTGATACGTTATTATCAGTATAAAATAACCATATTTCACTATATATCCATCCAACGGAAAACGAAATCACCGCGCGTGCGTACATACGGAATACTGTCTCTACGCCGAGGTGTAATCTATTTTCCACAACCACCTTACTTGGATGGGTATAATGGTGAATGTAATGAATATATATGATTATTGTAAAGTGATATTGATTCTGTAATATTATACATACACTTTAATATAATTCCACGATCTTGGGAATGATATCATCGCTCGTGTGTACGTACGGACTATCGTCTCCACGATGCGATGAGATTCACTCTCCATGATAACCATACATGAATGATTATAAAGTATATATAATGAATAATAATGAAATAATTGACATAATAATGATACTGGATTTAAGTATATATATCAATGTCATTTACTTAATTCCATTCAATTCAAAAGGGAAACAAAAATAGTGTTTACGCGTATGTACAGCCTACCATCTCCATGAACGGTGTATTTCATTCCTTTTTATCGATCTATAATATACATGAATATGATGAATATATATTACATATAAATCATGTTTTTCAATATGGAATTATTTAAATCAGGATATAAGTAATAATATCAAGAATGACAAGTCGAAACACATACGATAAATGAAATGATTTTACCCAAAACGCTACTTTAACAAGGAATTTACAACAGAACGGGTAATATATAGTCATAAGTGAAACATATATGATATCATAACAATGAATATGATTTTTTAATAAGTCAATGACATTATTTAAATCATTATACAAGAGGTTCTGATATGTACGAATCATATCGAACCTAAGGTAAGGGATAATCTTTCCAATTTCATTTTTATCCGAGATTGCTTATACGTAAGTATTTACTGGGTTTATTGTTATCATCCACGTCCATGTTTTTATAAAAGTGTATTCATGTATGTTTAATGTCCGTTTTACCCATTTTTTTCTTTTACCACATGGTATTTAATGAATCATTCTTTTTTTTACATTACGAGGTACTTTTTTTACTTTTCCGACAAATTTATGAGAAGATTGTTTTTTTAACTTATACGGCATGAAAGGATTTTTACAGTTTTATAAAGCCTTATTTTCATGAAGATTCCTCCAAAATATTTCATGACTATTTAAAAAAAATCTTTTTCTTTTAAAATTACATGACATTTTGTGAAAATAAATTGATTTTGAATAAGAAATGATATTTTCCTCAAGAATTCATTTCAAGTGTTTTATCAAAATCATTTTACACCTAAGATGACATTATTTAATATGTGTATGTTTCAAGTATCATGTCTCTATGATTTACATGGTTTCACATTTCTTATTATGAAATGATATCTATTTATTTTATATGGATTATGTGATTATGGGATTATGTTTATGAAACCCATTTTATTCACTAGGTTATTATGAATGATGTATGTTTATTTTGTGTCACATGTAAGAATGATTTCATTATGAGATGGGTAGGACCTATATGTCCCTCCAATTCATTGGGCAATGATTTATATCTCATGAGATAGACATGGCTGGAATGGTAAGTTAATACAGTTCAGTATTACAGAACTGGAACGAGGAGTGAACTCGGTTCAGAAAGGGACTTTGTTCACTAAGATGGTCTTTGAAGAAATGCCTTGGCTACTATGGAAATAATTACATGTTCTTAATGGATTTCACAATTACATGTTTTATTCCCATTGTATGTTATCATGATTTATGTTCCATTATGATCTATTCCTTATATACATACGTGTTTTATGTCGTTGCTCACGATTTTGATGTTTAAACATTATGATGATGTTTTTAAGTTCAAATGTATATGGTAAGTTTTATTTTATCCATGATTACCCTTAATGAGAATTTGATCTCACCCTTTATATGTTTTCATTTCCCCAGGATTTAATGAAAGGTTTTAGGTAAGAAAAAAAAAGGGAAGATCTTATGGGAGATGTTGAAGATCTTTCACCACGATTAGAAGATTATATTATGAGTTTCCAAAGACACTAAACTATTACGATCATTGTGTGTCTTTTTTTGTTATGTATTAAGTATTCCTCTAATGTAATGTAATGTCCATGTACATCAAGCTTAGGGTATCTACAGTTGGTATCAGAGGAAATGTTTAGTTAACCTTTCGGAACTAGGATGTGAAAACATTAGTGAGATCCCTAGAGATATTTCTAAGGTAAATCTAGGGATGTACCTAAGGATAAGTATATGTATAGGATATAGTCCTAGAACTATTGTAAGGATATTAGAATTTAACCTAGGATGTTAGATATTGAAGTTAATCCCCCTTTATTATGATTTTTTCCTCTCACACTATTCTTTTTGGGTTTTAGAAAATGGCTGGAAACAAGATGATTCACGATAATGGAGGATATGATGGACAATGGAATGATATTCTTCATGAGAAACCAAATAAAATGGGTTTGTAAGTCCAAACATCATTATTATGCCGAATCAGCAATATCATAATATGATCGACAAACTCAAGTTTGGTAATTTTCCTGACTCAGCTAATAAGATAATGATGGAGTTTCATGATGATCATAGAGGAAAGAAAGTTCAATTTCCACTATGTAAATCCTGTGGGAAGAGGCATCAAGGAGAATATTTCAAAGGAACTAAAAGAAGCTTTGGGTGTGGAAAAAAAGGACACAAAGCCAGTAAGTGAAAAGGAAAAGGTTCAATTAACACCATGGATGAGAATAATGTTATATCTACGACATCAACAATGGTTAAATGTTTTAAATGTGGAATGTATGGGAATTATGCAAACTAATGCCCTAAGAGAAAGTCTCATGAATATAATCATTATGGTCATATGGGTAGTATTTATATTGATGATGATGAAGAGACTACAAATGATATGTGAGATGAAAGAATTCTTGATGCTCGGTCAAAGGTTTAAGAATGTAGTGGAATGATTACATTTTTATCAAGTGTAATGTTGTATATATAATCTCATTATACTATGGAATAAAGAGACATCTAAGGATTGTTACATTGTTGTATGTCCTATGTTTTGAAAGTTTATGATTAATGGTACTAGTAACCATGAAAGGTTATTAATATATTTTTGGAAAGTAGATGATATGCGCATAATGAAGGGATGAGGAGAAAATTAAATGTTTAATTGTATTCATGAGCTCATGAATGATATAAGGAGAAGGTTATATCATTGTTTTAGTATATAGAATTTTGGGATTTGGGTATGTGGAAAGAGTTATCTTTTGACAGTATTCATGTTCTCACTAAGATTCAATGGGTATTCATTTTCAAGAGAATACATGATTAAGGCCTTTGAATGTTTGGAATGTGACCAATAAGACATATCCTATGATATATGGTGTCAATTAGGGAATTAACATGCTTGTTATATAAAATCTATGGTAATCATTTTCACTATAATATGAGAGTGGACTACGGAATTATGGATAAGCCTAAATATTAGAATGGATTATGTTGGACATAAGTTAGTATAGTTTAAGGATAGAAGTTTTTTTCGATATTATTTATTGGATGTTATAGTAATGTAGTTTTAGAAAAAGGAAAACCTGCAGGACGGGCGATAGCCCATCACGTCGGACAAGGCTGTGAGAATCAAACCCAAAACCGAAGTGCGACTTGCCTTTATCGCCTACCACTGGACTACAGGAAGTCCCTGGTTCATGGAAAGTAGTTTTATTTTATTAAGCGGTATGATAAATAAAGTATAAGTCCATTTTTGGAACCATATATGATTAATCTCACCATAACATGGACTTATAACTTTTGGTAACCTTTGGTTTGAAACAGATTGAATGACCCATCATTCTATCACATGATCTGCTAATGCTTCATGAATAACAAATTCAACTTCATTTCTTTAAGATATGAAGCGGAAATTGATCAATTCACGAACAACAGTGATATTGTACCAAAATCATGTAAGTATTTCTTTTAATTCATCAACTTTAGGGAAATGATCTTGAAAACCAAAAATGATGTCCTAGTGCTCTTATATCCGATGAATCATATGGTACCTTAGATTGTCAAAAATTTATGGCTTTGTGATTGTGGGATATTTCATAGCCATGTTCTCTACCACCCTCCATCAGAACATGATGGTTAGATTTTTCTTCCATATCCATATTTTCACCTCTGTTCTCCTATATGGAATCACAGTGAGGAGTTTTTTGGGGTATCGTTACATTTCATACTTTAGTTGTTAAAATTATGTTTTATTATTCTTTTTTATGATGTGGGTTTTTATGAATGGTAAACGATTTATAACCCCGACGAATTTCGAGGGCGAAATTCAATTTAAGGAGGGTAGAATGTAAAACCCCGAGATTTTATAAAAAATATTCATTTTAATTTCAATAATGTCTTGTGTTTTACGCTACACCAAAAGGAGCTTGCACAACACGCATCCCTTACTTGCCTTGCATTACACGCATTCACGACCTTCCTCGATATCGTGTGTAGTATGCAATACTGAGTTTTACTAAATGAGAGATTATTATAATATCATTATGAACTAGCCGTTATGAATAGTAATACCCACTTTTTGAAATTTTATAAATTTTATCAATCAAAATGGAACTTTATTTTTGGATTCGTAATATCGAAATTAGCTTAGGGTGAAATTTTGGTACTTTTCAGATAACATTCATATTCAAATGAATAGTGAAAATTACTAAATTTTAATTAAATACAACTTTTTTAATAGAAATAATTAATAGTGATAATTTTTTAATTTTAGTGGTTTTAAAGTATATTTAGAATATATTTGTAAAATTTAATATAATGTCAGTCATTGGTTGTAATTTCACATTTAAACCAGACAAAAACAAGTGTCAATCTTTTGATAATTATTATCTCCTAAAAACACACTATTTATTTTAACGACGTGAATTAATTTTTAAATTAGTCAATGTAACTGATATGTTTTGAATTTGGTAAAATAGATATCA
This sequence comes from Viscum album, assembly GCA_963277665.1. Lineage (NCBI taxonomy): Eukaryota > Viridiplantae > Streptophyta > Magnoliopsida > Santalales > Viscaceae > Viscum > Viscum album. Next base: position 639,837,847 of record OY728137.1, read on the forward strand.
TTTTTGAATTCATAATATCAAATATAGCTTAGGCCTATGTTTTGGTATTTTTCTGGAAACTTTCATTTTTTTGATGAATAGTGAAACCACGAAGTGGTAGTTAAAAAAACTGCATTTTTCATAAAACATAATTTTACCGCTCTTGTGAGGGGAATTTAGGAAATCCGAGAGACACGGTTAATATCATGGTTTAAAATTTGGTTCAATGAGATGAAAATAATTTTGGTGAATATTAACTTTTTACTTTTTTTACCACGGTTAAAAGTAAATAGGGTAATTAAGGGTAAAAGATTTATTATTATTACCCTAACACATGTCATAATTCTATTGGATAAGTGTAATTCGGCAAAAAAACAACCTTAGGAATAAAATAGGACCATTTAGGCCCACTTGGATTAGATTAGGACATTTATTATTAATTTATTTAAAGAAGGGTTAAAATAGGTAAAATCAATGATTAATAACTAAAACATTTTTAATATAGAATTATACATAAGATAAATTCAACTATAAATATTAATTAGAAAGATAAAAATATTTCCTACATAATTGTATTTTATTTTTAATTAAAATAATATAATTTATGTATGACACAATGAAGATGTAGGAATTATCTTATTAATGAAACATTGACATAATTGATGTTATAAATACCCAAATAAATGTAATTTGAGAATTTTTATGAATTACAATAATTTTCTATATTAATATGACATGTTAGTATTGATTTAATTAAAGTTTTTAGAACTAATCATTCTGTTATGATTTTCACAAAAATCAATTGCAAAATAGTGTCAAAATTGACATAAAATAGTTTTTAAAACAAATATTATATTATTTATTGTTATTATATTCATAAAAATATAAGGATCACCCAAGATACTTATATCATGATAGGTGTATCATTAATGGACCACTTGGGGTTCTCTTGGATGTATATGGTATGTTTATTAACTATACAATATAAAAATACAAAGTGACATGGTAAATGTCAATCTAATTAACTAATAGTTAAAACTAAAAGATAAGGTTAATATAATGACCTAAACATGTCTAATTTATATTGGATGAGAGTATTTAGAACCATCCCCACCTTATCTTCGAAATATATTAATTTTGAGCTTTTAAAAATTGAATATGTCTTTATAATAAAATTATATTTTTTGTTATTCTAAAGATGCCCCGCTCCTCCCTTATAAAAGGGCACCTCCTCCCTCTCTTCCTCGCACAACATTGAGCCTTCAAGCTCGGCCATCCCCTGCCTAATTATATTATAAAATTCCCAAGAAAAATCTTAGAGGTCCTGGTCTTCTTCAATGACCATGTTTAGTTCCCTAAGAGGAGGTCTCAAAGAGGCGCTTCAAAGAAGAGGTATTGTCCATTAACGATTCTTTCAACTCTATTTCTTCTTTCACTTATTGTTTTTTAGTTGTTTCACTATGAGGTAATAACATCAGTATAAATAATTTAATGATATGTTATTATAAGTACGAAACAGACATATTTCACCATATATCCATCCAACGGAAAACAAAATCATCGCGCGTGCGTACGTACGGAATTCCATCTCTACGCCGTGGTGTAATCTATTTTCCACCACCACCTTACTTGGATGGATATAAGGGTGAAAGTAATGACTATATATGATTATTGTAAAGTTATATTGATTCTACAATATTATACATACACTTTAATACAATTCCCCAATCTTGGGAATGATATCATCGCTCGTGCGTACGTACGGACTACCGTCTCCACGATGTGATGAGATTCACTCTCCATGTTAACCATTAATGAATGATTATAATGTATATATAATGAATAATAATTAAATATATGACATAATAATGATACTAGATTTATTTATATATATGTATGTCATTTAATTAATTCCATTCAATTCAAAAGGGAAACGAAAACAGCGTTCATGCGTACGTACGGCCTACCGTCTCCATGAACGGTGTATTTCATTCCTTTTTATAAACCTATAATATATATGAATATGATGAATATATATTATATATAAATCATGTTTTATAATATGGAATTATTTAAATCAGGATATAAGTAATAATATCAAGAATGACAAGTTGAAACACATACGATAAATGAAATGATTTTACCCAAAACGCTGCTTTAACATGAAATTTACAAATGAACGGGTAATATAAAGTCATAAGTGAAACATATATGATATCATAACAATGAATATGATTCTGTAATAAGTCAATGACATTATTTAGATCATTATACAGGAGGTTCGGATCGTACGAAACATATCAGACCTAAGGTAAGGGATAACTTTTCAAATCTCATTTTTATCCGAGATTGCTTATACATAATTATTTACTGGGGTTATTGTTATCATCCATGTCCATGTTTTATAAAAGTGTTTTCATGTCTTTTTAAAGTCCTTTTTACCCATTTTTTTCTTTTACTACATGGTATTAATGAATCATTCTTTTTTTTACGTTACGAGGTACTTTTTTGACATTTCCGACAAAAGTACGAGAATAATGTTTTTGTAATTTATACGGAAAGAAAGGATTTTTACGGTTTTATAAAGCCTTATTTTCATGAATATTCCTCCAAAATATTTCATGACTATTTTAAAAAAATCTTTTTCTTTTAAAATTACATGGAACTTTGTGAAAAGAAATTGATTTTGAATAAGAAAGGATATTTTCCTCAAGAATTCATTTCTAGTGTTTTATCAAAATCATTTTACATCTAAGATGACATTATTTCATATGTGTTTGTTTCAAGTATCATGTCTCTATGATTTACATGGTTTCACTTTCCTTATTATGAAATTATATCCATTTCTTTTATATGTATTATGTGATTATGTGATTATGTTTATGAATCCCATTTTATTCGTTGGGTTATTATGAATGATGTATGTTTATTTTGGGGAACAAGTAAGAGTGATTTCATTATGAGATGGGTGGGACCTATATATCCCTCTAATGCATTGGGTAAATATTTATATCTCCTGAGACAGACATGGATGGAATTGTAAGTTAATCTGGTTCAGTATTACAGGACTGGAACGAGGAGTGAACTCGATTCTGAAAGGGACTTTGTCCACTAAGATGGTCTTGGCAGCAATGCCTTGGCTACTATGGAAATCAATACATGTGCTTAATGGATGCCACAATTACATGTTTTATTCCCATGCTATGTTATCATGATTTATGTTCCATTATGATCTATGCCTTATATACATCCATGTTTTATGTCGTTGCTCAAGATTTTGATGTTTAAACATTATGTTCATGTTTTTAAGTTCAAATGTGTATGGAATGTTTTATTTTATCCATGCTTACCCTTACTGAGAATTTGATCTCACCCATTATATTTTTTCTTTTACCCATGATTTAAATAAAGGTTTTAGGTAAGAATACAAAAAGGGGAAGATCTTATGGGAGATGTTGACGAACATTCACCACGATTAGAAGATTATATTCTGAGTTTCCAAATACACTAAACTTTTACGATCATTGCGTGTCTGTTTTTGTTATGTATTAAGTATTACTCTAAAGTAATGTGATGTCCATGTAAATCAAGATTCGGGTCTCTATAATAAATGTAGATCAAACTGAACATGTATACACATTTCTCAAACACTTCCCATACATTTGAAAATCATTCAATCTCTCAACCTAAAATTTCATTACACCAACTGTATCACCCCATCAATATCTATTGTCTCAACCTCACACCACACAACCACATAAAGAACAATTAAGAAGATGGTCACACATGAAACCCAACCAAAAAAACAAGGCAAGGTGTATTCAAATTATTAAACAACATTCCATTAATTTAAAATTGATAATTCAGGGTTTATCAAAGTGTATGTTTGATCTTGATGCATCCATTTATTTAATAAAATATACATGTTTAACTAATTTAAAATTCACATGATCATTCATAGAGGATCAATAACAAAAATTCATAATCCATCACATGTGTGTAAAGAATGACCACCAATGACAATGATTTTTAGTAGGCATATTGGCAATACAAATCACAATATGAGTAAAAAATATAACATATGCATGTGAAACTTTTTCCACTCCATTGTATATCAATATTAACTATGTTTTATTGTCAATAATTATTCATAATTACACTATCTTCATAAGAGAAACCTTCATAAACTCTCGCATCATGAAAAAAAAATTAAAAAGGAAGAATATATTCCTACCTCAATAAATAGATGATCAACACCTCCACCTTACATCAAATAGGGGGTACACAAGACTCTAAAAAATGGAATGTGGTGCTGCAATATAGACTTTCGGCTCCTTAGGGAAGAATGTTTCATGTCAACATGGTATCAAGAAAAATGGAATCATACATCAAAGGAAGGGTCATGGCTTTAGAAATGATAGATCCAAAATCGATGGGGAAACGCTTCCAAATTCCATTAAATCTGGATGATGATAAAGACCATGCATTTTGACCATTAAAATTTTTGGGGTGTTAGGAAAATTTTAAATTAATATTATATGCATTGAAATAGAATAAAAACTAGTAAAATATGATATTAAACACAATTTATGTCAATTAAATCATTAAAAGGCTGGATCTAGAAAAATTTGAATTTTGAAAAAGAGTTGGAAATGACTCATCATTGGGTGAGTCACTGACGCAAGTCACCGATGTCATATTCACTGATATGACTCAATGATTTAACTCACCCACTTCATCGACTAACTCCACCCACAGAAAATAGTCACCAACACCACACACTGATACCACACAATAATGACTGTCACTTTCATTACCTAATGACACCACACACATACATCAGTAACTGACACCACCTACCAAGGCCACCTTCTAATGGAACTCACTAATGCCACCAACTGATGCCACCTACTAACGCTACTCACCCAAACCATCAAAAAATGCAACTTATCAATTCCACTTGCTGATGGATAACTATAAAACCTAGAAAACTTCCAAAAGATCCATTGTATATTCTAGATCACCTCAAACACTTGATTTTTACAAAGGAGTGGATTGTGATGTTCTGGGAGATTACATCAGATACCTATTAAAGTATTAACTTCCTATTGAATACAAAAACCAACATCGAAGTAATAGAGGGTTCTAAACAACCACCCTATGATATACATCTCAAGGATCCTTCTATTATTGAAACACGACTTTTGACTAAGCAAAATAATGTTCAATGATAAACCACCATGTGTTGGTCAAAATATGTATTCAAAACTTAACTTCCAAGAACTAATCCTCTATAATTTACTAGTCTAACAGAACATAATACACACAACACAAGTACAACACCCACACTATCCTAAACACACGAATTAGGGAAATCCTCCATCAATGTCAAGACACTATACTCTCTGGGCGACACCAATTCACATGTGTGGTAAAATACTATATCAATTAATGCATCCTGATTAGGAATCATGTACTTGCTTTTTCACATTTTAGGATTATATCAAACATTAATGAATAGGTAAGAAACTCATCTCAATGAAAATATGTTTCATTCATTACATTACAAAGGAAAAAACACCTAGATAAATCCTAGAAAACTCTTAGTTTTGGAAAACATCTACATCTCACTTTCCCTATTACCATCAACTAGGCCACCATACCTCCATAACACAGGAACCAAGGGAATGGTCAATCAACATAGGACCTTCTACCGATTATCCTGCATCTATATCGACCACTCCATGAACTTTATTCCATATTTGAAAAATATAATTCCATAGTCTATGGAATGAGAGTCATCAGATGGATATTGGAGAAGATGAGAGATAAGAATTATGTCATGGTTCCTCCCCAACTATGGTGGACAATCTAATATGTATTCTTCCTCACAACTCACACCAACCCCTCAAATGCTCCAATGAACCTCGGATAATTCTTTCCCCCTCTTCGAATCCTCCTACACCCATGTCAAGGGGAAACCACTATGTACACATGATCCCCAACCATTACCTTTACGTGCCTCCTCCTATGATTAGCGTACGACTTCTACTTGTCATTTTCATCCTTCCTTCTCTCACCAACAAGCTGCACCTTCTTGGTTGTACTTTGCACCATGCATAGACCAAGAGGATCTACCTCCCTAAATTTTATACCTCACATGGGAGAATGACATGGTCTTCCATATAATTCATTGAATGGATCTAGTCCAATGAAAGAGTGGTTGATTTTTTTAAGAAACTACATCAAGAGAAAATGCCACACCCTAGATCTTCCATAGTCTAAGATGCATGTATGTAGCATGCTGTCCAAGATGGTCTATAATATATTTCCATCCATATAATTGTGGAAATAAGTGATGTGATGTAACTGATTTTCAATATCATGTTACAAAATTCCCCAAACTTGCGATGTAAACCATGCATCCTAATCTAACATGATGGATATTGGAACACTATATAGTCACACTACCTCATCAACAAACATATTGGATAAGGGATCTAGTACTCTTAACTCCTTAATCGATATGAGTTGAGTTGATTTCATCATATTATCCACCACAATTCAGATTTCATTATATCCTACATTTGAACTGGGTAAACATCTGATGAAATCCATCGATATGTCATCCCACGTCCACTAGGGGACATCTATGGGATGAAAAAACCCCAAGGTAAATAGTTCTCGGCCATCACCTATTGACACAGTAAGCACATTAACACAAACTCCTCTAATTCCAATTTTAGTTAGGGATACCAAAACTATTCCCTAAAGCCATGGTATATATTATAAAATCCTAGGTCTACCACATAGGGGGATCTATGAAACTCATGATGGACTCCCTCATTCATTGCCAATAGAATAAATACCCTACCGTGGAATAACATCTGATTATGACCATCCCCCGACCATCCCTATAGAGAATCACCATATTCAATGCGATCTCACATCAACTCTACCTATGAACCCCCCCCCCCCCCCCCACTAAGACTGCTTCACCAAATATATTAGAGATGCTTACACCGTCAACAGTAACAAGTAATCTATACCTCAATTTATTCGTTCATCTAATTTCATTGGTACAATATCCTCCATCACAATTTATGTATGCATATATTCTAGAATACCATGCATGCAGGGTGAGTTTTACATCTTAGAGAGATTTATTTAATCAATAAACTTTCGCTTCATCATTTCCAATCCTAAATTTCATTGGTTTTTCAATGAATATTTCTTCTAAAAGGAATCCATTTCCGAATGTTGTTCTAAAATCCATCTGAAAAACTTTGTATCCTATATGGATTTCCATAACATGGAAAAGACTAATCAACTCTAGTCTCGCTACTGGAGTAAATGTTTATTCCATAGAAAATCCTCCAATCTATGCATTGATTTTACACACTATGTGTGGATTTTTTCTGATAACATTTCTACAGTCATCAAATTTGTTTTTAAAAAACCACATGGTACCAATCACATTATGTTATTTTTTTTCATAACAATATCATATGTCTTGTTCTTGTCAATCTGCTTAAGTTCCTCACTTACGTTATTAAACCATGATTCAAACTTCACTAATTCTTCAAATAAGGTAGGATAAACAATTTATAGGAAATAATAATGTTATTCACTCCTCATTTTTATTTTATGTGTATGTTTTTTTTCAATCCCCAATTATTATGGATTGATCAATTAATTTAAATATTTTTATTCATTTATATTTTGATGATGATTCTTCCACTACATGTTCTTCTTTTGATTCTTCTTATAAATCATCTTCATTTTTTTAACCTTGATTATTCTACAAAACATATTCAATTTGAGTATAATAATCTATCACTTCATAAAATTTTTCATTATATACTATCATATCAGCATATAAAATCTTCAAAATATTTATTTTTTTTGTCATATATGATTTTGACATCACTACATTCCAAAATTATTCCATGAAAATTATTGTAACACTTTTGGGATTTTCACTTCATTTAATAACCAAGGAATATTCCTCATCTATAGCCTGCCCATATTTTCATTTATTTAAATCATTGTTTTAGATGATTAATTTACTCTAAAAACATGAAAGTACATTAGAGAGGGAATATTTCTATACCATAACTCAAATGGTATCTTGGTTTTACCCAAATAAAGTCATTTTTTATTTTTTGTATACAATACTGCTTCAATATCCGATTTTGATTAATGAAAAGAAACATGAATCCCTTTTAACATAGTTATAACCATATAGTTCACCTGTAAATTTTTTCATTCATGAACTCCATTTTCTTGTTTGGTTACCTTTACAAACATATCATTATTTTTTATTTATTTTTATTAATAATTATCAAATTCAACAGATTAATATTCTCCTCTATTGAAAGATTGTAAAATCTTGACTGTCCAATAAGTATCATTATCAGCTATTCGATGAAAAAATTTCACGATATATTGAATTTATTGTTCCATATGTATAACCATTACATAAAATATTCTAATATTAACATAAATAATGAGAATGAAGTGCATCTCTCTGTTTGTACTGACTACATTTATTAAACAACATAAATATATTTAGATGAGATCAATCAAATTTATTTCACATTAGTTCATTAGATGATATAAAATAAAAAATGTCCTTCCATGCATGCCGGAATCACATGTCCTTTCATGATCATTCTACAAATTATGAATATTAGTGACTATTTTTATATTAGATTCTTTATTAATGAATATTTTATATTTGTGACCCAACCTTTGATGACACATTTTGTTTTCATATTTAACAGTTATATACAAAATGTATTCGATTCCACCCACCTGGTTTTAATTGTCATCTATTATGTACTCTTTCATGAGATAATTCCATTTATTTCCATTGATTGTGCAACACTTTTTATTAAATGTCCCTATGAGTCCAAAGTGCCATATTTGACCTGAACATAGGATATTGTGATGGTGTCCATCTACATAAAGAACATTAGTTTCCATATGCTTGTCAATAGCTAGTTTTGTACTAACACTTCCTTTGATCTTTATTTCCCCATCACTTCATTACCACCCTATCGCACCATCACATTTCATTAAATGCTTCAATAAATAATAATTTCAAATCAAATGGTATGATCAACGACTGTCTGGAATCCATGTTCTACTATTCATTTTATGTTTTAGATATATTTCAATATGATTGGATTTCATGATTTTCTTCTTTTCCTTTTATGTGATATAGGAATGGGTGGAGGCTAATTGTTGTTATTTCAATCTATTATCCACATGAATGGGATCATCATTCTCATGTTGTTCTTCTAGAACCTAAAATCTATTTTCTAGAGAAATGCATCAATATTGATGGGTATTTATTTTTATCAATTTTCTATAGGTAATGATCCCACATTTCCTTTGCATATAATTAATAGATTTATGGCCATAGTTAGAATAGTGAGATTAATATCCAAATAAACATTTTCCTCTATATGATGAAGGATATGTTTTCATTCTCTTTTTTTTTGATTTTGAAGCACATCCCCATTTTGATAACTTCTTACCTCTTCGAAATATGGAATTGTATAGTCCAAAAATACATATAATTGAAATTTCATATGAGGAGATGTAATCTTAATTCAATTACTCTTTATGTTTTCTTATTTTTTAAAATAATTTGGCTGAAGATCATATATGGATATTTGGGGGTAAATGTTTTCTCTCTTTTCTATTTGATTTTATGAATTCATTATAGGGAAATTATGTTCCTTGGTGATATGTGAAACATTATAGTTCCCATAAAGTCGAGTCATCTTATTTCCATCATGTGATGTTTTATCATCATGGAAAATTCCTTCTTTTCACATACATGTTGTTCTCTAATAATCCAAATCTATCTCTACTCCTTTAGAACCATTTTAACTTCATTTAATAAGAATTAATCTAATAATATTATTTATTAAAATTTCTTATTTGTTTCCCTTGAATTTTATTCAGTTTATATTTTACTCCTTAGAATGAAAAATTATATTTAATTTTCATTAGTAATATTTGTCTTCTCCTACAATATGGATTTGAGTAGAATGGTGATAATTGATTTATCAACAATCATGATTTTATATTCCTCAACATATTCTTATATTTTATGAGTAGTTTAATACTATATTACTTCTGATTTTTGTTGACCAGTTAATGATTGATGCTAATAAACTTACTCTAATGACTCTTATAAAACCTAACTCATCTTTATGTTTATTTTTATTTTATCATCAGTATTTTCATGTCTGCCCCGATGTTCAACCTTGGGATAAAAAATAAAAACCAAATTATTGTATTACTTTTTAAATTTTATTACATTTTAATCTATATCCTTCCTGGATGGTTAGGTTTCATATTTAAACTCTGATTCTTCACCCTCAATAAATACATTATTTCTTTTTTATTCATTTTAGTATAAACTAATTCTTTATATTTTCATTCCTAATTTCATGTCACCATTTTGGAGAAACATTTTCTAAGTCTTCTGTATACTTCTAGCTTCCATTTCATCATCATCAAACTTCTTTGAACGCTGAGAAGAAATATTCTCAAATATAACACACCAAAAACACAACATATAAAACCTTCCTTATAATATACCTTTTCCTCTATTGAATTTAACTTCAATAATGTAAATAAGTACATATTACTCATTATAAACATCAATTATACCTTTGGAAACCTCATTTGGTTCCATGTCATTGAATGGCATTTCCATTCTTACGTGAGTCATTACATCTTCTTGTTTGACTCTCATGTCATAAGATACTATAATACATAGTAGATCTACAAGAATGTGATTATAAAGATTTATTTTTTTTGTGTGATGAAACATCGGTATTTTAGAGCAGTGGAATACTTCTAAGGATTTTATTCACAATGTCATTGTCTTTTATTTCTTCAGAAGATCATTGAATTATTCAAAAAACATCATAAATGGGATTCGAAAAGGTATCCAAAATTTCATCAGGTTCCAATTTTAGAGCATCAAACTGATTGTGAAAATATATGAGTTTCACATACTTCACATTATTTTCTCCCTAATATATTCTTTAGGTTTTTGCAGATACACTTGGATAAATGAAAATCATCACCTTCAAATAGATATAATCAAATAGAGATACAATAATGGAATTATATAAATTATAATCTATATCATGAATTTTACTATATTTTTTATACATAAATAGTCCTATTGTATCAGTGAAATCATTCAACATCATAGTGGAAAAAAGAACATCAATTTAAATATATATTATATGAGATCCCATCATTCTCTTATAAATCTATAAATTGCTTACATTTAAGAGTGGGGCTCCCTGTAATTTACTAAACTATCCCTTAAAACAAAATATAACATATTTAACACCCATAAACTAACTTTGATACAACTTATAGGACCCTATAACACCAAGAGAGGGATTGGTGAATTCGGTTTTCAAAATAAATCAACAAACATGTCATATCTTTTCCTATGTTGGTAGGAACTATTAAATTTCTCTAATGGAAATGTGAAAAAAATAAAAAAATAAAAAAAGATACAATATGAAACCTTTACATTGTTCACCACTAATAGCTGCACTAAGGAGAATATACTAAAAATGTTTATGTTATACCAAAATACACTAATATTCAATATTTTTTGAAAACAGAAGGTCAGAAATAGTCACATTGTTCTAGGAAAATTTAATTCAAAAGATGTTTTAGATAGATTTCATACAACATTGTAACACTTCCATCAATACCCCATTTCTCCCTACATTTGGTGATGTCTTACACATTATAAATAATTTAATGTCACTAAAGTAGATTTTAATTTATGTCTTTTTCCCTAAGCAGCACAAACTCTTATTACAACATAGACCTAAGTTGATTAACATGAAAGCACTATTCATGTAAACCAGGTGATCAATATTATTTTTTGTGAACCTCTATCGTGATTCTCACAAATTATATGTACAAAAAGTCATGTGAATAAAAACATACCTTTGTGAAGATCACTAATTCATCATTGAAAACCTCATCATCCAAAATTTCCTTTTCCCATATACATAATTCATTATCGTAACTAGAGAATAGTTTTTGTGATGCTGAAGATCACTATTTATATGTGATTTTTGTAGACCATATCCTTCATGAATTCATAGTGATACATCCTTTTATCAAATTCATTTATTGTAAAATAAATCTTCACATCATTAAATTTATAGTCTCATACTCTCAAAATTCTCCCTTACCACTAGTGAATTTATCATGAAATACTAAAAACTAGTAACAATGTTCCATCACTCATGAATATAAATTGAAATTAAATCTTCTCTCTAAGAATCTCAATGTAATAAAGATTACCATCATTCATTAATTCATAAGTGAACCTCCAATTATCATAATCACATAGATCACCATCATCCCATTGCACTCTTCATGATTCTTTAAATATTCACAAATATCTTCTATTGAGAACCCTTGCATTGTAAAAACCATTCCTTTTATTATTTTATAATGGAATATTCTCAAAAATAACCTATCTTGATGCATGCCTCTAACTCCATATATTGATCCCATTTTTTTCAAAAACTACTAAATGACACCACATTCATCATTGTATTTAAGTTGTATTATTAGATCACTTTCCTTGTAGTCTCCCTTATCATCATAGTCAGGATAGACAATAAACACAAGCTAGTCTTCATTTTTAAAAATATAAATACTTGGTTCTAGAAGCCTTGATACTAATAAATTTCCTCTTAAGAACCCAAAATGTAGTATAACCAAAAAATAATAAATAATATTATAAACACCAATCATCTCATAAATTTAAATTAGTGAGGAATTTTGAGTTCACCAACTATATATAATTATAATTCTTAACAGGTAATTTCAATAGTTCTTCTAAAACTTCTCTATAGAAAATTCCAGAAAATAATCATCCAAGTCATTATTGTAACAACAAAAACATTTATAAATGAAATTCCTTTTCAAATACATAGATTATTCATTGAGTAATGTATTTATAAAAAATATATGCACGATATTTTATTTACTATTTTTGGTCATCATGAAATATTTTTATAATTATATAATATGATTGAAATAATATTATTAATTGTAACCATTATAAATATAGTTATTCAACAATAAAGATTTGGATTTGTATACGTGATGAGTTTCGATAAAGTCTAATTGATACAGAAGAAAAAATCAATGAACTTGACCAATATGGTCATTTCTTATGAAATATTTTTTTCGTATTTTTAGAGGGGGATGGAATCCGTAAGATTTTTCTTTGTGGGATCCCTATTCTAGAATCTATAACAAAAAAATTTTACATTGAATTTAGGGTAGAAGATAAAGATTGTAGAGATCCCCACCAAAACCATTTTCACCGAACCACCGTAAGAATGTACCACCATAAAAAACCTTACCATTAAGGTGTGTGCTAGTGAAAGAAGGGTTTATTTATCTAGATCATTGTAGTATTAATTTGATACATCCATTTAATAAAATAAATGAGTATATTTATCCCATTTTATTAATATATTATACGTATACATAAGTTGAAAAAAAATTAGTCTCATGTGAGGAAATGAAAATTGTATTTTTTGTAAAATATATTGTTTCAAATAATAAAAATATTTTAAGAAAAACTCATGAGTTATTTAAATATATTTTTTAGTCATGATATATTTTAAAAAAATAATATTTACAAATATATTAATCATAATATAATTTTATAAAATATAATTTATATTGTTTAAGGATCTGAAAGATAATTATGTCAAAACAACAATTATTTACTGGTAAATAATAATTTTTATTTTAATGTACAAATTCTAAATTTTCAAAAAAAAGGTTGGTAAGAGTTATTTTTGAAATCAGACTTTCGAAACATGAAACATAATATTTTATCATAGTTTTCTAAGATAGCAAAATTTTATTTTAACAAATAAATATTATATTAATATAACATATATTTATATATATATTATACCAATATTTTATCCCTTAAGTGATTTAACGAATAGTACTAAAAGAATCAATGGCTAGAAATATAATTCTCCATTAAATTAATTTGTTTCTAAAGTTATTTCATTATTTTTACAGTCTTATAATGAGTCCAAAAAATCCTATAATATATTTTAATGTTTTAACAAAATTATAAACATGACACACATTCACATCATCAATGTTATTATATTAATGAATTTTGTTCTTATCGTAATAGATTATTATAAAACTATTTTTATTGGAAACTGAATATGATAATAATGTGATTTTTTTTTGTTAATATTATTTTATTAAATAGATATTGTAACCAATGTTTTTATATTAAAATAAATTCCCCTAATGTTTTCAATACATATACACCCAACCTCATATTATTCTTCACTCAAACCCCATTTAGCTAAAATTTCCCCTGAACCTCCCTCTCTGAATCCCTCTCACAATATTCATAATCTCTTAACAAGTAACTTCCACTCATTAAATCACACCCTATCAATGTAAGAGACTTTCTTCCTCTTTATTTTTATTCAAATAAATTCATTTTATTAATCCTTTGTATTTCCAGTATTTTCGGATTGAATTTTTTTAGGAATCCCAGTAATATAATTATAATTCCAATGTAATGAGATAACACATTTCTCTTTTATTAATCCCATTAATTGTCATTTATGTACACCTTTTTTGTATCCAATACTATCCTGTGAATTTACATGACAAATTTTTGTGTTGTGAATACCCATCCACATTTACTACCAGGGGTATCAATGTAGTTGAACCTATCTATACTTGTTTTTGGAATTCCATGTATATAACCCAAACTCATAAATTTTTATTTTAAATGTGATGAAAAATGTTCTTATGTTTTATGATCTATGTGAACCTCAAAAACATGTATATGAATTTAATGTGACGTGTAGGACCATATTTATATTTCCATCAAATGAATTGGGAATTTTTTCTCATGAGATACCATATATGGTGCTCATGTAATTAACCTATGAACATTATGTTATTATTTATCAGTGGTTTTACTTGAATTATGATTATGATATCAATTTTTATATTGTTTATACATTCCTATTATTCATTGATGCAATCATATTATAAAAATATTTGAGGTTACTAGTTATGAATCTCTCAATTTTATATCTTTATGTTATGGTTTTAGCTAAAATGTATATCTTTACATAAATCGATATATTTATTATTCCCTTACTAGGATTTATAGAACAACCCTTATGTATGTCTGGAGGTTTTCCAATATAGTATAAGATGATTGATGGAAATTAAAGGTTTGTTATTGAATTTTTTAAAAATCTCATCATATCCATATTTCAGGTCTCGGTGAAATATATTGAATTACACAATAAATTCATGGCATATCAATATTGTGGGGTTTTATTATTTTTTTTGTGTATGTAATAAATCATTAAATGGTCTGTATAAAATAAAAGGGGTTTTAGAGTTCTAATCCATGAATGGTATAATTATATATGGGATTAAGATTACAAAACATTTGTAAAAATCCATAAGGATAATACTAACTATAAGAAAATATCACAATATTTTGTTAGAGTGTTGAGTGCTTGTTTTTTTAGAAAATATATCCAGTTTTGTATATTTCAAGGTGGATGTAGTTATGGAAGAGATGTAATTTTATGTAATAACAGATAAAGGGATCATTAAGTATTAACTTTACATGTACCTGGTGCATGTTAATGAGTCTTAAAAATTCATACATGGTGAAACACTCATAGGTGATATGATTCAAATTTTTATATTTTTTACATATCATTATGAAGGGGTCAATAATTATTATGAAAGTAATTTTTAATAAATATAAATTGGATATCATATATTTAAGCCTTTAAACTAATTGAAAATCGACTACATGTCATTTATGGGATATACATTAAATTATCCGAGTTTATCTTTTATATGAATACTATTCTGAAAATTTACATCCCCAAATCTATTTTTGCATAAATATAATTATTAGAACTGAAATCATATAATGGACTACATGATTATTATCCATTAATGAGCATCAAATTTCATAAGTGAGTAATGTTATATGAATTATTTCATGTCATGAATGTTTATCATAAATACTTAAACAACACCTCCAATCATGGAAGTCATGATATCAATGAAAATAATATATTTGGTAATCACAGAAGAAAAATTATATAATATTTATCCTATAAATATTTTCTTGTTGAATATCCCATCAAAACTTTGGATACATCATTTATCATAATTACATTCTATTCTTAGAATGAATTGGATGTCCTTGAATATAGTAACCATAAATTATAATGAGAATGATATCCACCTCCATATAATGAACCACCCTATAATTCATCAAAATATTTAGTAAGAGGGTGTATGTCCTTTTGATTCATAATGTAAATAATTGATATTATCACCTTATAAGAATGAGTATCTAGATAAAATTATTGATCATAAATAAACTAGAGTCCCTGATAACATGAAAACTATAATAGAATAAACTAATGTGTTTTGCTAAAAAAATTATAGTCATCCTCTAAGCGGAGAGGCTGATTTATCAATCAAAAATATACATGAGGATTTACCAAAATTAGAGACTCCATATTGAATGTAAATAGTTTAACATGAAGAGATGAAGAACAAACTACTGTATAATTAAAATAATGGGGCTATATGCTGATTTGCTTATTCTTGGGGTGCATCAGTAATTTTTTCAAGAAGAATAATAGGTTATTTTTCATCTAAATTTATTATTAATGTCAATATAAAATCATCATAAATATAATGTATCATCGTAAATAAATTAATGAATTAATCATTCATAATTGTGGGTCCATGTTATTCTATATGGTGGATATTTGGTTGGGAAATTATTGATTAAAGGCATTGAAGGATGATATTTCCAGGACTTCTTTTCATTCAAGGTACGAGAACTTTGAGTTCATATTAATTCCATTTGGTATCAATAATGCTATTTTTTATTCATGTACTTAATGATTGTATTATTTTAGAATTACCTTGAACAATTTGTAATAGTATTAATTGATAATATTGTTATCTATATTAAAATGATAGACGAACATGATAATCATTTTGATGTGTCATTGATGAACATGCAAAAGGATATTATATATTTTAAGTACATTAAATAGGAGTTTAAGATGGTATAAGTACAATTGATGGGATATATTATCATATTAAAAGGGATATTTGCGGATACATTGAACATGGAGGTATTTTAATGATGGCCTATTACATCATTTCTGATGCAGATCTATAGTATCCTTGGATTAAATCGGTATCATCATTGATGAGTTTAAAGAAACTCAACATTTTATGGCCCAAAAACAATTATAACAAGTAATAGAGTGATGTATATCAATATTAATGTTTGAATATTTGCATATAATGTTTTGAATTATATTATAATCACTACATTTATGATCACATTATAGACATATGAGAATGTATTTTTTTTAATTATATTGATTTGATCGAAAATATATTTTGATGTGTACTCATTACAAATGATAAAGTGATATCCTATAGTTATGTATAATTAATTATTCATGAGTTTAGCTGCCTAAAAGATTATCTATATTTTGATGCAATGTTTTTTCAATTAAGTATTTTGAGACATTATCTATATGGGGAAAATTGTGACATGTATATGGATAAAAAAATCAAATATATTCTCCACCAAAAGGATTTAATTACTCACCAACGTCTTTTTTTAGAGATGATCAATGATTATAACAATTAAATATATTAACATTTTCAGATGGAAAATAAATTATGAGATGCTCAAAGCATAAGGAATCCCCCAGCCCTATTCATGATGATGAATGAAAGAAATCCAATATTTTTTGGATATGGAATGGATAGACATAGCTGTCTTAACATGAACATCATCCTATATTTCCAAAAAAACATTTAACAATCTATTCATAAGTGGAAGAAAGTGTCTAGAAAATGATGAGAATCTATAGAAGAATGTAGAGAATATTCCATAGTTTAAATTTGGTGTTGATGGGTTTATAGGGATTTAAACCAAAATATATAACCCATGAAAGAAAAATATAAAGGGGGAACATATATATGTTTTTCCTATAATATCCATCATGATTCAGGTAGGAATAACTAAGATGTATAGTCATCTAAATGATAACATATTGTGGGATAACAAGAAGATGGAGATTGAAAAATTTATATCTCAATTCACAGAATTCCAATGAGTCAATGTTGAACAGGTTCTGTCTAAATGTATAATACAACCATTTCCCATACCAGTATGGAAATGGGAAATCATACCCAATGATTTTATAATATAACTCCCATAGATATCTAAACTAAATAATCCCATTTAAAAGGTATTCGTTCACCTTAAAAATGATATTGACATTTTTTTCTATCAAGGATGATTTCTTTCATGACCAAATCACAATGATATGAATAAGAGATGTTTTGTGACTTTATGGACTGACACAATCCATTAGATATGATTGATGAATGATGTTTACCTCATGGCACTGGAGAAACCATCACCAATCATTTGACACATAGTTAAGTTTCAACATTTCTTGTCATCCATAGTCGAATTTAAGTCTAAAATTATTAACCAAACATTAGTAGATATGTTGAGGACATTATTAATGAGATTCCATGGATATTGGGATAATCGTATCCACCTATTGGAGTTTTTATATCACAACAATTTTCATTCCAACAATCAAATGGCACTATATGCGGCTCTGTATATGATAGTGAGTCAGACCCCCATGTGCTACGATTATGTTATAGAGTGGTATCTGATTTGACCTAATATTATCCATGAGATGATGGAGAATATTCTAACCATTCAATCTCATGTGAAATCTTAACAATTTTGAAAAAAATCTATGCAGCTAGTAATTTATGAGTCCTAGATTTTGAAATCATTGATATTGTGTTCCTTCATATATCACCATTGAATAAATTAATGATAATTGTGAAGAATGAAAATCAAGTTATAAATATATTAGACTATTTGGGAACCTTTATCACATTACATTTATTTCTTATCTACTAGCACACACCTAGCCTATCATAAGTACCTGATGTGTTAAACTTATCCCAATAAATGATTTTGATACTAGACACTTCATATAAATTTAATAAAGTGGTGGTTCCATTTGAGATTGAAATTTCATATGAGTAGATGGTGAGTTTATTAAATCATAAGGTAAATAATTCTATGAAATTAAAAAATAAAATACTAAAATTATTGTCGTAGAACCTCATGATTGAGGTTGAAAATATTGAACTATAAGAGGAAATGATGAAAAAAATACCGACATCATTTTAATATAAATTTATGATTCAGTGAAGAATGAAATGATCTAAAAAATTATAAGTGAAATTCCTTTCAGAATTAAAAAATTACTTATTATGAAATGTAGATATATAAAATACATTCACTATATTTAATTTTTTATTTTACATCATTATAAAATATATCTATAATTGTATGTCAAGATAGACAAATTCTTAGGAATCTGAAAAATTGTTCATATAGTCATTAAAAATTGATCATAATGGTTAGTATATATTAAGGGTTATGATAATGACTAATTATAATATAAGTAATAAGTGATAGCATCGACTAGTTGCATCATACCCCATGAATCCAATTTTTCAGAGATTTTGAGGGAGATGACATCAATATGAATTTCCGTTAGGTAATCGAAAGTTATGATTGAAAAAATAGAACATGATATAAATAATTTATGGGGGAACTAAAATGTTATATTGATCACCCCCAAAACCACTTTTGTCGAACCACCAAAATTTATTACCACCATAACATACAATACCACTGCTGTGTAAGTTATTTTAATAATGTGTTATGTATCTAGACTCTAGTTGTATGAATTGTTGTATTTGATTTTTAATAAAATAATGATTTTATTTTTCCATATTTATTATTCTATTACATATATACATATTTAAAAAAAATATATCTTGATATAGGAAAAAAGAAAATTGTATTTTTGGAAAATATATTATCTAAATGAAAATGATTGTTTTCCACATTTTTTTCAAGTAAATTCTTCTAATTAAGCCTTCGAACATTCAATTGTTCGTTTTTAATATATCTTTACACATCCAATTATAATCCTATTTATTCCCATGTAAATTAAGACCACATTAAAATATCATTAAAACCTTTTTTGAACCATTATATACACCCCTTATGCAGTCAAAATTATCTCAGGATTTTTATGGACATGATTTTCTTCTTTTTAATACCCATTCAAATTTACGCTCAATGATATTTACCAAATTTTGACTTTTTTTAATTGAATATGAAAATCCATTTTTGAAACCCCCATTACTTAATCATTTTATTAATAGTGAGGAATATTTTCTCATATTGTATAATCTATGTAGAACACCAATGCATGTATTTGATCTGAATTAGACGGGTGAGACCAAAATTATGTTTCCCTCTAATTTATTATATAATGTTTTATCCCATCAGATACTTTGTATGGGTCAGGGGATGATATCCAAGAACACTATGTTATTATTTATCAATGTTTATCCCATTAGTATGGTTATGTTGTCTTGTTTTCTGTTATTTCAAAATTTCTATGACCCCTGGTTATTATAATTTAATGTCATGCTCTATAGTTCATGACTATGATTATCATGTTTTAATGCAAGTATATTATACCTTTGACTAATATAGAAATCTTTGATTCAAGTTTTTCATTGATCATGACCTTAGTGGGATTTATAACTCAGCACTTTTCATATGTAAATTACTATGTTTTCTCATGTAATATTGGAATATCAATCGAATATAAGGGCGTGTTATAATATATATCAATAATTTTCAACCCATATTTTATGTTTTGGTAAGATGTGTCAACTTACCCAGAAAAACAAGGACTTTATTAATATCATGTTTTTAGTATGCGTATCATTATTTATCAAAATTTGAAATAATATATATAAAATATGTGGTCAATATACCAAATTTACTCTATGATCTGTCTCTCATGCAATATAATTTATAAAAGATGTACCCTTTTCTCTTGTAGAACATTATTGCTCTAGTATATTATGTAAACACCTGACCTACAAGAACCCATATGGATTATCGAACACCTAGAATCAACAACCCTAAGACTTCCACTATTTTCCATGGGGTAGTGAAAACATCTGAGAAGGAATAAATATAATGGTAATCCTTTACTTAAGGTACCTATATAGATGCACAAATCCTTCTCCATATAAATGTGTAGATAAAAAAATAAAAGACAAAAAATTCATGAAAAAAAATTCATGTATGAATATCTACTGAATACAAAGGTGTGTGAAAAGATATTCCAAATTTAATAAGGAAATATACATGCCCATCCTGAAAAGATTTCCCCATGTAACAACCCTTGGAAAAGAAATACTAAGAGAGCCCAAATATAGATCTCCATGGTTGACCATTGTATTTCATCCATACATCTGAGTATCACTATGTTCCAATTAATTGACTACAAATATTTACATCCTTAGTATATGATATGAGATGGGTAGGAAAATCTTATGCATGGGTGAGATTATACAAACCCATTAGGACTCCCCAAAATTGAAGATGGAGAAATAGAAGACATGATAAAATTAATCTACACCAGAAAAAGTAAAATGGAAATTAAACCAAATAATGTTGTATATGATCTTATATGAAAGTCAAATGATATAGAAAGGGAATATCTATCTCATATCTCAGAATAGGATGATGATTCTACCTATAAATCTAGATATCCATCATCGATGTCCAAAATCCTAAATGTCACTGTATTGTTGTGAGGAGGGTCCACACCTCTCCCCTATTCCCATTGTCCAAGGTAGTGAAATCTCAAAATTATTTAGGTCACAAACCCTAGTACAATAGAGGTATTCCATTCAGTGGATATGGTACTCAAACCCATATAGGGGAGTACCATCTAATGATATATATATATATATGATATGGAGGACCTGCTCACTATTGCAATAGAGAAGTACTGACCAGATAGATAGATGTACCACACCTTGAATAGGGATGAACCCAATCCACATATAATAATGAGTATAGACTTCTCATACCCTATGAAAAAAGATGAGTAACATATATATGGGTATATGACTCGTTCCCCGACACGTTAGGGGAGAATCGTCTCAATAGATTAAGGATTCGTGTCCTGACATTATAGGGGAGTACCATATCTATTTGAGAAATGAATATGGTGGGCCCACACCCTAGTTTCATATTGTAGTACCATCTCCATTGATAGAATAAATAAACCAATTTATGAAATGGTAGATCTGTATAAATCTATATTAAGAGTACAGAGGACTAAATACCTTGTGAGAGAGATGAGTACCATCTCTATGGCTAGTAGACCTTCAACCAGAATATGGGATTGTCTTCATTATGTTATCTTTCATATGGTTATTTTTTATCATTTTCATCATCAACCATATACTATGGAAGTATCATGATTATAAACTCATTTATAACATCTCAAAATACACTATTATGTAAATAAACTTTCTCTATATAGAGATAAACTCATGGTAGAATACTCACTAGGAAAAATACGAGTCAACAAAATGATATATAAGAGGTAGAATTTTCATAATGAAATACGTGATATTATTAGGGTTTCACTCAATGTCAGGTTGTGGTCCAGAACCTAGATGTGTACTCTTATGTACAAACACCAATGTCCATGTCACCATAAAATGTGTGTATGGGTCCCATACAACAAGTAGTAGCAACCTGATCCCTACTCGTGGGAACTTAGAAGTTCCTATGTCCATCATATTGTGTCGTGTACTTGGGCATGGCCTAGAACATGCCCATTCTTTTGTACACCTATAGTACACAATGGGTCCTACCAAATAGGGTCTTTGACATATACAGATTGAATATATATTTGTTCCTAATGAGAGTGAAATAGAACATTCTCAACTACTTATTGTGTGATTTGTATCATTATCCTGAAACCCTAACTTCTTCAAATGGGTGACTACATTGTTCAGTTCATCCCTATATTATCTGAGTATTATTTGTTTTAATATAATTTCATATCAAACTTAATTAGTTCTGATTTGATAGCCCGCAGTATTTTAATCCATTTGTTCGCCCAAAATCATTGGGAAAGGGATCCATTCATTGAATCTAGACCTCTAGTGGTGAGGAATCTGAATCAGGATGTCTACTCAACGACAGAAACACCTATGTTGAAAAAAATTTCTCTTATAACTACACATAACCACTATGGATATAAGATCAATTTATTAAAACACAAAATCCATCATTACTTATGCTCATATTATGGATCTTTTTTATACACACATCACATCTGAATCCAAGGGTCCATTCACACTAAAAAATTCTCAAAAATGACAAAATCTTTCTCCATTGACTAATTATAATGAATAAAATAAATAGTTTGGTAAATTCATAATAATAATGTTTCCTCAATAATGGGACTATAATTCTTGTAAAAAATAAAATATTTTGGTTATTTATGGTGAGAAACATAGAATAATGAACAATAAATATAATGAATTATGGAATTTGATAAACATGAGCATGCGACGGATAAATTAATCTCATATAAAGGAATATTAGATAAGGACATGTTCAATATTTATATAATCTTATAATACAAAAATTTATGGACACTACTTCAATATTGGATTGACCGCTATAGAAGAACACATTCTCTAGTGATGTGGGGATCCTGTTGTGTTCATAGCTTGTCGATCCACATCAAACTGATCTATATTTGTTGCCTAATCTTGATCCACCTACACATAATAATGAATCATATTCCTAAATCTCCCATGGTATTGTGGAAATCCAAATAAAATTAATATAATATGATATTTGGTAGTGAAATTAGGTTTTGGGTGCTGAATGATTTAATTGAATTGATTAATTAATGTATCCAATTAACAAGCCCTATAAAAAATACTTTGTTCATCCAGAATAATAAACATAAGATACATTATACTACCTTAAAAATATTTTTCAATTTTATTATTCTTGTTATATCACTTATTATCTTTCTATAACAATTAGTTAATAATTAGAGTTCTTATCGGACATTTTTTCAATATTTGGAACTTGAGTCAAAATGAACATGTTATAATTTCAAATTTCCCATGTGGTAAAAAGTTTATTATCTATAGATTCAAAATAATTATTTAAATATCATATATATCATATATATCTAGTATATATATGTATTTATAATAGTACGTAACATATAGAGATATGAAATGAAATGCATCATTAATTAGACGGTAAGTCGTACGTACGCATGAACGCTACATTAATTTCTATATCATATTTTAATGGAAGGAAAAAAAATAATGATACATAGGTATATTATAATTCCAGTATAATATAATATATAATTTCATTAACTCCATCCATTATACATCCCACGTATGGCATGAACAATTCATATCACTTTGAGGGGGTTGTAGTTCACACTTCCTCATGTGAAATTATCGCTTTTACCCATTACAAAAACCATAAAAGTATGATATAAATGAAAAATACAGAAGTAAAAAATAATATATAATATATAATATATTTCAAAAATAAATACAATGACATTATAATAGACACCATAAGAGGTGGAAAGAGAATATTGAATAATCATCATTTTGTGAGAGTAGATCGTCGTCCACAATAACACCTGAGACTTTTATGTTTTATAAATCATCAAAGGAATATTTTTCTACACACAACACGTTCTTGGCTTGTTTTACCCAAAATCGCAACCTTCCTTGATAGCTTGCGTCGTACGCAATACCGAGTTTCACTAAAGAATGATATGCTAATAAAATATTATTAAAACTAGCCTTTATGAATAGTAATAACCACTTTTTGAAATTTTATAAATTTTAATTTTCAAAATGGACTTCATTTTTGGATTCAGAATATCGAAATTATCCTAGGGTGAAATTTTGGTATTTTTCTGAAAACATTCAATTTTTGATGAATAGTGAAACCACTAAGTGGTAGTTAAAAAAACTGATTTTTTTTAATACATAATTTTATCACTTCTGTGAG
This sequence comes from Viscum album, assembly GCA_963277665.1. NCBI lineage: Eukaryota > Viridiplantae > Streptophyta > Magnoliopsida > Santalales > Viscaceae > Viscum > Viscum album. Next base: position 639,862,979 of record OY728137.1, read on the forward strand.
TGGAATTTAAAAATTTCGAGAGACACGGTTGATGTCAGTAAGTAAAATGTGGTTCAATGAGATGAATTTTTTTTTGAATAGTAACTTTTTACTTTTATTTACCACGGTTAAAAGTAAACAGGGAAATTAAGGGTAAAAATGATTTTATTATTACCCTAAAACATTCCCTAATTCTATTGGATAACTGTAATTCGACCAAAAACAAACTTAGGAATAAAATATGACCATTTATGCCCACTTGGATTAGATTAGGACATTTATTATTAATTTATTTAAAGAAAGGTTAAAATAGTTAAAATCAAAGTTTAATAAGTAAATAATTTTTAATATAAGGTTATATATAAGATAAATTCAACTATAAATTTTCATTATAAAGATAAAAATATTTCCTACATAATTGTATTTTATTTGTAATTTGTAGACATTAAATAATTTAATTTATTTATGACACAAAGATGATCCACTAATTATCTTATTAATGAAATATTGACATAATTGATGTTATAAATACCCAAATAAATGTAATTTGAGACTTTTTATGAATTCCACTAATTTTATAGGTTAATATGACATGTTATTATTGATTTAATTTACTTTTTTTGAACTAATTATTCTGTTTTGAGTTTCACAAAAGTCAATTACTAAATAGTGTCAAAATTGACATAAAATAGTTTTTAAAACAAATATTATATTATTAATTGTTATTTTATTCCTAAAAATATAAGGATTGGCAAAATTCTCTATATAAGGTTATATATATTAATAATAAACAACTTGGGGTTCGTTTGGATTGTTATAGTAAGTTTATTAACCTTATAGTTTAAGAACACAAGAAGACATGGTAAAAGTATAATTATTTAACTTAATGTTAAATCTAAATGATAAGGTCAACATAGGAACGTAAACTTGTCTAAATTATATTGGATGAGAGGATTTAAAACCATCCCCACCTTAGCTTCTAAATAAATCAATTTGGAGCTATTTAAAAACGAATTTGGCTTTATAATAAAATAATATTTTTAGTTATTCCAAAGGTGCCCCTCTCCTCCCTTATAAAAGGGCACCTCCGCCCTCTCTTCCTCACACCACATTGAGCCTTCAATATCGGACAAACCCTTCCACTTTCACCTCTCCACTTTCCTAGAGACATCCTAGAGGTCCTGTTCTTCTTCAAAGAACAATTGTAGTGCCCTAAAAGGAGGTCTCAAAGAAGTACTTCAAAGAAGAGGTAATGTCCATTACTGATTCTTTCATATTTATTTCTTCTTCCACTTCTTCTTCTTTAGTTGTTTCATTATGAAGTAATAACATCAGTATCAATCATATACTGATATATTATTATAAGTATGAAACAACCCTATTTCACCATCTATCCATCCTACGGAAAACAAAATCACCACGAGTGCGTACGTACGGAATACCGTATCCACGCCGTGGTGTAATCTACTTTCCACCACCACCATACTTGGATGGGTATAATGGTGTAAAAATGACTATATATGATTTTTGTAAAGTGATATTGATTCTGAAATAGTATACATATACTCTAATACAATTCCATGATCATGGGAACGATAACATCGCTCGTGCGTACGTACGGAATACTGTCTCCACGATGTGATGTGACTCGTTCTACATGATCTTCATTGAATAATGACTATATAAATTAATTGAATGAATGAATATGATGTATATTACACTAATAACATTCTGGAAATGAGTTATCTATATCCTAAAGAGAAGAATAAGAATTTATTCGACAAAACACGCATAAGAACAAAAAGTAATAAACACTCGAATAAAAAGTTGTAATGAAATATTACTAATGAGAAGCTACGAATATGACTATATGTGATATCATAACAATAATTATGATTCTGTAATAAGTCAATTACATTATTTAAATCATTATACAGGAGGTTCGGACACTTACGAGGCAAATCGGACCTAAAGTAAAGGAAATATCACAATCTCATTTTTATCCGAGATTTTTTATACTTTAGTATTTACTGGGGTGTATTTTATCATCCACATCCATGTTTCCTAAATATGTAATATTATTTCCATTCACCTACAATTGTTTAAATTCAATTTTACCCTTCAGTGAGTTTTTAGTAAAGGATATGAAAGGAATCTTTTGTGGTTTTTCGTACGAGGTACTTTTTGACTTTTCCGACAAAAGTACGAAGAATGTTTTTTTTAACTTATACGGCATGAATGGATTTTAAAAAATTATTTCCAAGAATATTCCTTTACAATTTTTCAAGACTATTTTTAATCAAATTCTTTTAGTTTCTAATTGTACGACATGTTAACAAAGGAAAAGTGTTTTTGAAGCAGAACAGATATTTTTCATCAAGAATGGAGTTCAAGTGTTTTATCAAAATTATTTTACATCTAAGATAATAAAGGGTTCTATTTCTATCCCTATTATTACATTGATTTGATTATGTTGGGATGGAATTATATTTATGAATTCTTATATCTTATATGAATTGTTTTATGATGTCACAATGTTTAAGATTCCCATTTTTATTACATGTGTTATGCTATGATGTATGGATTATGATTTTGTGGTACACATAAGAATGGCGTCATTATTAGATGGGTGGGTCCTATATTTCTATAAAATGCATTGGGTAATGATTTTATATCTCATGAGATAGACATGGCTAGGATGGAAGGTTAAACTGGTTCAGTGAAATAGGACTGAAATGAGGAGGGAACTCCATTCAGAAGTGGACTTTTTCCACTAAGATAGTCTTGGAAATGAGTCTTGACTAACAAGATGTAATTGCCCGGACCTCTCCGGTCCATTACTTTGTGAAATGTTGGTGTTGGAGGTGTTCTAGGAGGTCAAGAGGACTTATCCCCAACACTTTGCCAATTTTCAAGTTCTGTGAACAGTGTTTCCAGTTTTATGAACAGTAACAGATCAGTAGCACAGATCAGTAGCACAGATCGGTAGCACAGATCCGTAGCACAGATCGGTAGCACAGATCCGTAGCACAGATCGGTAGCACAGATCGGTAGCACAGATCGGTAGCACAGATCGGTAGCACAGATCAGTAGTACAGATCGGTAGCACAGATCGGTAGCACAGATCGGTAGCACAGATCGGTAGCAAAGATTCGTAGCACTGATCGGTAGCACTGATCGGTAGCACAGATCGGTAGCACAGATCGGTAGCACAGATCGGTAGCACAGATCGGTAGGTGTACAGTAACGGTAGGTGAACAGTGTTTCCAGACTCCTACAGTTTTGCCTCTTTTGACGTTTCCTTTGACGTAAAAAGCATTTAAAGCCTTATTTTAAGGGCTCTTAAGGCCGTTTCAAATGCCATAAATCCTATATTAATTATTCCTAAGGCTTGTAATGTTTTACTTGGTCAACTAAATGGGTTAATGCGATCCGTTTTTAATGGAGAATTAATCGGATCTTAAACCGTCACCTCGTTAAATCTTAAAAAGGGATGAGATATCATTCTCCCTTGTTCTTTTCCTTTGTTCTCAACTAAGAGGCGCTAGAACCTTTCAATCCTTTCCGTAGGAGTTGAACCATCAACCTTTACTCCTAGGATCAGTCCCGCTCTGTTGGATGCAACCAAGCTGTGTCGATCATTCTTCCACATAAGTTGTCGCGAGGGGAGGATCGTGACCCGCTGTGTGGATAAAGGACGTCAGGAACTCTTGGAGGTAGGGGATTCATGGATTCTCTAATTTTATATGTGCAATCGTAGATTTAGCATGATTTATTCCTTTGGATCACAATGAAATTGACCTAATTAAATACTTGAACCGGATTAAAAGAATTGGTTGATCGCATGTTGTTGCTTTATACCATGATAACGGGTTGCCTCGTGTTTTCCTAGATATAGTGATATCTATGTTTCTTTGTTTCATTGTTCGTTCATGATAGAAATTGATAACGAACGTAAAGCCGGAATTAATTGATGATTAATTGGCTAAAGATAAAGAGGCATGTAAATTAATCCGGTTATTGTGATTGTTGTAGTTGTTCTAATTTGAGGATAATCAAATTAGGGAAGTAAGAATGGTTATTTAATTGTGATAGCTTGTTGATTAGGTATCCATGATTGGAACCTACGAATAACAAATCTGTTAATTCAATATGGAGTAGAGAACAGATTATGTGGGAATTTCTAAAAGGGTTCTGAGTTACCCTATTGTTTGTTAAAGGGCCGAGAGACCATTTTGTGATGTTTGTTTTCCTGCTTCTTGTGCTGTGATGTGAGCCTGGATGGCTGTTGTGATATGTGGAGGCATGGAGACTTGTGGTTGTGGCAGCGGATGACGCCTAGTGTGGTGAGATGCATCGGTTTATGCATATGGGTGTCGGGGAGGACACCAAGGGTGATGGTATGAGATGAATGTGATGGTTTGATGTTGGTGATTTGGTTTGGTTGTTTATCTGCTTTATTTTTCCCCACTGCTCAAGGCAGCTGGTCTTGCTTACCCTCTTTCCGAAGGAGGCGAAGACACGCGGGGTATGCCACGTGCTTTCCGTGTTTAGCCTCTCGATGGAGGATGGGTCTATGCTCTTTCTATAGGCGGCAAAGAATCGACGGGTAGTATATCTACTCACCGTGTTGAGCCTCCTTTGTGTTTAGAAGCATAGGATGTTTTTCTAGAATGCCTGGGAATGTGGAAAAGTAATTCTATAAGGAATGTTTGATTAAATGGTGAAAATCCACGAGGATGGAGATGCTGGAATTTAAAGGTGATGTGAATCTTAAAAAGGAGAAGTTGTTTTTGAAAGTGATTCCATTTCAGTTTAATGTGGAATTCTTCATTCTTAATTAATGATTAAAGAATTAATTAATGTATAGTGGAACTGACAAATGAGAATGGAGTAATCTATTAATGCTCTTCATTGTTTGTGTGCTTATAGGATACCTATTCTTAGAAGTAGCAGCCTAGAGTCTGAGAGACGTTAGCTGCAGTTGTATCTAAGACTAGGTAATGCCCATAGTGTGGATGTGAGTTACTTATATATTCTGTACTTTTTGTGTTTCTATACGCTACTCCACCCTGTCGGTAAGGGAAACTGACACCTCGGGGATTCTGAGCCCTGGGGGGTGTTTTCCCCAACATTCTGATGGGAGGTTGAATGGATGACTAACCCCTTTGGCCCCGCTCTCTTCTCTTGGGAGATACTTGTGCCATGAGGCACCGTGGTTAGTTACCCCATATATGTGTGTAGAGGGATGTAATGGATTGTGGTTATTCACACACATATATTCTGGATATAGTATCTTATGGACTACTATAAGTGTAACGTGTATAGGCTGTGATGGCTTGAGGATCCTTACTCAGTATATGGGTTGTAATGGCTTGAGGTATAATACCCGACGTATGATACATGTTATGCGAGCTGTGGTGGCTCCCGGAAACTACCTGGTTACTTTTGGTTTTGAGGATTGTGTGGAGCTTAGCCCAGGTGTCTGCGGGCAAGCCTTTGTGGTACACGAGGTGCAGATTGTGGAGCTTGACCCATGTTGATACGGGAAAGCCTTTGGAGAGAGATGCACAGGATGTATGTCGTTGGGGAAAAGCGGCAAACCAGTGGGGAAGTAGTAGCGGGGTACCCATGATATTCTTTACTATATGCTATATTCTTGTATTCGTTACTTGGTGAGAGTAGCCATGGTGAGGTTGGGAACATAGTATACCTGTTTAGATAACGAGTTAGTTTCACTTGTTGTTCACTGGGCTTTAGCATGCTTTCTTTACTTTTGCACGAGAGTCTTGGGGAGGATCCTACGGAGTATACTATTATACTCACCCTATGTACATATAAACTGTTTTTCAGGTCACTTGGAGCAGGTTGGAGATCAAGCTGGTTACTACTAGCTTGCGGTTGGAGGAGGAGCTGTTCGGGCTTGTGGTCGCTGTCGTTTTACTTTCTTTTGGGTACTTTTAGTTTCCCCTTTCAGTTGTAGTACTTTGCATGACATTTCATATATGTACTTGGTTTCCTTTTATATTTTATTTCTGAGTTGGAGTTGATTGGAGTCTATTCTATCTCTCTCTTCTGCATGTGTTCTCTTAGAGGGTAATGCCTCCCATTTGTACGTTATTATACCCTCGGTGCTAGTCGCCAACCCGGGGCCTACTGGAGGCCGGACTCGGGGGTCATTATCTCTTTTTTCACATTGCCGGCCCAGGAGGGGTACACTTTGTGGGGAGGGGGTCGTGACAGAGTGGTATCAAAGGTCTGGTTTAGGGATAGGATGGAGTTTGGAGTTAGGCACAGGGGAGGATGCATGGGATGGTAGGGAAACAGTGTCATTCATGTTTAGCAAGTGGGGTAAACACTGGAGACCGGCAGAGACATAGGTGTTCAGGGCCCCCTATGATCTGTTGCACAGATCTTTAAGTTTACGATGGCTACTAAACAAAGTGATACTGGTTACAGGGTAGAGACCTAGGAAAGGATCATGCATCATTATTCTTTGCGCTTGTGTTTGAATGGGTAGACCTTGGGATAGGTAACCTAAAATTAATAAAACAAAACAATTAACTAATTAATGTTGAGTCTTCCATATTCCAGTCTTAGGAGCTCTAACGGTTGTTATTTTACAGGTATGGCTCCAGGTCGACGTCCTCGTCAGGTTTGCGCAGAAGGAGCCTAGCAGGCTGTTCCAGCAGATCGCCGCCGGGTAGAGGTTGACGACGATGACACTTGGAGGAAGACACTTAGAGAGTTTTAGCGCCAGAGTCTACAGAAGTACGAGGGCTCCGTTTCAGATGCAGTCACAGAAGACTGGTTGGAGGAGGTCGAGATAGGCTTCAGTTCGATTCGTGCTCGGAAGGAACACTGGGTGTCCATGGTTGTGATGATGTTGTGTGGAGCAGTGAGACAGTGGTGGTTCTTGTTCCTCGGGGATCGTGAGGAGTCAGCGATCTCATGGGAGGAGTTTCGAGACAGGTTTAGAGTCGAGTTTCTTTCATCTACTGCGAAGGCGTCCAGTCGCCAGGAGCTTCATACCCTTCGACAGGGGAGCTCTAGTGTTCGAGAGTTTGGAATCCGTTTCAAGAACCTTTTACGATATGCTTCAGACCTATTACCAGATGATGAGGCCAGGGCGAGGCATTTCGAGGAGGCTTTGCGTCCAGAGATCCAGCGCCAGGTCACCCCATTTATGCTGAAGACATATCTTGAGGTGCTGGCGAGGGCATAGGTTGTTGAGAGGACTTTGGCCAGAACCGGATCGTCACGAGAGGGGAATCGTCATGATTCCTCACGAAGCAGAGCTGTGGTCCGGGGTTCCCGGTTTTCAGGACAGAAGAGTTTCTGTTCACCTGGGGTAGGTCCCAGCCCTTCCCATCTCGTTTCTACGGAGGCAACAACTCTCAGGCCTATTCCAAGGGATCATGTGCTTGTTTTTCTTGTGGTGGACGTGGTCATCAGCAGCGGGAGTGACGAACTATTCAGAGCAGTCATCATGCACCAAGCGCTCCACTCCAGGTTCCTCCATTGAGGCAGTTCCAGCCGAGGCAGCAGCAGCAGGTGGAAACAGCTTTAGATCACCAGAGGGTAGATGGAGCAGGCATAGGACATCCCCATGACGCTCCTCATCCTCAGAGAGCAGAGCGTGACCTTGGTGGTGGTCATCATCAGGGTCAGAGAGGCCACGTAGGTGGTCGTGGTCAGCTTCATGCTCTAGCGTTGCCAGCCCCAGGCGAGCCAGACGTCGTCTGAGGTACCCTTTGCTTGTTTTCTACCTTGGTGTATGTTTTGTTTGATTCAGGAGCGACACACTCCTTTATATCCCCTACCCTTGTCCACGCTTTGGGACTTGAGGTAGAGAGGCTTCCAGTGCCCTTGGCGTTGACTACGCCAGTTGGAGGTTGAGCTAACTTGTTTGAAGTATGTAGAGACTATGATCTAGTGTTGGGGAAACACCGCTCTTGGGGAGATTTCCTATGTTTACGAATACAACCATATGATTTCATCCTCGGCATGGATTGGTTGTATTCGGTGCAGGCTATTGTGTATTGCTACAGGAAGAAGGTCGTTTTCTTTGATGAAGATGGAGAGGAAGTAGTGTTTGTTGGGGAGAGAGATCCTCGGATGAGTCATAGACGAGTTTCATCCTTATCATCCATGATGGCTGGGATGATGATGAGTTCTTCAGAGGTTCAACAGTTTTCGTTTCCTAGGGTCGTAGAGGAGTACCCTGACGTCTTTCCAGATGAGGTTGTACCCCTACCCCCTCGACGAGAGATCGAGTTTGGGATCGAGCTACAGCCGGGAGTGTCTCCTATCTCTATGTCTCCATATAGGATGGCCCCTTCTGAGTTACGAGAACTAAGTATTCAGCTCGATGGTCTGTTGCAGTGTGGTTTTGTTTGGCCAAGTGTGTCACCTTGGGGTGCACCAGTTTTGTTTGTGAAAAAGGCTGATGGTAGTTTGCGGTTGTGCGTCGATTATCGCCGCTTAAACAAAGTGACAATAAAGAACCGCTATCCTCTCCCGCGGATTGATGACCTATTCGATCAACTGAAGGGTTCAAGTTTGTTTTCAAAGATCGACTTGAGGTCAGGATATCATCAGATGCGTGTAAAGGATGAGGATATCCCGAAGACTGCTTTCCGCTGTCGTCATGGGCATTATGAGTTTGTTGTAATGCCATTCGGCGTGACAAATGCTCCAGCTGTATTCATGGGGTTGATGAATGCTGTGTTCCGAGAATTCCTGGACAAGTTTGTTGTGGTTTTCATTGACGACATCCTTGTATACTCCACATCTGAAGAGGAGCATGCAGAGCATCTACGATCCGTTTTGGGAGTTCTTCGCCAACATCAGTTGTTTGGGAACTTGTCCAAGTGTGAGTTCGGGGCTCGAGAAGTTCGTTTCTTAGGGCATGTTGTGTCCCAACAGGTAGTAGCTGTGGATCCTTCGTAGATATAAGCAGTGGTGTCTTGGCCAGCCCCCAAGACCGTGTCAGAGGTGCGAAGTTTCCTTGGTCTCGCAGGCTATTATAGGATGTTTGTGGCTAATTTCTCACGAGTTGCGACTCCTCTGACAGCTTTGACCAGGAAGGATCAAGCGTTCATATGGACTGATCAGTGTCAGACAGCTTTCGAGTATCTAAAGGAGAAGTTGGTAAGTGCTCCAGTCCTTTGTCTTCCAGTGGAGGGAGTCCAGTTTGATGTTTTTTGTGATGCTTCACATCTGGGGCTAGGCTGTGTTCTCAGGCAGCAGAGGTCCGTTGTTTCTTATGGGTCTCGGCAGTTGCGTCCCCATGAACGCAACTATGCCACCCATGATCTTGAGTTGGCAGTTGTGGTGTTTGCTCTGAAGTTGTGGAGACATTACCTCATTGGTGAGCACTTTGTGGTTTTCACCGATCATAATAGTTTGAGGTATGTTTTCTCCCAACGTGATTTGAACTTGCGTCGGTGGATGGAGTTCTTGTAGGAATACGACATCGAAATATCGTATACACCTGGGAAGGGAAATGTTGTTGCTGATGCACTGAGCCGAAAGTCACGTAATGATGTTGTGCGTGAATCTGGTGATTCGTGGGGAGTGATGGAAGAGCTATCAGCTTTGCATCTTGATATAGGAGAAGTTGGGGGAAGAGGTTATCTTTTCCCGATGACGGTGCAGTCATCCCTGATGCAGAAGGTGGAAGAGTCTCAGTTGGGTGATCTAGAGGTGGAAGTTTGGAGAGACAGGGTTGTATGTGGTGAGGCCCCTGATGGTTGGTCGGAGGATGAACAACACCGAGTGTTGTATCATGGCAGGCTTTTGTTCCCTTGGAGATGCGCGAGACGGTTCTACGAGAGTTCCATAGTTCACTCTTTGCGGTACATCATGGTGTGACGAAGATGTACCGATCCTTGAGGAGTCAGTTTTGGTGGCCTGGGCTGAAACGTATGGTTGTAGAGTGTGTGTCTCGATGTTTAGTCTGCCAGATGGTGAAGGCCAAACACCATGTTCCTGGTGGTCTTCTCCAACACATAGAGATTCCTCAATGGAAGTGGGAGGACATCTCCATTGACTTTGTTACAGGTTTACCTCGAGCTCCGGGAGGACATGATGCTATATGGGTGGTAGTGGATCGTTTAACTAAATCGGTCCACTTCATAGAAATCAAGGAGTCGAGCTCAGTGGAGGTTTTATCGAGGCAGTATCTGGAGGTGGTGGTGAGGCTTCACGGAGTTCCTAAGATGATCATTTCTGATCGAGATCCCCGTTTTACCTCTAGGGTATGGAGAGGTCTCCAGCATGCTTTTGGCTCTCAACTGTTCCTTAGCACTGCTTTTCATCCTCAAACGGATGGTCAGACAGAGCGAACCATCCAGACTCTTGAAGACATGTTGCGCTCTTGTGTTCTTGATTTTGGAGGTTCATGGGTGAAGCACTTACCTTTGGTAGAGTTCACATACAATAATAGTTTTCACTCTACCATCGGCATGGCGCCGTTTGAAGCCTTTTATGGCCGGCCATGCCGTTCTCCGTTGTGCTGGACTGGGGTCGGAGAGTCAGCAATTATCGGACCAGAACTAGTGCAGAATACAACAGAGATGGTTCAGGTGATTCGTTAGAGGATGAAGACAGCACAAGATCGTCAGAAATCATATGCTGATCAATGAAGGAGACCGTTAGAGTTTAATGTTGGGGATCATGTGTTTCTAAAGGTGACTCCCCATCGTGGGCAGCAATGGTTTGGTCGTGGAAGTAAGCTTTCTCCCCGTTTTGTTGGGCCTTTCGAGGTGTTAGCTCGTGTTGGAGCTGTGGCATATCGAGTAGCACTTCCCCCTCACATGAGACGGATACATGATGTTTTTCGTGTATCGCAGCTCCGTCGTTACCTTCATGATGAATCTCATGTTATCGATTGGGGAGAGATCGATATTGACGATGATGCAACCTTCGAGGAGCGACCTGTGGAGATCCAAGACCACAAGGAGAAGGTGTTGCGTGGGTGTTCTATCCCCTTAGTTCGTGTCTTGTGTCGACACATTGGCATGGAGGAGAGTACCTGGGAGCGTGAGTCACAGATACGTTCTCAGTACCCAGAGTTGTTTAATGTTTAACTCCTTTCATTTAATGATGTTTTCTTTGTGGTTGGACCTTTCATGTTTTATTTATGTACCTTTGATGTGATGTTGTGAATGAATTGTTTGGGTATGGATTGTTTGTTCCCGGATGTCAGAGTTTTGTTCCAGGTTTCGAACAACTCATGGTGGTTTTTCCCTGAGAGGTATCTTATGGGGTGGTTGTTCGGACCCCTCTTCTCTTCTGGGTTTGTTTTTAATTCTCGAGGACCATAATGTCTTGGGAGGTATCTAATGTAATGTCCCGAACCTCTCCGGTCCATTACTTTGTGAAATGTTGGTGTTGGAGGTGTTCTGGGAGGTCAAGAGGACTTATCCCCAACACATTGCCAATTTTCTAGTTCTGTGAATAGTGTTTCCAGTTTTATGAACAGTAACAGATCGGTAGCACAGATCAGTAGCACAGATCGGTAGCACAGATCGGTAGCACAGATCGGTAGCACAGATCCGTAGCACAGATCGGTAGCACAGATCCGTAGCACAGATCGGTAGCACAGATCGGTAGCACAGATCGGTAGCACAGATCGGTAGCACAGATCGGTAGCACAGATCGGTAGCACAGATCGGTAGCAATGATCGGTAGCACGGATCAGTAGCACATATCGGTAGCACCGATCGGTAGCACAGATCGGTAACACAGATCGGTAGGTGTACAGTAACGGTATGTGAACATTGTTTCTAGACTCCTACAGTTTTGCCTCTTTTGACGTTTCCTTTGATGTAAAAAGCATTTAAAGCCTTATTTTAAGGGCTCTTAAGGCCGTTTCAAATGACATAAATCCTATATTAATTATTCCTAAGGCTTGGAATGTTTTACTTGGTCAACCGCATGGGTTAATGCGATCCGTTTTTAATGGATAATTAATCGGATCTTAAACCGTCACCTCGTTAAATCTTAAAAAGGGATGAGATATCATTCTCCCTTGTTATTTTCCTTTGTTCTCAACTAAGAGGCGCTAGAACCTTTCAATCCTTTCCATAGGAGTTTCACCATCATCCTTTACTCCTAGGATCAGTCCCGCTCTGTTGGATGCAACCAAGCTGTGTCGATCATTCTTCCACATAAGTTGTCGCGAGGGGAGGATCGTGACCCACTGTGTGGATAAAGGACGTCAAGAACTCTTCGAGGTAGGGGATTCATGGCTTCTCTAATTGTATATGTGCAATCGTAGATTTATCATGATTTATTCCTTTGGATCACAATGAAATTGACCTAATTAAATACTTGAACCGGATTAAAAGAATTGGTTGATCGCATGTTATTGCTTTATATCGTGATAACGGTTTGCCTCATGTTTTCCTAGATATAGTGATATCTATGTTTCTTTGTTTCATTGTTCGTTCATGATAGAAATTGATAACAAACGTAAAGCCAGAATTAATTGATGATTAATTGGCTAAAGATAAAGAGGCATGTAAATTAATCTGGTTATTGTCGTTGTTGTAGTTGTTCTAATTTGAGGATAATCAAATTAAGGAAGTAAGCATGGTTATTTAATTTTGATATCTTGCTGATTAGGTATCCATGATTGGAACCTACGAATAACAAATCCGTTAATTCAATATGGAGTAGAGAACAGATTATGTGGGAATTTCTAAAAGGGTTCTGAGTTACCCTCTTGTTTGTTAAAGGGCCGAGAGCCCATTTTGTGATGTTTATTTTCCTGCTGCTTGTGCTGTGATGTGAGCCTGGATGGCTGTTGTGATATGTGGAGGCATGGAGACTTGTGGTTGTGGCAGCGGATGAAGCCTAGTGTGGCGAGATGCATCGGTTTATGCATATGGGTGTCGGGGAGGACACCAAGGGTGATGGTATGAGATGAATGTGATGGTTTGATGTTGGTGATTTGGTTTGGTTGTTTATATGCTTTATTTTTTCCCACTGCTCAAGGTAGCTGGTCTTGCTTACCCTCTTTCCGAAGGAGGCGAAGACACGCGAGGTATGCCACTTGCTTTCCGTGTTTAGCCTCTCGATGGAGGATGGGGCTATGCTCTTTCTATAGGCAGAAAAGACTCGACGGGTAGTATATCTACTCACCGTGTTGAGCCTCCTTTGTGTTTAGAAGAATAGGATGTTTTTCTAGAATGCCTGGGAATTTGGAAAAGTAATTCTATAAGGAATGTTTGATTAAATGGTGAAAATCAACGGAGATGGAGATGCTGGAATTTAAAGGTGATGTGAATCTTAAAAAGGAGCAGTTGTTTTTGAAAGTGATTCCATTTCAGTTTAATGTGGAATTATTCATTCTTAATTAATTTTTAAAGAATTAATTAATGTACAGTGGAACTGACAAATGAGAATGGAGTAATCTATTAAAGCTCTTCATTGTTTGTGTGCTTATAGGATACCTAGTCTTAGAAGTAGCAGCCTGGAGTCTGAGAGACGTTAGCTGCAGTTGTATCTAAGACTAGGTAATGTCCATAGTGTGGATGTGAGTTACTTATATATTCTGTACCTTTTGTGTTTCTATACGCTACTCCACCTTGTTGGTAAGGGCAACTGACACCTCGGGGATTCTGAGCCCTGGGGGGTGTTTTCCCCAACATTCTGATGAAAGGTTGAATGGCTGACTACCCCCTTTGGCCCCTCTCTCTTCTCTTGGTAGATACTTGTGCCATGAGGCACCGTGGTTAGTTACCCCATATATGTGTGTAGAGGGCTGTAATGGCTTGTGGTTATTCACACACATATATTTTGGATATAGTATCCTATGGACTACTATAAGTGTAACGTGTATATGCTGTGATGTCTTGAGGATCCTTACTCGGTGTATGGGCTGTAATGGCTTGAGGTATAATACCCGACGTATGATACACGTTATGCGAGCTGTGGTGGCTCCCGGAAACTACCTGGTTACTTTTGGTTGTGAGGATTGTGTGGAGCTTAGCCCAGGTGTCTGCGGGCAAGCCTTTCTGGTGCATGAGGTGCAGATTGTGGAGCTTGACCCATGTTTATACGGGCAAGCCTTTGGAGAGAGATGCACAGGACGTATGTCATTGGGGAAAAGCGGCAAACCAGTGGGGAAGTAGTAGCGGGGTAACCTTGATATTCTTTACTATATGCTATATTCTTCTATGCGTTACTTGGTGAGAGTAGCCATGGTGAGGTTGGGAACATAGTATACCTGTTTAGATAACGAGTTAGTTTCACTTGTTGTTCACTGGGCTTTAGCATGCTTTCTTTACTTTTGCACGAGAGTCTTGGGGAGGATCCTACTGAGTATACTGTTATACTCACCCTATGTACATATAAACTATTTTTCAGGTCACTTGGAGCAGGTTGGAGATCAAGCTGGTTACTATTAGCTTGCGGTTGGAGGAGAAGCTGTTCGGGCTTGTGGTCGCTGTCGTTTTACTTTCTTTTGGGTACTTTTAGTTTCCCCTTTCAGTTGTAGTACTTTTCATGACATTTCATATATGTACTTGGTTTCCTTTTATATTTCAGTTCTGAGTTGGAGTTGATTGGAGTCTATTCTATCTCTCTCTTATGCATGTGTTCTCTTAGAGGGTAATTCCTCCCATTTGTACGTTATTATACCCTCGGTGCTAGTCGCCAACCCGGGGCCTACTGGAGGCGGGACTCGGGGGTCATTATCTCCCTTTTCACATTTCCGGCCCAGGAGGGGTACACTTTGTGGGGAGGGGGTCGTGACACAAGAAATTATTCTAAATGATTATGGGTGTATGCCAAAAAGTTTCATGTTTTATGTTGTGATTATTGGGATTCCATTTCACTAATATTATTTATCCCATGTTATGAATTTCTGATCACTTTTTCAGGTTAAGATTTCCAAAAGCTATGTGCTTATGTATATGATGTGATTGATATTTATTTTGTTTACTCTTTCTGAGCATTTGAGCTCACCCTTTTGTATGTTTTATTTCCCCAGGTCAGGAAGAAGGATATTAAGTAGAATATTCCAAAAAGGGACTCTAGATATGATGAAATAAATGGGAGGCAAAGTAGATGCTTTATGAACCAGTTGTTTATGCTTTCCAGTTTCGAAAGACACTATACCTATATGGTCCTTTCATGGTTTTGTTATATGTTGTAATAAGGGTGCTTCAATTTTGAAGTAATAACAATGTATGTAAAGTATGGGTCGTTATTGTTGATATCAGAGGAAAGGTATAGTCAACATTTGGAAACTATGATGTGAAAGCCTTAGTAAGAACCCTAAGTATAATTCTAAGCATAGAACACAATCTTAGTCTTTTAGAAATTACCATGAATAACCTATGATAAGACCTTAAGTGTGAAATTTTATTCTTGATTATGTAGTTTTCCTATTATAATTAGTGTTTCTCACACTATTCTTCTTAGTTTTAGTCAGTGGCTAGAACCCAAAAGAACCGTGTTAATGCGGAATGCGACGGGCAATGCAATGATTGTCCCCCAGAGCAACCAAACGTTTTGGGAGATGGAACGAAAAATCTTGTAGCCATTCTCACACAACTTTCTCAAGATATGAATCATGCAGGACTTCCAAATGAGCAAAGGAAGGAGCAAAATTCTGTTGAATCCTTCACGAGGCAGCGTCCAGCTTCTTTCAGCGGGTCTACTGATCTATTATTTGCTGAACAATGGATTAGTACTACTGAAAAGATATTTTCAGTTCTTCAATGTTCTGAACATGATAAAGTCATCCTTGCAGTGTATCGTTTGTAAGGAGATGCTGATCAATGGTGGAATTTTATTAAGAATATGAGGCAAAGGGATGAAATTGAGTCCATGGAATGGGACGAGTTCAAGAACTTATTTTTCAATAAGTAATTCCCTCGAATTCTCCGAACAAAGATGGAGAAAGAGTTTCTTGAACTGAAGGAAAAGGATGATTAATCTGTTGCTACTTATGAAGCAAATTTTACAAGACATGCAAGGTACGCTTCTGGTATTATTATCCAACCTGAGAGTAAGATCGATCGATTCATTAGTGGCTTAAAACCAAGTCTTCTAAGGGCGTTAGCTATAAGGGACTTCAATAGCTATGAGGAAATCGTTCAATGTGCACTCAAAGTTGAGATGAAGATTGGAGTAACCCATCAGTCATATGGGTTTGATAAGAAGAGGAAAATGGAATTCAAAGGAAAATCTAAAGAGCACACTAAAAAGAAGATGAGCTTTCACTTATGCTCAATGTTTGGAAAGAAATATGGAGGGAGTTGTCTTAAAGGTACATGTAAATGTTTCAAATGTGGAAAGGAATGTCATCGGGCATTTGAATGCCGCAATGATGGGAAGAAGATGTCTAATGATGAAAACAAATGAAGGGATACACAGAATTACCCTACTACACTTCAATGATTCAAGTGCAAGGAGATGGGGGCATTATTCCAATCAATTCCCAAATCCAAGGGTTGATAATGATGGTCGACGTCAACAAACTCTAAAGGCTAATGACAAAGGAAATTCACATGTAATTTCTATCATCGATGTGGAGTACGATAACGATGTGGTGAAAGGTGCAATTACCATCCACTCTAAAGTAGCAAATGTGTTATTTGATTCTAGATCCACCCACTCCTTTATTTCTGAATAAATTTCTATGGATATCACCGTATTACATCAACAGTTAGATGTTGAGTTAGCTGTGACAACCCCTAATGGCACAACAGTCGCATCAAAAGTTTATAATTCTTCTCTGATTGAAGTTTGTGGGAATGTGCTTCCTGAAAATCTTGTGATCCTTCCTATAGTGGAATTTGATGTGATTCTTGGCATGGATTGGCTTTCTCTACATAAAGCTCATATCAATTGCCAAAGAAGGGAAGTCACATTTCATATTCCAGATCAGTCTATGATTGTCTATCAATTCAAGGATGAGCATAAACTTACAGTTGAAATTTCATACATTTAATCGGTATTGATTCCACTAAATGAAGGTTATTTATCTCAAATGGATGGTGAGAAACTCACTATTAATAATATGCCCATTGTACGAGAGTTTGATGATGTCTTTTCGGAGGAATTATCGGGTCTTCCACTGAATCGTGAAGTTGAGTTTTCAATAGAACTCGTACGGGATGCTTTGCCTATTTCAAAGACACCTTATAGAATGGCCCCAATTGAGTTGCAGGAATTGAAGAAGCAACCCCAAGAGAATCTTGATAAGTGGTTCATACACCCTAGTGTGTCACCTTGGGGAGCACCTGTTCTGTTTGTTAAGAAGAAAGATGGATCAATGAGACTTTGCATTGATTATTGAGAACATAACAAGATCACTATCAAGAACAAATATCCTCTCCTGCACATTGATGACCTATTTGACCAACTACGCGGAGCTCAATACTTTTACAAGATTGATCATCATTCAGGGTATCATCAATTAAGGTTCAAAATGGAGGATATACCAAAGTCGGCTTTCCGTACAAGGTATGGACACTATGAATTTATAGTTATGCCATTTGGTCTTACTAATGCCCCTTCTATCATCATGGATCTACTGAATAGAGTCTTTAGAGACTATCTTGATTAATTTGTGGTAGTCTTTATAGACGATATTCATGTCTATTCAAAGAACAAGGAAGAACATTAAGATCACATGAGAATTATATTGAAGACCCTGAGAAAGGAGAAGCTTTATACCAAATTTACCAAGTGTGAAATTTGGCTTCAAAAAGTCTCATTTTTGGGTCATATAATCTCAAAAGAGAGGATATCTTTGGATCCAGCAAAAACAAAGGTTATTGAAAGATGGTCGAGACCAACAACAGTAACTGAGATCTGAATTTTTCATGGTTTGGCTGGATATTATCAACGTTTTGGAAAGATTTTTCACGATTATCTAATCCACTAACCATGTTTACTCAGAAAGGAGTTAAGTTTGTTTGGACGGAGGAATGTGAAGAGAATTTCAAGGAGTTTAAAAGAAGGTTATCCAGTGCACCTGTGCTCACACTGCCATGTAGCGGAGAAAGGTTTGTGATCTATAGTGATGCATCCATGAAGGGATTGGGGTGTGTTCTTATGAAAAATGATACGATGATATCTTATGCCTCACGATAGTTGAAAATACATGAAAAAAATTACCCAACTCATGATTTGGAGTTTGTTGCGGTAATCTTTGCATTAAAGATTTTGAGGCATTACCTTTATGGTGAGAGATGTGATATATATACTGATCATAAAAGTTTAAAGTATATGTTCACACCAAAGGAGCTGAATATGCGCCAAAGAAGATGGTTGGAGCTGATTAAGGATTACGACTGATCAATTCATTACCACCCTGGGAAAGCAAACAAGGTGGCAGATGCATTTTGTCGACAAGACCATGCCAGTTTATCCATGATGAGGATCACAAAAGATCCAATATTTATGGATTTACAAAGGATGGATCTTGGAATTATAATGAAAGGGGAAAATCGTATCTTTCTTAAATGAATTTTCAACCATCTATACATGTGAAGATTAAAGAGGCATAGAAAGAAGATGTCGAGTTACAAAAGAAGGTGAGAAATGTTCCTGAATTCAACCTTGATTGTGATGGGATAATAAAGTTCCGGAATCGGGTTTGTGTTCCTCCCATGCCCGAATTATAGAAGGAGCTGCTGGATGAGGCTCATAGTTCTTCATTCTCTATTCATCCTGGAAGCATGAAGATGTATAGGGACCTGAAAGAGTACTTCTGGTGGGATGGCATGAAAAGAGATGTTGCTGAATATGTCTCTCGATGCTTGGTTTGTCAACAAGTTAAAGCTGAGAGACAGAAGTCTAAGGCTATGTTACAACCATTAACCATACCCGAATGGAAATGGGAAAACATCACTATGGACTTTGTCACTGGACTTCCTAAAACATCCAAAGGCAATAATGCTATCTGGGTCATAGGTGATCGTCTTACAAAGTCTTCACACTTCATTGCTATTAGAGAATATTTCTCCCTGGATCAGCATGCCAGGATATATGTAAAGGAAGTGGTATGATTGAATGGAGTACCACTTTCTATTATATCTGATCGGGATCCGAGATTTACCTCGAAGTTATGGCGAAGTCTTCAGCATACTCTGGATACAGAGTTGAGTTTTAGCAGTGCTTGTCATCCTCAGACAGACGGTCAGTCTGAGAGAACAATTCAAACTCTATAAGATATGTTGAGAGCCTGCTCTATGGATTTCAAAGGTGGTTGGGATCAACACCTACCTTTGGTGGAATTTTCTTATAATAAGAGATTTCACTCTAGTATTCAAATGGCTCCTTATGAATCTCTCTATGGAAAGAAATGCAGAACTCCAACATTCTGGGATGAAGTTGGGGAAAGAATGCTATTAGGACCCGATCTCATTGATGAAATGGCAGAAAAGGTCAGTTCTATTCAACAACACATAAGAGCAGCTCAGAGTCGACAGAAAAGTTATGCAGACAACCGAAGAAAAGACCTAGAGTTTGAAGTGGGTGATAAAGTGTTGTTACAAATACCTCTTGGGAAGAGGGTCATGAGATTTGAAAAGAAGGGGAATTTGAGCCCTAGATATATCGGTCCTTTCAAAATATCGGATCGTGTTGGGAAGGTAGCTTACCGATTGGCGCTTCCACCGAATCTCTCTCAAGTTCACGATGTCTTCCATGTATCTCTCCTGAGAAAGTACATAACTGATCCTTCCCATGTACTCAGTTCAGATGTTGTACTACTGAAGCATGATCTTTCTTATGAAGAACAGCCGATAGAAATTCTGAATCATAGCGAAAAAGTCCTACGAAACAAGACCACTCGATTGGTGAAAGTTTTATGGAGGAACCACCAATTAGAAGAAGCTACATGGCAGCATGAGGATATGATGAGGGAGAGGTATCCTCATCTGTTTGTTACAAAGTGAATAATTTCGAGGGCAAAATTCATTTTAAGGGGGGTAGAATGTGACACTCGAGATTTTTATGTTATATAAATCATCAAAGGAATCTTTTTCTACACACAACACTTGCTTGGCTTGCTATACACTAAATCGAGACCTTCTCGATAGCTTGCATAGTACGCAATACCGAGTTCACTAAACAATGATATGCTAATAAAATATTATTAAAAATAGCCGTTATGAATAGTAATAACCACTTTTTGAAATTTTATAAATTTTATTTTTCAAAATTGACTTTATTTTTGGATTCAGAATATCGAAATTATCCTAGGGTGAAATTTTGGTATTTTTATGAAAACTTTCAACATTTGATGAATAGTGAAACCACTATGTGGTACTTAAAAAACTGAATTTTTTATAAAACATAATTTTACTGCTTCTGTGAGTGGAATTTCAAATATCCGAGAGACACAGTTCATGTCAGTAAGTAAAATTTGGTTCAATGAGATGAAAATAATTTTTGGTGAATAGTAACTTTTTACTTTTATTTACCACGGTTAAAAGTAAATAGGTTAATTAAGGGTAAATATGATATTATTATTACCCTAACACATGTACTAATTCTATTGGATAAATATAATTCGACCAGAAACAAACTTAGTAATAAAATATGACCATTTAGGCCCACTTGGATTAGATTAGGATATTTATTATTAATTTATTTAAAGAAGGGTTAAAATAGTTAAAATCAAAGTCTAATAAGTAAATAATTTTTAATATAAGGTTATATATAAGATAAATTCAACTATAAATATTCATTAGAAATATAAAAATATTTCCTACATAATGGTATTTTATTTGTAATTTTTATACATTAAATAATATATTTTATTTATGACACATAGATGATGGAGTAATTATCTTATTAATGAAATATTGACATAATTGATGTTATAAATACCCAAATAAATGTAATTTTAGACTTTTTATGAATTCCACCAATTTTATAGATTAATATGACATGTTATTATTGATATAATTATATTTTTTCAAACTAATCATTCTCTTATGAGTTTTACAAAAATCAATTACTAAATAGTGTCAAAATTGACATAAAATAGTTTTTAAAACAAATATTATATTATTAATTGTTATTTTATTCCTAAAAATCTATGGTTCGGAAAAATGACTTAGATAAGGTTATATATATTAATAATAAAAAATTTGGGGTTCTTTTGGATTTTTATAGTAAGTATATTAACCTTATAGTGTAAGAACACAAGAAGACACGATAAAAGTAAAATTATTTAACTTAATGTTAAATCTAAATGAAAAGGTCAGAATAGGAACCTAAACTTGTCTAAATTCTATTGGATGAGAGTATTCCGACCCATACCCACCTTATCTTCGAAATAAATCAATTTGGATCTATTTAAAACCGAATTTGACTTTATAATAAAATAATATTTCTTGTTATTCCAAAGGTGCCCCTCTCCACCCTTATAAAAGGGACCTCCTCCCTCTCTTCCTCACACCACTTTGAGCCTTAAATATCAGCCAACCCCTGACACTTTATCCTCTCCACTTCCCTAGAGACACCCTAGAGGTCTTGGTCTTCTTCAATGATCAATTTTAGTGCCCTAAAAGGAGGTCTCAAAGAAGCACTTCAAAGAAGAGCTAATGTCCGTTACCGATTCTTTCATCTTTATTTATTATTCCAATTCATCTTCTTTAGTTGTTTCATTATGAAGTATTAACATCAGTATCACTCATATACTGATATGTTATTATAAGTATTAAAAAACCCAATTTCACCATCTATCCATCCTCTGGAAAACGAAATCATCGTGCGTGTGTACGTACAGAATACGGTCTCCACGCCGTGGTGTAATCTACTTTCCACCACCACCTTACTTGGATGGGTATTATGGTGTAAATAACGACTATATATGATTATTGTAAAGTTATGTTGATTCTGAAATAGTATACATATACTACAATACAATTCCATGATCATGGGAATGATATCATCGCTCGTGCGTACATACGGAATACCGTCTCCACGATGTGATGTGACTCGTTCTACATGATCTTCATTGAATAATGATTATATAAATTAATTTAATGAATGAATGTGATATATATTACACTAATAACATTCTGGAAATGAGTTATCTATAACCTAAAGCGAAGAATAAGAATTTATTCGACAAAACACTCATAAGAACTAAAAGTAATAAACACCCTAATAACAAGTTCTAATGAAATATTACTAATAAGAAGCTAAGAATATGACCATATATGATATCATAACAATAATTATGATAATGGAATAAGTCAATAACATTATTTAAATTATTATACAGGAGGTTCGGACACTTACGAGGCAAATCGGACCTAAGGTAAGGGAAATCTCACAATCTCATTTTTATCCGAGATTTTTTATACATTAGTATTTACTGGGGTGTATTTTATCATCCACATCCATGTTTCCTCAATATGTAATATTATTTCCATTAACCTACAATTTTGTAAATCCAATTTTACCCTTCGGTGAGTTTTTAGTAAAGGATATGAAAGGAATCTTTTGTCGTTTTTCGTACGAGGTACTTTCTGACTTTTCCGAAAAATGTATGAAGAATGTTTTTTAACATACACGGAATGAATAGATTTTTAATACACTATTTCCAAGAAGCTTCCTTTATAAGTTTGAAAGATTATTTTTAATCGACTTATTTTAGTTTAGAATTGAATGACATGTTAAGAAAGGAAAAGTGTTTTTGAAGCAGAAAGTATATTTTCCTCAAGAATGGAGTTCAAGTGTTTTATCAAAATTATTTTCCATCTAAGATAATACAGGGTTATATTTCTATCCCTATTATTACATTGATTTGATTATGTTGTGATGGAATTATATTTATGAATTCCTTTATCTTATATGAATTGTTTTATGATGTCACGATGTTTAAGATTTCCATTTTTATTACATGGGTTATGTTATGATGTATGGTTTATGATTATTTGGAACACATAAGAATGGTATCATTATGAGATGGGTGGGACCTATATCTCCCTCTAATTCATTGGGTAATGATTTTATATCTCATGAGATAGACATGGCTGGAACGGCAGGTTAAACTGGTTCAGTAAAACAGGACTGAAATGAGGAGTGAACTCGGTTCAGAAGTGGACTTTGTCCACTAAGATAGTCTTGCAAATGATTCTTGATGAACAAGAAATGATTCTCAATGATTATGTGTGTATGCCATAAAGTTTCATGTTTTACGTTGTGATTATTGGGATTACATTTCACTACTATGATTTATCCCATATTATGAATTTATGATCTCTTTTACAGGTTAAGATTTCCATAAGTTGTGTTCTTATGTATATGATGCGATTGATATTTCTTTTGTTTACCCTTACTGAGCATTTGATCTCACCCTTTTGTATGTTTTATTTCCCCAGGTCAGGAAGAAGGTTATTAAGTAGAATATGCCAAAAAGGGACTCTAGATATGATGAAATAAATGGGAGGCAAAGTAGATGCTTTATGAACCAGTTGTTTATGCTTTCCAGTTTCTAAAGACTGTATACCAATACGGTCCTTTCATAATTTTTTTAAATGTTGTAATACGTGTGCTTCAATTTTGAAGTAATAACAATGTATGTAAAGTATGGGTCGTTATATCCACAAAAACAGTATTTTCATTACCCATTAACTGGTGGTGTACGTATTTTTTAGTTTGAATCCTTCTCATAACAAAAACCAAGAAAATTTAGGATATAGTTTTTGTTATTAAAGAAATAAATAAAAATATTTAATGTTTTAGAGAAGTAAAATAAATGAAATTAACATAAGAGAAGATGTTACATTTAAATCAGGTAACTCCCATTGGTTTAAACCAAAAGGATTTCATGATGTTTCTTATGCCTAATGTAATTATTATAGGTGTAAGAGAGGGATATTGAGAGATTATTTAGATAGAGGTCGGACGAGTAAAGGGTCTTGAGAGGTGTGAGTAATGAATTAAAGGTGAGGGAATTTTATAAGGGAGACTAGAGGCTCTTTAGGAAAGTTTGAAAATATTATTTTATTATATAACTACTTTTGGTTTATAAAAGTCCAATACTCAGTTATGTAGATAATATGATGACCCATGTTCTAAAGAAAAATCATCCAATAATATTTGTACAGGTTTTAGATATTTTTTTAATTTTTATAATCTAATTTATTTTAATCATTCATTAATGTGGTAAACACTACATCATTATTGTGTCATAAATAATTTTATTTATTTAATGTCTAAAAATTATAAATAAAATACCATGATGTTGGAAAATCTTTTTATATTTATAATAAATATTTATATTCAAATATTTCAATTATATAACCCCACATTAGAACTGTTTTTGCAAAAAAATATATATGATTATGATATTTTTATTTTTACTTTAAATAAAACGTTATTAGTGTCATTATCTTACCAAAATGGAATTAAAAAGACAAAAGTCTCACCAAATGATTTTATTGGTCGTACATTACACATCCAAAGGTTTAGGACAATTTTGAAGGTAATATAATATTATTACAATATTGTTTTTACCTTGAATTACCCTATTTACCTTTAACCGTATTAAATAAAAGTCAAAAGTTACGATTCACCCAAAATTATTATAATCTTATTGAACAATATTTTACTTAATAATAATAACCATGTATGTTGGAATTTATAAATTCAATTCACATAAGTGGTAGAAATCTATTTAAATGAAAAAGTCCGCTTATCAAGTACTCCTCAGTGTTTTCATTATTCATCAAAATTTGATTTTTATCAGAAAAATACAAAAACCTCACCCTAAGCTATATTTGATATTTAAAATTCAAAAATGATATCTATTTAACCAAATTAAAAACATGATAGTTGCATTAATTAATTTAAAAATTAATTCCCACTATCAAAACTAAAAAACATGTTTTTATTAAATAATAACTATCAAAAGATTGACACTTGTTTATGTCCATATTAAATGTGAACGTATTTCAAATGAGCAACATTAGAAGAAATTATAAAAATATAATATAATTAATCTTTAAAATCATTTATAAAAATAATATAACATTGTAAATAAATTAGACTAAAAGGCTGTTTTGAATTAAAATAAAGTAATTTTCAAAATTCATTAAAAATGATGTTTATCAGAAAAATATCAAACAATTACCCAAAGATAAATTTTATGTACCAATTTTAAAGAATAAATTTATTTTTCCAAATAGTAAACATAAAAGGAACAAAAACTGGAATTAAATAAAGGTTCTCCATTAAAAGGCGGTAAATCGACCTTCAAAAGAATAATAGAGTGTTTATGCTTAAAATTAGATTCATTCCCATTTTAATCATCAAAAAAATATTTTATAAAAGAAAAAATATTTCAAAAACATATATAATCATATTTTAGTGAGTTATATTCATTCTTGCCAATATAATTACTAGGCGTTAACTACCATTTAAAATAATTATATTTATATATTATTTTTCAGTATAATTCACCGTTGTGTGCAACATATGTTTTCCAAGAAACCCATTGTTGAGTATCAGGTATGTCATCTATCATAGAATCCATACTAAGGTAAAATAAATATTTAATTTACACTTATTAATAAATATGAAAAGATTCATATTCTTTATTTACTTGGGATGTTACATCAACTATATCCATCCACAATTTATCACTGCCAAACTCCACATCAACCCACAACCAAATATATCTCTAGAAAAATATCAATAGGCATTGTACTCTATACATTCCTATGGTAGTATAAAAATAAAAACACTAGTAAAATCTTCCAAAAATCCTCAAATGTTCTTTAAAAATACAAAGTCGTTTGTAAACTGCTTCTTATTTCATATATGTATTTTCATAGAGGCTGAAATGATATATAATAATACCATAAACCACATGGTATATCATTCCATGAAAATAAAACACTTCACATATTACGTGTTCTTATATAGATCCCATGAATGATCTAAATCATGCTTTACTGAGTCCATCATTATTCCATGATATAATATGAATTTCCCATGAAATAAAACATCATAGATGAAGAAATGGATCTTTGGGAGCATACAATGAAGTTAGTACTCCCATAAAATTTCTAGGACCATATACAAGTTATATTTAGGGTCCAACTATGAAATTGAGTAGATGACTGTGACATTGATGAATAAAATCAACAAATTTTTCCAATTATCGATGGATGATCCAATTAATAAGATCCATAAACACAATGGTGGAATTAGACACAATGATAGAAGTCACAAGGAACTCATAGTATTAACTGTTACATTACAATTCAAACATTAAAATATAATCCTTCAGAACCCTCAACTATTGGTATCCAGACTTGATAACGATCTTCGAGATCCATCTTACACCTCACAACTAATTTTTATGGACTTCAATCATCATCAGTGACTAATTTTTCATTATTATGGACTAAACTATGAAATGATAATGAACCAATACCAATAAGATCATATGCCCATTTTTCATAAAAACACAGAGTTTCCCATGGGGGAATAATGAGTATAATAAAACTCAACAATATAAGGTAATAATACTACATTCTCATCATTAGGAGCTTGATAGGCTTCATCCAATATGCCAAAAAGTATATCATAGTGTTCCTTGGGTGAATGTTGATGAAAAAATCATTCTATTTCCTTAGAGGAAGTCCTGAAATTCCATTTAAGAATAAATCCATATAATCCTCCATATCTAAATGAAACTAGACTCTAAATGATTAAACTAAACCATGAGATATACTATGTAAATGATGGGTGATTGGACTCATATTCCTTCTCATAAAACCCACTGACCCTACAATGAGATGTCTCTTCCCATAATGTAGAATCTCATCACATCTGTCTGGTGGCATCAAAATCATCTATAGTGACGACCAAAATATGGTACCAGGTCGTGGGGAACAAGATAATACAAAATATGACATCATAAAGTCCCATAATGATGACCAAGAGGCCCCATTATAAACTATCTCGAATGATTGATATGTTTTACAATAGAAAGACAAGGGAAATTAAAAAAAATTCATCTTTGGAACATCAATCCAAATTTAAAAGGATAAATAATTAACCAGGAGCTCCATATTTCATTGTAGGAATAATATGTGTAATTAATGGCTCAAAACATTTTATATTATTATTGTTGAAAAAAATATATATTAGTCAAATAATCAACTCATGATATATCATTTCATAAGACTATACATATTACAACTACCAATGACACTGACTGTAAGCTCCATGAGCCAATGATGGGACTCCATGTGGTGGTAGTGGAAGTAGCTCAAAATGTATTCCACTACCATCCACTCCTCTCTCTAGAGATACACCTTCTCCCCTGCAAGAACCACCGCTTAGGGGGAATCGTGGCCTCTCTTATGAGATCAATGATCATTGTGTTTCTACTATCATGGTGGTCCATATGCTATCTTCATTTCCTCATTATCATGTTTGGTTGGTCAATCATATTCTTTGTGACCTAACCCATCATGAATTATATCACCCCTATCTAGTAATCCCTTGTACTCTACACAAACTATTACTTGTATGACAAAATGACTAAATATAAACATGGGTATACCTCCTAGGAAATGACCCCAATCTTATTCCAACCATTTTATAAGAATCAGACTTCAGATCCCCACAAACGATTCAATCAATATGGTGTCCCTTGGATAACGATATCTCTTTCAGCAGAACCCACTCCATCACTCGTAATTATGTGAGAATAAATGGGGGTACCACACTGGCCTAGATTACTCAATGGAGACCCTTCTATAACTTCCATTCCTAGATGTAAACATCATGAATCATGTTTATGGTGTACCAAATAAGGTTAGTGAACCTGTAAGGGTAATTGAAATATTTCATCCCTACCTTATATAGCTCCAAAATCTCTTGAATCTGAAATGAACCAAAGAATGAGGATTATTACTCCTCCAAAAATGCTTCTTAAATTTAGACCATGATGTTGTGGATTCATAATGCATGTACATTACTAGAATATATAAATGACCAACTTTTATATTGAAAATATTGGATACTATTGAAACCATTTAATTTAGAAAGGTCTACAAAAATCAACAAACTCATTTCATCGAATCAATCAAATCCTCCGCTTATTAGTAATCTAGGACACCATTGTTCAATTATGGCCATTATAAACAAGCCATTAGACAAGGATATTTTAACAGTAATAAATGAAATTAAAAAATTTAATATAACTTCATTATATAAAAAAATATTGTTAAATGTTGTTTATATTTCGATAATGTCTTTATATATTTTTACTGTACTATTTTCTCAATAACTATGGGTTTGTTTCTTTTTATGAACAATAATAAATTTAAATTTTTAACTTTTAGAAAGTTAAATTTGGTAAATAATATTAATTTATTTATTAATCATATCAAATTTATAATAGGGTGTATTTACTAATATTTTTGGAGAAGGAATTTTTTTTTTGATCAAAACTGAAAAATAAATAATATTAATTGAAAATATCATTTTCATTTGAAGTATATATAAAATAAAATGGTATTTTTGATGGGTTTATGGGAAAATTATTTCAATTATATATCTATTATTAAAATATATTTCATTAAAATAAATTTTATCTAGTATTTTAATATAAAAACATTTGAAATTATTAAATATTTTCTCTTTAAAATCAATATTTTTCATTATGTCATACGTTTACTTGTAAAATGAAATTTTCAAATTAATATGAATGGAATTGGGAAAAATTTATATCATATTTTTAATAATCATTATTTACATTCAACAATAGGATTAAATTAGTTTTTTTACCAAAATGAATTATAAAACAGAAATAATTATTTACCAGGTTTAAGGAAAAATGTGTTTATCAGGGGGTAAAACTAAAATGATTATGGTATAATAAAATTCAACGTTTGAAAAAAACACATATCATATATATATTTAGAACTTATCCAATCTATGGACAATAATGACCATTATTTTATCCTTGAAACATGGAAAAACATGGGACAAATTATTTGTTCTAAAAAAATACATTTGTACCTCTCATCTCACTTAGAAAGGTCACTCATTCTCCTCCTATATTTGTTCATTAAAAATATTTTGGTTCATCAATTCCGCAAAAAATAAATTTACGACATGCGTTATTTTAACCAATAATCCTTATTTAGGAAATAAATCTGTCATAGGAAAGATTTTGGTGAAATCCTAAGGAGGATACCCAAAGAAGAGGTAATGTTTATCAACCAGTGTTTTTTTATTTAGTCATATGAATCATTTGATAGTTATTAAAACATGATTATATAAAAAACGAATTATATTCCATATTATAATATGGTTTATACTAATTAACTTTCCCAGAACCATCTCCAATTCCATCAAATTGGATTTTAAATCATCATTTCTGTCTATGGAAGACAACGACCCCATGAACATATGATATTATTATTTCAGTCACCACCACTAAATAATGGAAATTGTTTTGAAAATATTATTTATATATTATATTTATGATATTAATATACCTTTTTAATTTGTATTTGATAGTGTTTCCTTCTTAATTTCCAATACTTTGGAATATTAAAATGTTGTTCATGTGTACAGAGGACTAATGAAATTATATTTTATTTATGACCTAAAATTGGCTCTATAATGATGATATTTCATTTACCTTTCACTCTTTCAATCATTCCTGAAAATTGAATCTAATATCATGCAAATTTATGGAATACTATTTCAATGAACAATTTATTTCCATTTCAATAACTAAATATTATTTATTAATATAAATAAATATATACTGAATATATATTATATTTATATCATGGATAATATTATGGAGATTATGAAACCATAACTGCTGTTATAAGAAAAAACAAGTCAAAACATGCACATAGAACAAAGAATTTCCTTCTAGAAACGCGACTTTTACATGGAATTAATAATAAAAATGTAATAAAGTTATATAATTAGATCATATGTGGTATGATATATATTATAATGGTTATTTAATATATTTATAAGAACTCATTTATTTATTTAATAGTTTTTATTGTTTGTGACTGAATTCAATACATAATATAATATTTTTTTGTCTCCATTTTATTTCATGGTGAAATATGTAAGGTTATGCGTATATATTCATTTATTAGGTTTATATAATAACCACATTGAAATTTTATATCATGATGTTATTTATGATCATGGTATTTTAATGTTTCCTTTTATTTTATTATTTCATGGGGATTATGATTCAATGATTCCAAATAGTAATTTCTTATTATAATTTTATCTTTTATCGATATTTTTTATTCTTAGGATTATGATTGTAAAATTTTATTTTTCATCTCACTATAAAAAATGAAATTTATTCTTTTTTGTTTATTGATTATTATTTCATGTAATGTTTTCATTTTCTACTATTTGGTAGTAAAATTAATTGAGAAAATGTTTTTATGAAAATATGACATTATATTTATAATTTTTGGGAAAATATTTTTTATTCTAAATCTATAATTTCAAAAAAAATCAAAACTAGTTTTCTCGTACACAAAATGATCCATAAAGTTTTTTTACCCATGTAATATATTTTATCAAATGGTTTGAAATGAATCTCGATATCATTTTCCAAAAAAATATTCTTTCGTTTTATATAAAATAATAAAGGATTCATTTTTTTTAATTTCCAATAAATGAAAACAATTCTCCCCTCTCATGATCAATAATTTCATCAAATACAACTTTAGTTGTTTGCATGATTACTTTGAAATAAATAAAATTCACAAATGGTTTTCTTTAAAAAAATCAAAATAAGAAAGGATATTTTCATTAAAAAATGTTTAAAATTATATTTAAAATTTTCATTATATATTTTCAATGATATTTTCATTTAAAATAATTTTCAATATGTTTAATGTTTTAAAATTTCATTTTTTTCAAATAAAAAAGAAATTTTTTCTCATGAAATATTTTAAATGAACTTTCAAAACAAGTCATCTATGATAAAATCAATTGATTTTACCTATGACATAATGGGGAAATTATCATTGGATAAAAAATATATTGGTTTTCTATATGGGTTTTGTTTATTATATCTTTATGTTTATGAGACAAATTTCACATTCAGGTGTTATACACTGAGTAAATACTCATTAATAACTCTCCTTTTTTCCATGGATTATGCTTTCAAGAAATGTTGAAATGTTTAACAAAAATTTAAGTTTTATATAGACTATAATATGATGATATATTTTTTGAACCCATTTAATTCCATGGGTTATGATATGATGAAGGTTTTATTATATTATTCACACATACTTGGGTATTTCATTATGTGACTGGTAGGAACTATGTGTCCCACTAATACATTGTGTAATGATAAATGATCTATAATCCCATAGGGTATATTGGATTATAGCCAATGTCTCAAAAATTGGTTCCCCTCGTTGCAATCCTAATGCTAAAAAATACGGTATATGGAGGATTATCCCAATCCTGATATTTGTACGTAGATTTTTATTCCAATCCAAATAGGTTCTGAATGTATTGGTTTGTATCCTTAACAAAATATTTTCATTGATTTGGTGATTTTAATAAATATTTCTTAGTAAAATGTTTTAATCTCATAGACCTTTTTTTTTATTTCATTTTGACATATGTCTTATGAACTTATATGATTTATTCATTGACTAATTTCTAAGATCTATGTGATGCAATATATGTATTAAAATATTGTTCTCATGTTCTCATTGATTTCTTATCATGATATATATATACAGAGATTCATATTTTATCCGTATATATAATATGTTCTCATCCATTCTTATTTTTTGTTTCCCAAAATTACAATGATCGGTGTTACTCATTATAAGACAAAGAAGGGTTCTTATTTTGAAAATTTTAGTGGGCATGAAAGAGATCACTTATAGAAAAGTTTTTCCATGTTTCAAAAGTAACTCTAACTAAATGATTATTTTATAGTCCATTATGTTATATAATTAATATTTATCTAATAATATTTATTTATGTATGATAAGTATGGGTCTTCATATTTTTTATTAGATCAAGGTTTGGTAAACCATAGAAAAATAGGATTAAAAAACATTACTAACATACCTAAAAATTTGTCTATAGATAATACTAAAGATGATTAAAATATAAGAAAATTCCCCATACTTTTAATAAATTATATAGTGACTGGATTCAAAGAAATTATAACTATGCTGAGATACAAAAAATGAATATAGATCCCAAAAAGATATACATAGTGGCAATAACTCCAAAAATAGTGCATTGATCTAGAATCAGTCGTCACCTGGTGCTTGAGAATGATCCCTTCTTATCCCATAGTTTTACACTAATAGGGTAAATTCAATAGAAATTCACAAACTCATTTGGAACCATCATGATGGATTTAAAGTATAGTTATTAAATTAATTGGATAATCCTAATCTATAATAAATTTATAAAAATTTGTCTTTTTTCAGATATCATATAAGTAATTTTTCATGATTTTTAGATCCCTACTCTTGATAATGTTTCTTAAATTAGTATTTTGGCTTCATTAAATGGATGGTACATGAAGGAACAATGGTAATTCCTAGTGCAATAGATAATGCAATGATTTTCCACTCATGAATCTAAGTGTTATGGGATCTTTAATAAAAAATAATATTTTTATTATAAAAAATTACCTAAAACTCTAAACCATGATTGGAATAGATATGAACAAAAGATTGATCATATTTCTATTAAGTCCATTATAAAGACACCTAAAACATAATTCATTCGGTCATCAGATGCAACATTTGCTGAAAAATGGATAAACACCACTAAAATAATAATCAAATTTGTGTTTAGAACATTAAAAATACATTTTTTATGACTACTATTTGTATGATGTGGAAAAAAATCAGGAATCTTTTTTAGAATACTATAATTCATGTTGAAATTATCTATATGGATAGGAATGTATTTAACAACATATTTTACAACAACTAAATTGCTCATATTCATCATATGAAGTTAGATAAGGAGTTCCTAGAGATAAATAAAAATGATGTTGAATACTTTTTCCACAGTGAGGAAAATCATTCATTTCCTTCATGGTATGCTTTGCTTATTATCATCCAACTTAAAAGTATTGTTTATTTATTCTTCAGTGGATTAATGATATGTATTATATGGGAATTACACCTAATAAATATTTTATATATGATGAATTGTTTTATGTTTAATCAATATGGTAGTGGATGTTGATGTTACATAACAATTTGATGGGTTTTAAAATAAGAGTGAACAAGTATTCGAAGGAAAATCATAAAACCATGAATAGAAGAAGTTGATATTTCCATCATGCTCAAAGTATTCCAGGAAACATTGATGAAATTGACTTATAAATAATATGAAATATTTTATATGAATAATGGAAGTTAATATAGTAGATTAATTATAATGTGATCAGACGAAGTTATCTAGTTATAATAATATGAAATATTTTATATGAATAATGGAAGTTGATTATGGTTTATTAACAAGAATCCTCCTAATCCACGGGATACAGGTAAATATAAGGTGATATCTACTTATAAATAGGATTGGGATAATGAATTGATGAATTTTACACTCACCATCAATTATAAAACTTATAATATATTATTTGACTCGAGATAAAATAATTATTTCATATCTAATGAATTTTATAAGGGTATCAAGATTCCACCCAAATTATTGGATGATGTATTCATAGTGAAAACCTCGAATAAAATAATGATCACATCTAAAATATACCATTCTTATCTATTTGATGTGGGTGGAAATGTGCTTCTGCAAAACCATTTAATTTTCCCTTGGGATAAATTCGATGTTATCATAGACATGAATTAACTTCTTATTTACAAAATACCACATTGATTTTTGAGGAATGGATGTCAAATTTAATATTCCAACCAATCATGTGATCTTATATCAATATGATGAAAAGTAAAAACTTCTAATAAAGATCACACCCATTATATTTGTCTTAATTACAATTATTATGGGGTATTTATTCCAAATGGTTTGGGAGAAGCATAAAATTGATTATATGCCTATTTTGTGAGAAATTTTAGATTTACTCCAAGACGAAAATCATATTCTACCACTAAAACATGTATTTGATGTCTCAATATAACTCATATATAGCACCAAACTAATTACAATGTATCCCTATATAATTAACCCAATTGAGATTAATGAATTGAAGACAAATATCTTGGATTACCATGAGTTGAAATTAAATCATCCATGTGTGTCACATTAGGGTTCAACTATTATTATTTCTAAAAACAAGTATATATCAATGTGACTCTTTATTAATTTATTTGAGTTGAGAAAGATCTAAATTAATGATAAGAATCTATTTTCTCATATTGATGACATGATTGATCAACTATATGATGCTCAATACTCTCCCAAGATTGAAAATTTTTATGGATATCAATGACTAAGGTTTATTATGTTGAATATACCCATAATAGGATTTCATATATGGTATGGGCACTATGAGTATTTATATATTTCATTTAGTCCTAATGATTCCTCCTCTATCATTAGGGATTTATTTAATAAAGTATATATACATTACCTTTATTATTTTTTGGAATTAATAATAAATGTTGTTATTATCTATTCAATGTTTATAGAAGAAAATGAAGTTCAAATTAGATTTATTGTAAAGTATTAAAGAATTATAAACTATATAAAATTTTTAGAAAGTATGATTTATTGTGAATTTTTTTTTGCATCATATAATATAAAGGTAGTGTATATCGGTTGATCGATTAAACAAAGAGGTTATGAAATGAAAGCCCATATCAATCATGGTGAATGTGTTTTTTATTTAACGTCGTTTTGATTGATATTATAAATGTATTTTGTATAATTTATCATGAATATCTAATCAATACAATATATTAACTCAGATGGGAGCCATGTTTCTCTAGGATGATGAATGTGAAGAAGAGTTCATGGAACATAATAGTATATTAGTCAACACAACTATACATAAATTACCATGTAATTGATAAGGGTTAGAAATCTATATAGAAGCATCCAAAAAGATATTGGGATGTGTTATTTTATATAATGACATAGTTAGATATTATTCCTAGAAAATTGATGATTCATGTGAAGATTTTACGAAATCATGATATTGAGTTAGTTTTGGAAAGATGTTCATTAATTATTTTGAGGGATTATCGTGTTAGAGAATATATTCATATATATAATGATAAAAAAATGTTTACAGAATATATTCAAATAGATTGAGTTGAACATTTTATTGGAAAATTGGTGAGAAATGATTGAAGATAATTATTGCTCAATATGTTACCACAATGTGAAATAGAAAAAGGTGGATTATGATTTTATTTGAAAGAAACATGCCATATTATCCTTAATGAAGATAAAAAAATCCAAAATAATAATTTACTTTCAAGGTATGTATATGGAAATTATGAATGAATAGGTGAAATATTATCTTACTCTATTTAATGGTCATCCGTATATCCATGTAAAGATTAATGTGGTGATGAAGTAAGATGTAAAGATGTAAAAGATGGTTAGAAATGTTCATGAGTTTAACCGTGATCATGATAGAATGAAATGGTTTAGATTTTTTCTTTTTGTTCCATTCATACAATATTTTATAAAGGATTTTTTAGAGGAAGATCTTATTTTTTCATTATATTTTTATCATTGAAGTATGAAAAGAGATATTTTAGAGTCTATATCTAATTTATAGATATATGTGAATGATAATATTGAATGAAAAAAAATTAAAATTGGATGTTTCATCCATTACCAATAAGATAGTGGAAATGGGAAACCATCACTATGGATTTGGTCAGTGTACACCCAAAAATTTCTAAAGGTAACAATGATATGTGTTTTGTACTCAATAAACATAATTTTTCACAGCACTTTATAACGATAAAATAAGACTTATCTCAGGATCATCATTTTATGATGTAAATTAATTATGTTAATTTGCTTCATGCAGTAATATAATCCATTATGCCCGATCAGGATACGAGGTTACACGAATGTTCTGGAAAAGATGTCACTTGGATCTTGATATGAAGATATTTTTCTTCTCGATGTATCATCCTCAAATAGTAGGTCTGTCTGAAATATTTATTCAAACCCTACAATATATGAGGAGATCATATTCTAAAGAAATAAAATTTGGTTTTGATCAAAACCTTACTCTAGTTGAGTTTCCCTAAAATAATTTATTTCCCTAAATAATTCATATGTATACCTATAAATATCACTAGGTAATGAAATATAGAGATCCAATGTAATAGAATGAAGTTGGAGAATAAAATTTATTAGGACCTATGATATTTTATGAAATTATAGAGAATTGTTTATCCATTAAACAACACAAAAATGAATCTTGGATTCAACAAAAAAGTGATTATAATAACCAAAGGCGTGACCGAGAATTTGATGTTAGTGAATAGTTGTATCTAGGAAGTTGGAAATGGACGAAGGATATATGATTTTTAAAGAAATAGAAACTAATGACATGGTATATTATTTCATTTGAAATTATTAATTGTATCGGGACTATAGATTATAACATTTTACTTCAACCAAACCTCCCTCATGTCTACAATGTGTTCAATGTATCTCTCCTAAATATGTACATACGTGACCCATCACTTTTATAGAAATGAGAGTTCATATTACATTAGAAAGATCAATATTATGAGGAACAACTGGTTATAATTCAGATCATATAGAAAATGTTTTATTATACAATACCTCTTACCTACTCAATGATTTGTGAAAAAATAACTAGTTTGAGGAAGCTATGTGGGAACATGAGAATATGATGAGGTATATGTATCCTCACTTTCTTGTATCAGAGCAATGAGTTTTGAGTGTGAAAATTATTTTTGTGGTGGAAGCATGTAACACCATCATGTTTTATGAAATTATTTTAAAATTAATTAAATTTGGATTTTATCATTAATTACATGGATAATTTTGTTATGCCTGTATTACAAGAAACACTATGTTAGTTTTCATTACAAACATCACCAAGTTTTCACATACCATGGTATATTTTTAATATTAATATTGAGAAAAAAAATTTAAAACATATTTTCTAATAAAAATAGATATGAATAGCATTAAATACGTTTTAAATATTCTTAAAATTGGTTTTATATAATTAAAACATATTGAAAAAAATTAAATAATATTTCAATACGACATTATATTTTTACAAATAATTTTTTCAAAAATAATTTTGTTTGATTTTCATAATAATGAGAAAATAAATTTTTAAATATATTATATTAGAAAATTTACAGAATAAAAATAATTTTAAGAATCATCTTTTCAAATGTATCGTATGCGTTATATTGATAATTTTTGAAATGATTAATTTTGTGAAGAATAGTCATAAATGCTGAATGTTAATTGAAAATATCCATTCTGGTAATATTATTTATAATGTCATATTAAATTTTAAATTGCCTTTAATATAAACTTAGTTGAGAAATATATCTATTACTCCAATTTTGTAGCATCCCACACTAAGTACCACTGAATCGGGCCTCGATATAGTTGGCCACATGACACCAAGTACATATACCCGAACACCAGAGGCTTCTGACACAAAAAAATTGTCCTATGTGTATTTAAGGAAAGAATATAAACTCATATGATTAGGTAGAACATATCAATAAATAATATAAATAAAATATCAGATGTCATAACAATAGCATGCTTCTATGGAAGTAAAATAAATTTGTAATGCAATATAATGTAACGATTGGAAGAAAGTGAATGATTTTAATAGATAAATTAATGATATCAATATCATGGTGCTATATAAAAATAAAAGAACATGGGAATAGGGGTGAAATTTTATATTTCCTACTATAAAAACTACTCAAAGACCAAAAACATATACTCAACATATTGTGCATATGTTCAATCCTCTACCCCAAAATCACCATCCTAAACATAAAATCAATTAATCATCAGAATTAGCCCACATCCCTTTGTCAGTACCTATCATCATTATGCACACTAAGTTTAGAAACATTACTAGAGTGGGATCTGAAATATGAATTAAATTAGGCAAAAAACCACATTGCCTGGACTATTCAATTTAATGCTAAAATCAGATAATAGTGTTCTATATATGATAAAGATAGATAAAAGAATAAATAAACCCGTAAACCTAGTACCGAGTACCTATGGGGACACCCATCCATACCAAATTCTTCATCTTATGAAAAAAAACCTTAATATAGTACATATATAGCCATGTAGATATATATAAATTTACAAGGACCAATTAAACAACGAATTCCCCAAGATAGTGATTTTCCTTGGGTGTCATCTTCCATGTCAACATATAAGGGTTATAATAATAAATTTAGTTTAATCACAAGTGTAAAAGAATTCTCAAACAATAAAAATAAATAATACAACTCATATAAGTGAAAAATAAATCAATTCAATCCAAAAAGCCTATCAAATCAAAGGTGGTATCCCATGCCCATCCTTGGTGTTCATATAAGAATGCCAAGCATTGTAACGAAAATATTACATTTAATCCTATAAATTTATTTCATGCAAGGAAACCCATATGGTGTCTTGTGTATCACTCATTGATGGTGACTTTGTGTCCATTCCAAATATCTCACATATGGGGTTGGGTCTCACTCGAGGCATGGTATAACCATCATGCCAACATGATCGTCCTCATTTGCTCTCCTAGGGAGATGTCCACACACACAATTATAATAAAACAATTCGGACAATACCATACTAAGAACGGAAAAGTAATACTCCCATCTCGACAAGTAGATACCCATCGAGCATGGTGCTTCCATCCATGAAATACTTAACACATGGTTTGTGTGCTCTCTTAGGCCCATTTTGAATAAGTGATATCAAGAAAGGCATATAACCCATGGAAATTTGTTTTAATTGGATTACAATAAAAAACATCCCTTATCACATTATCTATGTTTATTTATATTTTTCATTTTATACCAATCAACAATTGAACAATTTATATTGAATGAGAATAAATATTTTCATAAGTAGGTTATAATCAATAAGAACAACATTTAAACAATCGAAATTCATCACATTAAAATTAATATAACCTGCTAACTAGATTATAATTTATTCATGCATTACAATTTAAGCCAAAAAATAATGGTAGAGTTAATATTGAAAAGAAACCTAGAATTTATATTTACACTAATAAATATTTTTAGTTTAGAAGATACACACCTCTCTTATAGGGTATTTATTACAAAAATATGATGTTTACTAATCATTTTATTAATTTAATTATATTTATTATTTATTATAAACTCATTCTTCACTAATGAAATTCATGGCACATAATATCACATGAATATAAGAAACCCCAAGTCATTAAGATCATGATTCTTAACGTATCCTAAAAGAAAGGATAGGAATATATCACAAATTGTTTCCATTTAATAAACATTCATATGATTTATATTCATGGAAAAAATATATTCACCACATGCATTATCAATTTAGTGAAATGAATGATATATGTATTAATTATGATAATTGTTTATAAATATGTAAACTAAAACAATCTTTAACAAAAGGAATATAGAAAAATGCATCGTCCAAACATTTATAAATAATCATATTCATTATCATGGGATCTAATTTATAGTTCAATTCATATTATAATTCATGTTATTAATTTAATCAATTACAACAAGGGAAAGCCCCACCAAAGGCATTATCCAACATAGGATAAGATGGATATCTCACCCAAAAGGGGATGGGAGAAAAAATACATGAAAAATTCCTTATGTAAGTATTTCACCATAATAAAGCATCCCTACGAACATTATAAAGTAACATTCAAAAAATTTAATATATGGTATCATGATTCTTCGAATGATTTTGACAGGATGCACCTTGGCTAGATGTATAAAATGAAATGAAACAATGGGTAATAAGAATATGCACCCAACCACCTAGTTATGGAAATCCACATATCTGGGAACCATCCATTATTCAAATGAAAATGGAGGAAATCGATATATTTTGTGAAAAATTAAATATAGTAGAAACATTTGTCACTCAATGATAGCATAATAGATGATAGAGTGAACTTGATGTAGATGGGTGAAGATGATAGAGCTTGTCATGATATTTCCAATGAATCTCATGGTGAAAGAAATATAAGATATTTTAGGGGTTGAAGATCATTACTGAATGATGTACGAGAGACCACCATCAACCATGCACGGTGGGAGGGGGTTGTGCGCATACATTCTAGATGAGACGTGTAACGCACATAAAGGAAAAATAAAAGAAAATACAAAAATAAATAATAAAGGAAAAAAGATAAAACATGAAATCAAAAGAAAAAGGGGGAAATGAAAAAAAGAAAAGGGAAAAAATAATTGGGGGAAGCCCATAACATTTTTTGTAATTTTTTCCTAATTTTTTAATTTTTCTTTTTTCCATATTTTTGTCATAGAAGCACAGTGCATGAAAAAAATGAATTGTTTAAATAAAAATATGTTTAGTACCAGAAAAATAACACTTTAAGGAATTAATCAAATGAAGGAAAAAAATAAAGTAGTTCATAATAGGATAAATACATATCATTACAACCTCACCACCATAGAACTTGTCATCCCTATGATGCACTTGAGAACAATGAAAACATCACTCGACATACTAGGTATATTAGGATTCATTCAAATGGTAGTGTTTTGTAACTAAATTCCCAAAAAACATTAAATTTCACTTTAACACATGAAACAAACAATATATAACTCCATAAAACACCCGAACATCATTCAAATCCTGAAACAGATATTTTTTCAATCTCTCCAAACTAGATAAATAATGACATCTTAATATTCTCATCAAACTAGACTATTGGTCTTCACCAATTGTTATATCATTAAATTCCATTTCTAAACCAAGGTATCACCACCATCAGAATTTTCATCAAACAATTTATCTTAGTATTTCAATGATTCTCACTACATGGAACACAACCAAAGATCTGATTCAAGGGATAAGTTAAATATTTCCACTTTTAAATGAATCCAAAGAAGAAAGATCAATCCACTACTAGGAAGTCCACTCTAGAAAAGTTTTTCATAGACAATTAGTGCATAAAAAATTTAAAACCCAATGAATTTTAAACAAAACCAACTCTTTATTTTCTTCGAGAACACTCACTGAAGGTATCAACCCACTTATAGTGACGTCTCTAGCCAATAGGATTCCCATTATATCATTCCTCAATGCGATCATAAAGGCAGCCCCATGGTCTGTCACATTTGTATCACCCTCGTTTAAACATCTCATATTGATCATGTCTAAAAACCAGGGTATCCTCGGAGTCAACAACTAGAATCCAAGTAGCTCAAGCAAGTAAAACCACCTTTAGAGCTTCCAATAAATACATCAGTAGAGGTTGAATGCCTTAAATCTTTAACATAGAATGAATCCCATGAAAAAACCACATGGATGTATTGTCAAGAAGATAATTGTTAGAATACATGAGTCTATCCTAGGGATTCTTACTAGGGAAAAAACTAGGTATCAGACATTATCAACCAAACCATTAAAAAATAAGGCTTCTAGAGTGAGACTTTAATTTAAATCACCACAAAAATCCATAAGGATTTTTAATAACATAAGAGTGGTTTATAAAAAAATGATATCTTTGTGTTCTTTAATGATACCATGATAGAGGACATGTTCTTACTTGTTTCTAGAGTATACTAATAGGAATTTAATGTCCATCAAAATTAATTGAGAAACATTCATCATAAGAAAGGATAAGTGCTCCAAACATTTTCAAATATACCCTAAAAATGAAAAATGACTAATTATAGAACCATTTTTTAATATATTAATATGTTTTGTTTAAAATGTGACACAATGTCATCAAGAACTCTAGAGGGATTTGTCTAAAAGAAATGACATGAGCCATATGGAATTTCCAAATGGTACATCCCATTTTAGAATTTATTCCTTTGTTGTGTGCCTTCTACTAAAAGGGAACCTCTATCTAGATCTGATTAGATTATCCCTATTGTAGTATTTCCCTCAACATCAGACATAATGATTGACACTAAACTCAAATTTATTGATGCATCATTTAAAAAGATCATGGGTACTGCATATATTTACGAATACTACCTTGATATTACAAGATTATATGACACATCCTCAATACAATTCATAGGTTCATCGACCTTATGTATTCAAGTATATGATGGTCCGCACAAAAAGTTATTTAAAAATGAGATATCAAATCCAATGGGCCACCTGGTTCAAGGTGTACAATTTAGATTAAGGTAAAATATGGAATATGCATATGGAAACACTCATGATCTGTTCCCAAGGAAGAATTAAAAAAACGACAAAAATGATTTACGATTCCCACAAAACTACATAGATCAATACATGAATTCTATAAATGAAAAAACTAATATGGAGTTGGTAATGATAGTACCTATTTATCACGTTTTTTATGGATTCTTCTCATCCGTCACTAGTTTCATTGCATATACATGTATCAAACTATGGTATTGAGGCACTACCTATCTATCATGAGAAGATCCACATTGCTAATGGTAATTATTTGGGTCCACGATGACTAATCCCAAGCAATTATTTACACATCCTGAAGGGATAGGGGAATACAAACTCCCATCCTATTGTGCAGTCATAAAACAGATACTTGATAACGATGCAGTTATGGATCCCCTCCCACTAGATGCTAGGGAAAAATAATGCAAGAAGCATTGAATATGACCTATCGCGCAACATGGTTATAATTATATGGGGTTACTCAATAACTAGAGTTTATTATGGATTAAACATCTATGATGGTGACATACTATAAAATCAATGCATGCTACCGGGTTGACATTGCTGCCATCATGCATCCTCGAGCAGGTGAGTCCTTCAACCGGAAGATCCATCAACCTAATACAGAAGAAATCTAGTACGGCTCTCCCTAAAATCTTCTCTGACATTATGTTTCCCAATTAGTTCCTTGTTCAAGATTTTTTTAATGTTTTTAACTAATATATATTCTTCTACATGCATAATGAATGATTAATCCCATCCTCCAAATTCCACACATTAATAAATTCATCATCTATAATAGAAGAAGAAAAATGTTGAAGCTTAGTAAAATGCATAGAAAAATCAATCACTATCATGGATCCCTAATAAAGATCCAATAACTCCATGGATTTATCATCTCTTAGATTATATAGAAAAAATGGACCATAGAAATCCTTTTTGATGTCTGACCAAACCTTGTCTTAGTAATTCATTGATAGAGAAACTTAATCCCACAAATTCTTTATAGAGCCATGTAGCATGTAGTTATCAAGATTGATCCTCCACTGTAGAGGAATATTCATATATATGAAGATATATTCCAAGGATTCTAACCATGATTCAATATCATGAAGACCCACATCCCTTGAGTTTGTGGGAGGATGCTCTGACTAAAATTCCCAGATTTTCTATTCCATATTTGGGGCATGCCTGGGAACACTATGAATATTCTATATGAAATGAAGGATGCTCTTGAAAAACTATGCAACGGTTCCCATATTGGATCCACAGAAGGTTCCTCTAAAGGCACTATAATAGGAACTAGGGGTAGATCATTGAAAAGAACCATTAGGGTGTGATCATCACCACTATATTGGAATATAACATGATAATTTCATTGTGGCATAGATCTAAAACTTCCTTCTGTGAACCTCAGATAAAGATTTTAGAAATATCAAGTGGAAGGTGAAAATCCTGCCCAAAACATGTCTTATTAAAAAAGAAAAAGAAAATGAGGACATGTGAATAGTATACCTCCAAGTATAATACAACATAAATTATGATCCATGATCCTGGTCTAAATAAGAATTAACACCATAAAATTATCTCTGATACACACAAATAATTTCCCTTTGCTTATAAAAAGTTATAGTCATGTTTTGGGTCCCACAAAAGATGGTCATTTCTTTTAAAAAAATATTTCATTTTCTTTTATTTTCCATTAACTCCCTTTTATATAGATTGATTTAACTAGATAAAAATATTTATTTATATGGTCCCATACTCTATA
Source organism: Viscum album (assembly GCA_963277665.1). NCBI lineage: Eukaryota > Viridiplantae > Streptophyta > Magnoliopsida > Santalales > Viscaceae > Viscum > Viscum album. Next base: position 639,907,131 of record OY728137.1, read on the forward strand.
TAAATCAATATTAAATTTACACATAACCCAATTTATAAAATTTCTTTGAATAATTATTTTCCATATTACTGTATTTATAATAGTGAAGAAACTTTTGGATTTTACAACTATTAACATCACCAATTAGATGATATTAAGAAATTACATTCCAAAAAAAATACGGAATTAAATAAATCATTTATTTTCAATTCTTATAATTGCATGTATGATACTTGTAATACATTTCCCTCATTTCACCGAGCTAATGTAACATAATACATCATCTCAATAATAATAATAGAAATTGAAACACCAATCAAGTGTATTAACTGGTGGTTTAGTCATATCAATGATAATGTACATAATAAATAACTAAAATTATCGACATAGGCAATTTGGGGTTCCCATGTACATAGGTTGGATACATCCAAGAACATGGTAAATTAAAAATTCTAATATCCTTGTCAGTTATCCAACTAAAAAAATAATATGAAAGGAAACAAAATAATATGATGCCATGTTGTAGCATTATACCATGTGTTCCACTGAACCTGTCCTCGATATTTTGTTTCACGTGATGTGACGATCTCCACGAATTCCAGAGGATCTTGAATAACATCAAGGGACTTAGTTGCATCCATGGGGAAACTCTTCCATCATAGTATTTGGTATAAAAAAAAGTATGTAATATAAATTAAAAATAGGATGCAATGAAATAATAATATATTAGCATAAGTAAAACATATGAGTAGTTAAATCTAAAGTAAATATAGGAAGAAGCTATGTAATAACAATTGATAAAATAATTAGGTGAATGACATGGTGGTATTAAAAAATAGGATTTCATGGGAATAAGGGTATAAGAATATACTGAATTCTATACGAAAATTAAAAAATTCTTAAAACTACTACACATTTTCTTGCGCATAGGCTCGGTCCTCAACCCCTAAAATCATCCAAAAGAAATAAAAACAATAATGCTTCAGAGCATCCCACATACCTTTATCCATTAATACTATCATTAAATCTACCCAGGTACCAAATGGCGCATGTGAAAGGTGTGAGATATAAATAATCATAGGTCAGAACCCTCAGTGTCTATACACTTCCATTTTGGGGTATAATTAGATAACAATGTTTTAGACATGATAAAACATAGAAATAAATAAATACATATATAAACCTAGGTCTCAGTTTCTAAATTGACATCTGTCTCATACCACCTCCTTCAGGATAATCTTGAATCATGAATTGAGTACCATTGTAGGGAATATACATAATATCCATGTAAAAAAGATATACCCAAAGATGTAGCATAGGATTGGGGTCTCACATTCTGTGAAAATATAGAAGCGTGATAATAGGCAAGGTAGTAGTATCGAAGTTGCAAATTCATGACCAAACTGTAATAATAAAGAACCATCTCATATGATTTAGCAATAAATTAATGCAATCCAAACTATCTATAAAATCCAATGTAGAGTCTCAAGACTATACATGAAAGTCATATCGGATGCCATGGGTAAAAATGGAAATATCACGTATTACCAAATACATTCTGTTTATCCAAGGGAACCCATACAGAAACCCATGTATATCTCATGGATGGTGACTCTATGTATATTCCAAATATCTCACATAGGAGACCGAGTCTCACATGATAGATGGAATATGTATCTTTCTAACTTGTCCATCCTCATTTGATACCATTAGGAATCAGCACCACTTCTGAGAATAATAAAACCTAGTTGGCCAGATCATACATATAAATCAATAGTGTTTCTCTTGGGGCAACAAGTAGTAACCTACCAAGAACGGAGATTCTAACCATTATATCCTTTACACATGATTCGTATTCTATCCTAGACCATATAAATTGAGACATATTATTCAAGTAATGTAACACAAATTATTTCATTTATAATTTCATGCAAAAAATGATGCATTTCAACATCACATACTTACCATTTAATCCAGTTGTTCAATTTAATCCAATCATCAATGGAACAATTTTTATATCAAATGAAAAAACATTATCATAAGAGGGTCATAATCAACACGAACATCATTTAATCAATGACATGTCATCACATTTCATTTAATATAACAATATAAATTGCTTACAATTTTATAAATCTATGAAATTTATGCTAAACATCGGTGGAATAGTTCATATAGAAATGAAAACAATCATGTCTAATAATACCTATCACTTTTCATATTTTATAGGATAGTAATCTTTCACTAGAGGGGAATTATTATAATAACATTACATTTATTAATCAAAAAATTCATTAAATTATATTTTATTATTATAAACAAATTTAGTAATAATTAAATTCAAGGAACATCACATCCCATTAATAGGAGCAACCATAATTTTGTATGAAAATTTATCTTGGAATTCCCTAAAATTAAGGAAAGACATTTAACATAATGTATACACATTAAATCAACATGAATATAAATTATTCGTAAGTTAAAAGTGATTCGACACTTGGATGTGGAATTTAATTTAAGGCCTGATATATGTATTCTGCATAAGCACTGTCTATAAATAATTAAACTCAAACAAGAAAGAGAAAAAAAAATATGGAAAAACAGATGGACCAAAATATTTGAATTAAACATATGCATTGTCAAGGGTTCAAATTTATGTTCAAATTATAAATTTAATTCATGTAATCAATTTAAAATAATAAAACATGGGAAAACCCCCACCAATGAAATAATCCATCAATGGTCAAAATGGATGGTGAACCCAAAAATGGTTTCCAATGGTATGGTGAACACCCAAAATTTGGGTTCTGCTGTAAGAAAGCATCTATAAAGACACTGAAAAGAAGACTAAACAATTTATCACATTGTATCATTTTTTAATAGATGGTTATGATGACTAGAATTGTTTAACAATGTCTAAATGGATATGAAATAATGGGAAAGAATCATAGTAACCTTACCTGGCTGTTGTGGTACGCTAAAAATTTGGGAACAATCCATGGTTCATCATTAACAAGATGAAATAGAGATTAGAAAAAAACAAAAAATCATGAAAATATAAATCACGTCATGATAGAGTAACTGATAATAGTGGAAACTCAAAATTGACGGGTGTGGATAAGAGATAATATCGTGAGATTTCTACAAGAGACGATAGTGAGAGAAATATTTGTTATTCAAGATGATTAAGACTAAAACCATGAGATAGAGGAGAGGCCACCACAAACCATGAATGATGGTAGGTAATCATGCATTATATTCATAGAGGAGTGTAGGATCATTCATGAAGGGAATAAAATAGATAAATTAAATAGAAAAAGAAAGGGAAAAAATAAGGATAAGTAAATGAGGAAAACAGGGGAAAAAGAAAAAAATTAAAAGTGAAAAATTAAATGGGGGAATCTCATTTCATTTTTTTCATTTTTTCTTTTTTCTTATAATTTTTTTCATTTTATACATTTTTCGTTTATAAAAATAAGCACTGCATACAATCATGGAATACAGTTTTAATAGCTCTGTTCAAACCATGTGTTTTCCCACTACCGGACACCTATAACAAACCGTTTAAAATAATATAACCCAATAAGTAAACAAAATAAACTGTCCATACCAGGATAAATCTGGAATGTTATAAATTAGTTAATTATAATCAATTTTAGATTTAATTTTGTTTAAAAAAATATTTCAATAAATTGAACATTTCTCTTTAAAACCCCATTTCCTGATCACATCTGCATAATATTTTTAAAAAATTTAAATTTCCCAGTTAATTGAATGGAATATGAAAAAAAGGATTTTATATTTGAAATGAATACAATTTACATCATCTCATGAGTTCAAATTAGATTTTTTGACCAAAATGATCACTTAAAACAAAACAAAAAATATTTGTGGTGGATAATGTAAAAATGGGTTTACAAGGGGTTAAAAAATGGTTAAAATAACACAAAACCTATCCAAACACAATTTTATGGCCATATTTCTAACTTATACCGTCTAGTACTGATATTTGACCATCATTGAATTCAAGTGAAATTAGAAAACATGGGTGGAATTCAATATTTTTAGAATGTTATACATTTGTCACTCATGTAATGTACTGGAACACACCAATCCATTCCATTATAAAATTCTAGTGTTATAGGTGTTCTGGAGGTCATGGGGTTAGTGAGTGTCAATGGTAGGTGTAGTCAGTGGGTAGCATTTTTGAGTCTGGTTGGTGACTTAGAAAAGGTGAATCATGTCAGTGACTCGCCAAATGGGGAGTCATTTTGGAAATTTTCTAAAAATTCTTGTTTTTTTAGTTTCACCGAATTAGAATTTTAATTGATACAAACTTTGTTTTGAAGAATATTCTATCTATATTGAAGCTATTTAAAAAGGATATAAACATTATTTTTAAATTTCCTAGCGCCTCATATACTTTTTATAGTCAAGCATTATGGTCTTGATAGTGATCGGTCTTTAATGGAAATTGATACTCTTTTCCTCTTAGATTTTGGATCTTACCAATCGAATGCTGAGAACCTTCCTTCATTTTGTGCATCACTTTCTCACGATACGAAGGTTCCCAGAAAAATTCTTCCCCCAAAGCCTTGATTCTATGTTGCACCCTTGGATCTCGTTTCTTATGAGCCTTGAACACCTCACGTTTTAGAAGAAGGTGGAGATTCTGATTGTCTGTACTGTCAAGATGGGATCCCGTTGTCACATTTAATTTTTGTATCATGTTTTTTGGTTGTATGAATGATTCTATTATGAAGATAATATAATAATGAATAAATAATGATAATTAAATATAGTTAATACCGATATATAGGGGCTGTGAAAAATTGATGCTCGCTTCTGTTTTATTTGTTACAAATATTGTGAACTGTATAGGCTATATGAATATTGAAATTCATAGTAATTTATTGGTTTTGTTTTCTCATTAATAATGTCTTATGGATGTTTATTTTTTATCCTCTACGAATGACCATTGAAAATATGAAATTGGTTAACAACATAAAATCGGTTAAATAAATGGATGCCTCGGGATTGATCGTACTTTATATTTCCCCCAGAATTATCAATGTGAAAAGAAATAACATGAGTTTTCAAGATATTAATACAAAATTTTCTTGTTGGTGTTTATGTTTTGTGTGTGTGGCCTTATTCTGTATTGATCCTTGTGTGGTTGTGTGGTGTGATGTTTAGAACATGTCTATTTCAGGGGTGATATGGTTGGTGTAATGGAAAATCAGGTTGAGAGACTGACTTATTTTAGAAATGGTGGTTAGTTTTTGGGAAGCTGGTCAATAGGTTCGAGTTGTGATGTGTTTATATTACTGGGCATGATGGGTGTTGTATTGTAATAATAGCGGGGTAGGTGGGATGGTCATGATGGTGTGTATTGTTTGGTATGGCCAGTAAGTTGGGGCATTTCTTATTGGCATGAATGATTGTGTGGAATGAATTTGAAGAATGATGATGGCAGTGGTTGGTATGGGTGTTGAACATAGTGGAAATATTAAGTGTTTTTATATACTATTGTTCCTTTTCTAAGTCATTATTCATTTAATTTGGCTTCATGCATGCAGTGGTTTGTAGTTATTCGAGTAGGTATGGAATGAACAAATAGTCTTCTTAATAATGAATGATAAGTTTTTAAATGATTTTTTGGGAGGTATGTTTGTGTTATGGATTGATGTGAATGGATTTCATTTATAAACATTTTATGTGAGTATTTCTGGTGTTAGTAAAAACATTTAGAGGTAGAACCAGAGTTGGACGTATCATTGGGTGGTAGATAGATTTATTTAGAACCCATAGGATTGGCTTTAGTGTTTGATATTATATATACATACCTATATTTTCCTTTTTTTCTATAGTCACCCACCCTAGTTGATAAATATGTGTCGAACACCACCATTTTCAGGGGGGGTGTGATTTACCAAACATCTATCTATGAGGATTGATGGTTGGCCAATTTCTCCTCTATTCTCTCTCTTCCAAGTGGTCATAACCTTGGATTCATTAGCCAGGTAGTGGTTTTTGAGTCCCAGTTGTGTGTGGGTATGTTTTTTTCCATGTCTCTTCATAATGAGACGTGATGTTCTTTCCAAGGTGCTTTCAGGATTTGATGTTGTATGTGAACCAGGTGTTTGGAGGTGGGACATGGTTCTGATACCAAGGTGTGTGTGAGTGAGATATGATGATCTTCATTTTCCTAGGTTGCAGGAATTGTTTTGAGGCCGTAGTGTGTGTGGGTGGGTTGTGGTGTGGTACATTCTGAAGAGGAGGGAGCACCAAGATGTCTTTCGTTTGGGTGTGAGATTATCTAATTACTGGAAAAGTATTCCATGGTACCCTATCATTGATGTTCTCTATATTACATTACATGACTTGCATTAATTTTTTTGTGTTCTTTTGCTGAGGTTGGGGTTTCTATTATACATTGTTAGGTGATTTTAGTTTCTCTTATTTTCTCATAGTGGTATTATTATGCTTCATCACTTTTCCACAAGAGACTTGTGTTTTCCTACTTTGTATAATTAGATGCTCATCCAACATTATAAAACTGCTTTCTAGTTTCCATGAAGACTATGTGGAACATTTTGGGCATTACATTCTCGGATTTTGGGAGATGTTAATGTGTCGTTGTTTAACATTTCTTTTTGTATTTAATTTGGGGACACTTTCTTTTATATCAATTAAATTTTAAACATGCATGTTGGATGGATGTTAGTTTTCCATTATATATATTGAGACTTAGAGATGATTATAGGCTCATACATCTTATCTCTCGATATTGTTTCCTTATAAAATGTGTAATTCAATACATTTTTATGAGATTATATTATGTAACGCCCCGACCCCAGTTACCCAGAGTCGGTGCATTAATTACATAACATTGGCATGATCACAAGAAAGGTCAAATCTCGAAAGACCGATTGGTTTAGTAGCTTTGGAAGCACTAGATATATTCATAATTTTTACATTACATCATCAAAAAAAAACATCTTGTCTTCATATCCCCTCATACTATCCCTGCAGGTCATTCATAAATTACTTCTTCATGATCCTGGGGAAAATAAAACATTGAAAGGGGTGAGCTCGGATGCTCAGTAAGGATAACATTATAGCATAAGCTTTCATAAATAAGCATAAACACTTAAGGAAATTTATAACTAAAACAAAAGCCTTTTAAATTTGAACTTCAGCATAAAATGGCAAAGGTAAAATGAAATAATGCCATTTACTTACTCACATGGATATTCTACTAGTCGAATGATCACATGAAATATCAATAACCACTTTCATAATGATAGAATGCATAATGCCAAACTTTAATTTCTTTGTCAAGGCCTCGTCCCAAGACCTTGGGGCTAACTGTAACCGGAACCCAACCTGGAGTGCCTCTAATAACCGGAAACCAACCCGGAGTGCCTCTAATAACCGGACACCAACCCAGAGTGCCTCTAATAACCGGAGACCAAACCAGAGGGCTTACTTTTACCAGTCCCTAACCTGGAGGGATTACTTTTACCAGTCCCCAACCTAGAGGGCTTACTTTAACCAGTCCCCAACCTGAAACATACTTGTCCAACACATTCATATGAAGTAAAGGTTGAAATATAACATAAACATTCTTATTGGAACTATCATACAAAATGTCAACACTTTACTCATAAACCATGAATGCTATATAAATGACACATCTACAGTCAAACATATCACAAAACTTCATTACAATATGGAAGTTTTAAATCATAATAAATCAACTTCAAATAATCTTAAAATCCATCAAAGGATGTTGCCATAGATGAAAATGTTTTTTTTAAAATTATTGAGAGAAATATCCCTTTTTCATGAAAACATTTTAATGTTACACAATTTAGAAAGTAAGGCATTTAAATAAATTTTTGAATCAAAGTGTCCCATACCACTTTGAAACTTTTTAATGGAATTAACACTTTTAAAACATTCATTTTCATATAAATAAATCCTTACAAACCATTTTGAAAACGTGGACATAAATGAGTATGATTTAGAAGAATAAATATTTAAAAAATTTAAAATGATGTTTTAGTAAAAGTTCCCTTAGAAATAATCCCTTTGAAAATTATTTTATGAAATATGGACATGGATAGTAAATATGTCCCTGTAGATACTTACGAAAAGACAACCTCAGATATTAAAGAGATTGTGAAGTAAACCCTTATCAATTTGGTAACTTATGAAACATACAACCCATGAAAGAGGTATCATACAATGAAAATGTAAAAACACATAAGGTAAAGTGTATTACACAAAGAATACAATTTTGGGCAGTACATACACCACACAAAAGATAATAGTGGAAATATGGCATGAATCTCACGGAAATAAAGAGTGAAATGAAAACCCCTTACCACGTTAATCAACTGAGTTATATGGACAAAAGTTAATAACCACCAAATGATTTCCAGAATAAAATGAATATAAAGAGAATCATGATAATATATATCAAATGGAAGTACACAATACACCACTTTCAATAATTTAGTGGCGAACAATGGAAATCTCACGGAATTGAAAGTGAGATAAGAAAATCCCTTACTTTGTACTTTTTCCTTGGTCGATGGTAGGCTTACCTCCTTTAATTTAGGTAACTCACTTTGGTTGGAACCAAAGGACTTCTTGGAATGCTTTCTGCCTAAGGGGAAGCTTCAAGGAGGAGGAGAGGGATGTGGGGAGCTTATTTGGGCAGAGTTTGGACGAGCCAAGTGGCTTGAGAGGTGTGAGGAATGAGTAGAAGTGGTCTCCTTTTATAAGGGAGAGGAAGGGCTCTTTAGGAAAGAGTGAAAGTATTACTTTATAATATAATTATATTCGGTTTATAATGGTCCAAAAATCATTGAGGTCGAAGATAAGATGACTCATTCTAAATAAAATCAACAAATAAGAATTGGACAGGTTTTAGATAATATTTTAATCATTATAATCTTATTTATTTAAATGATTTATTAATGAGGTAAACATTGCATCATTATTGTGTCATTAATAATTTAAATTATTTGATGTCTAAAAATTATATATAAAATATAATAATGTAGGATATCTTTTTAGATTTCTAATGAATATTTATAATCGAAAATCCAACATGTATAACCCTATGTAAAATTTGTTCTTCTAAAAGATGTAAGCTTATGCCATTTTTATTTTTATTTTAACATTATTAATATAATGTGTCCCTACCACATACAAGTGGCTCCAAGGGGTCCCCAAATCGACCCAAGGATGCCCATGGTCGGGTATGTGTCCACCAATAAGGTTAGGACACGTTTTAGGGTAATTTTGTATTATTATTATATTATTTTTTTAACCCTTATTTACAGGATTTACCCTTTAACCATGGTAAATAAAATATTTACTGCAGTAATTATTCAAAATGTGTACAAATAAAAGTTACCTATTTAATTAATTTGGACATCCTGATTCCAAATATGTAATCCATTTTTCCAAATTCAAAACACAGAAGTGGCAGAAATTAATTTAAAATTAATTCCCGTTGTTAAAATAAAAAGCATGTTTTTAAGAGATAATAACTATCAAAAGATTGACACTTGTTTATGTCTGGTTTAATTGTGAAATTATGTCCAATGACAAACATTAAATTAAATGGTAAAAATATATTCTAAATATACTTTAAAACCACTAAAATTCATAATTTATCAATATTAATTATTTTGATTAAAAACGTTGTTTTTAATTAAAATTTAGTAATTTTCACTATTCATCAAAATATAAAAGTTATCCGAAAAGTACCAAAATTTCACCCTAGGATAATTCCGATATTACGAATCCAAAAATGAAGTCCATTTTTAAATATAAAATATATATGATTTCAAAATTTAGGTATTATTATCCATAACGGCTAGTTTGATTGGTTGTGGTGTGTGTTAAAACTCGAAGTTGCGTACAACACACGCTACTGTTTTATTCAAAGGAAAGCATACCGTGTAAGCTTGGGATGTTTCATATTAAATTTTTTGATGTCCCCATTTAGTCAAAAAGTTTAAAATATTGAATTTAAAAAGTTTTCACTATTAAAAGTTGATAAAAGTGCAATACTGAAAATGAATCTGTTCTTGCATTATGACTAAGAAACTCATAATATGGGTTCTAAAATTATAAGGATTATATAAAGTTTAAAATGTAGTTAATGATATTCATGACCTCCTTTAATGGCTTTTTTTTGTAAGTCTTGGTGTGATTGAACTCGATGTTGTGTGTAGTACAAGTTATTGAATTATTTTGAAGAAATAACACACTATGAAATCTTGGGGTGTTACATTCTCCCCTCCTTCAATAAATTGCGTCCTCGCAATTTGAAATTTTTCTTCGAAAATAAAAGGTTAAAAATAGAAAATATATTTGTGGGAAAACCCACATCAGAAATTGGGTTACTAAAATTTAGTCTTAATATGAGGAAAAGAGAAATGAAAGGGTCAGCACCAAATTATGATCTCGATTAGGAGAACATTGGTGGCAATTAGAGACATATAATTGGAGGAAAACCCTAAATATTTATAGGTAGTGATTGAGGTCATCAATCACAAACACGTATAAAATTGAGGTCCTTAAACTCATCAATCTATGATGATTTGAAATACCATCGGTTCAACAAAACATACGGTATTGGGATAACACATTTTTGACGTTTCAAAATATCTTAGTTGAAATCCCACATCGAAAAATGAATTAATGAGGCCTCTATTTAAAATAAAGAGTGGAAAGTATGAAGATTACCGAAAATAACACATACTAGGGTTCCATGTAGGAAAATATGTATATGGAGGAGAAATCTAACCATCAATTTTCTGATGGAGAGTGGTAGAGGACATGGCTATGAAAAGGTCAACAATCCCAAAGCCATAAATTAGTGATGATTTAAGGTACCATCTAGGACAACATTTTTTTTCTAAGTTCCTTTTATTAATGTTGAGGAATTTATTTATGAGATTGGCTAAGATCATAAGGAGATATATTATAGTTAGAGTTTTATCCATTAATAAATTTCTACCACAAACTCATCTTTCACTCTAAAAGATAATAGAACGTAAAAAAATTTCTATTTATACTATTCGTACAGGGTTCCAAAATAAATGAATTTATAATTCATCTGCCAAATCTTTTAAGAAAAACTACATTATTTAATCCAGGACATCTCATGGGCCAGTGGTAGGTGATACACCCTTTTCGCCCTTCGGTTGCGAGTTCAAGTCTCGCAGCCTTGCCGGATGCGACGGGTTGCCGCCCGACCTCCGGGTTGTCCTTTTATGGAAATCCAAAATAATCCAAACTAGAACTATCCAAAATACTTCTGTCCACACTCACAGTCCAACATTTATAAGGAAGGTAAACATAATGTAGATCCTTTTTACCCCGTAATAGAATATGAATACCTTCATCATGTATTCTTTTAATATACTGAAACATCCTGAATTACCATATTCCTTATTGATTACATTCATGCTCCCTTATTCCATATAGAATGCTGGATATCAATCCAAAAATGTTTTAAACCCCAACAATGATGGAATATACAAATCATTAATCAGTTCCAAGGTAGTCAAGAATATCCAATATAAATTTTCCAAAATAATCATGTATTATTCGAAAATCACTACCTCGGTATCAGAACTATATTATGGTTTATCATTCTCTCAACCATATATTTTCCAAAAATTTATCCTGCTATTGAGTCACTTTTCTATGTTCCACACAATCTCAAGTCCTTAATGAAATAGTACTGCAGTACAATCCTTATATACTCCATAATTATTATAACAAGTACATTGTTGATACAACACTCAATTGACATAATCAACATAAGAACTCTAATCATTCCTCTTCATCTGTGGTAGTACCATAACTTGATTATTATCCAATAGCATTATTTGAAGCATAGTTTGATTACTGGGACATAGGTTCGCGTAGTGTCCAAACTCCTTGCAAATGAAGCATTGTACATTTAAAACCATTTTCATACCCTTGCAGTCACGTACTTTGTGCCCTTTTCCTCCACACTTATAACAAACTCCCATTCCTTTCAGGCAAGTTCCAGGGTGTTTCTTTCCACAGTTACCACATATGGGAAAATTCTTCTTTTCCCTCTTCCCTTTGTCCATCATTCTCTCTTCCATCCTTTTCTTCTCTTGCTTCCCTTCAAAGACATAGGACTTAGTAAACTCTTTAGTTATCTTATCAACACAAGATATTATTTCTTCATATGATGATAATACTTGCGAGACTATTTCTCCTGTAAATTCTGGCTTAAGACCATAAAATATATGATCCTTCTTTCTCTTTGTATCATGTGCATTGCTAGAGTTCTCATTCCTTCTACTGGGCGCCATTTCTAGACAATGGCATACATTAGATTAGTTTATGAATAACAATACCTAATCCCAAACTTGTAAAACACATAACATAAATTAAATAGTTTATGGATATAATCTATAATCATAAAAATGTCTCCTTTGAGGATGTATATACTCATAAACCGTTCATAATGGTTTGTAATGAAAATGAAAATTATCCTAAGCATATCCCCCGGGAGTGTCGTAACCAAGAGTGCAGCAAGGCCCGTTGTCGTGCACCAGTTCCCATTCGAGTCTAGATCAAAGCGGTGTTTTCGGGTTTTACCCCTAGGTACATCTGTGCCAGAGCCGCCTCTACCTGCTTGTATCCAGACATGGATGTATTGCTCGGAAAACTCACAAAATCTCTACAATACCAAAATTCTAGGAAGTTCTTCTATACTAATCCTCAAAGTTCATCTTAGGTCTACGTGCTCTAATTAGAGTTTATCTAAATCTAGCTTCCAAGGTTTGTACTAAACTTCCTCTGATACCAACTGTAATGCCCCGACCCCAATTACCCAGAGTCGGTGCATTAATTACATAACATTGGCATGATCACAAGAAAGATAAAATATCGAAAGACCGATTGGTTTTGTAGCCTTGGAAACACTAGATATATTCATAAGTTTTACATTACATCCTCAAAAAAAAACATCTTGTCTTCATATCCCCTCATACTATCCCTGCAGGTCATTCATAAATTACTTCTTCATAATCCTGGGAAAAATAAAACATTGAAACGGGTGAGCATGGATGCTCAGTAAGGATAAAATTATAGCAGAAGCTTTCATAAATAAGCATAAACACTTAAGGCAATTTATAACTAAAACAAAAGCCTTTTAAATTTGAACTTCAGCATAAAATGGAAAATGGAAAATGAAATAATGCCATTTACTTACTCACATGGATATTCTACTAGTCGAATGATCACATGCAATATCAATAACCACTTTCATAATGATGGAATGCATAATGCCAAACTTTAATTTCTTTGTCAAGGCCTCGTCCCAAGACCTTGGGGCTAACTATAACCGGAACCCAACCCGGAGTGCCTCTAATAACCGGACACCAATCCGGAGTGCCTCTAATAACCGGACACCAACCCGGAGTGCCTCTAATAACTGAAGACCAAACCGGAGGGCTTACTTTTACCAGTCCCTAACCTGGAGGGCTTACTTTTACCAGTCCCCAACCTGGAGGGATTATTTTAACCAGTCCCCAACCTATAACATACTTGTCCAACATATTCATATGAAGTAAAGGTTGAAATATAACATAAACATTCTTATTGGAACTTGCATACGAAATTTCAATACTTTACTCATAAACCATGAATGCTATATAAATGACACATCTACAGTCAAACATATCACAAAACTTCATTACACTATGGAAGTTTTAAATCATAATAAATCAACTTTAAATAATCTTAAAATCCATCAAAAGATGTTGACATATATGAAAATGTTTTTTTAAAAAATTATTGAGAGAAATATCCCTTTTTCATGAAAACATTTTAATGTTACACAGTTTAGAAAGTAAGGCATTTAAATACATTTTTGAATCAATGTGTCCCATACCACTTTGAAACTTTTGAATGGAATTAACACTTTTAAAACATTCATTTTCATATAAATAAATCCTTACAAACCATTTCGAAAACGTGGACATAAATGAGGATGATTTAGAAGAATAAATATTTAAAACATTTAAAAAGATGTTTTAGTAAAAGTTCCTTAGAAATAATCCATTTGAAAACTCTTTTATTAAATATGGACATGGATAGTAAATATGTCCCTATAGATACTTACGTAAAGACAACCTCGGATATTAAAGAGATTGTGAAGTAAACCCTTATCAATTTGGTAACTTATGAAACATACAACCCATGAAAGAGGTATCATACAATGAAAATGTAAACACACATAAGGTAAAGTGTATTACACAAAGAATACAATTATGGTCAGTACATACACCACACAAAAGATAATAGTGGAAATATGGCATGAATCTCACGGAAATAAAGTGTGAGATGAAAACCCCTTACCACATTAATCAACTGAGTCGTATGGACAAAAGTTAATAACCACCAAATGATTTCCAGAATAAAATGAATATAAAGAGAATCATGATAATATATATCAAATGGCAGTACACAATAAACCACCTTCAATAATTTAGTGGTGAACAATGGAAATCTCACGGAATTGAAAGTGAGATAAGAAAATCCCTTACTTTGTACTTTTTCCTTGGTCGATGGTAGGATTACCTCCTTTAATTTAGGTAACTCACTTTGGTTGGAACCAAAGGACTTCTTGGAATGCATTCTGCCTAAGGGGAAGCTTCAAGGAGGATGAGAGGGATGTGGGGAGCTTATTTGGGCAGAGTTAGGATGATCCAAGTGGCTTGAGAGGTGTGAGGAATGAGTAGAAGTGGTCTCCTTTTATAAGGGAGAGGAGGGGCTCTTTAGGAAAGAGTGAAAGTATTACTTTATAATATAATTATATTCGGATTATAATGGTCCAAAAATCAATGAGGTCGAATATAAGATGACTCATATTCTAAATAAAATCAACCAATAAGAATTGGACAGGTTTTAGATAATATTTTAATCATTATAATATTATTTATTTAAATGCTTTATTAATGAGGTAAACATTGCATCATTATTGTGTCATTAATAATTTAAACTATTTGATGTCTAAAAATTATATATAAAATATCCTTATGTAGGAAATCGTTTTAGCTTTCTAATGAATATTTATAATCGAAAATCCAACATGTATAACCCTATGTAAAAATTGTTCTTCTAAAAGATGTATGCTTATGCCATTTTTATTTTTATTTTAACTTTATTAATATAATGTGTCCCTACCACATACAAGTGGCTCCAAGGGGTCCCCAAATCGACCCAAGGATGCCCATGGTCAGGTATGTGTCCACCAATAAGGTTAGGACACGTTTTAGGGTAATTTTGTATTATTATTATATTATTTTTTTAACACTTATTTACCGGATTTACCCTTTAACCATGGTAAATAAAATATTTACCGCAGTAATTATTCAAAATGTGTAAAAATAAAAGTTAACTATTTACATAATTTGGACATCCTAATTAAAAATATGTAATCCATTTTTACAAATTCAAAACACAGAAGTGGCAGAAATTAATTTAAAATTAATTCCCGTTGTTAAAATAAAAAGCGTGTTTTTAAGAGATAATAACTTTCAAAAGATTGACACTTGTTTATGTCTAGTTTAATTGTGAAATTATGTCCAATGACAAACATTAATTTAAATGGTAAAAATATATTCTAAATATACTTTAAAACCACTCAAATTCATAATTTATCAATATTAATTATTTTGATTAAAAAAGTTGTTTTTAATTAAAATTTAGTAATTTTCACTATTCATCAAAATATAAAAGTTATCCGAAAAGTACCAAAATTTCACCCTAGGCTAATTTCAATATTACGAATCCAAAAATGAAGTCCATTTTGAAATATAAAGTATATATGATTTCAAAATTTAGGTATTATTATCCATAACGGCTAGTTTGATTGGTTGTGGTGTGTGTTAAAACTCGAAGTTGCGTACAACACACACTACTGTTTTATTCAAAGGAAAGTGTACCGTGTAAGCTTGGGACGTTTCATTTTAATTTTTTTGATGTCCCAATTTAGTCAAAAAGTTTAATATATTGTATTTAAAAAGGTTTCACTATTAAAAGTTGATAAAAGTGCAATACTGAAAATGAATATGTTCTTGCATTATGACTAAGAAACTCATAATATGGATTCTAAAATTATAAGGATTATATAAAGTTTAAAATGTAGTTAATGCTATTCATGACCTCTTTTAATGGATTTTTTTTGTAATTCATGGTGTGATTGAACTCGATGTTGCATGTAGTTCAAGTTATTGAATTATTTTGAAGAAATAACACACTATGAAATCTTGGGGTGTTACATATTACCCAAATACTGGTCTCCACCCCATATCCTACTCTAAGTGGGTCTCACGAGTCATTATCTCTCTTATATCATTTCTTAATTTGGAGGGGAATAATTGTAGTGAGTGGTCATGATAGAATGGTATCATATGTATATTGGATAGAGATTGGATGGAGTTTAGAGTTTTTAAAAATTATCACTGCATGGATTGGTAGGTATAAAAAGTTAGGTGATCACAGTGTGTGACATAGGGCATGGAAGTCCGGTTATGACATTGGAATTTAGGGCCCCATGTGATCTGATGCAAGGATTTCGAGGCTACCGAACGACCAAGTGAGGCTACACCCTTTGCTAGGTACAATCCTTAATAATTATACATTCATCATAATGACTTTTTTTCTTGTCTAGATGTGGGTGATTTAGGGAATTTGACATGTATATAAAAAATGAGTTAAATTAATTAAAATGACACATAAATAAAATTTCTTACTACATTGGCATATAAATTACTTGTTTACCATTAAGATATGGATCTCATTTATCATCCACGTGTCGTAGAGGAAGTGAAGGCTCAGTAGGACAACTCAGTTGGTTGACATATGATTAAACTACTGGAGGAGGATGACTAGTGGCAAAAAATATGACATTCTTTCCAACTATAGACTCTGAGGAGTACGAGGGAAGCATTTTGTACATGGAGATATACAGTTTGATTGAGGATCATGTGATCTCCTTCAACTTGATCTGGGCTCCAATAGAGTACTGAGTTCCCTTAGAGGTGAGCCAAATGTGAGGAGATACACATCAGTGGGGAATGGTTTAGCTGGGACAAAGGAAGGAGGTTGTCATTCTATGGGTCAATTTTTGAGATGGAATTCTGAGTATAATTCCTTTCATCGACCATGAAAGCTGATAAGAGAAAGTATTTACTCTCCCTCTAGTAGGGTAGTATGTCGATACATGAGCTGGTTACCAAATTCATGGATATCATTTGTTTTTCTCTTGATCACATTCGATATGAGGAATCTTGTGCGAGAGTACTAGTGATGAAAATTTGTTCTTTTCTCTAGTACATTGTAACTACCTTTAAACTCATAACATACATTGAGGTACCAAATAAGGAAGATATAGTTGATAGGATACATTCATGAGAGTTTCTATGATTAGTTGGGAGTTATACTAGTTCTTCAATGAGAGAGGTTATTAGCAGAATTTCTCAAGAGACAGGACCTTCAAGGTTCCGACCGGTGTGGTGGCGACATCCACAGTTTCCATTTTGACATTCATATTCTCGTACCTATCATATGGGATTGGGTTAGGTTTATTTTATTTATATATTCCATGAAAATCATTATTTTCAAGGAACTGCATATGCTTGGGGTTAGTATGGTGGTGGTGGGATTGTCCAACACAAGCCTCATCCATAGTGGTGAGAAGGATAGTTCTAGTAGCTGGGACTGTAGCCTCACACTCTGCCATGGGGAGACATAGAAAGATGAGTGAGACCATAGGATGATCCTTATGGAGCTCTACTTGGGCATAGTCAATATGGTGGTCGTCAGTAGAGGGGCAGAGGAACTGGCCTTGGTCAATTACACATCATAGAGGCATCCATTCTAGCAAGGATGGAGATAGTTCAAGGTACAATCACTATGTTTAGTACTCCTTATTATAATTTGTTTGATTCAAAATCATTTCAGTACTAGGTTTCACTCATTTTATCCCATAATCTGGGACTATAGGTAGAGGGTATTCTCGTGCCACTTTTGTTGAGAACACTATTCAGAGGTTAGACCAACATGATTTGTGTATGCCAAGGATGTAGAGTGGTGATGGGGCTGCATTAGTCCTATTATAATATTCTCCAATTACAGATGATACTGTATTATTTCATCCCTGGAATCTTCTGGTTGTACTATATGAAATATTTTATTGACTCCTTCCATAGGGTAATTATGTTTTATGAAGTGGATTACTGGCATGTGAATTTCATTGGTGAGAGGAGTTATCATAAGGGTAGTCGGATTATAGGGATCCTTAATTTATTTTGCGCCAAACTTTCAATAGAATCAGGGGATTCTGAGATGGAGGAGGATTCTAATGTTTTTGGGGAGTTCTTGGATGTCTTCCCATAGGAGGTCGTGACATTACCCCATCAACATGATTTTGTGTTTGAGATACACTCGATGCATAATTCTTCTCTGACGCAAATAGATATTTATCAAATGAAACCTTGAGAGCTATGGGAGTTGAGGATTTATAAGGATGATCTGATGAAGAAGTTTTTCATCTGGCCTAGTTTTTCATCATGGGGTTCACCTGTCCTGTTATAAAATAATTTTGATGTTGGTCTGCGGTTGACCACACACAACCATAGGTTGAATTTGGTAATGATGATGAATGGTTAACCTCTCCTAAGGATAAATGATTTTTTCTACCAGCTGAATTCAGAAAGTTGGTTATCTATGATCGATCTTTGATCTAGGTATCACTAGCTAAGGGTGAAGGAATGTGATATCTCGAAGACAACATTCATGTGCATATATGTGTAGTTTGAGTTCATGGTTATATCGTTCAGGGTTATTAACATAATATCTGATTCATGGGGATCCTGAAATCCATCATTCATGAGTTTTTGACTAGTTTTCATCATATTAATTTGTGATATCCTGATCTACTCAATGTCAAGTGATGAACATACCAAGAATCTTATGAACATCATACATGTTATTCGACACCGCCAACTCTATAGAAAGTTTTCTATGTGTTTTCTTGGATGTGAGAGGAATAATTAAATTGAAATTTTTGGTCTCAGAAGGTTATAGTAGTGGACTCGTCAAAGGTTAAAGGAGTGATTTTTTGGGCAGCACACGAGAATGTGGCAGTGGATCACATTTTTTTAGGTTTGGCAGCCTATTACTAGAGATTCATTCCGAATTTGTGTCAAGAAATATCCCCATTGGTATCCTTGATAATGAAATGCCAATCCATTGTATGGAGTGGGCAATTTATGGAAATAATTTTCTCATTGAAAGGGATGTTATCCAGTGATATAGTTCACCAATTTCTAGAGAAAAGGGTGATGATCGAGGGTTTTTTTATGCTTCCCACATAGTTTTGGGATGTGCACTCCTGAAAAAGTGAGGAGTGATCTTTTAGGTGTATTTTATGTTTTGTAAACGTGAAAATAACTATGCCTCCCATGATATATGGATTGTATTAGTGATGTTCGTATTGATGTTTTTGTATAATTACCTAATTTGGGAGAACATCGTGGTCTTCACAGATCACAATATCATAAGGTATAACATTTCCCAAGGAGATATGAACTTGAGACAGTTGTCGTGGATGAATTTTCTTCCAGATTATGATTTCATGATCTCTCAAATCATAGCTAAATGGAATGTTGTGGCTGATTCAATGAGCAGGGAATCATGGAAGGCAGTTTGTTTAGAAATATGTTAATGCTTGGAAGGAGATGGATGAGTTGGAATCCTTGGAGATATATGTAGGAATGGATAACATTAGTGGATATCTATATCAGATTACTATGTAGTCTACTCTAATGTTGCAGGTGGAGGACTCACAATAGGATGACATGGAGGAAGAGGTGATGTGCAATTGTGTAGACCGCCATGGTGCTATGAATGGATGTTCAGAGGATGTTCGGAATCATATGTAGTTATGTAAAAGGCTATTTGTTCTAATGGTGATGCATGAGATATTTCTCCATGAGTTTCATAGAACACACTTAGTTGTAAAACTATGAATTTATATGATGTATTGTAGCTTGACAGAATTGAATTTGATGCCCATGATGAAGTGAGCTATGGCATAGTTTATGGACTTGTGCATAGTGTGCCGACAGATGAAATCTGAGCACCTTGTTCTTGATGGTTTGATACAACCAATATAATTCCTCAAGTGGAAGTGGAATGACATCTAGATGGATTTCATCATAGTTTTACCTTGGTATTCGGGCTGATGATATGAAATATGGGTAGTGGTCGATTAGCTGGTGAAACCTGATCTCTTCCAGGAATTATTGAGTCTGGCATGGTGGATGCCTCAGACAAGAGGTATGTAGGTGAGGAGGTGTGCATGCATCGAGTTTCGAGATCCATCATCCCAAATCGGGACATGTGGTTTTACTTGAGATTCATGATTGTATTATCGTATGATTTTGGAACTTATTTTTGTGATTAGAACATCTTTCTACTGTTAGATGGTAGTAGAAACATAGTAGAGTATCCAGATGTTGGATGACATGATGTGGGCTTGTGTCTTAGACTATGGCTGATCTTGTGAGTCATATTTCACCTTTTTTGAGTATTATTACAATAATGGATATCAATAAACCAATTGCATGGCTTCATTCTAAGAATTTTATAGAAAAAAAATGTCGTTCACCCTTATGCTAGATAGATGTTGGGGAGGCAGCACAACTTGGTCTAGAGATGTTGGAGAGTATGACTGAGAAGGTGCAACATTTTTGTGAGATGATGACATCAACATAGGACTAGAACAACTTATACACATATCATAGGTGGAGTACCATGTGGTTCGAGGTTATGGACTCTGTTTCATTGAAGGTTTACACTTGATGTGGTCAATGGAGGTTTTGTAGAAGGATCATTCATTCTCCACGGTTCATTAGACCCTTTGAGGTGTTGGGTAAAGTTGTCGAGCTAGCATACAAGTTCAAATTTTCACCGTAGTTGGACAAGATACAATATGTCTTTGATGTGTCTTAGCTTTTTCAGTATCTTCATGATGACTCTCATGAAATTTACTGTGGATGTTGGATGTCGAATACAACACGACGTTTGTAGAGCGGCCTGTAGAGATCCACGATCATTGGGAGAGGGTGTTGCATTGATAGACTATTCTCCTGGTTCATGTGTTATGGAGGCATGGTGTCCTAGAGTATAGTATGTGGGAAATGGAGATGTAGATGTGTTCTCATAACTGAGTTTTTTTCCGAGTTTTGTGTTTTATTTATCACTTTGTAATGTAATACTTTATCCTTGTCTTCTTTGAGATGATTTTCATCCTTGATCAGTAATCTGTGATAATGTCTTTATATTTAGAAAGGGAAGTACCTGATTCCTACTCAAGATGAATTAGTTGAGATGAAATTAAAACCATGTGTGTGATTCAGTTCCTCCCAGGCATAGATAGTATCTTGACATGGACCGAGGATTTCCCTAATACATGTGTTTAGGAGAGTGTGGTTTTTCTACTTGTGTGGTGTGTATTATGGTCATTTATGGTAGTAGATTTCATAGCATGTTTTCATGGATTTTTAGGTTTCAAAAAATCATTCAAACAATACAGGGTGGTTTAGCTCTGAAAATATGATTAATTAGTCAAAATTGGTGTTTAATGAATAACGGGAACCTTGAGTGGAATCTCATGGGGAGGTTGTTCGGACCACTCATTTCCTTATGAGTTGGTTTTTGAAATCATGAGTTATATAATAGTTTTAGAGGTATCTGATGAAACATAGCAGACCATCCTAGTCTATTAATGTGTGAAAATTTAGAGTTAGAGGTGTTTTGGATGTCACATTGTCTCTTTTTTAATGTTTTCTAGTTTTTTATGTTTTCCAACAGTGATCCAGGATTGGTGGGTGGCATCATTAGGTGGAATAAATGTGTGTAATTAGTTGGTGGAATGAGTGAGTGACATCATTTGTTGGTATCAGTGGGGGGAATCAGTAGGTGGAATTGGTGAGTCGCGTCGGTAGGTAGCATCAGAAGGTGGCGTTGGTGCATGGCATCAGTAGGTGGCATTGATAGGTGTAGTTTGTGAGTGATGTTAGTAGGTGACATCATTATGTGGGTTTTGTAGGTGTAATTGGGGAGTGGTGTTACAAGGTGGCATCAATGAGTGGAATTGGTGAGTCATGTTTGTGACTCATCCATCTATGACTCGCGTTAGTTACTCTCCAAACAGTGAGTCATTTCCAACCGTTTATCAAAATTCTAGTTATTCTAGTTCCACCCATTTTATGTTTTAATTGACATTTACTTGGTTTAATATAATATTATGGTGTTTTATTAACCAATTCAAATTATAAAAAATTTATTTATAGTTTTGGTAACACCCCCAAGAATTTTAACAGTAAAAAATAATGGTCGTGATCATCATCTAGATTTAATGGCCTTTGATACTATTTTTCCAGTATATTAATGATCTAACATTTTTAATGATGAATCCTTTCATTTCATGTGCACTAACATCTCTCTTGATATATTCTCACCCAATAAAATCTTCCCTAAGGAATCGTTAGTCAATGTTGGTCCCATAGATCTTGTGACTATGGGGCATTGCACACCACCAGTTTTGGTGCTAGGAGGAGTCGTCGATAGTATGTTCATTCATTTAGAAAACAATTCATCTTTTTTAAGATGTGTATCATAAGGGGTGGGTGTATGAATGTTTATATTGTGACAATAGAATAATTATTAATAGATTAATATAATTATATTAATTTAATTTTATATACATGGGAAGGGAAAATGTGACACATGATTATGTTTAATATTTTACTAATATTGTGATCTGTATAGCCTTTATTCCTAATTAAAATAATTTCCATTAGATGTCTTTATTTGTGAACACATGATGTATTTTGGGTGTTTATTGTTGATCCATTATGAACAACCATGTTAATATGAGATTTTTTAACCACGTGTATTCAGTTAAATAAATGGATTCCTTAGGATCGAATCTACTCAGTAATGACCACTAAATTATCAAATTGATGTAATTGAAGAAGTGTTTTCTAAATATGAATACACCTTTCCTTTTTTGTATGGATGTGTGTTTTGTGTGGCCTTGTTCTCTATTATACCTTGTGTGGTTTTTTGTTATGTGTTTGAGACATTGACTACTGGTAGGGTGATACAATTGTTGTAATGGAATCTCATATTGACAGATTGAGTAATTGTAGAATGAATGTGAAGTGCTTGAGATGCATGACCACATGTTTGAGTTGTGCAATCATTATGTCACTGAAAATGATGGGTGTGGTGTTTTTAGAATAGATGGGTTGTCTAGTTATTTGCGATGGAGTGTGTTGCAGCATTTGACAGTAAGCTGTGGGATTTCATATTGAAGAAATCGATTGGGCGGAATGAATTTTAAGAATGATTATAGGAGTTGTTAGTATGGCTGTTGAATAGAATGTAAATATTAAGTGAGATTCATTATTGTGGTTCTTTTTCTTCTACAGTTTTCATACTATAAGGCGTATTTCATTTCGTTATTAGTAGATTCTTGAGATGGGATTGAATTAAAAAGTTGACTACATAATAAAAAATGAAGATTGGTTAGAGGCAGAGGTGATGCATGATCGTGATGACTATGGTGACACTCTGAATAGATGGTCAGAGGATGTCTAGAAACATATGTTGGTATGTGGGAAGCTATTTGTTCTAGTGGCGATACATGAGGGATTTTTCAATGAGTTTCATAGCTCACCCATAATGGTACACCTAATAATTTTTTCTATGTATTGAGGCTTGAGAGAATTTATTTAGTGGCCTTGAATGAAGTTGTATGTGGTGAAGTTTGTGGTAATGTGGATAGGGTGATGGAAGGTAAAGGATGAGAATTGTGTTACTGATAGTTTGATACAACCCCTAGAACTCATAAAAGAGTAATTGGGATAAAATCTTGATATATTACATCACTAGTTTTCCTAGGGACTAAGGAGGATGTGATGTAATCTGGGTAGTGGTGGAATAACTGATGAATCTGGCTCACTTCAAAGAATTTATAGTGTTTGATGCGGGGGAGACTTTAGATAATAGGTACATGGATGAGGTGGTGTGCATGCATAGTGTTTTGAGATCCAACATCACAAATTGAAAAACCTGATTTACCTAGAGAGTTATGAGGGGATTAAATCATGCTTTTGGAACTCATTTAAACATTAGAACCTTCTTCTACTCGTAGATTGATGGACAAACATAGTAGATCATCCATTCATTGAAGGACATGTTGTGGGAATGTGTCTTGGACTTTAGAATATATTGGGATTGATATTTTCCCTTCATGGAGATTAATTACAATAATAGATATTAATCTTCCATTGGCATGGCTTCATTCGAATGATTATATTGAAGACCAAGTCATTCACCCTTATAATAGATAGTTATGGGGGAGGAAACTCTTCTTGCACCAGAAATGGTGCAAAGTATTGCTGAGAAGGTGAAACTTTTTTATGTGACGATGAAGTCATCATAGAACCATAGAAAGATAAACACAAATCACTGGAGGATGCCCTTGGAGGTCAATGTTATGGACTATGTTTTTTTTAAATTTTTACGCTCGATGTGGTCAGTGGAGGATTGGTAGAGGGAGCATGCTTTCTCTGAGGATCACTGGACACTTTGAGTTGTTTGGTCATGTGGTCGAATGGGCATACTAGTTATCATTTCCATTGTAGTTAGAGAGGATCCAATATCTCTTTGATGTCTCTAAGCTTCACCAGTATCTTCATCATGAGTCTCATGTCATTGACTAAGGATGTTGGATGTTCAATATGAGGCAACATTCATTTAGTGTCTAGTAAAGATCCATGATCTTTTGGAGATGGTGCTAGGTGGATGGACCATTCCCTTGGTTCATGTGTTATGGATGCATGGTTTCCTATAGGATTGTACTCTAGAAATTCAGATGTAGATGTGTTCTCATTTTCAAGACTTTTTATTCGTTTTACATTATTTGTGTTTAAAATTTTAATGTATTTCTTTTTTAATTTTTCTTTTATGAGATTTTTTGATTCCTTGTTCTATAATGTTTGATAATTTCTGGACATTTAGAAAGGGTATGACCTGATTCCCACTCAAGATTCATATGTTGAGATGCAATTAAAACCATTTTTGTGATTTAGTGCCTCCCATAGTTGATAGTATCTTCACATGGATTGAGTAATTCTCCAATACATGTGTTTAAGAGAGTGTAGTTGTTATACTTGTGTGGTGTTTATTATCTTTCGTTCGGACGTAGATGTCATAGAGGTGTTCTAGGATGTTTAGGTTTCACTCCATCTTTCGAACAGTACATGGTGGTTTATCATTGAACATTTTTGTAATTTTTCAGAGTTAGTATTTATAGCATAGTATGAACCTTGAGAGGTATCTCATGGGGAGGTTATTTCGACCCCCTCCTTTTCTTTTGAGTTATTTTTTGAATTCTTGAAGAAGATTATAATTTAAGAGGTATCTGATTTAATTGACCAGATTTACTTGATCAATTACTATGTGAAACTATAGTGTTAGAGGTGTTTTGAAAGTCACATTGTCTATTTTTTAGTGTTTTCTAGTTTATGATTTTTTTTCTAATGGTGAGATAGGATCGGTGGGTGTCATGGGTTTGGGGTGTTAATGAGTGGAATTAGTATGTGGAATTATTGATTGGAATCAGTAGGTTGAATCAGCAAAAGGAATTAGAAGGTGAAGTTGGTGAGTGGGGCCGATAGGTGGCATTAATAGGTGGCATCGGTGCCTGGCGTCAGTAGGTGGTGTCAGTAGGTCACATTTGAAAGTGGCATCAATAGGTTACATCAATTTGTTGTTTCTATAGGTGGGATTTCATAGTGTTGTTGGTAGGTGGCATTGATGAGTGGAATCAGTGAATCATGTCAGCGACTCATCCATCGATGACTCGCCTTACTGAATCGCCCGATGATGAGTCATTTCCAATAGTTTATCAAAATACCATTTTTTCTAGATCTGTCCATTTAATTTTTTAGTTTACAGAAATTTGGTTTAATATAATTTTCTTGTGGTTTTTCACCACTTTAAAGTATATGAAACTTATCTTTAATTTTACTAAAAGCGCAAATGCTTTTAACAGTGAAAACATGTGGTATTGATCGTGATCTATCTTTAATGACATTTAAAACCCTTTCCCCCTAGATTTAGGATCTAGGATTTCTAATGATGAAACCCATCATTTCATGTGCACTTTATTCTATCTTGATACATTGGAACCCAAAAACTTTCTTCCTTGGGGAGCCATTAGTCTATGTTGGACCCCTGGATCATGTTTATCTGGAGCATTTCTCACCACCGGTTTTGGTTCTAGGAGAAGTCAGCGATCGTCTGTTCATTCATGTAGTGATCCCATCGTCTCATTTAATGTTTATATCATTCGGGGAGGCTGTATGAATAAATTTCTTCTGAAGATTAAAGAATTATTTATATATAATGATTATCAAATATAGTTAATATCGATTTACATGGTATGGGAAAATGTGAAACATGCATTTGTTTTATTTTTTACTGATATTGTGATCTATATATGCTACTAGACGGCTGAAAATCATGGCCATTGGATTTCAATGATTGTGCACTTGTGATGGATTTGGGATGTTTATTTTTGATCCAATATGAACTACCATGTGAATATAAAATTCTTTAACATCATATATTCAGTTAAATAAATGGATTCCTCATGATAAAATATACTTTGTGACAACCCCTAAATTATGAAAGTGAAATTCATGAACGAGTGTTTCTAAATCTGAATAGACCATTCCTTTTTGGTCTGTATGTGTGTTGTTTTTGTCCTTTTTCTCTATTATGGATTATGTTGTAGTATGGTATGTGGATGAGAGAATGACTAATACTAGGGTGATATAGTTATTGTAATGGAGTATCAAATTGATAGGATGACAGATATTGGGATGGATGGGAAGTGCTTGAGAAGCATGGCCGCAGAATCATGTTGTGCTATCTATATTTCATGAAGCATGATGGGTGTGGTCTTTTTATAATAGAGGGTTTGTCGGGTTATTTGTGATGGGGTGTGTTGTAGGGTTTGGTAGTAAGTTGTGGGATTTCATGTTGAGAGAGAGGATTGGGGATAACGACATTGAAGAGTGAGGGTGCCATTTGATGGTATGTGTGTTGAATAGAGTGTATATATTAAGTGTTTTTCTATACTCGGGATCCATTCCTTCATCATTTTTAATACTATGCGGGGTATTGCATATTGTTCTTGGTAGATACTTTAGTAGGGATAGAATGATCAAATGGACTCCCTAATAAGTAATTCTATTTGGTTAAATGAGACGGTTGGGGGTATGTTTGAGTTGTGGATTGTGGTGAATGGGTTTCGTTTATACACATCAGAAGTGACTATTTCTAGTGTTAATATATTCATTAAGAGGTACCCATAGATTCAATAGTATCAAATTGTGATTGATATTTTTATTTAGATCCCATAGGTTGGGCTTCAGGGATTGATACTATATATACATACTTTTATTTTCCTTGTGTTTTCCATACACAACCCACCCTGTACACATACGACAGGGTGCATTTGGATTCTGTTGAATTTGGGTGGCTATTATACCTTTTTGGGTGCATTTAGATTCTGTTGTTCTCTCTTGGGGGAATTAGTATGGTTCTCCACATGGGAATAATGGACTTGGTTTTTCATTATCTGTATACTTTTATTCTCACCATACATTATAAAACTGCATTCAGGTTCCTTGAAGGACTATGCCAATCGTGAATGTAATTACTATCTCGGACATTGGGAACAGTTGGTGTGTAAATAATTTTCATTAATTTTCATATTTACATTGAAGACTCTTGAATTTATACCAATTACATTTTAAGCATGCATTTGGGATGGATTTTGGTTTTCATTTATATATATATTTCCTTATTGTTGTTTTAAGGTTGATACATCTTACCTCCCAATATATTTTCCTTATAAAAATGTTAATTCCTCCCATTTATATAAGATTATATACCATTCTCAATGGTATCCACCCCATGTCCTACTAGAGGCAGGACTAGGGGGGTCATTATCTCTTTTCCTTCATTAACATCTTAGAAGGGTCATATTTGGAGTGATGAAGTTATCACAACTCACCTCAATTATAAAAGTCTACCCCTTTTCCTCCCCTCTATATAACTTAAATCCATCATGGTTTAGCCAAAAAAAACCAAAAATACCTTCCCAAAATCTCAACTCTCATCTTAGAAGCCTTAGATTTGGTTTAAATCCATCATAGGAAAAGATGTTCTACAAACAACACAAATCTAATCGATAAAGGGGTAACATTCATCAATGATCATTTTTATTTTATCTATTCCTCCACCTCATTCAATTTTCATTATATGTAACAAAATCATGTTTATAAATTTTATTTCTATCTTGAAATTAATGTGTGGAATAATATAATATATATTATTATAAAAATAAAGAAACTAGAATAATTTATTTAATTAATATATATTATTATGCCAATTAATAATGAAACTAATAAAAATTCCCAACATTACAATTGGACCAAAAATATAAAATAGTGTAGCTAAAACTAGATGATACAGGTCACCTAAATCTACTTGAATAATCTCCCTCATCATCAATACTATAGATAATAGACAAACTATTAGGAAATATAAAATCACGTCTTTTGTAGTAAATGTATTAATTAAATTAATTAATTAATTATTCCACATAACAACCCCACTAACTACTACCTCATTTGAACGTTCGGTGACATCCAACATTAAGACATTCCTTGGGTAAACCCAACACCCTAGATTTAATTATTGACTCAATTTTTTACTTCTAGAATCCAATAAAGAGGTATTATATTATTTGTAAAAAATCACATGTATGATATAATTGTTTTTAATTTTATATAATTTTAATTAGATATCATTGATCCTTGGAATCTCTCATCATCTCAGTGCATTGTTCCTAAAATATTCCATAATATATTTAAAAGTATTGCAAGGAAAAAAATGGTCTCTATGTATAATATATATTTGTAATTCCTCATATCATGTTTTAGGATCCATCTCAACATCCTTGATATTGATAACATGTGTTAGATCAGGCATGTACCTCTATAGTTAAGACATATTAGACATGTCACGCATTCCCTGGAAGGGATAATGATGGTCCAGTTGGTGTTCCACCATTTTAATTCAATCAGTGATTCAATTTTTCTAACATAATATGGTGCTACATACTAAGGCATCCTAAAACTATAGTGACCCACCCTATGTGTCAACATAGAAAAAGATGTCCACTTATATAAAATTCCAAACTCTTCCTCCTATGATTGGAATATGAATTTTCCCTACACTGAGCTATGGTGAACCACTTCTAAATCAAATTCACTCTCTCATAGGTCTCCAATACATTACTAGTCCCCAAAACTACAGCATCACCAACCTAATGAAAAAATTATCTTATGAAATTTCCTTCCATTGGGAGAATCATAAGGTTCCATATTAATCAAATATTGATAAAATATTATTTTATAAAAACTCAAAGAGGGCTATGTGATTTTCTAAATATCTTTCTAAATCTAAAACATTGGCTTGGATCATATTATCCAACATCATAATATTCTACTCTATTTTTCCTTCTATCTTTGTTATGTTTTCTATAATAAATCTCGTCTATGTCCCAAAGGAATTCCATAAAATTTTACAAATTCATTATGAAAAACATGAATAAATATTAAATAAAATCAATAAGTGAACATTATACATGTCTACTTTCTTAATGACATACATCTTTCCTAACTCAAATACTTAGTTAGTCTCATGAATTTGTAAGGAATGAGAATCATTTTATATCTATACAACAATCACCAATACATCATCATGATACAACTAGTTTGAGGTAACCCGTTCAACATGTACATCATTATGTCCTACCACATAATATAGGAATAAGGCATGGTTGGTGAAAACCACCCATACACCAGTGATATGAATTTACCCTATCATTAGTATTGAATTAGGAAATTAATTGACAATTCTCACTATTAATCCATATCCACAATACTTATCACCTACAGAAATGGCACATATTTATCTATATTGGATGTACCACACATATAGAGGTTTTTATGTCTCTTATTAGATTTTACCTAATGGTTTTAGGGACTAAAAATCTCTCATGTGTTAGGATCACTTCATCATCATCAAAAGACTGCCCGTGTATCAGGATCCCTACCTGCTAGTTATTCCAACATCATAGTATAATCAATGTCATATTCTTCAGTAGTGGTAAAATATTCTATGAAGGGTTATATGATCACTACATTGGAACACATCATTTATTCCTATTATATGGAATCCTTAACCCTCTAATTGGTAAATATGATCATCCAGCGTCACAGTTCCTCTAAATTACACTCATCGAGCACTTGAGCTGCCAAAATTTTATGGATAAGAGAATTTTTTTTGGCATTTTCATTAAAAAGTGAACATGTAATTTCACATACAAACATCTATAGTTACTCCACCAAATAAATCTCATAAAATTCTTTTTCTACAATGTAAATATATAACATATTCTCTATTGGTTCATTTTTAGAATAATCCTCTTACAATATTTGTAGTGTCTCTAATATGTCAATGTGTGGAATATGGAATCTATCTTTAAGTTATGTTTATGATAGATATACTCATGGGGTCATATAGACATTTTCTAATATTTATATATTTAGTCCCATTACATCAATATTATCCCAAAAAATCTCTTGATGCATCCCACTAAATGGAATAACCTATCTATGGAACAAAAATAATAAACAACAAAGTTGTAGTCATCCTCCTCTTTAGCTCAAGAAATTCATCCCAACACTAGTCTATACACAAAATCATCAATATATTCTTCATAATCATTGTTATAGGTACTGATAATTGAGATAATCATTGGATAAAAATATTGTAGTATCAATATAAACCAATAAATATTTTTTCTCATTAATTATTTCAGGATATGTCTAGGACAACAACACCACTATATTCTATGGAACCATTGATATATTAGCATTATAATTAATTCCCCATTAAATTTCATGTTATTAATCCAAATGTAAAAATTCAATAGCTTGGTATAAATATTATGTTATCTAATTATACATTGTACTCTAATGATATTTCAATCATGTTGCACTGGGTTAGGTGAGTTAATTTTGATGTTTAAAAAACACAATAAAGATTGTGTCTAGATATGGGTGGATGATATTTTTTTATGACATCCATGAACACTTATACTAAAATTTTCATTATAAATATAATGTTAAATTACTCTTATAGGCCACACCACATCTTAAACACCATCTTCATGATGCTCCATTCTTTAAACTCGATCTTATGATAGCTTTATTAGATATCAATTTTGGAAAATGAACGACTTTCTATGTCTATTCAAAGAGATCATCGATCCCAAGAAAATGTTAGTTATTATTATATATCACATTATTCTTTTTTCATAAATATATAAAGTTTCCAATAATACCATCATCATTTTTAGACTAAACTGGTCCACCTCATGGTAATGAAATTGGCATAATAAATCCCTTCTATTCTATGTCCATGAGTGTAACTTTTAGATCATTCAACTAAATTTGTACCATGAGATTAGGGGGTATCAAAATAAGACACACACCCAACAGGTGTTAAATCATTAAATCATCTATTCTATTAAGAAGAATCCTTACGAATAAATTGTAAATTATTCACTAAAAGTATCCACAACATGAGGAAATTACTAAGGGGAAACCACTAATCACACTAAAATTTTAATTTCTTAAATATACACTATAATCATCCTGTTTTGTCCCATGTTTGGACACAAACTACCTACTCCCAAATCACACTCACATGTCATTATGAACCTCTGTCCATTGAATGATATAAATGATGCCTATCACCGATAGAAAATATTGTTTGATCTAATGATAGTTTATTAGTCCTTGCAAAAGCCCACATCAAATATCATAATCATTATAATCATGGAGTATCATAGATTTAAATGATCAATAATGACTACATTACACTATATTCATTGATGAAGATGGTATACTTGATTTCTCAATGATTCCATTATGGAAAGTAACCCATGGGTTAACATTTTTAATGTCTTGTAATAAAAAACCATTGGTTGGTATAAAGGATTATGAAGATAAAAATAATAAAAGGCAGTAAAAAACATTGATTTGATACAAATAATATATTATATATTAGATAGTCCCTCTGTACCGTCCACAAGATTCCAATTTAACATATATTATTGGGATACATCATCCAAATGTCCCTATCGTTAAGCTACGTGACTCATTAGAGATGTTATTTTGTTAGAATGTTTTTTATACCACAGCCAGATCCACACTTCCCTAAAAATTTATAACTTGATCACTAATAGAAACATTTACAAATATCTCTAGTTAATAACACCAAGATATTCTCAAAGTTTCTACAATGATGAAACATTTTCTATGGTATTGTGTAGTCTTAAAGATATTTTCCAACCAATCCACATTTTATGAACTATGGAAGTCCTCCTAATAATGAAGAAGAAATCATAAAATTTTTCACTGTAATGAAACTAACATGTTTCACATCCATAGATGTAATCTTTCTATAACTATAAGGTGAATTTACTATAGCAGTATGATGTCCACCAATCAAAGAACTTGAAGTTTGATGATGAAAAGCATCTTGATCATCCTAAAAACCATTATTAATACCTAACGACATTCACAGAACCTATGGGTATTTGATTAGGTCAAACCACCTAACATTTGTCATGATGTTAGTAAAAATATTTATGTTGAACATATTGGTATTTTGGGGACCATTTTCAACCATGATTGGTGAAAAATGAGGAATTTAGTTGAAATGATCACAGTATAATAATTTATTCATTGACACATTCAAATGACTCCAAAATTATTAGGATTGGTTTATCTTCTACCTTTTATGATAGAGTTCCTATAAGAACAATAAATTCAAGGCCTCTTAGGTGAGTATTCAACATCTTCCAGCCTATCGAATCATTTCCTAATACCTCCGGGAATATCCCTAGACCTTGAATTCTTCCAACACAAACATTCTATCCTTTTGTGTCTTAATGAGGTAAAATAAACCGTTGCTAACTTCTATGTATTCATATATATCCTAAAAACCCCATATCTATAAATTGATTGTTGATATTGGATATGGATGTCTCTAGAATAGTTGACCATATACCTCAGTTCCCCTCTTCCCTATGTAAGAACACACAAAATTAATCATGTATGAGGGGGTCATACTATAATTACAACTAGGGTAGGTGTGTGAGAATTCTCCACTACACACTTATATATAAATAGTAGTGGCATAGATCCATCTTCCATTACAGTAGAACCGTGACCCATATTGATTGGTGGTCCCATCATTATCTTATGGTGACAAATATAATTTTACATGAAGGATACATTTATAAAATATATATCCATTAATATGTATCCTAATTAGTCTATAAACTCACCAAAAGGACCTCCTCAGAGGATACCCATATACTAATTTATAACTCTCTAAGAACTAACCATATTTTCCATCCATGCATGTTATTCAAAAACATGTATATACAAAATTTGATATCATTATCAATTTCATATAATTAATTCCTTCATAGATATGTCACAACAATATGTACAATAGATATACCACATAGCAGAGAATAAATGTATATCCTGAAAAGGTATAATAAATTGAGGAATCAAATTCCTGATCTAGTAGATAATAAAAATTGGTTTATTTATGTAATTTTTTCCAATGTTCCTACAAATTTGACATGACCTCATCCAAAACAAATAAATCATTAACAACAATCATGTCAATGGTAACTAAGATACATGTTTCACATGAGATAATCATGTACCTAGAAAATATCATGCCTAATTCCTACATAAGAAATCACATTTATACCTTGAAATAGTTAATTTAATTAAAGATAAGAAAATTTACATCTAATTCCATTTTTCACACCCCAACCAAAACTAATGATTTTGAGTCAGAGAGATAGAAGTCCTCATCTATGATTTCTTATTTTTCGAATAGAAGCGAGCGTCTGAATAATGTTAGTGCAGAGAATATAACATATGCCAATCATTTTCATCCACTAAAAATAATAATATCAATAAAAAATTAGAATATCGAAGATAATTTTAAATATAAAAGCATAAAATGTAAAACAAATATATCTAAAAAATAATTAAACCAGTCTACATGTGGGGAAATACAAACATGATTATAATGTGTAATATGTTAGAAAAATAAAATAATCTTGAATTCCATCATATTCTATCATAGCTTATCCACCCACTCTATACTCTACAATTAATTAAACTCTCATGGGACCATTTTCCTTACTCGGATCCCTATACATGAAGTCTTCATATCCATAGAGTTTCTCTTATAGGGTGTGAGTAATAAAACCACATGGGAAACAACCAATGATTCCTTATCATGTGTGAGAAAATTTAATATGTGTATATCATGATTAAAATTATTGGGGATGATGTTTAAAAAATATTCCCTAGATGTATGTGTTCTAACCAAGCCATCCCATGCCCATTCCATACCAGCATCGTCTCTATGCTTGTAAGATAATAAGAAATTTTAGTTATAATCATTAACTAACACAAGGATGTTGAACATATTTATTTGAATCCTCAAGGAATTGAGTGAACATGAAACATAAAATATTCTATGAATTGTGTGTTAATTCTATAATAAATCTATAAGGTATCATGTAAACAAGATACTTTGTATCCTTTAGTAGTCGAGTTTATATTATACATATAATCCAATATTTTTCAAATAATCATACATCATGGCATTAAATAAGAACATCTGGCCAATTTTTAGGAGTATAGGCATCATCCTCACATGACATGTGCACTCTCCTTCTATGTTATAATCATATAAATATTATATATATATATATTTTTAATAAAATAAATAGCACTAATTCATGATATTTATGAATAATTATGAAATATATAGATATATATATATATATATGCATATGAATATAATATAATGACCTAATGTGGATTAGTATTAAGATACATAATCCTAAGGTTGATATATATTATTTAAAAATGATATATATCCATATTTAGGTGATAAAATATCATAGATGGGTATAATGGGATAAACACAGAGTAATAATTTATTACAATAAAATATGTACAACAAGATATGTCACATGATTATCAAATCAAATAAACAAGAGTACACAAGGGTCCCAAAAATCAACGAACATATTACTTCTATCTTATTGGTGATTTAGTCCAATAATTATCAATGGATTGAAGACCATGTCATGTTGAAAACTAATGATGAAATATATCATCAATCAAGTATTCTTATCTATGATTTTTGT
The DNA here is from genome assembly GCA_963277665.1 of Viscum album. Taxonomy (NCBI): domain Eukaryota; kingdom Viridiplantae; phylum Streptophyta; class Magnoliopsida; order Santalales; family Viscaceae; genus Viscum; species Viscum album. Next base: position 639,942,673 of record OY728137.1, read on the forward strand.
TCATCCATAAAGATGTTTAGAAAAAACACCCATGGAGTATCAAATAATTAAAATGTAGTTCTACAATTGTACCACAGAGAGTCTATAAATAGGTCATGTTATGATATATGTCGATGGAGAGGATTCCAATTCACTAAATATATTTTCAATTACTGAATGGATCATGAGTTCCACATTAACACTATATGAGAACAAATATTCATGCCAATAAGCACAAATCCAGCATTAAAATATCTCTTGAAAAGATATCCATGATGAGATTGAAGAAGAAGAGATTCTCATGACGATCAATCTAATAAAACATTGCATAGAATTTAAATTGTTAATGACTATTCCATATTTACTCCAGGGATGTCATTGACCTGTAAAATCACCCACCAATATAACAACGTATAATCAATGAATAAATCTTTGATCATAAATACTCTTGTATAAATAGAACTGGGAAATTGATCTATAAACACCTGCCTAATGAAATTTGATAAATTATGGTAGATCTATATTCAATAAAGTTACATCATAAACATTAATAATTCATTAGTAATCTGTAGAAGGATGAATACATCATTAGATACACATATAAATTCTAGATAAATCATATATCTGGGATAATATACCAATAAAGAAGATGAATTTTGGTGTATATCTATATAGACATATATTTCTAGTGTCACAGGATTAGCCCAACATTGATGAACCAATGGGAGAAGAATATAAGATCTCAATACTCAAGGAGATTGGTATCATTTAGAAAAATATGGTTTCTGGGCCAAAAATGAGTATTAAACAACAATAATTAAACATATTAGTATTAAAATTTTAGGGGTGAATTTAAATCACACTCGACTTTTTTGCATCAGCCAACTAATGGGCTTCAGTGGCCTTTTATTGTACTGGGAAGAACAATGTTTAGTTTTCCAGCACCACCATCTCGATAGTGGGGTCTATAGTTTTATACACACCTACAATGATTCCACCATCTATCCAATGATCACCACTATCTAGTAGGTGGAAGCTTAATACCAAAGTTAATAAATGACTCTATATATCTATTCCACCATGAAATATTTGACTACTTGTTACTAAAAATTTCCCCTTAAACACCCAAAATGGGGAATAATCAAAAGATAATGTATAAATTTATACACAAAAAATAACATGTACAATGAAATTATCTATTACGTTAAATTCATTTTATACATGGATGGATTCATGTTTCATGTTTGGTAAAAATTAAAATTAAAATTGTAATTATATCAACTGTTATTGGATGTTATATTTTCAAAAATTCTATACATACTAGATTTTTCAAATGATGTTTTGATATTAACCATTGAATCAAGTTTATGAGACATATATCACACCAGGTTGTGGCATAAAAAATTTCATGGATAACAGAATTAGTTTAAAAAATTAAATCAAAAAGGGTATTTGTATTTTTTATCAAACCCTTTAATATATGTATAAAATTACAATGAAAATGAATAAGAAATCTTTTTTTGAAAATTGAGAAAAACCTACGATGTTTTTTGATAATTTTTTTATATGATATAGGTTGATACTCTTACATAATAAAATTTATTAAAAACTATTATTGTCAATGACATGTCTACATAATAAGGATTAAATATGATTCCATTAATAAAGTTATGTAATATAAAAATTATTTTTATATTCATCGTCGTATGAATATAAGAAAATTTATTCTAACCATTTTTATAAGTAACCTATATAATAGTTCATCAATTATATAAATAAATTAGGATACAATCAAAAGTCACATGTCTATATAATCCAATGTGGAATTATTTCAATAAAATGAAAAACCAAGACTTCTTTGATAGGGTGAGATCATTGTTTATTAATTAAAACATTCAATTATCCACATGGGGATATTCATTACAATCTCCAGTACAAACAATATGTAGTGATTCAAATAATTATGTATGTGGTATCCCTTATGGGGTTTATTATGATATGAAATTTTATTTTCTAAATAAAATTATTTGGGGATAAAAAAGTTTTGTTAAATATAATTATCACAACTAACATACATCTTGAGGCACAAAATTTATCATTATGAGGCATACCAAAGAGGTAAGAGGAAATTAAATATATAAGGAACATATAAAAATTATAAATTATGGAAAAGACTCGATGTTACTAAAAAGAATGAACATAATCAAAGTATATAGCTATAGATACAGAGACATAGATGAATCAATTTATTAGGATTTAAATGAGATTACATAGGAAAAAATTCTATAAGACTGAATTGAATAATTTATTTCAAACATATAATCACAATGGGAGATAACTGAAGAGGTTTGAGAATGATAGTAGTATTATTTTAATATAATATTTAATGATAAAAAATATTAATTGATAATAGAGAAGCCATAAACTATGTGGAGTAATTTAATTGATTTAATTTTTCAATGATAAAACAATCCATTAAATATAATATAGATTCCATAAACAAAACCATTTTAATGTTTTGGTAGATCCCACTATTGTTGTAATGCATATTGGTTCAAATGGGTATTCAAGAAGAAACTAGAAAAGGATGGTAAATTTTGTGCCTATAATGAATTTACAGTTTCTAAATGTTTTAAGAAACATAACAGTATATCATATGATTAAAACATTCAACTATTAATTATTTTTAAACCTATTTAATTATACTCTTCATAATATAATTCCTTGATTAGGAGATTAAGAAAATAGATTATAAGACTACCATCCAAAACCAAATCATTGTGAAAAATATTGATATTATATATCTATAAGGGTTTATGACCCAAAAAGATTACAATAATGAGTTAATGATACATATACAAATCTATGTGTAGAATCATTTATCAAGATCTTGAATAAATTATTCTTAAGAATCCATACAAAAATTTGGTTTCATAGTGAATAAATGGGATTCCTATGGTTGTAAGAGGTTTCAAGTGAGTGAAATAGTATTACTTATAATATATTTTGATGATATATTAATTATGTAAATTGATATATCGGTATTATATGTTGATAATACATTTATAAATAAATACTACTGCATGAAACACATAGTCCAAGAGAATCGCATTCATGAGAACAAGATTCATTAAGATATGTCTAATAGGATTCTTAGACTAAGTTGTGGTATATAAATTGACAAGGATCTAAATATATTTGATATTTAATTATTCAAGAGATTATTTTTTCCAATGTTTAATCAAATACATCATCTTAATAAAATGTTCCCTGAGATAATAAAGAAGAAATACTGGTTGTATGGAATCTATTATGATTCGTTAATTTATTTTATAATCTATTCCAATATACATACCAGACAATATATTTATTATTCCATGATCACAGTAGGAATATATCATTTATACCCCATATAAACAAATTTATTTTATATAAAAATCATCCCAATTTATTTGATACGTATAAAAAAATGACCCTTTTTACAGAGTAGATGAGGTACTAGTTGGGAGGGGATTGTAACACCGATAGATTTATTTATTTTTTAGAATTGAATTTAAACACATAAATTTATTTCAATTAATAAAATTCTATTTTTATATTTCTTTACCTGAAATGTTAAGTATTTTTGTGTAACATGTATTTCTATGTTTATATTCGTTACACACAACGTCGAGCTTTAGTGGAACACGAATTATGATTTAGAAAATATTATTTAACAATGTATTTATCACCTAGTTATTGGAAAGGTGGGTATGAATAAGATTAACTAAATTTTATAAGTATGGCTTAAAAATAAATATATAATGAATTATTTAATGACTGATTGACAAGATTAAAAATTAAACTCTTATTGAATATGAAATGAAATATTTTTTAAAAATCTTTTTTTTATGAATACAATTGAGTTTTATAATAATAATTTAAACTAACAGCTCATGGAGAATTAATTAAATTGAATATATATATATATATATTATACAGTAAATATAATAATTAAAATTCATCCCATGTGAGATTTATACAATTGATAAAAATAAAAAAAAGTTTACAAATAAAATGGTTTTTTCTGAAAACAGCTTTCTAAATTATATATGGTACATTTATTTTAATAATAGTTTTTTATAATTATATGAAAAATTATTTTATAAAATAAAAACCTTTTTTAAAAACTTAATATCAAAATTGCTTAATTGGTAACTTTTTGGATTTTTTATAAAGATTTATTTTTGATGAATTGTGAAAATACTATATTTAAATGTGAAACTATATTTTTAACTTTTTTTTTAATTTAAACAGAAAATTTAAATTATTTATAAATCAAATTTATTGAAATTAATAATAAAATATTCCAATTTCTCTAATTTGAATAATTTTAAATTGAAATTTTATATAAAAAATTGTAATTTTTTGAACATTTTCTCATCAAATTCCCACTTTTCTTCCTTGTCCACAAGATTAATTTGAAATAAAAATTTTCCACTTCATTAGATTTAATTTATAAAAAATGATTATAAATTTCGAATCATAACAAATTATAGAATATAATATGAAAAACTATATTTTATCAGAAAAATAAATTATGAAAATTTTAAAAAAAATTCACTTTGGCTACAGTAAAAGATGATTTACTAGGGGGACTAAACTCAGATTATAAGGGTTATAATGGGAAAAAAACTAGTCAAGCACTGATTTTATTATCCTACATGGACCATATATTAAATAAGATATTTTTGTGTCCATTATGGGATCCCAATGAATATTTAAAACATGGGAACTTCTAACACTTTTAAAATAATTAAAAGTGCCCCACTCATCACAATTATAAAAGGCCACTGCCTCTTCTCTCTTATTCACACCATCAATGATTCTTGGTTTGACAAAGACCATCAAAAATAACATTAAAAATATCCTTAATTATATATTAAATGGTTTATATTAGATATAAATCCCACCATATAATGATTTTAGTGCAATACTATGGAGGAACTCGAAGAATAGGTAATCTTCCTCATTGACCTTTTTTTATGTTGGGGCCGAATCATATTTTTATTATGAAAGAAGAGATAAATTTCTATCTATTCAATGGTATAACCATTATAAATATTGTATACCCAAGTCCATTTTACACATGAACATGTACCAAAGTCTTATTTGGGCACCATAACTTCATTATCCTATCATTTTCACTATGCATGTGTCATGTTTGTGTCACTTCCTACCTGTGTCATGCCTACGTCACAAGAATTTTTTATTTATTATTTCACCACATTAAATTTGTATTATAAAATTTATATATAATAAACTAATAATAATAAATACTATGATATTTTTTATGTTAATTTCATTTCCTATTTCTATCTCCACTTCCATCCAATGGGTTACAAAATCATCAGTCGTATGTAAATAAGGTTACCGCATCATGGACCTCAGACATTAGTTTCCCTGTTACCACCTCTTCACGTTAGATATATCAATGGATTTATTTTTTATATCATATTTATACTATTTTTATGATAATGAAAGTATTATAAAAAACATAACTTCATACACTGAAGTTGGTGGAAATAACATAACGTCGCACATGTGTATGGGGGACTACCACCTCACGGTGCACAATGATTCACTCATTATATATATGGAAGGTATTAATGATATTATTAATAAAAATATTTCATAAATATGAAATAATAATTATAATATAATTAATATATAATTAATATATATATATCTGTGTGTGTCATATACCTTTCAATCATTAAATCTATTGAGATGATGGATATATCATTTATGTGTATTGTATGACCTGTCATCCCCAAAAATTGTGTATTTCATTTTCTATCTCTAATTTTAATGAATTACTATAAATTTATTTAAAATAACTATATGTGAAATTTATATCATGGATAATTTTTTTGTGGTGATGATACCATGATATATGTAATAGTACAACAAATAAATGGTCAAAATTTTCGAGAAAGACAATGTTGTTATTGCCTAAAAGTAGACTTTAACATTGATTTGATAATAATGAGTTATAAAATTTCATTAGTGAGTCGTATATAGTATGATAAATATTAATATGGTTTATTAATGGATTAATAATAATGTTATATTTTTCATAATGGAATCATGAATGTGTTTGATGAAATACAAGACAAACCGTATGGGATTTCCCTCTCACTTTTCACTTCCGTGAGACACAAGTAAATTTAACAACCTATTTAGTTTATGTGACATATATAAATCCCATGAATTTATTTTATTATTAATATAAATAAATTTTTTTGTATTTATTTATCTATTTTAGGATCCCTCTTTCATGGGGTTTATGGTTGCAGAGTTACTATAGAAGTAGATGTTTTTTATTTAATTTTCCTTCTTTGTGAAGTATGATATGTTATGCATCTATATTATTTTAAGATGTGTATATACATACCCATTGACATGTAATATCATGAAATTATTTATCCTCATAATACTCTATGTTTAATTTATTTTTATCCTTTCCAAGGTCATATGATTTAATGTTACCAAATTGATTTGGGTTTTATGTCACATTATCATCATTATCAAAATTTATCATGATTATTCTTAAAATGATGAAATATTACAATATATATCACGTTAAAATCATTAATTTTCATATACTATTCTTAGTAATGATATTTTCTATTAATAATACCATTTCAACTCTTTGGTACTTGACGATATTGAAATAATGTTTTTAAGAAAAATATTAATTTTTTATCTATTTAGTAGGATAACAATTTTTATCTAAAATAATATTTTCATACAATATTTTATTAAATTTTTCACTGATATTTATCATTAATTTCATTCCATTTTAATTTTTTAATAAAACTAATGGAATCTTCTTGTAATTATTCAAACAATTCTCTTTTTTGATATTACTGAACATATAAAATGAATCATCATATTTCTCATTAATATGATAAATAGTATTTCATTGTGACACATATTCTCAGTTATTTCAATCATCACATAAAAGCATTAAATTTTATTTCTAAAAAAATCCCTAATTTTTGGGGAATATTTATATTTTAAATAAATGGTTTCAATGTGAAAAGATTTTTTTAAATTTTTTAAATGGTTTTATAATTTTGAAATATATATATATTGAATAGAAAATGTTTTAAATGATTATGAAATATTATATTTTATTATTTCAGTTTTATTTTAATAGAGAATAATTTTAGAATAGATAATTTTTTATTGAAATTTTGATTCAAAGTGTAATGGAGTTTTCCTCTATAAAGGTTTTAAACGATCCTTCAATTTCACTTCACAACATAGATGTAATATATTGATGTTACTTCTTCCCTATTGAGGATTTTATCTATATATAAAATTATTATTGTTTCTACACATGATTTATTTTTATAAGGGATGATGTTAATGTATACTATTTTTTCTCCCCGTGTCTTACCAAGAAAAAACACCTATTAAACTAGCTTCTTTTCATGGGATATACTATGGTGAAATGATTATAAAATCTGTCTATTTACCACATGTTATGATGTGGTGAAATGTATATGAAACCCATATCATTTCACGAGTTATGAGATGATAAATATATTGTGATTTTTTGGGAACCAGATATATGTTTTTCATTTTCCAATTTTTGGGAAATGTATATCAACCCAATGCATTGGGTACATATTTATATATTATGATATATAATTTAATGGTATGGGGGATTCAACCAGGTTTAATCAGAAACATTGTCCCCGATTATGGTCTTGAGTGTGAACCAAGGCTAAAATAATATTCTAGGGAGTAAAACCATTCCACAATGAGAAAAATGCTTCAGCTAGGGATAATGGTAGATCCCACTAATGTGGTATTTCCTCTTCTATGCATATGTGTATTCAACAAATATTTTATTTATTCCAATTTTATTCTCTCATGTATCATGTTCAATTATTTAATTATGATTCACGTCTTATAAACTTGAAATAATTATTCCTTGGAGGAATATTTTTATATTTCATATGTAGGGTATGGTTATTTAATGTTATAATCATGTTCGAAAACCATTAAGCTCATGTTAGGCTTATGTATCATAATTATATTTCTTTACATAGCATCTAAGATCACCATTTTTTATGTTTTAATTACCGAGGTTATGTAGATGGTTTTACAAGGGAACTTATTTATATATTACAAAAATTGAACACCATTATTGGATAAATTGAAGATATTTCATTAATTATGAAGATTATGATCTAAGATTCCAATGTCAGCAAACAATTATGACCTCCAGGAGTGGGATTGGGTGATATATTGAATACTAATTAAATACAAAGTAATATCCATGTATAAATATCATGGGTCACTATAGTTTGTATCAGAGGAAAAAAATTAGTTGTAATTTATAATCATGAATAAGAAATATTTAGTCATATCCCTTTTTATATTTATAAGGACATGTCTAGATTTTTATCTATCGAAAATTCTAAGGATGGTTCATTATATATGAAAATGTGGATGAATTTTGGAAAAATATAGGGTGCTTTGTTTCTTATAAATTAAATAATTATCAATATAATTCATGTAGATTTTTCACTGGAACAGAGTTACCTAGTTGTAATAACTCTAAAAATGGAATACTGATTTGGACATCATTGTCACCTATTAGAGAAATATTGTTGTTCTATCACACATTGTTTGACATTCTAAGTGGTATGATTTGTAGTGTCATGAAATCTTTTAAAACATATCATGAGGGATTTAAATAGATGATTACTAGGAATATCCTAGGATAAACCTAATGTTACTTAAAAAAAAGTACATGACTTATTCTTAAAAATGAAAAATTATTTTCTAGACTATGTGATTATCGATTCTTATAATCATTTCTCACAATATACTTACTATTTTTTTCAATGGTGGAAACCATAAAGAACTTCGTTAAAATTGAATTTAATTTATGAATTTTTATAAGCATCAAAATGTGATAATTTAATATATTAGAATGTTTTTTGATTATTTGTAATCTTGTTTTCACATAACATAATTGACAATTACTTCATTAAATACCTCTCAGACTCACCAAATTAAGTAAGGATAGAGTTCACAAATCATTTTTGTAGAAAACACCATCAAGGAAAAAATAATATGTTTTTAATATGTCAATAATGTTGAAGAATCACGCATGTTAATGTGTTAGAGGAATGGGGATATATCTTGATGGCGGGATGTGAGGACCCATAGAATGTAATTTCCTAGGGAAAAAAAGAAATGTGTAGTTAGCATAATGGATTAAAATATTGGTATCCCTAAATTATTATAAATCTATTCATGTTTTAAATAGGGAATGTATGGGAATTATGAAAATTTATGCCCTAAGGGGAAATCTCATGAAGAGAATCAGTATGGTGGTTTGAGTAATAGTTATATTTATTATGATGAAGGTACTATGAATGAATTATAAAAGGTTTGGGATGTTATATTAGTGTATTCTATTAAATTACTAAATTAAGGATGATGAATGTTAAGAAAATATTCATATTTCGTGCTATGGGAAGGAGGTTTTAAGGAATAAGATAATGAAATGTAGTTAAAAGTTTAAGAATGAAGGTTCTATGAATTGGAATTCAAGAATTAGGTTATATAAATTTTTTAAAATATAATTATTTTTATGTATTTGTTTTTTAACTATTTTCTAGAATATACTGACCATTTATGATGACCTATAAAAGAGAGTTATTATCGAAGTGATATTTTGAGTAATGTAAGATAACGCCTAATATGTTCTTGGTGTTGATATAGTGATGTTGGGATAAAGAGTTGAATGAGATAAATAATATCAATTGTATAGAACTAAATACATCTGAACTGATTAATGATTTATGGATAGTAGCTTCTGTTATCATTGATGTAGTTTAAAATGATATTGGACTAATTGAATTTTATCAATAATATATGGGTATATTCAAGAAAATAGGATGTTTGTATACTTTCATTAAGGGTTTATAATAAATATAGTTATATATGACTAAGTAATTCACATGTTAAGTATGTGAAAATAAATAGACACATTGAGATATATAGGGGTTTAATGTCAATATTATTTTGAGATATTTATTCAAATTTCGTAAAAATTCAATTTTCGATGGGTTATATGGATAACGATTTTTGAAATGGTTTAATTTAAATAATGGAAAATAATTTGTGAAATAACTAATAAATTAAACATATTTATTTTTATCCATTCTAGATAACTAATACCAACCATTATGTTGTAATTATATGTAAATATAGAAAGAATGATTTATCATTCTCTTTTGGAATCTCTTGTTTTGTTAGAGCTTCAAGATAAAAAATTAACCATCATTTCCCAGAGAAGAGATGATGTGTATATATATATCAAAAAATAACAAAAAGGTGATATAGTTCTTTTGATATTGAAATAAATAAAGAGTATATTCTCATGAAAATTACCCAACATTTGGAAAATGTTCTTGAAATAAAATGTTAGCCTACTATCATTATTCTTATGATATCTATGAATTTTTTCATTCTTATTTTTTTGTCCTTATCCATGGATTATTCTCTCAATAGTCCATTAATCCACAACAATTGGCCATATCATTATAATTTCAAGTTCCATAGTTGCCCCTAGTTGAATAATAGGGAAACTAGGAGCCATATGTAGATATGTAATGAAGGGAATTATGGGAAATTCTCATAGCAGATCATCTTCCCAAAATGTTTTCACTAATTACTAATTCATACAATAGAATTCTTTATCCAATCACCTTGGATGACGTCATGGGTTTCCACAGAAAAAATAAATACTCACCTCTTTATTCGTCATCGTCTATTAGCTTATCCCTAAAGCTGGGAAAATTATATTGGAATCTTCCTTCAGTACCACTTGGTAGAGTACGTTTCAATTCCTATGGATCAACATATTACATCACTCGGTTATCAGAAGACTATTCAGATATGATGTGTTAAGATCTACACATTATTCTACTGAAAAATTGAAGAATCATTTCCAGATGTTCAAATTTTTTTAGTTTCAGTACACTGATCATCACTTCAAGCCCATCTTATGTCAACCTAACCATCTACGTTATATTAAGGATATACCCCTCGGCCTAGTCACCGAAAATATGTTTGACCTCAAAAATATGGACACCAATGTAGGACTCATTGATGATAACATATCCCCTAGGGAAGTTTCAATTATGTTGGAACCTCTATGAGTTATCACTCACCATTAAAGTCACTTAGATGGCCTAAAAGAACCTATCGAGTTATTTCACCTAAGATAAGACCCTAAAAATGAAAATGGAAACACAAGGACTATTATTCCCTATACACCATTTTGATCAACACAGAAAATGGTGGATGATCTTAATAAAGACAAGATACTTTAAAATCATGAGTAATAATAGAAAAAAATTGATGATATCATTTCTGATCACCATGTAGAATCCTGACCAGACTACTATGATCCTCGTAATGATCTCATCCAACCTCCACTAGTGAGGTAGTGGAAGGTACTAGTCCCGAAGGATATGTTTCTTCCAATGATATCGAAAACCCAACATATATCATTACGATAGATGAATAATAATATAGAAAGTGGATAACGTATGCATCACCAAATCCATCAGGGCTTCATGAGAATCTTATCGGAGATCTGAATCCCAAGATGTTCTTCTAGAGACCCCTCAAGCTGCTCCCTAGGTCATCCCTCTAGGATCTTCTCAAGTCATTCCACCAGCAACTCTACAAGACTCTAAGAATATTTATAGTTTTGAGGAACCCACCAACACTCTGGTGGTGAGGGATCTTCTCCAATATTGGAACCCCTTCTAGGATGATTTGATTTTCTGTCTCATCACTCTCCTTAAGGCCCATGAGACAAGGCAAGTGGTGATAAAATATTAAGGAAATCGATATCCAACATGGGTTGATGATATATCAGAATCATAGGCTTCGAGAATCTCATGTTATTTCCCATTCAATTAGACAATTGACCCCCTAGAGCATCTAGACCACTTAACCCCAAGGTGTGGCCTCATGCTGAAAACTCTTACGTAGGAAGAGGCCACCATGCTTTGTTTCTTCATTCCATCAAAGGAACTACCTTCATTAATCTGGTATATCCACCTATCCATCAGGTCTATAGATATATTGGATGATCTTCATAGGAATATATAGTTTTAGTTTAGCTCAACCACATATAAGACTATTATCTTTGACATCTTCAGGTGCAATCAAAGGATATAAGACTGTGTTGCGGACAAATTCTCTATGTGATAGAGCCTCATTTATTCACTTGATATGCCTCTAACTCATGGGATGATATTGAAAATGTTAATGGGGAATGTGAAGACTAAATTAATCCTCTATCATATCATTCAGACCTTCCCCAGTGGATTTCTAGATTATTATAACAAGGCTTAGAATCTAGAGGAAGCTATACTAATAGCCAAGAAGGATCACTCGTTACCTCCTACAACTCCCTCAATATGAGTATCTATGGTTGATAACACTATACTAGAGTATGTAGAGTCCCCTAGTCCCCTACAGTTGTTATTAGTAGAGCCCCTTCTGTTGCATTGCTAAGGGCCTTAGCCTGAGGCCCATCCTCAAGCTCAAAATCGCCGACCATAGAATTATAAGGCGATGTCGTGTAATGAAACACCACCACCTGGGAAAGATAATCAGATTCCACCTTCTCAGCAGGTCCAAGATCCCAAATCCCCTTTCCCAGAAATGAGAAACTGATTCTACTCCTTTAATGCGACTCATGTTCTTGGTTTTTTGTAGAGTTCCTTGGATATAGGGATCATGTAGGTGCCAAAATGATGGAGACATCAATAGGTTGATCTCTTTGATTTCCCCAACTACAGAACCTACAAAGAGTTTCTTTAAAATAACATTATGTAGTATTATTTATTCATGGAATGGATATAGGAATAAATTGAAAATAATATAACCAGGTTGGGTTTTCCCAGAGTGTAGGTAGCATGTGTCTCAACATGGCTAGATAAATGGAAACATGTCTCCAGTAATAGGCCTTTGAAATATGACGACATGATGGATCACTACATAGTAGTATGTGCCCAAAATATCATCCATTCCCATATGAATAAGATTGATCCTAATGAAGACACCATGACTTATCTAGTTTATGTTTATACATCCATATATCACCCTTCTACCTCCTCAGAGGGAATACACCGATAACATAAGGGAATAAGATCCCCCATCCGGTGTTGAATCCACACCCTAAACATGGTGAAATATTCTCCTATAAATAAAAATCACCCCATGATCTACACATCATGAGAAAATACATCATGTGATGATCAGGAGTATGCCACAGTGAATACCATCATGTTGGGGGACCCTTATATGGTTCCCGACAATGAGGAGTGAAATGCATATCCTCCAAATGACCCAAGTCTATGCCATTGTAGATGAATCCGTGGATACATGAATCATAAAAATTCACCATCAAGTTACTCTAACCAATCCAAGAATGCTACCCAATCCAGATATTGGGTTCAAAAAAGATCTCAGTATACATTGTCCTTTTGTCGGTCCTCATCTGATTCACATCCATGACCGTTTTTACTCATTTATTAGGAGTAGCCTCCATCACCACATTATGATTAGCTATATTCAACTTTGGTCAGAAATAAATTGTCCAGGAGTCATCAAGTAGTTTTTTTTCTATTTTAGGTGTTGTGCAACATGATATTCATAGAATTGTCCCGAACAAACCAGTTTGACCAGCAGTATCAGCCATACCACTTGTTGAAGGGTGACATTCTATTATAAAAAATGTGTTCCTAGAATGGAAGTATGATGTACTTAGTCACCTTTCTATCAATCCTACAAATATCTCAATCCTCTTGGTTATCAACCTATCTAATTATATGAATAAATCCCTCAAAGTGGCTTTGAGAAGAACCCTAGAGTTCAAAATATATGTTCCGGCAACAAATTAATTCCATCTAGAGAAATACGAGCCTTCATAATGTAAGGGGTCATATCATTATGAGGAGAATATGATGTATATCTCATATACGGGAATATTTTATAATTATACATCACCAGCCAGTTTAATATTTTGGAGGCCTGCCACTATCTTATCGATAAAGGTTCTGGAAAAAATCTTATCCTAAACCAGGTGCTCAGAATGTTGGGGCTACTTGAAGCTAATCTACATCCCTCTAACCTAACTATTCATTTTTATGATTGGACAAAGCATAGGAAAAGTGGAAATTTCCTTTAAATGACCAGGTTCCATGGTCTAATATACCGCACTAAATTCATGGTCATCTCATAGTATACTGCCTATAATTCCCTAATGGGTAGTCCTTGGCTACATCTGTAGGAAGTAGTTCCCTCTTCAGTCAAAAATACCTCATGTACTCCCTCAATGGTCAATTGGGTGTGATCCAAGGCTATGAATCTCCCTTCACGTCTTGTGATTCAATCTATAAGGATGTCAACTCTAATAAAAGTACATAAAAGCAGATTCATCCAAACAAGGTAGATCACACCACCAATATCGTCGACCAATATAAAAATTTGGATTATGCCATTGTACTCCTGATTCACCAATTAGAGGCGATAACCTTAGATAAAGCACAATGATTTGTTTGTCTTGGGGAAGAGTGAGAAGTGTGTTCCCAGGTACAAGGAGAAATGGAAACTCACTTTGTACTCATACACGAATTAAGCTCAAGTGATTCCAGAGCCCTTAACCCATGCATGGTATCCATATGCTCTCAAAATGACAAAAATAATATGCCAAACATGCATGATTTTTTGAGACTAATTGAACCATCTCAAGCAAACTCGCCACAACAACATTGAAATTATCATGAAAGGCCCCTTGGATTGAATACATAATGGAATCATCTAGACATATTATGCTAACATGGTGTCAAAAGTGAAAGAGTCTTGAAATTATGATTCCACTATTTTATAGGTCGATAAAACCATTCTGTCTGGATCATCAGTTTCAGAACCCTTGAGTCATTCTAGTGATCCTATCACCATGAAAAATGAAAGGACATTGGATGAAAACCATCCCGTGATAGAAGAATCTGTCTCCACCACCATCGATGAGTTTGTGGAGGTGAATCATGGTACGAAGGAATACCCGTGACTAGCACTGGTGTGTGTAGATATGTCAGCGAAAGAGAAATAACAATATGTTGATTTCCTAATGCGACATCGAGATGAATTTTAATGGAGCTATAGAGGAATGACATCACTAGATCATCAGGTATTCCCCATCTATCATTGTCTCCTGATTAGTCATTGCATTCTCAAAAACCCACCAAAAAAGATGGACCCATCTCATGGTTCCATAGTCGAGGGTAGAGTAGATAATCTCATCAAAGACAACTACATCATGGAAGTCCAGTACCCCATATGAATACATAACATGGTTCCCATCAAGAAGCATAATAGATTGATTATAGTCTTTATTGACTTATAAGATCTCAATATCCATTGTCTGAATGATTGTTTTATCCATCATATGAAAGAGCTGCTGATCGATACCACCGCTAAATTCCATGCCACCACTATTATTGATGGTTATTTCATTAATGATCATATCTAAATGGCCCCTAAGGATGAAGAATACACTGCCTTCAGGGAACTGTAAGGTTACTTTGGTTATGAGATAATTCTTTTTGGTGAGAAGACTATGGGAGCCCTCTATTAGTGTTACATGCACCGCATATTCAAATTGATCCATAGGAAGGTGGTGTAATTCAATGTGGATGACTTTTTGGTCAAATCCCTCTGGTATCATAACCTAATCAGAGTTCTTGAGGATGTTATAGGCTTCATCTACTCCCACCATCAGAAGAGTACCCCCTTGAAGTGTGCCTTCAAGGTTAATTCTGGATGTTTTCTCACCTTGGTTGTCATGTAGAGTGGCATCAATATTGATCTAGAGATGACGGAGGCCATCTGTTACATACCACCACTGAGTGGCCTTAGGGAGATCTAAGGCATCCAAAACCAATTATCATATATACATTAATTCTTTTTAATTTGGATGTAAATTGTAATCCCACCTATCGACTCATGAATATATGTATCATCTACCAATGGGATGAATAATATCAACCCACTTTTTTGGAGATGAAGAAGTAAATCCTACAACCTGTAGTTCTAATTTCCCCCATTTCTGACAAACCACTTCTCCTCTAGGTTACGAACCTAGAAATGATCCCTTGATTACCTTCTCATCCAGAAGAACAATGAAGGGACATAGAATAGATTACACTACATCAGTATCATGTTCTTTAACATAGAGGCCATATATTCCTATATCAAGATAAGATACCTTGGGCTATTTTTTGTAGTGAAAAAGTTGAGGCATTGCCCATAGTATCAGGAGATACAGTTGGTGTCCTATGTGGATACTCTTAAAATAATTCTGAACCATCCTCTGTTTATAGGCCATTGAACTCAGTGGGTAGTGACCCTTAAATAGGTTGACAAGAGGTTCATCCAACAGAATAGTGTTATGCGCCCGACACTACTATATTTTCTATCATCCCATATTTCTCATACACAGTTTTCAATTGATCTTGATTTTCTAGATGTGCATATACTATCAGTGGACTAGACCCTGCCGTGTTGACAAATTCACTTCCATGGAACCTCCTAAGATGCACTCCATGAGGATCAAAGTTCATAGACTCAACATAGAAAGCCTGGATATCATCTTTATCATTCCAAATAGTTGTTTTTTCCTTAATAATTATTGATATTAGAATGATACACAAAAAAAGGCATTGTGTCAAGTTATCATCAATGTTATATTGATGGACCTTAATATTAATGTTACCCACCTATAAGAGATGTTGGACTTTAAGATATTTATGAAGCCATTCAACAGTGACTATGTCATCTGGAAGTCAGAGCACATGCCCCTCTTAGAGAAGACATACTGGTTGATGGACCATTTCCCTTCTCTACCTAGTGTACCTCATGTTAATAGGACAAATAATTGTCATCTCAATTCCTTGGAAGGCATTTTCACTCCCTCGATGAGCCTGACTGAGTTGATTTGATTATCCACATGGCATATCGATGGGGCATCACTCCCCTCCATTTAGATGATGATGATAACCAGTAGGTATGTCACATTTCCATCGATGACTCTACACTAGGTACTTCATGTCCCCTTCCATAAAAGAACAGATCCATGGTGTTATGACTCTATTTTTTGAGTACCTCAAACATGGTAATATTCTGACTAACTGAGTGAGTGAAATTATTGTGAATCCATTAGTGTACAGTGATTTTTACACTCCATAGTGTTCTTTTCCTTGATAAGGTCCTCTAAAAACTTGGGTTCAATGATGATATGGTCTGTTGAATTCAAACAGATTATATTCCCAACGTCATGAAGTAGGTCGATGCCAGTTTCTACAAATGTCATCAAGAAGCATCGAAAAACTCCCACCATATTCGAATATAGTGTTATATTTGGCCCACCATGATCTATGATAGTATCATGTTCACCAAAAGGTTCCATGCATGTCAGACCCAGGCCAATATTGTTCATTGATCTTCAGAACCCCTTTATAATACCATGTAAACCTACCCCATAACATTCTGGTGACTCAATGTCATTGGACCATTTACACAAGAAAAAGCTCGCTAGTTCTTGTTAGTCCTGAACATCATAGATTTAATTTCCATGTGGGCAGATGTGATAATACATAAAGAATTAATGGTCTATTTTATCGTCGAGTTCATGATCTCCAACATTAAAATTGATGTTTAGTCCCTCATGCCATTGTCATTGATAACGACACTCACATTCAAGTAGATGAACTGGTGTATTTTTATACGATGTATGACATCTGTTCTAACCACACTTTTCACAATCATGCATAATAAAAGGGGTATATTAATGAATTCCACATGACCCACTCTATCATTTTTCAGAAAATGGTTTCTGACAAAAAGATGGGTTGGTAAAAAATCTCCCAAACACTCTACAATATTACCAAAGAAGGAATCACAATTCTACTCATGTGAACCCATATTCTATGGTATAAGGGACATATGTAGTCCAACCCTTAGAAATTATGTTGTCGTCACTCCTTACAGCATTATATAATCAGTAAACATCATAAAATATTGTCAAAATCTTTCGGGCTGAAACTTAATCCCTCAATTATAATAGTCTTTGGTCCTAGCATTATCTGCAGAGGAACCATAACAAGATAACTAGAGATTTCATAAAAAAAGATCACATTTTTTCTCTCTCCATGGTGACACGGTATTCGTTTTGAGAACACCAATGATAATCGTCTGGAATCCACTGTGGATTGAATCCAAATGGGATAGAGCATATATCATCTTCAAGTTTTACCCCAATGTATTATACACTTTGATCACCATAGATGGTGGGTGTATTACTCATCCCAAAAAATTCCTAATTCTCTAGGTTGTACTTCTCTTGAGGACCTCTTCAGTTTTGTCATCAGGGTTGTAGGTCATAAAAATTCCTTGCATCACCATCACACGTAATTTTTCACATTACCTATGACCTTATTGCATGACATTAAACTGCATATGACTTTATGAACTATGTGTGTATTGATTCACATCATTATGGGATATGTAGCTATACATGGACATTTTTCCCTTAGGTCCAGCTCTGGGTCTGTTGACCTCATATTTCCTTATCTGAGATGCAGGACATACAACTACCCAACATCACCATACCACTTGACATTAATTTTTACCTATATCCTAAACTCAAGATTATAATCTTCTTGGGACATTAATAAATACAAGAGGCTTGATTCCCATATTTATGGGATACGTAGTGACACACATAGATTTTTTTCTTTGAATCCAGACCTGGGTCTAGAGATCTCTCATTTCATCATTTGGGATGTGGGATGTGAAACAGTCCTGCATAACCATCCCACATGACATTAAATGGATCCTACATCCATATCACATGATTTTGAACAGCATGGGACATTAATAACTTCATGTGTCTTGATTCCCATCCTTATGGGATATATAGAAATAGCCAGACATTTTGTCATCAAGTCTATCCCCAAGTCCATTGACCTCACTTTTCATTTTTCAGGCTGTAAGATGTAAAATTTCTCATCATCACCATCCCACAAGACGTTGAACTGTACCTACTTCTTTATTTCCAATCATTAAAAAACATGGGACTTCAAGAACTTTGTGTAGATTAAATCCCGTCCTTTTGGGATATTTAAAAAACATCATGAAATTTATTCCTCAGGTCCAGCCCTAGGTACTAAAAATCATATTGTCTCCCTAGCCTCTTGGCATGAGTATAGTACTGTGGGATCACATATTATGGTTTCGACATCAATTTTTCTCATTCATATTATGTTTTCTACTACCAAATCATGTATCCCATTTAGGGAATTCCCCATTCAACTACATCATTAGTGCATGACATTAAAAACATGGATCATTATGAACTACATATGGGTTGATGCCATTAATTATGGGATACATAGAAATGATTAGAATTTTTGTCATTGGGTCCAATCCCAGGATCATTAATTCACATTCGGGCCCCTTGGCCCTAGTTCTTCCCTAGGATTATCAATGGTGTGTTGTGTACTTATATTCTTCTCAATCTTGTTGGGTTATTTTTCCAAGCCATAATCATTCCCCCTTTGGGATACTTCTGCCCATTCATTGTTACATAAAAAGTTTATCTATAGAGAATTCAAGAACTATATATAACATAATTCCCATATTAATGGGATACATTGGAATGACTGGACATTTTTTCTTCGTGTCATGTCCCACATTCCTCCATTTCTCCACCTTGGTATGTTTTTTCTTTCTAGTAGCACATGGTGTGGTGTGGTATTTTATTACCCTTTTATACGTTAGGTTTTCAATATCTTCACCATATTCCTCTTAGGAGAACACTTATTTGATCCTACATCATTAACTCATGATGTTAAACTACATGGGTCTTCAATAACTATGCATGGATTGGTTCACATCCTTATGGGATACAAAGGAACTCCCAAACATTTTGTATTCTTGTCTAGCCATGGGTTCATCGATCAATTTTTCTATTTTCCCCACTCATCGTATTAAGGTATATTCCCCTAGTTGAAATGATGAACCTCTATATTTCCTCATTAAAAAACATAGAAGCTCTCTGGAATTGAACATAATGTTTTGTTTTGTACATGGAAATTATCTCATTCCACCACCACACATTGTGAGAAAACTTTTTAGATCTCCACCGCGTTCCACATAAAAAAGGATCCCCAAATAGTAATGATGATCATCATAATGTTCTCCCACCATTTTGGTACAACATCCCATATGATCTTGAATGAAATATTATGATATGTTCTACCCTGGTTTTGAATATGGTCAGAAGTTGACCCTATATTGTTTGTTTCTATATCAGTCCACACGATATGGATATTGTGTCTCGAATAAAGTCAATAGTTATACTCAATAATTACACCAATCCCATTTCATCCTAAATGATGGTAATTTGGTTAAAATTTTATCTAAAACCGTTATTTTTATATTGAATTTCAATATTATAACTTCTATCCCTCCATAGACCTTTACATGTTGAGTTAGAGGATAACCATTATGGGGTTTCCCATGAGTCCACAACATCGTTCCACTATTGTGAGCTTTTGAATGTTGTAATGAACTTCACCTCTTCTTATTTCGAATAATAATCATGGATCGTGTGAGAATATGGGTTTTTAAAAGGTTTTTATTTTCAGGGAATATTTGCACACCCTATGGTCTGCACTCTAGGACTATAAACTAGGAGTTTATGCCTAAATGTCCAAGCATCTTGACATTAATCTATTTACATGTTCTCTCAAGAATTTTGGAGCTTGTTTATACCTCTTTAGTCCTCATTCACATTATTTTTATTTCTGAAATTGTGTTTAATGTTTTCACAATGGACTATTATTTGTATGGTCTTATCTTTATGTATATAAACTAAGAGGACACGTCCTGAGAATATGTGGTGTGGTGTGGAATTATTTTCTACTCATTTTCATTGATCTACCTTCTGTTTCAACACTATGTATTTCTATATGGGATATAGAACATCATGGTCCTAGACTCATTTAATTAAACAATGTATGGGTTTTCTCCCTAGGATTGTTTGGTGTGGTGTATAATTCTACTATCCTTATTCATTGCAGGTTTCTTTAGGGCACCTCCAATAAACAATTCATCTTTGTGATGGTCCAAACTATATGATCATAGTATATGATCTTTATCAACAATGTTATCATGATATTAAACTCTAGGAAAAACTAAATTTTACTCTTTTTAGAGGATATATCCCCCTTTTCCATTGTCCATTTGTCACAAAATCATTCATGAAATACGTATGGCATGATTTTGGTCCTTATGGTATATGTTGGAATGCCCAGAACCTTCATCGATGGTTTAGCCACAATCCCATTGATCTATCTAGACACATTTGTTTAGTTCTTCTAGATGTTTGTAGGTTTGATTAATCATATTTACTTATCATTAACATCATGTTATAATATACACACCTTGTACCTCAATTGAGTCTACTCCTCCAGTCATTCATACATGTTTCCTGATGTTAAACAACATGGGTACCATCCACACATCATTTTCCCCTTTATTTGTGTCCCCACCCCCTTTCTCTTCCAACAAGACACGAAAATGGTATTGTTTCTTGGCCTCAAGGATCTCCTACAATTAAAGGCGGATGACCTGAAGAATCATGAATTGCATCTTGAGAATGATCCCACATTACAAACATGGTCTATAACTGACTATCGGTTGATTGTTCACATCCCAGGTTACACAATATGGATACAATATCTTGAATATGTTAATATTTATCCTATATCATTATAACACCTTCATTGTGACCCATGTACTGGGTAAAGGGATTCATATTTCCCTCCCTTCTATTCTACAACACCCCTGGTGTTATCCCTCTGTACATCTGTAGACGTTGAGTATGAATGTTTTCATGGTTTGTATTTTTCCACATGTCATTCCTCTGTTTCATTCTTGTTCACTCTCATTTGATTGAGAAATCCTAACATCAACCCTTTTTTTACACACCGATTATGGATCCTGTGGGCCTAGGAGTTTTGGTAGTGTAATACCCTCATGTAGAACTATGTTACAGTATGGTCTAACCTCTATAACTATAACTATGATCATTTTAGTCCAAGTCGTATGATGTTAAAATATGAAGGATTTTTTAAAAATACATTAAACTATATAATCTTACCATATGATGTTAATGTACACGGATCAGTCCTGTTATTTGATCTTTAACTATGAAGTCATCATGACAGCCACAGAATGAAAAATCATACTGCATTGTGCTGTTCTTAATTGAGTGGGAATATCCTTGTGAGCTGGTAATCAATTGTGTCATCATTCAAGGCCTACTTATGGATTGATTCCTATATTGAAAACCATACTTTTCATCCTGGAATGGTCATTCAAAAAACACTAACAAAAGTATAAACAATATATATCTAATGCCTCTTTAATAGGTGTGCGTTAGACCTATGCCCCCTTCTAAGAACTACATGTTTCTGGATTCCCATCCTTTTTGGGTTTATAGTGATTCCCATATCATTTCTCTTAGACCTAACCTCACCATTATTTTCCATTTTTTTCCTTTTTGTACTAAGTTCCATTTTGGTATTCCTCGGTTTGGTGTGGACTTATTTTTTCCACATTCACGGCTGGTTATGTACCAAACCACATGTTTCTCCTTTGGGGTTGGTATGTCCTACATATATGAAAATAAACTATGCACTTAAATATATAATAAATGATGTTAAACTTCATGGATATTCAAGAGCAATGTGTAGGTGGATTCATGCTATAGTAGGATATGCAGTGACAGCAAGACTTTTAGTCTTCGGGTAGAGACCCAGTTCTATTGAACTATTTTTCCCATTTGGCCCTAAATACGGTCTAAACACTATGAATTTAAAATTGGATCCTCGTAGGGGTATGTTGTGTGGTGTAAGACCACCTTTACCTACATTCATGATGGGTGTTTTCCCTCACCATATCATATATGCATCATTCCTTTATCTTCCTTGAAATTTCTGTAGTGCACAAACCTTCTCAACTCATTCACATAGGCACCATCTCCTCTGTTCCATGAATAAAATAAGGGAATAGAAACAATATTATTTGGAACATGTCTTCAAACTTTTATCTGGATTCCATGTAGTACAAAATTAAAATATGGGAAATTTCATAATAAAAAGAAATTAAACTACAAGACACTCCATTTTGATATGATGTTACACTAATCCATGCATCTTCCCCACCACATTAAATTAAATTTCACATTCATCATCCTCACTTTCATTACATAATATGAGTGAGCATAACAGGGACCCATCATGAGTGTTCCACTTTCATAGTTTTGGTCACCCTCTTCATTTCTCACTTGTTCACTTGTTCCTTGGCATTTGAGATGAGAATCCCCATAGAAGATAAATTTGGTCATTGTTTAAACCAATGTTCCAATACCAAAGTTATTTAGTCCCAGTAGAATAGTTTTAAGAGTGTTGGAGTCCTTTCAGACATCCCATCACATCACCCCCTGCTATGTGTTCCCTCTTATTGGGATCCCCATCCCCTATCACATCTAAATGAACCCCCTTCCATTATTGAATCATTAACTCATGGAGCACCTACTGAACAGGGACAACAATTTTGGGGCATTGGATTATACCTTGATTTGGGCCCTGTAATTTTAAATATGGTTAGTTCTGGGACCTTGTTTGTTCATCCCCTTTTTAGTTTAATACGAACTGGATCATGTGTTCTGAATGTGGTCAATAGTTATCCTCCATCAAAATTTCAGCACCATTGTGTTCCAAATTTTAGGAATCGTGATTCCCTTTTCTCATTACTCTTTGATGTGATTGATTCCAATTCCCCTAGAGTTATCCTAATCATGCAGTTGTTCACATTGGGTGTGGAATGTTGGTTGTTATAAGATTCTTAATCCCCATTCACATCCCCTCCCACTACCTAAATACTCAAGGTGGTTAGTCATCGATGAAAAATTCTATGTATTTGATTTTTAGATAAGACTATTATATGTAAAGTGTATAATAATGTGATCATCCCTTATTTATCACACCGATTATGACCCACATATACTTAAGGATTCATCATTAACTACTTCATAGTTATGATCATGATTCAGTTAAAAAGAAAAAAGTAAATCCATGCACGCATTTCAAGATAAGTAAATAAGAGGGAATATATGTTAACTAATTTGGCCAAAATGTGGCCCTTATGGATCATTCCCATAAAAGGACTACTTAAATTTGGACACCCTCTAGCGTGTATCTTGATAACATTATTCACACTCCCTACGCTCCTTTCCTTATCAACATATAGAGAGAGAATCTAATTGGGCATATGTTGCATTTTTTCCACTCCAGCTGGGATCTCGGTCAATCAATGAGCCTGGACTGATTCCTAAAAAATGTGGCATGTTTACCCATCTTCTCATCAAGCTGTCATTATTCATAGATAGCCTCTTGGAATTTCTAAATATTCTCATATTTTTTCTTGAAAAAGGCAGTTTCTTTGTACTGGATTACCTCCAACATTTTCTCTGCATGATAGTCGTGGATCATCATATTGATGTGGAGAGAATCCAAACCTATATAACATTAGCAAAATATCTAGGTGTGAAGTGACCCCATCTGACTCATCCATTATTTCTATGAGTGATTGAGTAAGCATTTGATGCACTTCCATACCTTGTTCTCTATCATGTGTCTGTCCATAGGTATTTTGGAATCAGAATTGATAAGTTCATCAAGATCATTGGGTCTATATTGAATAAAATTGGAAAGATTCCCCATCGTAAGGTCTTTCACTAGCATTTGATCTGAGGTAATGGGCTATATGGTATACAGGAAACTATCTTCACTCATTTCCTCATCAACAACATCACCCTCACCAAAATTATGTTCATTCATGGTTGTGGTGTCAGCATTGATCCAAACATCCTATCCACAGAGTTCTATGGCCATATCATCAGGATTGGCTAGTTCTTCATGGATAGGTACAATCTCTGGTTGAACTACTATAGATGTATATTTCATTTCGGTTTTACAAGATTCTATTATTTTGATAACTACAAGTGGAATCAGTACCTAGGTAAGCTGGGTTTTTATAAAATATGTGTTAGTTTGTAATGATACAACATTATAATTTATAATCATAGTTTGAATGAGATCATGTTTCGTCATAGCAGTTTCCACCATAGTAGATCCCTCCATGATAGTTAGATCAATAATTAGAGCTAGCTTCTTCTGAGTAATAGGTATGGCCTGAGATCCGAAAAACACAATTATGGCCCTTTTCGATGCTCCATCCATTATTTTCCCCCACCTTTCTATGTCCCAGATGCGGGTTCAGAGATATTTCCTTACACGAACATTAGATAATATTCTCCCCCAATAGCAAGAATTCAATTCATATCATCAGCATTGTTCCTCGAAAAAAAATTGGATTGTGGATTCGAGTTATGGAAATAATAGAGATAGAATTTAAATCATAATTTGAGATACATGACCATTTCCTCAATAGAGCCTGTGATTTCACCCCTCACACATGGGATCCTCTACTAGGTAACTATACCATTAGTTCCCTCACATCTAGGCCCCTTGTCCTCATCCTCCACTTATACCTCTTATAATTCTTCTTCATCCTATTCTTCCCCAACCTCGTCATCTTCGTCTTCTTCCTCATCATAATCATCATCCTTGGATGTAAATTTTTTGGGGTCATTCTCATTATGAGGCATTACATTAACCATGGAATATGGTTCTTCGTATCATCCTTATTGGCATGAAATGAAATCCATGAATGTTATGTATGCATGTCGGTGGAGAATGTCAACCCTACCCACCACCAGGACACTCCCTATCTCTAGAAGATCAATCCCATTGTGCATCAGTCCTCACAACACTTCTTCTATTGTCACAGATTGACCCAGACTTCCCCAAGTGGACCATAATGATGAAAAAACGCAATCAGTAGTTGGATATAGGAGATATATTAGTTTCATCTCAGGAGACTCCTTCGATAGCCAATGGGGTTGCCTACAGGACCAGTCCTCTTCCGAAGGCAGGGGTGCAGTCACACCTTACAATGATCATGCGTCCGATGTTCCCACTCGTGTCATGCTAGATGCCTAGTTTGAATCTGTTCTTTCATCCCTAGAAGTATGTCACATACTCTCTCACCATCTAGACTCTATGCTCACTTCCTTGATCTATAAAATGTGTTTCTTTAGAATTACATTGGGTTATGCTGCCACTTAGTGGATGGAATATTCTGTTGATAGGTCGACATCGCATCAGTGGTGGGAAAGTAAAGAATTCACCAAATACAAAATATTTAATCATGATCCATAGTTTGTGAAGGATTCCTGGATGTTTCTCTTTCTAAACCATTCTATACACATTATTCAGCATCTTCTTCACACACCCAAACGGTCTATCAAACCATTATATCAATTAGGCTTCATTGAATTTGTTCCCATTGATCTGGGATACCAGAACACCACCGATGATAATATTTAGATACTCCCTCATATCCAGTGTTCATTATATTTTATCCACCGTATGACCATATAGTGTTTAGAATTGGTGCAAGTTAAATTGTTTATGATTTCTTATGCGAAACATAATCCCCTACTGATTATGTGTCATCGACTTATCCCCAACGATATTTATCCAAGATGGTCATAGGTAATCGCTTGGATAATGAAATATATTTTTGAAATCATTTCCACCACAACGAGCTACATCCCAATCCAGAAGAATATAAAACATTCTGTAGATCATACATACCATACTCTTTATTCAGATTCTCCTATGAATGCAATACATCTTGGCATTAACAGACACCCCCAGGATGACCATGTGATGGGATTCCTAGATCCCCTCCTACACTGACTTCCCTAGACAGACCCCCAACATCATATCTCTTATAGGAAGCAGCCACCCACATAGAAAGGAAATGATAAAACTAGTGTATCAGACATGAAGATCCTGACCATCATTCAAACTAATGCCCCCAGATTGGTATTGGACTTATTATAGGACCCACCAGTACAACCCATCCTTGCCTGGCTATGAGTAATTTTGGAAGTGTCTTCCTTATCATGGAATCATCACCATGTAATCCATTTGGAGAAATATACTGAACCTAGAAGGATATGATATTTCCTTCAAAATGTGCTTAATCATCAGCATCTCCTCCTTCAACTCCAATAGATTCCATTTTAGAATGGGGGTTCACACACTGTCTCCATTTAAATTGTAGGTAGATAAGAATTAATAATACTAAAACACTTCTAGGAGGGATTCCTTCAATGTAGTGGATGTCCCAAAGAATGATCATATTCTCCCCATAATGGAGATTAATGGTATTAGTGTTAGGATACCATAGGATGAATAACCCTTTTCCCAGACCTTTTAGAGGTAGAAATAAAATTATGATGTCCACATGGCCTCAAACATCCTGATGTTTCGAAGTTCCACCACAAATTTATATAATTTATGTTGTACCTAGTAAACACATTTCAAGTAACTTGTGAATTTTCTTCTAAACCACATGTCCGAAATTTACTAATAGGACTTAGTATTATCTGTGATACTGTTCCTAAAAGTGCATGGATAGTGGGTGTGAAATTCATCTACAACTGGTTCAATCCCTATGAATGTATTGGTATTCGAGCTCAATATATAAATGTTTATATCACATGTTTCCCTAGTGGGGTGACCGTTTTTCAAGATGTCAGACTATGAAAGGCTATTCTTCCACTTCACTGAAGACCGTGGTGAGTTGTCCATGAATCATAGAATCAACACCTCCTCCAAAATGATGATGTTCCATAGGTTGATAATTTCTCTTAGGAAAAAATCCTTTTGATCATATGTCATCATGCCCAGAAACATCTCAGTTTCAGATAACTCCATTCTTTCATAAATAATATAAGGGTTCGTGATCATCTTGAACCTTTATGTGCCATTTGAAGCCTTCCTTTTAGCATATGTTTTATCCCCAACCATCTCACCATGTCTTTCAATTCACAAAGGGTTTGGAGTGAATGATTAAGGTCCATCACAAAAAACCGACTATGGCACCGAATATTAAAGATAGTCACATATGTAAAATATTACTATGTAATCAACATGCACGATTGAGAAGTTGTCCATATTGCACCGACTGAATTTGAGATATTTCATATAGAAATAAGGAAATTCATGCACAAGAGAAGATCACCTATAACATGGAAAAGTAACGGTTCAGTGCCTACCCAACACCCATATTTATAGGTGAAGAACTATTCTATCATGTGTGTGTTGGGTTTATTAAATATCTAATCAACCATTTTTCATTCACTGGTAGATATTTATTATGCTCAATGAAATTTCCCTCAAAACATGACTTTCTGGTTCCCTTTATACTCATAATCCGAGGGACAAATTTTTTGGCACCGAATTCTACATGAGGATATAGATTTTCATACTTGAGCAACCAAATGACATATTGTGAATTTGTGGATGATTCTATGAATCCTAAGGATGCTGCGTGAAATATTTGGTGCATGTGCTAAAGGATGATAGATGTGCACATGACTCTTGCACACCCAATGCGACGTCGGAGGTCGTTCGTATGCTCAGACCAATAAAATTGAAATGTCAGATGTGTGGAAGAAGTTGGGTGGACATGCAAGTATGAACCACACGTAAAAGTCTTACATGACCAATACGACATCAATCGACTACTTATGTGTCAGTTTTCATACATTCCCTCACTGCTATTTTTCACCTATAAATAGAGAAGTACCCCTACCATAAGTGTAATGCTCCAAAAGTTGAACCATTTTTATTATTCATGTATGATGACCCCTTCTGTGGACACATGATAGTCGTGATGCTAATTCAATAGATCATGCACAACAGGTATCTCATGGGTTCTCATTTTTGCGGGCCAAATATGGTCTTGAGCCTCACCCATTTCTATATTCCCCAAGTGAATTTCATGAAAAATATCCTCTTGTATGCAATACCTACCCTCTGGTAATACATCTTGTGCTCATTCTCCCTTACCATAGTGCATTAGACACTAATTTTGTGCACATCCTTTGGTTATTCATGTAGTCTTTTAATATTATGTGCACCCATTTCTATGTACTATATGCATTTCCTTGTTCCAAGGCAGCATGTTTGAGCTCCTTTTGTGCAAGTCGTACCTATCATTAGTGCACCTCCTCTGTGCAGCCCTTTGGCCTTGTGCGTAGTGACTTCTTGTTCCCCCAAGTGGTGCTCCATGTCATATTTTCCAACACCATCCTTATTTGCATAGACACATGATCAGCTATTAATTCTTTCCATATCCAAGCTAATGTGATCCCCTCGATTGACTATTCCATTACATCACCCCAATTGGGAATTGATGTTCCCTTTCCTTATCCATGTGCAGGATGGTAAATGTTATATAATTCCAAAGGATGAGGACTAAGTCTCCATCATCAGATCTAGAAGACAGTAATCATCCAAGCACCTTAGTCACAAAAACAAAACATTAAAATATGAGTTTCCTCATGCTAGGAAATCCTTGAAGGACTCAAAGGAGAACAAGCATCAGTTCACTCCCACTCCTCACCCCCTGTGCTTTTTCCCCATCTTCCCTCTAGAAGTCTTCACTTATGATCTGAGGCAATTTGATAGGGTTTTACCTATAGGATGGCCAGTCCATCATCATACATCTAGACACTCTCCTTGGCCTCCCACATAGAGTAAGTCCTAATCTCCCTCTCCCTAGTGCACTTTCAATGCATAATCCCCACACCATCCAACTTGGATGATATTTTCGCGAAACAATTTTTAGGTCTACATTTATCTCTTTTTCATCAAACCGACCTTGACTCGTGTGGGGATAGAGTAATCCACCAACATGAAATCCTCCATGGTCTGCTGGCCATGTGTAAGCCCCAACATGACATTTGGAAGCTAGCCTTTTATATGTCTGATGCCCTTCATCCCTCATGATGTTAAACTACACCCTTTCTAACAACAAGAACTTTGATGCCTATCTTATAGAAATGGGATGTATAAATACTCTATAAAGATCAATCCCCTCAGAACCCACAATCAATTATTTCATATGTTTATCATCATGACACCTTCATCTAACATGATGTTAAACTATATGCCCCACACCGAACTATACAGGTTTTGATTCACAACCACGGGGAAATGTAGGAAGTCTCTTTGAGCACCAACCCCAAATAATGGTAAACAATTTTACTCCCTATTAAGGATGTACCCATATAATATGATACTTTCTATTTTTTAGATTCATCTCTCAGGTTCACCTCACTGAGGTGATTTGATCCATCCATCATAAAGGTTTTTTAATAATTCCAAGGACTCCTGGTCTATGAATACTCTTCTATCCAAGAGTAGACCTCTTGTGACATGCTACAAACTATGTATAATCCACATTTTGTCTTCATGTAACTTTTTTGTGTTCACCACAATCTTATGTCCCATTCATGAACTGCAGGTATGTTGATCCCCTTTTGGTATGTAGGAAGGATATCTATGGTGAAATCCAATCGTCCATATACCATCATGGTATTTCCTTCGAGACTTCATTCCTACGGAAGAAAATTACCCAACCTAGAGGTTCTACATCATGTGGGCCACCATCCATGTTCTGAATTATCACAGGACACTTTCTTAGGTGTCCCATCATTCCATCAGAACAACGTGTAAATTGATCACTTCATTCAATTTAGGGTATTTACGAATCCTCAAGGATTTTCAAGCCCAATATTGAAATATTCACATCGGTTCCGTGTCATTCATTCCCACCCATCGACACATCTTCCATAATGAACCTGATTTTACATAGCTCAGAAAATTTTGGTTGGATCATTCCATTCATATAGGTATAGAACCATGCATAATCCCCATCCATTTTATCCACTAACATAACATTGTTCTAGTAAGGTGTCATTTTCACCACTTATTGCAACGCCTGAGCCGCAAGTTTGGTGCCAGCCCTGAATCACCCCTTAACTACGAGGGTTTTGATCTCCTTCTTCTACACAGGGTACATAAGAAGCCTCCTCAGTTTTCAATCAAAGAAAATGGTAAACCTTGGTGTCCCATTTGGTAGGACCCACCATCCCTGGTCCACGTATTGTGGTGTTCAGAGAAGCCTTCTTGCTGTGAAAACTTCCCTTTCTTGGACACAATGTTTAGGGTCCTTCCTCATAGATGTTTTGATCCATCGATCTAGTAAAAACGCCTTGTGGTCCCACCTAGGGACACATATATTTGATACACTCTATTCAATTTTGTGATCAATCTGATCCATCTCCACAAGACATTAAACTCAGCACATACCCCTTGTTTAAAATGAGATACATGGGAAAACCTCAAAGGCATGTCTCTAGAATAAGATTTGATGCATTCAACATTGATGCCTTAGTCTTCTGTGTCCACAAGAAGCTCAATAATAAGAAATGATTCAGGTGTACCAAGGTTCTAGTGTCCGAACATACGAGTGATGCCCAACATGACTACTTCTCTAATTGAAGGATGCATCCATTACTTGAATATTTGGAATGTTCTTACAGAAACAGTGTAATATCTAGCATCTTCAAGAAAGTTTAAAAAAATCTGTATTTCTTATCATTATCATTATAATAATGATGATTATCCTATCAAATAAGTCGACAAACATTACACCACTAAATTGAATCATCAGTAGAATAATTTTCATAACAATGTTCTATCATTATGATCCACATAAGAGATTCCTTAGCCAATGAAGAATCTATAAACAAACACAGGCTCCCTTTCTGAATAATACTTTTTTTGAGAAATACTACAAAGAGGATGAGTGGGTAAATTTGAAGGTGATCGATATGGATCGACAAACTCTTGTGAGGTCTCCATTAAAGCCACATGTCCAATAGAGACCCAGAGATATTAAATTCATTAGTAAAAACATGAGATCCAATCAACTACTACATCATCAAATTCATATTCAAATACAACTATGTTCGACGACCAGCTAGAAAATGTGCACTTATTTTGAAATAATTTGAATGAAAGAAATTAAATTTTTCCTAATCCTGATGTCGAAAAAGTTCTTTGAATCATACTAAAAGGAAGGATCCCCGATCGCATCCTATAACAGTTTCTAAGGCTTAGACTAGGGATAAACCTCCATGTTGGAAACCTATATAGTTGGTTCAAAATAGTGAAATCTTTAAATGGATTTCTATTATTATTTCTAACCAATCAATCAATGATTTTATATATATTTAAAAGGTAATAAAATAATTTACCATTAAATAACATTAATCGATCCCATGTTTGAGGATATGGTTGATGCAGTTAATGTTTAACATTAATAGATAGATGTTATCGAGTGTTATATTATAAAATCACTCATAAAAACACTAGGAAGTCTCTATATAAGTACAAATAAGGCCTCTTTACATATGAATAATACCTGAATATTTCAACATTTATTAAGTTCTGGTAAATAATAGATATATAATCAATCTCATAATGGTCTAGAAACTTATATGACTTTTCCATATTGATGTTATGTTGTACTCCCCCGCTGTAGATGTACAAGGGTATAACATAATTTAAAAAAGACTATTGGAAAAATTATTTTCATATAATAATTTGAAGACATTTTCTATATCTATAAGTATTTGATTGTTCATCTTGATATAAATTTCAAAACATTATATGGGAAAAATGGAAGAATTATTATGTTGAAGTTATTTTTTCAACCAAAAAGGTATCAATTACCATATTAGTAGACATGTTAGAGTGATATATAGAAGTATATCCTATTTCTATCTAGTGAATCCAAAAATATACACATGTGATTAATATAAAGGGAGGTAATTTTATGGTGATAGATTAATAAATCTGAACTACTACAAATGGTCTAGAAATGGCTCATGTACACCATTCAGTGGACTGAGATAATATAATTTTCATCCAATCAATTTAATCAGGAAAATATCTCTATATTTTGGAATTTATTAGGTAATGTGTATCCCATGTAACATATAAAATCTCTTAGTTTACTACAAAACATATAATTTCATAGAATACATAACATTTGAGAGGATTCTATAAATAAGAAGAATGCACTGACACCTCTTATGCCAATCAATATAGATACATATAGACCTTACCTAAGGATTGATCTAACAAATTTCCAAACCATCGAGTTGAGGCTCTACAGTCAGGTAGAACTCAAACCTAGAGGAGGGGATATGAATGATATTTTAAACATCTCTCCAACATTCTCATGATATCAATTACATATACTATACCCAATCATATCAATGTATGGAGTGATTCTTGAAAACATTACAATTATCTTTATGGAAATACACAATAGTCATTTACAAGGTCTAAATATGATGCATCATCATTTTTTTAGGTCCTAATATTGATTTCTTCTAATTTATCAAATTTTATTATTCCATTAACTCTTCCATTTCAGGCCATGATTTCATCACATAATACTTCATTGATAATAGTGGAAATGAAGAATATATTTACTATGATTTCATCAATAATGTATCCCATGAATCACCATAATTGGAATCAAGTGATGACACATCATAATTCAAAGGATAAGAAAATATCCCCATGATGATTCTAGATTGAACATTATTCCATTATATCTCACTTATTATGATATACAAGTAGATATCTAAGAGGACTAATATCTCAAATATTTCCCTCCGGCATTTTTGGAAGGTTTCTCTACCTCCAATGAAAATATCAAGTATTTGATTTAGGTTAGAGGGGAGTATGTCTGACCTATAATTATCAACCCACCTATTCCTCTTAAAGGACAATATATATATATCATTTATAATTAAGGACCATGAAATATTTTACATTAATATATAGATACCATTTATTTGGATGAAAATATGTATACCAATTAATTGGTTCTTCTAAAAATTAACTATGGATTAAAATAGGAATCATGGAGAATGAATCCTACCCACACTATTTAGTTGAATTTTTTTATGAAAAACATTTGAATTAAAATTTCATTCACGAGGTTCAATACCAAATATTACAATATAAAAATTTCCATGTCAACAAAAAAACTATGAGTATTAGGTTTACCATCATCCTTAAATATTTAAACTAGAATATTCTAAAGGATTATTTCTTAATCCCAGTCCAAGTGATGTTGTAATAATATTACCATTTTTGAAACCATATGAAAGCAAAAAATACAAAAACAATATATAGTTAAATCCAATGAAATTCGAATTTGGGGAACCATCAGCGAAATGTTTTCCTTTGTGGTGTGTTATAATAAAATCAACATTGACCATGAGAAGATCTAGTAAATCCCTGATATTACACCTTGAAAAAACCTCAAATAGATGATCGGACATTTGGGATTCCTACCATACATCAAGTTATATATTGATTTCTCCATGATAAAGGCATTGATGTTCATAATATTAATGATTAATTCTAGGAACTGTCAATGTTGTAATGTTTTTTAGATTTTTTTTATATCATATGACCATTGATCCCACTCATATACATAATGAAACTTTTTTGTATGACTAAACCATGGAGGGATCACTTGGGTCCCTCATTACTCATATGACTGATGTAATGGTGGTAAAAAAATGACTCCTCTCTTATAATAACATTTATGGATAAGGAAATGTTATAATTTTTTATGGAGAAGAAATATTATCTATTATTTTTTACAATATGAAATATGATAAATTACAAATTGTTTCATGAGGCCATTTTAGTTAATAATATTGACCCACTCAGATACATACCCAGTTATATCATTTTAATATCATTTCAGGAATGGTAGTTGGTCATCCCCCAACAATTTGGTAGTCATCTCATGTCATAGAAGAAACCTAAAGGGTTGTAATTGAAAAATATATTGAATAAAACTATTCTAGAGAAATCATATCACTGAATAATGAACTTCATGATTAATATATCACCTCTAAACATGGAATTCCCCAAATTTGGTTGATATATTTTGATGTTTCTTCATAAATTATAAAAAAAAAGTAGAATGAAAGATCCAAAATTCAACATTTCGTTCATTATAATTGTTATCGTATATCAATGGAAATAATTTATTAACTGTTATTTAATATTTCTTGGAAGATACACCAACAATTAATCAGAATAAAAATATCGTAATATAGGATTTTAGAAGGACTTATCGACACTAGTGGAACAATTTTATGTAATGGGTAACTAATAGGTTATAGTTAACAATATTAATAGTGAATATTACATTATGAAAGAATATTTTTTCCCACTTCGTTGTAAAAAATGAGGGATGATGGTACTACTCCCTACGGATCATACTCTATCTCATATACCATTTTCACAAAATTTATCCATCATCTGTTGTCTAATATAGATAATTACCCGGTGGATTGGTACTGGGATAAAACAAACATCTCCATAACATGACACATGGATTTCATCCAAGTCTTATATAATGAATTATAATAAATAAATGACATTAACACTACCTAGATAAAGGTAACTATTTTACTAGTCAACTGATATCAATAGATGTTGGATGTCCCTCATAATAAACTACCTTATAAGTAGAAATTTTTAATTATATATAGATATTGAGAGAAGATATGATTATAAGAAATAAACATTATCCTCTATAACATCATTGATTATTATAATGTCCTATAAAAAATTCATGGATTCTTCCTTTGATACACTAAATAATGATAGACCACTGTTATTATACATTATGTCCAAATAAGTTCTTACCATGATCATCATCATGGAAAAAATATCTCCTATAAAATAGAAGTATATGGAGAATTATAAAGATCAAATACATTTTACAACATTATATTTAAAAGTCAATCTTACACCTACCAGATACATTCTAATTTCCCCCAATGAATACCAAAGTTGTATCATATTGCCAAAGTGTCTTAGAAATTTTTTCTATAAGGGAAATATGAATTATTTTTATATCGTCAAGCTATATCCATATAGTCTATATATTTCCTTAGAGTAACTAACTTCAAATAAATCATGGTTGAGTCTTTATCCATCAAGGAGATCATAATGAAGGCTAGCATCATATTTTGTAATGTTGAACAACTGTACAAGAATTAGTGACCCTGAAAAATATTAGAAAAAATGATTAAATTTCAATTATTATTAATTCAAAATTATATAGTAAGGGAATAATATTCAATAAAACAACTCATTCCATTTTTTTGATGTGATTAATGGACATATTCGGAATTTTCTTATGACTATATCTATTATCCTTCACAAGATAATGGGAATGGAAAATATTCTTTATCCTGATAGCATAAAAACCCAATATATATAAATGAAACCTCATATTCAAATATATCCATGATATATGTAGATTTTGTAAACAATATTAAACATACATAACATTTCATCGTTATCTATAATCAGTTTAATGAACATGATCAATCATTGAATGACTGGATGAACTGCAACATCCAAATAAAAAAACACATTGTAAAACATATATATCCATAAAAATTAATTCACATGACCATTCAGTCTGAATGTTTACATGCACTCATTAACACCAATGGGAATTTGTGTTATCCCTAAAAAATTAGATGATAAATGGAAGTAATAAACTACTATATGAACTTAAATGAGTGGGATCCTAAACCATACATAAGGTCTACTCCAACTGATAATTTGTTTGGTGAAAATTAATGATTAAATTATTTTGGATTCCACCAATGAAATGTTTATGAAGAAATTACATTCATAACATCAAATTATGTTAACATCCCTAAATTTTTAGGATATTAAACTGTGTAGAATAATGTATAGAATTCATCATGATATAATAAAATGATTAATTTTCTATTGTCATGATAAAAAACTGCAAATCCAATGTCCATTATGTAAGACAATAAACTAAAATACACAAATATCTCTATCACATGAAGGTTCGCAACTTGATTTTTGATAGAAAATACCCTAACATGGTCTCAATTTTGGTATGATAATTCATCCATGTTTCATTTATTCTAGACACGAAGAATGATTCACAAGATCACACATGTCTTTTTTCTATTGTTACAATTGGCATGAATGTGATGTACCAAGTCCAAATAAGGGAAAAAATTAATTATTGCGTGATTTAAAACAAAATTTTGTACGGTCCAATATACATATATTTATAGAATCATTATGAGTTTATTTGAGTCTTATTCTAATTAAAAGAGAGCAATATATATGTAAGAGTTTTTGTGTGTGTATTCCCTTTAATTTTTTAATCCACCCTAAAAAATAACCTATTTTTGAATAATCTGTGGCATCAATTCTGTTAATTCAACATATATAGTGACAACTAAACTACCAAACCCAAGTTAAATTTCAATCACAATTATTGATAAAACTTGATTTTTGTCCTTGAATCATTTATTCCTATAGATTCCCTCTCCTTGATCAATAATAAAATAAGGTGTCCTTATATCCCCACATATATCAAAACTCTGTGTGGATTGATTGCTATTAGTTTAGTATACAAAATGAAATAAGGATACATTACCCTAGGCATAATCAAACATTTTATTCATGTTAATTTTCTCTCAATGATGAGGTAAACAATAATTTATATTGTGTTTTATCCTTCATTATCTCACCAGGGAACCCACATACCTTCACTTATCTAATGGAAATGAAAGATATATACATAGGGATGATTTATTAGAAGAGATATGGGATCATGGATTCATGTTAACATATATAATGTACTGATTCTATGATTTTATATTCTATGCCTAGTAACAAACTCTAACAAAATCACATACTTCTTCAAAATGATTGCATCTCTTCACTTGAATTGGGTTTTACTCCATGGATCTAGAACTATGCTAAAGCTATATTTCTATTTATAATTATTTATATTGCCTTAATTGATTATATCATAGTCATCCCTATATAATCTTAATCTACATAAGGATACCCATTATGTGAAACATGGAACTCTCATAAATCATTCAATTCAACAAAAGTGATACCCCACATAGTATATGGATCAAAACATATAAATTCATTCTATGATTTTATTCAACGAATTTTTCACATAGTGTTTGGGTAAACTTAAGTAAATCAAACTCTTTATGAACCACATATTTTCATGGAATAATATATAATTATAAGTAAATAATACTATAATAAATTTATATGCCTATGATCACATACCCTAGTGGTACATGCTCCTGCATGGCTTCCAAAAGTCCGAGATCAAATCCAGGCACGGATGAATTCATGAGGCAATATAGCTGGAATGTAAGAGGGTTCTGTAGCAGTACTACAGTATTGGTGGTACTGTAGTAGTGGCGACACTGTAGTGGAAGACACACTATAGCAGGAATAATAGGGGTGGTGGTACTGCGGCATGTATTGTAGCAGCCTAGGTACTGTAGTAGTATTGTTCACTGAGAGGCCCTTTGGAAAAAAGGGCTTTCAAGCCTTGTATTTTAAACACATGGCATTGGGTTTTAAGGACATGTAATGGGTCTCCATATACCCTGTCAAAAAGTGGTCTTTTCATTAATAATAAAATGATTCTTCGACCACAACCTTAAAAAAACAGTGATGAATATGTATATATATTCATAGTCTTATGTCCCTAAAATGCAACACATGTGGTCCACATTATAAGAAAATAATTTACATACAGTGAGAAATATACATATCCTAATTACCCTTATATAAGAACTAGGTCTATGTATAAGTACCTAGTCTATGAATTTTTTACAGTAATATATTTTAGCATAATAATAAAAATCCTCCTTTTGTAGATGTTCTATTTATGTCATGATTCTTATATTATGGGATAAATATTAAGATCTATATTTTCTATTTCTATTATAGATAAACAATTCCTAATTATCTACATTGTCTCATGGTTTTTAAACTCTTCATTTACAATGGGTCGTGTTTCCTCACACGCAACACTAACATAAAACACTTATTACATATTATATATATATAGGATGATTAATCTATGATAAAACTTATAGTGATTCTTGGATCACATATCCAAGTCCTAGTAATGAATCTCAAAAAAATCCAGGACTCATCTTGATACTTCTATCCATACAATTCATGTTATATTTCCCCTCAATGAATCCATCATTAAGATAATGGAATATTTTCGTTGTAAAATAACCATATTATACAAAGACCTTCATCATATGATTTTATATTCATAAACCATTTCATTAGTCACTATTTCCCCAATTCATTATGTTCTAATTATATAGTTGTTAAAATTTTTTATATTAATGTTCACACTACATGGTAATAAGTTATATAGAACATTATATTAGTCATATAACATTGAACTTTAATATATATGTTCCATCTAAAAAGGACTTATACTAATTATAGCGGAAAACCTTATTTTTCATAATCCAATTTCTGGAGATCCATTTCTTTTTTAGATCTTCACCAACACATTGACCCATATCCTTGAATCCAAGGGGAATAAGATAAAATTCCCACACTATGATATAAGATCTTTATCATATAGTTTTATTTTTTAAAAACATGCGCACAAAAATTATTCCATACATAACGTCCCTCTTTCTATAAAGGCACTATGAATATTATTATTTTCAATTTATAAATTCCCTTGTTCAAGCACGTTATGACATAAAAATTAAACTCATATCATGTTTCAATAAACCCCTAGTGATTTTTAAAATTTAGTTTCTATATGATATTAAACGTCAAGGTAGAGTAAAATATGATAATATTGTAAACTATAAGACATATGATCCAACCTTCATTATTGTAAATTGCTCATATTTGAGCATCCTATAACAACCAAAATTGTTTAGAGTGTTTTATTCTTAAACACCTTTATTCCATAGATGTGTAATATATTCATTTAATCATTTAAGAAATATGGGACCTTTACAATAGATTAAAATTCCCCCCGCATTGACATAAATTAGAATCATTTAGGGACTATACAAAACAATGTGTTGCTTGATTCATATTTTTTGGATACATGGAGAAATTATAATTATAGATTTCTGACCCAAACTCTATTCAACATCTACTTCATATATTTCTATAACATTAAATGGATTATTCACACATTGTTTGTTATTGATATGTTCTTGCCATATTTTTTATTTTTCCTTCCATAAATCACACATCGTTCCTACAGTGTGTGAATTACAATAAAATAATATTGTTTTTTCACTAATTATTGTATTCATGTATAATGGATAAATATATTTTTAAATGATCATCCATGCCTCCAAAATTGTCCCAATCAACTTGTAGAGTCGATAGTTTGAGTAAATGGTCCTCTAAACTTCATACACTTTGAAAGCATCACAGTCAAATCCTACATTCAAATACATTTTAGTGTTCAACCTGCATGTAATTTTCAATCTCAAAATTTTCGTTCAATTAATTTATTTTATGACGTACAACATCATCATTCCCCAATATAATGTTTTTGAATTCTCTTTTTTATTGATCCTTAAGTGGGACATCAGATCACACCCACTGTTGTTGGCCTAAGAAACACAAAATTAAATATTGTGAAAATATTTATGAGACATTCCATATTAGACTTATGATCCTCCAGTCAGGTGAGATCATGACAATCCCTAGCTATTTAATATGACTCACTTTTATTGGTCCATTTTATTAGACCATAAAATATGTACCACTATTTTCGAGATGATTAACACCCAGATTATGATCCTAATTCACTGTAGGATTCATATATCCCTCATTATTTATACTATGATTACATTTTTGGAAAAATATGTATAGAATTCTACCATAAAATATTTGTATAGAGTTATAAATACTTAATCACTGTCCATAAATAGTGAAAAACATTAGGATCAATAAATTGAAGATGAAAACAAAAAATAAATAAAACTTTTGGGGAATCTCATATATATCAATGATAACTAAGAACAGTAGTCCATGAAGTGTATTGAAAAATTTTATGTTATAATATTTTACCCTAGATATATTTTCTCTAAATAGTTTAGAAACAATCAGTGTGTCTGAATCCTTTATAGTTATATCCTTTAATGACACATAATTTATTACTCAAGTGAATGAATCCTCAAAACCCATTTATATCTATTGGTAATGATTATTTTCATCTACAATGGACACCTCTATTTATTAATGATCTTTAATGAAACAATATTCAACCCTACCAACATGATAATTCTTCATCCTAAGGAAAAGGTTATAAAAACCCAAAATCTAGTATCCTAGATCCATATTCCTTTTTATTACATTGTCTTAAAAAGGATCTAATTTGAATAAACCAATTAGTTTAATAGTATAGAAGAACTACATACATCAGTGATTACCATTTTTTACATTGTAAATAAATCATAACATGTAGTAATAGAAAACATTCAACATCTCTGAACTCGTTCAAATAATTATTATTTATATTAGGGGGAATGGAAAAAAATGGAGATATCAGACGATTTATAAGGGTTATGTTCTATGGATTCAATCATGATGGAATACTTCATAAAAACTAAGAGAAAGTAAATAATAGAAAACAAATTCCATTAACAATAAACCTCAGAAAAAAATGAATCCATGGATAACATTAAAGTAATAATATTATGGATAAATATAATTAAATTATAAATGACGTAAAATCATAACATTGAACATAATTAACATAGACATCATGATATCTCTACCTTCTAGATTTTGGTCATTGATAGTTTAAACTATTTGAAGTTATAAAAAAACACCATTTAACTTTGCAAAACAATTTGCCTCATGAGACCTTTGAATACATCGAGGGGATATATTATATTAATCCCCCATCCTTACATTGTAATTATGTCCACTTTTGTTTATTGATCAATTTAATTTATAAAAAATTATCCTTATCAATAAATTTTCATATTGAATGAAGAATATATAATATAAATATTTGCATAACCAGTCAAATAAATTTCAATAAAAATATATATATATAGAAATTGTATATGTTTTAGAAAATAATCATTACCCTGATACAAAGAATGTAGATATTAAAGATCGATATAATGACCAATGATCATAAGAAAGTAAAATTTTCAAGATATTTTTATCAATTAATCAAATAATAAGAGATAATGTTGATTAAACAAGGTTTTCATTATGATATTCCATTCCATTATGTTTGGGGGAAATTTTTAAGTCAATAAGTTATCCTTATGAATTTACATTTCCTTCTTGTTTTGAAAAGCACAAAAACCTATTTTAAGGAAAATCACATTATACCTTGTATTTTTCTTCTCTAAGGAAAATTTTCCTTCCCATGGGAAATTTTTCCTTACCACATTTATAATTGTTCATTATATTTTCTAAGTGTAAAATTTGGTTTCATACCTAAACATTAGTATCATGTAATACCTAGATAAAGATAATTATGTTTTCAGACTCCGAATTCAGACTCCGAGTTTTCTGAATTCACACTCTGAAAATTCTGAGTTCTAACTCTGAATTCCAGTGAATTATGACTTTGAACATTTTTGTTTCTGACTCTAAAATCTCACGAACTCTTACTCAGAACATTGTATGTTCGGACACCGAATTCTAATGAATTATAATTCCAAACATTCTGAGTTCTGACTCCGAATTCAAATGAATTTTGACTCCGATATTTGTTGGATTATGTTCCGAGATCTTGTAAATCCATATTCAAAATTCCCATGAAATTTAGACTCTATAATTCTATAGAGTTCTGGTTCTTAATTCCTTATAAAATAGAATTTGAATATCCTTGTATTATAGACTCCGAATTTCTTTTTCATTAAACTATGAACCTTTGTTTATTACACTCATAATAATTGATTTTGGTTATGTAACCATATTTTTTCTTACAATTGTTTTTGTTATAAAATTATGTCGTGCATTATGTTACTAAATAACCATTGTTTGAGTGACATGTGTACATGTCTCTTTTAAAGTCAAGGAATATATGACTGTTGGAGGAGGGAGTTGACTATTGCTACTGTGCCTATAAATATGAGCTCATGTGAAAGAGCTCATGAAAACGTTGATCAATATAGATATTACATGCTGTTGAAGTGATTTCTAGTGATAGAGACTTCACTGCTTTTTCTGTAGTGATCACCGTGTTCATATTTACTTAGTGAGACTCCGATTGAAGTTGTGTACAATCGAGGGCTTATGTGGATAGGAAGAAAGAGATGCCAAATACCTTGAAGTTGAGGTCTTCCTTACTGAGGATGATATAGGTTCCGACGACCTTGAAGATGAGGACTTGTGGTGATAGCAAGATATTATTCGATCTTCTTATCGAGGGCATACCCTAGTGTGGGTACGATAGACATTTTTTAAAGTATAAATCAAGGGACCTTTGTCAATGGTTGTTGGATACCCTACTCTTCGGGTTAAAAGATTTATTACTTATTACTTTTCTTGTTACATGTTTTCTACTGAATTTTTTTTGATGAATGTATAACTTTATTATACGTCCTTATACATGTATAATCTAATTTAGTGAGATTCTATATGCTTTAAGGTAGAATATTTTTCCTTGTAAACATTCATTAAGTTTCATTTTACAGAACCATCTTTCAAAATTCACATTAATAGAATCGTATTTCCTGAATCAAGCAAGTGTGTAGAGTTTGAGGTTTTGTGAATTACCTTTTTAAACCTCGTTAAACAAAACCATCAATAAATGTTACAAAGGAATTTTTTAAATAATAAAATTCAACCCTCTTGTATATTGAGCATCATTAGATACATTATTCAGTATCTCAATTATTTCG
Organism: Viscum album; assembly: GCA_963277665.1. Lineage (NCBI taxonomy): Eukaryota > Viridiplantae > Streptophyta > Magnoliopsida > Santalales > Viscaceae > Viscum > Viscum album. The sequence goes on from OY728137.1 coordinate 639,986,663, forward strand.
ATACTACATTTGGTATTATAGAGTATATCATACTCACATACCATCTCAACAATTGGTATCAGAGAAGGTGACCTTGAATCTTGAACAAATATAACATTTGGCTTCAGAATTTTGGTTCAATCTGAATTAATATCCCGATTAGATTTAAAAGATAAATATTCTTCTTTATTTTTTGGAATCATATTTTTGTACTCATTATGTTCGGATTCATATTTTTCTTAGAGATAATCTTGTTCTATATTTTTCTTACTGAGGAATATTTTCCCAATTTACGAACATTTTCTATTAACATGTTTATGTGGAATGATTTTTTTAAGATGTCAGGAATCAATATTGGGTCTATTGACTACATAAATCCAACATGACCACCTATTTTTAGGAAAATGATTATGAGTACTAGAGAGATCGCATAATGACATTAATTATCAATAATGGAGTTGATAATTTTATTATACTTACTGGTGGATATAAAATCACTGACAAAGAAGTTAGTAATTTCACCAATGAAGAAAATAAAGATTATCAACTGAATTATATGGTACAAAATACCGTAATTTGTTTTATGAATAGAAATATAAATAGCCAAATATCTTCTTGTGAAGCTATAAATAGTATCTGGAAAAAACATGATGTTACACATTTTGGTACTTCTAAAGTTATAGAGACAAGAAGAGCTATGTAGAGATCTGAATACTATGGATTTAAATTTCCTTATGGAAAACATATAAGAAATGTTCTACAAAGGTTTATGACTATCATGAATAACATATAGTCTATGGGAGAAAAAAGTTTGGATGATGATGCTCTTGTAGATAATATCATAGACATTATGCCAAATGAGTGGGAGTCCAAGAGGACAAAAATTGATGATAAGAGGAATGCCACACATATTTACGTAGATGGGATGTTTGGAACTCTTACTTATCATGATAATAGAATGAAGAGAGATTTTGATAATTTTAAAAAGAAGAATAAAAATAGAGGAGTTGGTTTTAAAACTAAATCAAATCATTTTAATGCCAAAACTCTTGATAGAGTTACAAGATCCAAATATACAATGGTTATTATCCAATATGAATTTAGTAGAAGTGAATCTTAAAAAAAACAAGTTAATAAAATCTTTCTCAAAGTATGAACAAGATTGTTGGATAGAAGAACATTCAATACAGATATAAGAAGAAGGAATGGAAAGACAAGAATGATTCAGATGTCACATGTTATGAATGCAACAGAGATGGGAATATATGGCCTCATTTTCCTATGATCAAGTGAAAGGAATGAAAGGAAAATAATTCTGATAGAAATAGAAAGAAGTAATATAAAGAAAAAGCTAAGAACGTATTGAATTCTAATGACACCTGGATTGCCAGTGGTGGTGACTCTTCAGATGAATCATTAGATTAAAAATCTTATGGATAGAAAAATATTGGTCCAATAGCCATATTACCTATAAATAATCTTTTCCTGATGGATAAGGTACACAATGCTGAATCAATGACCAATTTTTCTTCAAATAAAATTTATACCAATAATATATATTATGAATCTTCAGATGAAGATTCTTCTTCTGATGAAGATAATACTTTACTCTCAAATGAAGAAGTATCTAGGTTTTCCAAACTCCTTGAAATTGAGTATTCAAAACTCATGAAAGAACATGATAAGGAAAATTCTAGGAAAACTATTCTAACTAAGGAAATACCAGATCTATCTAAATATATTGATAAGAATATTGGTGATTTTTAAAATACTTCAAAAAATATTGAGGAAGTAAATTCTGAGAAGAATAAACTTTCTATGGATCTAGAAAATGTAATTTATAAGAAAAATGTTCTCGAGCCAAAATCTAGTTCCAAATCAGATGTTTTAGAAGACATGAACTTGGTTATCAAACTTAAGTCCGAAATTCTTTCCATGAGGAAGTGTTTGTCAATCATTAAATTCGGTAAGGAAAATTTTGATAAAAATTATTCTCAAATCTAACCTCTAATGAATAGTAATATTTTGGTTATAATAGTTCTCAATCGATTTTTAGAAAAAATTATTTTGTTCGTCAATGTGCTTTATTTTGTACTAAGTGTCGGTGTGGTGGACACATGGAAACGAAATGTTTCTTAAACAAAACTCAATAATTAGGATTTCATAAAGCCTAATTTTCTAAGAAAATGTGGGTACCTAAAATTTTTCTTTATGAAATTTCCAAATCCAAGAATGTTTGTATTCCAAATGTCTAACTCTTTTGATTTCAGGAAAATAGAGAGAGTACTAACAGTAATAAATGGTACATGGATAGTAGATGTTTCCATCATAAGACGGGTAACAAAAACTTTTTTGAAAAGATTATCGACATGAAAAGAGGAAAAGCAACATTCGTAGATAATTCTCTGGGAGAACTTATTTGTATAGGTATCATTTTTCTTTTTGTAAACAACTTGAGTTCAAATTTTTTATTTGTTAAGGGTCTTATGATCAACCTCATTATCATAACCAATTTTTTGATGAAGGTAACCTTGTGAATTTTAGGAATTATAAGTGATTTTTCCATGATTCCATGGAAGATTTTATTCATTCTTCCCATAGGAAATAGAATGTAAACACAGTAAAAATAGAAGACCTTTGGGGCCAAGAATGACCTTGACTTAGTGGAATGGAAGATCATTCTTGGTTGTGACATAGAAGGTTTGTACATTGTAACCTTAGGAACCTATGTAAGCTCTCTATGAAAGGACTCGTTAAAGATCTGTCGGAGCTAAGATTTGATTCTTCAAAAGTCTGTGACCCTTGAAAATATGAAAAGAAACATAAATCAATTTTTAAATCAATTGGTGAAGTTTAAACTACTAATGCATAACAGTTAGTGCATATGAATCTCATTGGTTTTACACAAACATGAAGCATTGGATGCAAGTATTATGTATTTGTTTTAATTGATGATTACACTAGATTTATGTCGGTCTATTTTCTAGCAATGAAGCTTGAAGCCGTCTCATATATTAAATGTTTTAGAGCCCATATTAAAAAGGAGAAAAACATTCCATTAAAAACAATTCATAGTGATCAAGATAGAGAATTTCAGAATTCTGATTTTAAAACTTTTTGTAGTAGAAAAGGCATTACTCAAAATTTCTCAGTATCAAGAACTACTCAACATAATGGTATTGTTGAAAGAAGAAATATAATTCCTTAAAATATAAGAAGAACCTTGTTGAGTGAATATTCTATAGCCAATCCTTTTTGGGCTGAAGCTGTAAGTAATTCTTGTTAATCTCTAAATCGTCTTACGATTATAACATTTCTTAATAAAATGCCTTATGCGTTATAGAATGGTAGAAAACATAGACATTCCAACTTCAAGTTTTTTGGTTGCAAAGTATTCATTCTGAATAATAAATATATTCTACAGAAATTCAAACCAAAATTTGATGAAATAATTTTCTTAGGCTACTCCACATCTTCAAAGCCTTATATTTTTTTCAATAAAAACACTTGTTCTATTGTAGAGACAGTAGATGTAAAATTTGATGAAACTGATTCTTTTGTTTTAAAAAAACCCCAAAATACATCTTCTAATGTGTTTCCAAAAACTTATTATCAACCTTTGTAAAAATATCCTTCTAATAAGGAAAATATCTAAGAAGATTCTTCTGTGGAATTTACTCCAGAAGACTTTCTTCCCTATATTGATGAACTTGTTTTACAAAATGAAAATCTGTAGTTTCTTAAGAATATTCCCAGTGATAGTCTCATTGTTGATGTAAACCAACTCATAAGGATTAGAAGTTTCTTATGGAATGATGTCGAACATCTTAAATTTCATTCCCAATTAGAACCAAGAAGCAGTGATGAGGATTTAGTTGATGATGATTGGATTAAAAACATGAACGATTAATTAAATGAATTCAAAATGAATAAAGTCTGGACCTTGGATGAAAGACCAAAGGAAACTTCTGTTATTAGAGTAAAATTGGTTTTTAGAAATAACTGTGAAGAAAATGGAATCATTGTTTGAAATAAAGCAAGAATATTTACTGAAGGAAATAATCAACAAGAGGGAACAGAATACAAAGAAACCTATTCTCCAGTAGCTAGACTTGAATATATTTGTATCTTACTTGCCATTGTATCATTCTTCAAAATCAAACTTTTTGGAATGGAAGTGAAATGTTGTTTCTTTAACGGATATGTTCAAGATGATGTTTTTGTTGAACAACCTCTTTTTTTGAAGATACTAAATATATGGATCACATTTTTTGACTTACCAAATCTTTGTATAGACTTAGGCAAGCCCCTCAAGCCTGGTATGATAGACTTACATGATTTTTATTTAAAAATAATTATGTTAAGGGAAATGATGATCCAACCCTTTTTATAAAGAATGATAAGGAAATAGTTTTGACTATTCAAATATATGTTAATGATATAATATTTGGTTCAACCCTGCAATCCTTAAATGATTCCTTTGAATATCTAATGAAATCTGAGTTTGAAATGTGTATTATGGGTGTGTTAACATTTTTCTTGGTTTTTAAAATTTATCAAAACCTAGAAGGAATCTATATATCCCTATATAATTATATTAATGATCTTCTTAAAAAATATGGATATGATAACAATAAGAGTATAAGTACTCCTATCGGTACCTCAAATACAGTTGATCTTGAAGATGTTGGGAAACCAGTAGATCAAACATCTTTCAAAAGTATGATTGGAAGTTTACATTACATGAAAACTAGTCATCCATACTTAATGTTTTCAGTATTCCTATGTTCAAGATATCAATCCAATCCTAAGGAATCTCATTTAAATTTAGTGAAAATAATTTTTTTCTATTTAAAGGGAACCATGGATTTAGGAATTGTCTATAGTTCTAGAAATGATTTTGTTCTGAATAGTTTTTCAGATGCTGACTTTGGTGGATGTAGAATGGATAGAAAATTTACATCCGAAACTTTTCATTTCTTAAGAGAATCATTATTTTCTTGGACATGTATGAAGCAACACATAGTTGCACTTTCCACTACTGAAGATAAATTTTTAGCAGCTGGAAGTTGTTGTGCTCAAGTGTTTTCGATGCAACACACACTCCTAGACTATGGTATGTGTTTTACTAAAACACAAATTTTGTGTGATAATAAAAGTTCCATTTCCCTTATCAAAAAACCTTTACATCACTCTCATACAAAAAACATAGATATTTGGTATGACTTATTTAGGTATCACACACTAAAAGGAGATATAATACTTCAATTTATCAGAACGCAAGATCAACTTGCTGATATTTTCACAAAATCGTTACCCTTTGATATATTTGAATATATTAAACATAAGTTAGGACTGATAACTATAAGGTAATACTACTTTTTAACTTTCTATTAAAACAGTCTATTTAGAGTAATAAACTTCGGTTTCCTAGGGGGGTGCATTTTGTTATTAGTTTTTCAAAATTTTAGTAGTAATGTTTTTCAACATTTTCATAATGATGTTTTGTTCATGTTTCTTTGTAATGAAGTTTTTCATGATTTCATAATGAAAATTTTCATACTTAGACTTTTTTGGTAATCAATATTTTCATAAATGAGTATTTTTCCCTACATTTTCATTTTTTTAATCAAAATTTTCAGAATCTAAATTTCTTCATGAAGAATTTTTCCTCAATACGAATAATCATCATGGTAATCTGAAAGGTATGATTTATTTCTTATGACTTCGTAATCATTATTTAAATACTAATATTTTCTTTTGTGTTTTAAACTTTTCGGATTTTAGTTTCCTTAAATATGAAAGTTTTTCATTAAAACCACAAAAGGTCAGATCATACCAAATTTTCAATGCGGCTATCATATCAAATGTCATATCTAATCAAGAGATTTCTCAACCATTGGATTGTCTTTGGAAGTTCAACCATCACATCAACGCCTATATAAAGGACCCTCGAAGGGTGATCCCACATCTGATTTCAAGCCTTGGCGTGCCGAAACTCTGCCCCCCTTTCAAAATCACATTCATAACCTCTCAAATCTTGCTCAAATATGAATGTCCAGTGATGTTCCTTCTCATGAAATTTTAACTGTCAAGTCCATTTCGGTGTGGTAGATTTATAGATAAAGGTTGGTGCATCAAAATTTCTTTTCCAAGTATGATTCCATTATATCCAAGATCATCAGGTTGAATGGATGGGAATGTGTTTGCATCTCAAAGCCAGGAGCTCTAGATTTGGTTTATCCAGATCTGTATATCGAGTTTTATGAGTCAATTTTATCATTAATGAATAATAGAGAGAAAATTTTTCCTTCAAAATCTATGGTATGACTTATGCTATATCATATAAAAAGGCATCTAGTTTAGTTGGAGTACCATTCGATGGGGAAGCTGAGTTTTGCTCCCATAAATTTTCTGCTGTACAAGAATGTTTTGTCAAGCTGAAATCCATGGAGTGTCTTGGAATTTTAGATGTCAAGACACTGAAAAATGCTAATTTTTCAACAAATAATCGGATCCTTGAATTAACGGTTAACGTTTTATCATTATGAGAAAAGGTGATAATGAAACTTCAATGAAGAGCGACATCTATATCCAATACTTTTTGGTGAATCTGAGGAAGATCAACATGATGAAGAATATTCTGATTACGATAGAGAATATCATGAATGGGAATTTGAAAGCTCTAATTATAATGTATCCTGCTATTCTTTCAAAGTTTATTGTTCGGTGTCTGGAGTCATTAAAAATTCTGTGCAGTTCCAAGCCTTGGAATTGCAAAGTTATGTTGGTAAGTGATGATACTTTGAAGAGAATGAATATTGGTTTCGCTAAAGATTTCAGAGAATTCTATGACTTACCAGAGGAGGATGTAGAAACCATTCAGAAAATGTAAGAAATATAAGAACCCTAAAAAATGTTTGAATCAAGAGGATGGTGAAAGAAGTAGGAGTGGAGAAAACCCCTAAAGCTAAGGAAGCTCAATCCACACCTCCAATGCCAAAGAAGCCTAAAGCTTATCCAAATGAGGTTGTATCCATGTGGACAGAAAATAAACAAAAATTGAATAAAGGAGGGCCATAGTTTGGTTTGGATCCTGCTGAGGCCAAGGAGTTGAAATAGAAGACCTCTAATGATCTTGAGAATAAAGATAAGGAAAAGAAGAAAAAGAATAAGATGTCAAAAGATGATATTGTGCAATCCCTTCTAAGGGATACTGAAATAGAAACCATGAATATTCCCATACCGAAATCCTTCCTGTTAGAACCCTTACCTGAAACTTCAGGGAAGAAGTACCTAGCTCCGAATAAATTCCAATAGAATGTTGTTGAACAGAAAGAATCTATGGAAGAAGTGAATGAACAAGAAAGTAGTTCTAACACAGAAGACCTCATTCAGAGAGTTGAAGAATTTCATGATGAGGAATGTGTTTCTAAGAAATTATCAATCTGGAATTCTCAAGCTGAATATTTGAAGCTTGATACTCCTGGGTTGATGAAGAAAATGAAGATGAAAGGAATAATCTATCTGAGGAATATAGTTATAATAAACATTTCATTCACCCTGAAAATGCTAAGGAAGGAGCTGAGAATAAGAAGATATATGAATATAGAGTTGTTAATCTATCTGACAGCAAACATGAGTCTCCAGATGAAGAAGTTGTTCTGAGAATAGATAAATTGAAACAGTTGGTTGAGGATACACCTAGTATTGTTGTTTTAAATAAAAAAGATGATGGTGGATCTTTGAAGAGGAAGCTTGTCGAGCTAGAGAAAGAGTCTTCACAAAAAAAACTCTCAGATTCAAATTCATCTTCCCTATGACATGATTTTGTCATTCAATCATTCAAGAAGTATGATGACACCATTCTGATCATTCTATGCATTTACTCAAGATATGAGATGCTCCAACACAGCATGAATCAAAAATCAGATTTAGTATCCATGGTGATGGATAAGTGTATCCAAATTGAGGTTGATTTTCAGAACTTATTTATCATCTATGATGCCCACAAAAAATGTTGTATGAAAATTTTTTGTTGATCAAAGACAATATTTGAAGATTTGAGAGAGATTTATGAGTATCAACAGGATGTTATAGATTATTTTGATAATGAAACTAGTAAAATCAAGGATCTCATGAAAAGATTTAAGGAAAAGCTAACCCTTGAGCAGAATACTCAGATTCAAGATGTAATGAATTAGCATGGTAATATTTATTCTGTTTCCAAAATTTGGAACAAGGAAAGGGATCTTCGGATCGAGATCGAAGAGAATCTTGTTGAGAAAGATGAGTTGTTAAAGGCTCAGCCAGAGGATTTGAAGGATCAGGAAGAAAAGATCAAAGAATTAGAGAAGAATGTAGGGGATCAGGGTCATATATTAAAGCAAGAAGAAGAAGACCACAGAGAACACAAAATGCTAAAAACCACTATGACAAAAATTGATACCCTAGGATAAGGAAGGAAAATAGATCCAATCCTATCTTTTGTTGTATTTTTTCATAGTACAAATTCTTTCTATATTAACTAAATTTTGGTTTCTCGTTTTTGTTTTAATACATTATACTAATATTTCAGGTACTATAAATGTTTTCCATTCCCTCAAAATATTTTTGAAAATCATAAATGGGGAGAAAGGAAAACAAATACTATGAAATGTAGAAATATACCTATGTATGGGAAATTTTACCTAAGGGTAAGATTTCATTACAAGATATTTATTTACTCAAGATAATGGAAAATCTCATTCCAGAAATTTAGATTATGATCCTTAGAGTTCCAAAGCCTATGTTGGAGTAAGTCATATTAATCATTTTCCATGTGTAAAGGGAGATATGTTTTATTTTCAAAGTCTAGAAAAATATTGACTAAGTCCTTTTATTCTTTTTTGTAAGGATGTTTGTGCTTTCTAATAAGGGGTAGATTTTTGAGTCAATTAGGTTTTCCATATGAATTTTATATTCCTTTATGATTGGGGGAAATTGTTAAGTCAATAACTTATCATTATGAATTTACTATTCCTTATTGTTTTGAAAATCACAAACACCTAATCTTAAGGAAAATATCATTCTACACTGTATTTTACTTCTCTATGGAATAGTTTCCTTCCCTAAAGAATTTTTCCCTTTACAAATTTTTCATTGTTAATTATCTTGTCCTATTGTAAAATTATTTTTCATATCTAAAACCTCAGAATAATGTAATACATAGATAAAGGAAATTCTGTTTTTAGAATCCGCATTCAGAATCCGAGTTTTCTGAATTCAGGCTCTGAACTTTCTTAGTTCTGACACCGAATACCAATAAATTCTGGCTCTGAAATTTGTGAGTTCTGACTCCAAATTATTATGAACTCTGACTCCGAACATTTTATATTTGGAAACTGAATTATAATGAATTTTGACTCCAAACATTGTGAGTTCTGACTCCATATTCGAATGAATTCTGGCTCTGAACATTGTAAGTTGAGGTTCCAAATTCTTGTAAATCCAGATTCCCAATTCCCTTGAAATTCAGACTCCAAAATTTTATAGTGTTCTGGTTCAAAATATCTTACAAAATAGAATCTGAATATCCTTTTATTATTGACTCCGATTGTATTTTTGATTATACTCCAAGGTTTTTATTTTCTTACACTCCGAATAATTGATTATGGTTATGTAATCAAATTTTTTCTTACACTTATTTTTGTTATAGAAAGATTTTGTTCATTCAGTCACTAAATAACCATTGTTTGAGTGACAATAGTACAGGACCCTCTGAAATTCATGGAAAATATAACCATTGGAGGTGGGATCCAACCGTTGGTACTATGCCTATAAATAGGAGTTTATTTGAAAGAGATTATGAAAATGGTGATCAATCAAGATATTACTTGGTACTGAAATGATTTCTATAGAGAGAGACTTTATTTATTTATGTGTACTAAACCTCTTGCTCAGACGTTCATAGTGTGACTCCAATTGTTGCTTTGTATAATCGAGCTCTTCCAAGAATAGGAAGACAGAGGTGCTGACTACCTTGAAGTTGAGGGCTTCTATACTGAGGAAGACAGAGGTACTAACTACCTTGAAGTTGAGGGCTTGAGGGGATAGCAAGACAGACTCTGATCTTCGTATCAAAAGATTACCCAAGAGTGAGTAAGGTATAATTTCTTGAAAGAATAAATCAAGGGACCTATATCCATGTTTGTTGGATACCCTTCTCTCTGGGTTAAAATATTTTCTACTTGATACTTGTCTTGTTACATGTTATCTGTGGAATTTTTTTTTGAGGAATGTATAACTATCTTATACTTCATTATACTTGTATACACTGATTTAGTGAGATTATATACGCTTTTAGGTAGAATAATTATCCTTGTAAACATTCATTATGTTTCATTTTCTAGAACCATATTTCCCGATTCACTTTATCATAATCGTATTCCCTGAATCAAGAATGTGTATAGAGTTAGTGGTTTTTTGAATTACCTTGCTTAACCTTGTTAAAAATAACCATCATTAAATGATCTAAAGGAATTTTTTAATGTTTACAATTCACCCCCCTATTGTATGTTGAGAATGATTAGATACTTTATTCAAAATCTATATTATTTCAATCCCACATTTGTTATTATTGTGTATATCATACTCACATACCATCTCAACATATAATAGGTGATAATCTATTCATCAGATATATATGATATTTAATAAAGAAATTTACCTTGAATAAATTATGAAAATAGATGAGAAATATGAAAATAAAAATTAATTAAATATATTTAATTGTAAAACCATGGAAAATTTTTTGAGGAATCCAATTCCATAAAATATTCATTGTGTGGGTAGAGTCTTTTATTTTTGTATACATTTAAAAACATTCATTTTTAATTTTTTCAATATTGATAACATAAATTTTATAAAATTGTAGAAAAAATCCATTAAAAAATTTTATAATATAAAGTATATAATAAAATTTCCAATGATTAAATTTAAATTGTTTTGTAATTTTTTTAACAAAACAATTACATGAAAGGAAAATGTACCTATTAAAAATAAAAATAAGATCATATTACCTCTTAAACGATTCAATTGATGATTTTCCTGCCAAAGAAGATGGAATGTATGTTTAAAATATGAAAAAACATTTTATATCCAATGTATAATAAAATATAATTGTATTTATAAGGAGATATTTAAATATTCCTTCAACAAAAATAAATTTAATCCCAAGAATGATATTGTAAAATAAAATCATAACTATTTGGTCACCTTAAAAATGTATCCACATAAAAGGGTAAACATGATATCATAAATTAATAATAATGATTAAATATATAAAAATTTAAAATATCTTAAAGTCACATTATACACATATCCTAATAATAAACACATGCATAATACTAGACATGTGCCAATAGAGTGGAAATTGAGATGAAATACCTTACCTCACACCACCCTTGTATAGAATTATCATCAACCTAAATTATAATTTTTTTAATCATTTTAATATTTTATAATATATTTATATTAATATTATAAATAACTCTTATGATACTATTATAACATATTTTCACTAGTTTGTTAGTGATATTTTATTATTACAACAGTTTTGAATGTTACTTGCTTCATTTTCTCATGGTTGTTTTGTAATAAAAGATCTAGTTTATATTAATATGATATTGTTTCAATATAAGATGTATTATATTAAATTTTTTGATATAATATCCATTAATTATATATATGTTTTGAATCATTCTTGAAATTTTATCAGTGATAAGGAAACACACCCCTTTGTGGAGACTGTATGTTATACCTACATAGAATCAACACTATCATTTTCTTAATGGTTAATCAGGTATGGAATTAAATGATATATGAAATTTGAATAATTAATTTTAATTCATAGACTTGAAAATTAATTACTAAATCAATCATTATGAATATATGTATTAGTCAGTGATGGGAAAAAAATAGTTCGTAAGGTAGAAGTCCACCATACACATGAGCGTTGATTTTATTTATCATTTGATGGAGAATGAGATCTATAATTATTATTTTATAAAAATAATAACATATTATTCGTAAATATATATCTTTGATATTATATTGTATTTTAGAAGATAATTTATTTTATTCAATTAAAATTTAAAAAATAAAAAACTTCATTAAGACAATTATTTCGCTAAGAGAAACTTTATTTAGATCTATTATTATAAACCATATGGTTTTCCTCTTTGAAGACATGTAGGAATAGAATGTGTGTTAGAATATTTTAGATATATTTTGTAGTTTGTGGTTGAGATCAATGGAAAAGTAATAATGAATAAGTGACGTGATAAAACCCGCTTTTATAATTTATGTGAGTTACGCACTAGTAATTTAAACAAAATAATATTAAGTGAATTTCTTTGAAAAAGCATTCAAAAATGAATTATATTTGTATTTAGTAAGTTTAGGGTCAAAATGAATCCAAAAAATGTTGTTTTATAATTTTATGTGATTTTACCATTTATCAATTTAGGATTCCCATGAGAAATCTTATTTTAACCTTAACTACAACGACAAATTTTTATTATTGTTCCCCTTAATTATGAAACAAAATGTAATTAAAATCATTAAAAATTTGTTCATAATGATTCCAAATATATAATAAATTTTCTAAATTTCAATTCATGTATATTTGAGGATTAAAGTTAAAAATAAACCCCCAAAACTTGTCGAAAAAGTGTTTTTGAAAAATGAGTTTTTCAAGAATAATATTATGTTAAATTTACTATATGAATACTAATAATTATTGTATAGAATTAAATTAATTTAGTTATATAAATTATATTTATATTTCATTTAAATCATTCATTGTTATATATTATTTTCCTTATAGACAATGGAATAATATTTTTCATTTAATTTTTATTTGAAAAAAATTATTTCTTACCGTCAAATTATTTTATATTTATTTACATAAATATTATAGTAATTAAATAGTTAATTATTCATATTATAACACATCTAAAATGATAAATATATAAATAATAATTTTTTAATAATTCATAAATTCTTATTTCAAGGGAAAATTTTCAAAATATCATTCTAGGATTATTTGGACACAGTATGTTCAAAATCCATATTCATCATAGCCAAGAATATTTTTTTATTCGATGATATAATAAAATATTGATATTATTATATTTTTATTAAAATATATTTACCAACAATATATAATTTATACTTGGTTATTACATTCCACCCTAATACTGAAATATTACCCTTACACTTTCCATGGATATTAAATTCTCAAAAAATAATGTCCAGTAATCTTGATAACACCCTTAAGAAACAACAATGCTTCCCATTTATTATTATATTTCCAAATTACCATGATCATTCGTGTTTTCTTATTCTTAAACATATTCTAACTAGTGTCTTCAATCTATATAGGGTATTTATAGTATTATATATGTGGTCCTAATACTATTTTATCATAGGTGAGAATATGCATAGGATTCTAAATTTAAATACATATAATTATATATTGAGTAAATAATATACTTTATAGAGGCTTGGTGTAATTTCCAAATTTTAATCCACAATGGCATTGTTTCTAGAATTTCAAAATTTCTAATATATTGTGGGATAAATTTTACCTTTATACGAAACCTTATAACAAACATATGAGGAGATTCTATTAGGAAAATGTAAACCCCTACACTAAAATATAAAACGTCTTTATATTATTGGAATAACAATTTATCATCTTTTAAACTACATAATACAAGTATGAATAGTCGTTACTATTGTAGTTGTCTCCTCAACCTGTTCTAGTCCTACAAACAAACATTCACTAACATCATCCCGAATGGTTTGAGAATGAAATCTATATCCATATTATTCTACATATGAAGCATTTGAATACATGAGTGGAAGATATTATTATTAGAAAATATAAATAAAGTAAATAAAAATCCCATATAACATGCAGGATATGTGCACATGATTTCGAAGATTCTTATATTATTTTAATTATCCATTAATAGGTTTCCTATAACTCATGATGATAAGTTGTGCTCAAATTTATTTCTATGTTAAGATTATTCAAATGAAATTTACCAAATTTCAATATAAGGAACAACTCTTGATCTGATCCAATTGAAATAGGTTCACCATAGTGTTTTATGAGATCATTAATACAGAGTCATTCAAGGTGATGAAGGTGTGAATATACTATTATAAATGAAATGTGTTGATTTTGTAACATGATATAAAATAACCATATTTCATCATTATTTCTATGATTAAAAAGTATTATGGTGAAAGATTCTATGATATTGGCATCCCATTTCAACATAATAAATTTGGAGATATAATTATTCCTCTTAGATTTTTTCTATCAACCTTAAAATATTTTTTAAAAAAGTATATTAATTTTTAATAAAAAATTTCCACATCATATTATCCCCCTAAAATGTTTAATCAAATACATATACAATTTTGTGCTACTAAGGTATAGACCATTATGCTATGAAATTCACCTAATAATTTCCTTTTCAACATAGGTATAGCAGGAACACATACCCTCTTTTCAAATTTTAGAATACCTTCTTGATTTATTATGTATTCAAATTATACATTAGTCATGGATTTAAATTTTTAAAAAAATTATCATCACCAAGATGGGATTTATTTGTATTTCTTATTATTGTTGTCATTAAATAATTTAAAAAAGGAATGATGTTTCCCCTTCCATGATAATTACCATATAAATATTCACTAAATCATTAAGTAGTAGATCTCTATCAATACTCATTATTTTTGAAAATCCTAAGATATTTACAACACAATTCATCTAATACATTATTTAACATCCATGTAAGGTAGTGAATTGAGAAATTATAATCCTTCGATTATTTTTGGTGATCTCTTTTTTTGTATGTTGACATAATTTCATGAAAATATATATTTTATACAGTCATTATTGTTTTATATCTCAAATATTTCACAGAGAGATAATGTCTCAAAATTATCAGGGGAATTATTTCGGCTTCAAAATAAATATCTTGAGTTGGATACTTCTATTAATGAGTCATTTACTACCTCAACTCATAGGTAATGGAATTGAAATTCCACATAATGATACAACAATTTTCATTTTTTGATACATAAAACTATTTCACAAATTTTTGATTTCCTCATGTAAGGATGATACTCAAAGAATTGAACAATATACAATTCAATAACATATAACATTAATCACATTCATCTTCTCAGACAAACATAACCCCTTTACATTTACTATTATTAATAATATTTCTTATCGTTATTTTTTAATGAAATATAAAATATTAACCTACAAAAAATATTTATCTACATACCATTGTTAAATTATTTGTTTTATTCCATTATTTGACTTCTTTTTTACTTCATAGGATCAATTGAGATTTCATCCTTAAAAAATACGGAAAATAAATGAATATTTTTAATTCTAGAATTATCACTTTTTTAATTTCACATATAAAACGTTTCTTCTAAGCGATTCATGAATGATCTGAAAGTGAATCCAAAAACCTCAAATATTTTATAATACTATATGATATAATCAATAAAAAATACAAAAAATTTCCAAGATATTTCATGAAAACATTATACATTATATATATAGGATCAAATTGATAATTTCTCTTTCAAAATGGGATTACTACATACTCATAATTTGCATACCTTATAAAAGATCATTAGAATATATTACTTATTTTCTCCAAGTTTATCCTATATAGAATGAAGCAAAATCATGAGCTATGTTATATTGATTTTATATGTCGTCATTGTGAGGTAGGTGATTGTTATTATTTATAATAAAATCATTAATTCATGTATAATCGATGTGCAACCTAATAGATTTGTAAATCATAGTGAAAATAATTAGGGATCCCTAAGGTGAAGAATTAGAGAATTTGAATCACTTATTATGAAACTCATAAACTGGTTTATTCAGCTCCACATTTACCAATTTGGAAATTATATTGGTACTTGTTAATATATGCAACTAATTATGGAATAAATTAATTGAAAACTCAACTTCACTCCCAGATGGAAGTCTAGGTAATTCCTCAAGAAATACATCAATTTATTCCTATATAGTATTTATAGATTAAAAATTTACGATTTTATTTTGTGTCCATAGGTTTCATCTTCTCTTATTCACAATGAATCACATTTATAAGAGGTACTGGGGGTGGATTTAGAGAAGACATAAAAAATTATGCCTCCCATATAAAGACAATAAATTCTTTATCTTCATCATAAATTGGGATTTAATTCTCTTTGGAATAAAAATTTTACATGTATTTTGAAATCTTTCTTATACCATAGATTATTACAATGACTAAATAAATTACAATAATAAATTCAATTAATTGATAATAATTAAGTGTTACAATGGGATGCAGCTGATACATCCTTATTTACATGATAATTCACTAGGACTTTTGAAATGAAACAACATCATAAATGTGTTTTGGAAATATATAATCTTATTTGAAGACACAAGTGTTATGAAAGTGTGTGAGAATAAATAATCAAATAAATAATTATCAAAATTTTATGCTATGATTATTGTTGTTACCACCACATCCTTAGGAACTTCGACCTCAACTATCATGGTCACATAAGCTTGGCCTTCTCCCCTTGGAATCTTCTATGGTATATTCCCTTGATTCAAGGGATATTGGTTTGAAAAATCCCCATTTCATCAAAGATAAATCATTGGATAACACTATTTTATTTATTCCCCTTACATTCATTAGATAGATGATCCTTATGTAAAATTTTTAAAAAACTCTCTTGACCATCAAGCATTTTATTACATATATATTTCTGCACATTTCAACTAATGAATAATGCTTAAATTTGTTATTCTTCTTTGATTTTTTCCCTTATTCATAGTGTTGGACAATTTATCATACTATTTATTTCCCAGGAATATATATGATATAGAATATTACATCTATTTTTTGTGGAACAAAAAAATATTTCTTTATATGATTAAAAGGATTCAGAAAATAGTTCCCTTTATGAGAAATGGATTAACCATATCCAATAAATATCCTATATTACATTCCATATTACATTTTTAATCCTCATTATATGAAACTATTTATTTAACTATGGAATCATAATCCAAAACACTTTCTTTTTTATTTTTATTTATATTGAGGTTTTTTCCCTTCATATTTATTTTTTCCCAGAGGGGAAATATATTTCAATGAATGTTAAATTAAAAAATCTATATTAAATGTATTATATTTCTTCTTCACGCCTAGTATTCTAGATAAAAGACCACTATTAATGAAAATGGGATTTTAGACAATATATATCTAATATATCCTTTTACATTTCATCACATTCAAAGGGTATAAATTTATTCTAAATTGAAATAATCTATTTCTCATCAACCATTGGATTAGTAGTTATCCAACAATATGTTGTACTATATCTCATAAAATAGTCCAATATATTTATATCATAATATAGAACATCATGTTGTTCATTATGGAAAAGGTTTATTTTCAAAACCTAGGTTATTATCTCAAATATGAATATGATCATTCTAGATCTAACTATATCCATATTGGCTTGGAAATCTATTAAATTACTACATTTTCCATGAGTATTGATAAAAATAATTTTTCATGGAACCATTTCAAAAAAATGGAACATACAAAATTATCTTATGAATTTCAAATCATACTATATAATTCTAAATTTAGTGTAATACAAGACATAAATTTAAAACATTTGAATTTCTAATCTTGAAATCATAAATGAGGTTCCTTTAAGAATATCATTAAATCATAAAAATATTTACAAAACACTTATAATGGGTTTTATGTTAAATTTTCATTATTATAGGAATATTACCCTTAAGTGTCATACTTGGTGCAATGTAACATACTATTCAACATACACTGGAATGATATCAATGATATTCATGAGCTTCTATTTTTTCGGTTATTGCTTCTTGATATATCTCTTATGAATTAAAATCCACTATTAGTATCTACATAAGTATGTATTGGTTGGAAAAAGAACATAATCTCTTCCTTAAATGGACATTTAAAATATTATCCTAATATTATATATACCCTCAATGTTTATGATGATGTTACCCTAATCTATTTTTTAATGAATATTTTTCACAATATTTCTATTATACAAAGACTAATACGTACTGTAGAAACCCAAACTATAGTAAATAGAGCCATTTTTATCTTTATTAACATGGAATTGATATAATGGATCTAATTATTAATGAAAAAATTACTTTAGTGGTTTGGAAAAACAAGTTAAATGCATGATTCATACCATAACATTTCAAATAAAATATTAATCGTAGTAATATAAAACTTTAAACATATATGAACACATTCGATGAATTATCCTCTATATCATATGAAAAAAAACAAAACTAAGTTTAGATAAAATTATAACATCCCAGTTAAATATAAAAGAAGACATATTTCATATTTATTAAAAAAAATTAATTAAATATTAATTTCACTTTAAAGGGTTGCTATGTTCGATTGCATACATGATACAAAACAACATGTTTCTCTAAATCATACGTTGCACACTAATAATATAAAATTATTATTTTAAATGGTAGTTATTTCCTAGACGATGTATTGGTATGATTGAATATAAATCACTACAATATTATTATACATGTTTGTAAAATGTTTTTACATTTATCCAATAAACGTTACAGGCTTAAAATATGAATGAATCTAATTTTAAGCATAAATACACTAACATTTAGTAAAAAAGTCTATTTACTACCTTTTGATGGAGAAACCTATTTAAATGTAGTTTTGGTCGTTTTCATAAGTTCTATTTGAAAAAAAGCTTCTTTAGATTCGGGACATCAAAATTTATGTTTGGTAAATTTTTTGTATTTTTCTGATACAGTTCATTTGTTTAATGAATAGTGAAAAATAATTTATTTTAATTCAAAAGTTCATTTTAATCTAATATATTTATATATTTAGATTATATTTTTAATTAGTTTAAATTATAAAAAGAATATATTTTTACCATTTATTTCTATATTTTTTATAGGACTTAATTTCATTTTGAAATTGGACATAAACAAGTATCAATCTTTTGATAGATATTGTTTCTTAAAAACACGCTATTTGTTTTAACAACAGGAATTAATTTTTAATTAATTAATTAAACAAAAATGTTTAAAATTTCGTAAAATAGACATCATTTTTTAATTCAGAATATCAAATATAGCTTAGGCTGAATTTTGCGTATTTTTCTGAAAAACTTAAATTTTTGATGAATAGTGAAACCGCTTAGTATTAGTTAAAAAACAAAATTTTTCATTTTAAGGAAATTTTACCACTTATTTGAATTTATTTTCAAAAATAAGACATACATGATTGTTATTAATATGTAAAATGTGGTTCTATAAGATGAAAATAATTTTGTTGAATAGTAACTTTTGACTTTTATTTACCACGGTTAAAGGTAAATAGGGTAATTCAAGGTAAATAGAATATTATAATAATTCCAAATAACCTTAACACTTGTCGAAACCTTATTGGTTATGTTATTTAAGACCTTGGGAATCTTTGGGTCGATTTTGGGACCCTATTGTGCCACTGGGGAGTGATAATGACACTTTAGATTATTCAATCTAAAGACAAGGAAAAAATGACAAAAACAAGCCAACGAGCATGTACCCTAGAGGTACATGCTGCTGCTTGTCATCCAAAAGACCTAGGATCAAATATGGGTAGGAGATAAATTTTTTGTACTGTAGAGGGACAATATAGTAGTACTGTAGCAGCGAAAGAATGGTAGTAGAGGCGACACTGTAGCGGCGGAGGGACTGTACCAGGAACTGTAGTGGCAGGGGTACTCTAGCAGGATGGTAACTGTAGCAGTACAATTCACTGAGGGTTCCTTTGGGGAAAAGGGCTTTGAAGCCTTTTATTTTGGCCACTTGTACTTGGGCCTACGGGCTATGAAATGGGTAACCATATAACCACTCTAAAGATATCATTCCTTTAAAATAATAAATTGTGGCTTCGACCCCATCCATTAAAAAAATTAAAAAAACAAATATCTTATTGTAAATTAATTTTTACAAGGGGTTATATAAATTATTCTTTGAACTATAAATATATATTGGAATTCTAAAAATATTTCCTATATCAGGGTATTTTTTAAAAAAATTATACATCAAAAAACATTAAATTATTAATGACACAATAATGATGGAGTATATACCTCATAAATAAAATATTTAAATAAATAATGTTATAAATAATAAAAAAAATATTTAAACCTGTACAATTCTTATTGGATGATTTTATTTCGACCATTAGTGATCTTATCTTGTACTTTAACTAGTTTTGGACCTTGAGAAACAAAATATCATTATATAATAAAATAATATTATCACACTTTCCTAAAGAGCCCCCCTTATAAAAATCCCTAACTTATATCCAATTTCTCACACCTCTAAAGCCTTTTGTCTCATACAAACTATGAAAAATTACACTCTTTAAATCCCTCTCCTCCTCCTAGAATCCTTACCTTAGGTAGAAGGTGCTTTAAAAAGTACTTTTGGTTCAAACAAAAGGATGTTACCTAAATTAGAGGTAACTGTTTCTCTTGTCTTATTTTTTTACTTCTCCAACCCCTAAAATATTTTATTCCTTTATTTTATAACAAAAATAGTATCCTTCCTATACTAGGATGTTGTTATGAAATGGATTTTAACTACACATACACACACCTCCATCTAATTGGCGAATAACATAATGTTTCTGTGGATGGAAAACTAACACCTCACGGGATGATAATTGTTTGATTATTTTCTACCTCCTATATTAGTGTCCATTAAGCTGAAAATATCATTATATATTATGTGTATTGTGTTTATGTTTTATTTATGGTTCTATATTTGTCATTTATTACCTATCATTATAGTTTCCATTATAGGTAAATACGATAATTTCATTTGAGGAAGTGCGGACTACCGCCCCCTCAAAGTGAGATGACTCGCTAATGCCATATGCTGGATGTATAAAATATAGGGATACTGATATTATATATGATATTATACTAGATTTATAATATTCCTTGGTATCATTATGATTTAATTCCATTAAAATAAGAAATACAAATGAATGTAGCATTCATGCATACGTATGGCTTACCGTCTCCATGAACGGTGCATTTTGTTTCTTAACTCCAAATGATATGTAATATTTTAAATAAAAATATATATATATACTGAATATATATGATATATATGACATCTAAATGATTAATATCATTCTAGATATAATGGACTATTGAACGCATGGACAACTTGTAAACATAAGGTGGTTATTTTTTACCCAAGTTCCAAATATCGACAAAACGAATGTTATTAAATTAAATGATGAAAAAAAATTATAACATGGTAATAAGTGATATAAAAGAAATAGAAACTTGAAAAAGGTTCTTAATCAAGTATAAATTAACTTTAGTTTATTATTCAACATATTAAAGAACGAACTGGTCATGTCAGACATGAGGTAAGGGATATTGTCTCAATATCCATTCATTGAGGAATATTTTGTTCTAATACACGACTTTATTTTATAATATGTATAAACACCTCTGAATATTCATTTCATTCAAAGGGAGTCATTTTATATGAAGCATTTTACTAAAATACAAGAATGATTGTTTTTAACGAAGGCGGTGACAATGAATTTTTTCCACCGGTGTGAGTATTATTTGATTTGTGGCTCCCATAACAAGCCATAGTGTTTTTTATAAAATACCATATACATTTTACATATTTTGTTATTGAAAATTGTTTTTATAATGGACTTATTGTTACAATCTATTTTAATGATATCTTTTATCTTTACTTTGTGTTTGTTTTATGTGTTGTGAATATTTTATAGTTCGTAGGCATTGTTTACGTATACTGGTGGTTCTGTGATAATCCTAGGGTGGGTGATCCCGATATAGCTCTCTAATACATTGGGTAATGTGATGGAGGAAAATGTGAATGTTTCTCCTAATAGATTTAGGTAATATACTGAGATGAGTATTCTAACGTAACTCCTTATGTGGCTCTGATATCTACAAGGTATGTATTGTATTAATTCCATAAGTATTTTTATAATTTTTTATTACTATGTGATATTCATAAATCTTATGTTTTCATGTGATAAGTTAGAGAGTATATGTTTTGTATGTCTTTATGACCTAATGTTTTCATTCTTTGTTTTATAACCCTTACTGAGCTTTTTATGCTCATCCCATGTTTTGAAATGTTTTCACTGGACATAAAGATGAAAAGGGTCAAGTATGGGATCAAGGAAAAGTAATGTTGTCTAAAACATGGAACTAGACATGACTATTTTTTTTCAATAGTTTTTATTTTATGAAGAAAATGGAAACTGAGTAGAAGTGATTACTTTTTAATCTTCAAAGATGTATTAATTTTTTCCTAATTCTCAAAAACACTAAACATGAAAAGATACTCAATAATAATTATTCATTTAATTAAATATTATGAAATTTATAAGGCCTGATCCATATAGTTGGTATCATAGGTTGATTTAGATAAATTTAGGAGTCATTGTATTGTTAAATTAATATCTGTAATGTAATTTATATTAATATTGAAATCATATAGCATTTAAATAATACCATGTTGTTTTGCCTAAGATATTTTTGTGTTCAAATGGTTTTCCATAGAAGAAACTGGGAAACTATGTTGGGATGACATCCGGAGGAAGAAAACCTTCCAAATTAGCATCCTGAGATAGTCGGAATAAGAACTAAATTGTTTATTGTAGTGATGTAAAAGTTGAATCAGAATATAAATGGTGGTGGGATCCATGTATGAGATTAGCTAGATCAACCATAGAGGAACATGTAAGTAGTGGGGCATTTCATGTGGAAAAATCCCCCCTAATTCAGAGGATCATCTGACCTGGTGCTATTAGAAGGGCGGAATAAAGCACTGAAAAATATTTTCAGTGTCTTGGGTTGTTCATAACTTCAAAAGGATTGTCTCATTGTTTACCATTTTGAAGGTGAAGCTGATCATTGGTGGTCGATGGTGAAAAATATTAGGGATAAGGAGGAGATTGATGCTCTTGATTGGGATGAATTCAAAGGTATTATGCTTGAGAAATATTTTCCTAATATGGTTCATCATAGAATAGGACAAACATTCCTTGAATCAGGGCAGGGGGATTCCTCGGTGGATGCTTATGAAGAAAAATTGACTCGACTGGCAAGGTATTCTCCAAATATCATACGAGATCTTGATAGTAAAATAAACTGTTTTTACTATGGATTAAATCCAATTTATTGAAGGGATTTAGCTTCTCATGTGTTCAAAAGTTATGAAAAACTTGTTCATTGTGTGGAGAAGGTCGAAATGGACTTTGATGATGATCAGTTGTTCTTAAAAAACAACAAAATAAGCGGTCAAGGTGGCATGCGAAAGGGAAGAACTCTTCAAAAAAGTATGATGGTAGGATACTTAAGTTTATAGTTTATGAAAATTGTGGTAATAAACATGTTTTGGAATGTATTTTTAATTATAGTAAGTGCTTCCGATGTGTTAAAATGTGACATATGGCTCGTAATTCCACTGATAATGATCCGGGTAAAGGTATGACAAAATATGATTTATAGTTAGTAAAATGTTTTAAGTGCAATAAAATGGGTCATTATACAAATGAGTGTCCAAAAAGAACTAAACTGAGGGAAAGCATCCAGACTACAAGAAAAAAGGTGTGGTGAAATACTTTTCAAGTACTTCAACAGATGTTGGGCCATCAAAGGAAGTAGAATGAGACACACTATTTGTTTGTTCATATTATTCCAATGTGTTGTTTTATTCAGGGTCTACACACTTCTTCATTTCTGAAATGTTTTCTAGTAAATTGGTAATTCCATATCAATATATGAATACTTAAATTACAGTAAAAACACATGGAGGAAATGTTTTCACAAAAAGAAAACATAAGAACATTCATGTCCTTGTGTGTGGAATCAATCTACCTACAAAAATTATTGTTTTTCCTCTAGTAGAGTTTGATGTTATTTTGGGTATAGATAATCTTTCTGTTTATCATGATAAGATTGACTACAAAGCTAAAGTGGTTTATTTTCAAAATCATTTTCAGTATGTATACAAGAATGATCACAGCCTTTTGATATCATATCAGGATGCTAGAAAACATGTAAAAGATGAAAATGAATGATACACTGAACATATTGTGGAAAACAAAGGAACTGTTCAGATTAATGACGTGCCGGTGGTAAATGAGTAACTTGATGTTTTTGTGATGAGTATCCTGGTATTATACATGATTGGGTAGTTGAATTTAATATTTACCTAGTTGTTGATGCTAATCCAATTTCAAAACCCCCTTATTGAATGGCTCAAATTGAACTTTTGGAGTTAAAAAATAAATTGCATGAGTTATTAGATAATGGTTTCATTTGACCTAGCACATCACTATGGGATCTCCTATCTTGTATGTTAAAAATAAAGATAGTTCTATGAGACTTTTCATTGATTGTAGATCATTTAATAACATCAATATTAAGAACATGTATACTTTTCCTCATATAAATGATTTGTTTGATCAGCTCTAGGGGGCTCAGTATTTTTCAAATATTGATTTGAGGTCAGGGTACCATTAGTTGAAAGTAATGGAAGCATGCATTCCAATGACAGTTTTTCATACTAGATATGGTCATTATGAATTTTTAGTCTTTCCTTTTGGTTTAACCAATGCACCTACCGTATTCATGGAACTTATGAATAGAATTTTCTGTGAGTTCTTGGATATGTTTTTGGTTGTGTTCATTGATAATATTTTGGTATATTCCAAAAGAAAATAGGAACATGAAATTCATATAAGGGTTTTCTTGCAAACCTGCGAAGAAAATAAATTGTATGGAAAATTCAAAAAGTATGAGTTTTGGTTTCAAAAAATTTCATTCTATGGTTACATTGTTTCAAAAAATGGAAGAAAGGTTAATCATGCTAAAAAAATTTGTTGAAGAATGGACAAGACCCAAAAATATAACTGAGATTCATAGTTTTCATTGATTGGAATGTTATTACAAGAGGTTTGTTTAATTTGTCATGGTTATCTAGTCCAATGAATAAGTTAACTTGAGAAGGTGTTAAGTTCATTTGGACAATAGAATGCGATGATTGTTTTTAGGAATTGAATAGAAGATTTGTGAATGCTTCACTTTTGGGACTGCCATCCTGAAATGGTGAGTTTTTTATCTGCAGTGATGCTTCGATGAACAGACTTGGTTTTTTCCAAATACAAAATGATCAGGTAATTTCTTTTGCTTCACGTTAGTTAAAACCACATGAGTTAAATTACACTAAAAATGATATGGAATTAACACTGTTGTTTTTTTGAAAAAAAAATTTCAAGTCATCATTTATGTGGAGTAAAATGTAAAATATATACTGATCATAAAAGTTTTCTGTATATAATCACTCATAAATAATTGAACATGAGACAAAGGAGATGGTTTGAATTAATCAAGGATTATTATTGCATGATCCATTACCATCTGGGATAAACAAATAAAGTGGCTGATGCTTTGAGTCAAAAAATTAATTCTTCATTCACCATGTTACTTTTGGAACAATATCCTTTGGTTTTTTATTTGAAAAAC
Organism: Viscum album; assembly: GCA_963277665.1. Lineage (NCBI taxonomy): Eukaryota > Viridiplantae > Streptophyta > Magnoliopsida > Santalales > Viscaceae > Viscum > Viscum album. The sequence continues at coordinate 640,012,370 of OY728137.1, forward strand.
ATTGGCATTGTAGTTGTTTGAGTATAACATTCTTCTCTTTTGTATCTGGTGTTAGTGAGATCATCACTACCAGACATAATTATACAAGCACAGTAGGAAGACTGTGAGTTATAGAAAAAGGATGAGTTGGTTCAGAAGGTTATGTTTCCTGAATTTAACATTGATTATGATTGTGTTTTGAGATTTGGAAATAGATTATGTGTACCTTGTGATTCACAACTGAAGAATGAGTTGTTATGTTAAGCACATAGTTCACCGTTTTCAATTCATACTTGCAATACTATGATGTACAATGATCTTTGGGATAATTACTAGTGGGACTAAATGAAATGAGATATTGCTGATTTTACTGTGATGTTTTTGACTTGTCATCAGGTTAAATTAGAGCAACAGTTACTGAAAGAAATGCTTCATCCTTTACCGATTCCAGAGTAGAAATTAGAAAATATATCAATGGACTTCATTGTGAGATTAGTGAAGACATCTTGAGGTAGTAATACAATCTGGGTTATTATTGATCGATTGACTAAATCTACTCATTTCCTTCCTATTCGAGATACTTTTTCTCTAGATAAACATTCTCAATTGTATATTAAAGAGATAGTCTGGTTATAAGGATTTACCCTATCCATTGTATCTGATCCTGATCCTCGGTTTACTTCACACATTTGGAATGTCCATCAGAAGTTATTGGGTACTGAATTAGATTTTAGTACAATTTTTCATCCTCAATCAGATGGGAAATCAGAATTAACAATTTAGACATAGTTGGATATGTTATGTGATTTCTTGATGTATTATCAGTGAAGCTGGGACCGACCACTTTATATTGATGAATTTTCATATAATAATAGTTTTCATTCTAGTATACAGATGGTTCCATTTGAGGCATTATAAGGAAAGCGTTGTCGAACTCCATATTTTTGGGATCAAGTAGGTGAAAGGAAGCTGGTGGGACCAGAATTGGTAGAAGAGATGGAAGTAAGGTTCAGTTGATTTATAAGAACCTGAGAACATCTCAGAGAAGGAAGAAAAGTTATGCAGATTACCGAAGGAAGGATATATCTTTTGAGTTAGGTGATCATGTCTTTCTCAAAGTTTCTCCATTGAAAAGTGGGATGCATTTTTGTATGAAGGGAAAGTTGAGTCTAAGGATCATTGGACCTTATGAAATCATGGAAAAATTTGGATCAGTTGCATATAGAGTGTCTTTAGCTCAATTTTTATCCCTGGTACACAATTTTTTTCATGTTTCTTTGAAGAGAAAGAATATGCTAGATCTATCTCATGTTTTTATCCTAGAGGTAGTTCATTTTGAAGAGAATCTCTCTTATGAAGAAAAACTAATCATGATTCGTGACTGTAGTGAGAATGTGTTGCAGAATAAGGTAATTAACCATTTTAAGGGTTTGGGGAAAACCATATGGTGGTATAGGAAATGTTGGAATCTGAAAATTCTATGAGGAATAAATTCCCCCACTTATTTTGATAAATAAAATTACAAGGATGAAATTACCAAAAGGGGGGAAAGATGTAACATCATATGTAAATAAAGAATAAGACATATTTCAGTTTATAGAAATTTGTGAATTAAATATTAATTTTACTTTAAAGGGGATGCTATGTTTGATAGCATACGTGATACGCAACAACAGGTTTCCTCAAATCGTATGTTGCACTCTAATAATATAATATTATTATTTTAAATGTGGTTATCTCCTAGTAGTTTTATTGGATGGATTGAATTGAAATAACTACAATATTATTATACATATTTGTTATGTGTTTTTACATTTATCCATAAAGGTTAGGGGCTAAAAAATGAAAGAATCTGATTTTAAGCATAAATACTCTAATATTAAGTAAAACGTTGATTTACCGCCTTTTGATGGAGATCCCTCATTAAATATAGTTTTGGACATTTTTATATGTTCTATTTCACAAAATAAAATTCCTCTTTAGATTCAGGACATCAAAATTTACTTTGGGTAAATTTTTGCTATTTTTTTAATAAAGTTCATTTTTTTAATGAATACAGAAAAATACTGTATTTTAATTCAAAAGTTCCTTTTAATCAAATTAATTTATATGGTTCGAATATCCTATTAATTATTTTTAAAGTTTAATCACATTATATTTTTACCATTTAATCCAATGTTGTTTATTTGAATTAATTTCACTTTGAAATTGGACATAAATAAGTATCAATCTTTTGATAGTTATTGTTTCTTAAAACCACGCAATTTGTTTTGATAATAGGAAATAATTTTAAGTTAATTAATGAAAATTATATGTTTATAATTTGGTAAAATAGACATCATTTTTCAATTTAGAATATCAAATATTTCTTAGGCTGAATTTATCGTATTTTTTCGAAAAACATCAATTTTTGATGAATAGTTAAACCACTTAGTAGTTGTTAAAAAAAATTACTTTTTCAATTAAAAGAAATTTTACCACTTCTGTGAATTTAATTTCAAAAATGATACATACATGGTTGTTATTTTTAAGTAAAATTTGGTTCAATAAGATGAAAATAATATTTTGTGAATAGTATATTTGACTTTTATTTACCATGGTTAAAGGTAAATATGGTAATTAAAGGTAAAAAGAATATTATAATAATTCAAAATTACCTTAACGCTTTTCCAAACCTGATTGGATGAGTCGTTTACGACCATGGGAATCTTTGGGTTGATTTTGGGACCCCATTGAGCCACATGGGATAGATAATGACACTTTAGATTAATTAACATATGGTAATGGAAAACACGACAAAAACAAATATCTTATAGTAAATTAATTGTTATAAGAGGTTATAAAAATTATCATTTCATCTATAAATATTCATTGGAAATATAAATATATTTCCTACATTATGGTATTTTGTTTATAATTTTTAGACATCAAATAAATTAAATTATTTATGACACAATAATGATGCAGTATTTACCTCATTAATAAATGATTTAAATAAATAAGATTATAAATAATATACAATATCCAAAACCTATTAAATTCTTATTGGATGATTTTTTTCAACCATGAGTGATCATATCTTCTATGTTAATTAGTTCTGGACCTTTATAAATTTAATATCATTATATAATAAATATTTTTCACACTTTCCTAAAGAGCCCCTCGTCCCCCATATAAAAATCCCTCAGTTTTAACCAATTTCTAACATCTCTCAATCCTTTTGGAGGCTCCATACTCTTCAAAATTAATTTCCCTAAATCTCCCTCATCCTCCTCGAAGCCTTACCTTAGGCATAGGGAACATTAAAAAGTCATTTTGGTTCAATCCAATGGATGCTTCCAAAATTAAAGGTAATAGTTTCTCTTGACATCTTATCTTTATTTAAATTCTACAACCACTAAACTATTTTATTCCTTTATTTTATAAAAAACGGTGTCCTAAATATAATAGGGTGTTTTTATGTTAAGGAATTTATCTACACTTATACACACCTCCTTCTGATTGGTGAAGAACATACTGTTTCTTTGGATCGCAAACTATTACCTCACAAGACGATTATTGTTTGATTATCTCCTACCGGCTATCATAGTGGCCATTAAAATGACACTATATTTATATATGATATATATTATGTTTAATTTTTCTTTATTCTTCTTTATTTCTAGGTTATAGTATACCTTTGTAGTTTCTATTAAGTGTAAACATAATAATTTCATTTGAGGAGGTGCATACTACCACCCCATCAAAGTGATATGAATCGTTAATTCCATATGTGTGATGTATGAAGGATGTGGTTAATGATATTATATATGATATTATACTGGAATTATAATATAACTATTTATAATTATGTTTTAACTACATTAAAATAAGAAATAGAAATTAAAGTAGCATTCATTCGTATGTACAACTTACAGTCTCCATGAACTGTGCATTTCATTTCTTAACTCCAAATGATATGTACTGTTATATATATATATATACTTGATATATATGATATATATGACATCTAAATAGTGAATATCATTTGGGCTATAATGAACTATTGACCTCATGGAAAACATGTAAATAAAAGGTTTTCATTTTTTACTCGTGTACCAAATATCAACAAAATAAATATTATTATTTTAAATGATGACATAATGTTTATAACATGGTAAGAAGTGATATAAAAGTAATAATAAACTTTAAATTTTTCCTAAAACAGTATAAATTAACTTTAGATTATTATTCAAGAGATTAAATAATGAACAGGTCAATTCAGACACGAGGTAAGAGACTTTGTGTCAATCTCCTTTAATTGAGGCATAATTTGTTCTAATACATGACTTTATTTTATATGCAATATGAACACCTTTTAATTTTCATTTCATTCAAAGGTAACCTTTTTATATGAAGAATTTTACTAAATGAAAAAATGGAATATTTTTTTAACGTAAGCAGTGATAATGACTTATTCCACCGCCGCGAGTATTATTTGATCTTTGGCTTCTTTAAGAAGCCGTAGTTTTTTAAAAAAAAGAAAATAAATACCATATACTTTTTATGTATTTTGGTATTTAAAATGGTTTTTATAATAGATTTATTATTTCAATATATTTTAATGATATATTTTATCTTTCTATTGTGTTTGTTTTATGTGTTATGAATATGTTATTGTTATTGGGAACTATTTACATATACAAGTGTTTCCATGATAAACCTAGGGCGGGTGTGACATGGATAGCTCTCCAATGCGTTGGTTAATGTGACGATAGTAAAAAAGAATGTTTCTTCTAAGAGATTTATGGAATATACTGAGATGGGTATTCCAACATAAATCCCTATGTATCTGTGAGAGCTACAATGTATGTGTGATATGAATACCATAAGTATTTTTATGATTTGTGATTACCATGTGTTATACATAAATCTTATGTTTTCATGAGTTAAGTAAAAGAGTTTACATTTTGTATGTATTTATGAACTAATATTTTTTTCGTTTTTTTATAACCATTAAATGGAATTTTATGCTCCTCCCATGTTTTGAAATGATTTCAGAGGATATAAAGATGAACAGGGTCAAGGATCGGATCAAGGAAAAGTAATGTTGTCTAAAACATTGAACTAGACATGACTCTTTTTTTCAAGAGTTTTTATTTTGTGAAAAAATGGAAAATGAGTAGACGTGTATACTTTTTAATATTTTAAGATGTAATAGTTATGTAATAATTCTCTAAAACTCTAAACCTGGAAGGATCCTCAATGTGAATTATTCATTTAATTCACTATTATGAAATGATTTAGGACTGATCCTTATAAAAATGATTAGTAAGGGCCATTTACATTGGAATCTATCCCAAGAAAATAATTCATAATCAGTATGGATTTGAAAATAAATGAAAACTTATATTATCTAATCCTAATATGGATGTTGAAATGAATCATTCAATTATATTCATGAAATAATATAATTGATAAAAATAAATAAATTCATCATATTTAAAATTCATAATATTGGATGATATGATCCTACACATCATGATATACATACTATAAATTACTTTTACTGAGATAGTTTAAACAAAGTATAGGTATAAACTAATTTCTACTTCAATTTGGCCAGTTAATTTGTCTTATAAGACCTATCAATGCATCGATGGGTAATATAATCCCTTGTCTCACCCATCAATACTTGTCTAATGAATTCCACGTATATTGACTGATAAAGATAATTTATATAAAATATTACTTATCAATAAATGTATTATTTGATTAAATAATATAGATTATCGATATTTAACTAGTCTATCAAATACCATTCATAATAAAAAATAATATATATTAATGGTGTATTTGTTATCAAATAATTATATCCATTATTCATATAAAATAATTATTAAAGATAAAAAAATATCTGGTCATCGTAAAAGTGTGAATATATCATTTAATAGTTAATGACATCAAAAATTTTGAGGGATAAGTGATGATCATTGATTAATTGTAAATATAGGTTATGTTATAAAATAATACTCTTTTGATAAATAAGAAAAATGGGAAAAAATATAAATAAAATTCATAAACATTTTTCATCATAAAACCAATGACTCTTTTCAAGTAATATATATTAATAAAACATTAATAGCGGCATGAATATAATTTAGTAATGAGTAAAAAAAGCAAAAAATATGAGTTTTTGTGATAATAGTAAAAAAGGAACCTTGTAAAAAAATTAAAAAAATTCCATTAAAACAATTTTAAATTTAAATTATAGCATAAAATATTCATTTATTAAAAACAATAAATCAAGTTTAAAAAATGTGTCCTTGGAATAAAAATGTACTTAAAAAATAGATTTAAATTTAAAATTATTATTTCATCATTTTGACCTTGATAAGAGGAATACATGGGAAAAATATGAAAATTACATGAATATTTATATTAGAAGAATTTATATATATTTTGGGAAGCATATAATATACTTTCACTTTAATGAAAATTTATAAAATCCCAAAAATAAAATTTTAAAATAAATTATCGCTTCATTGGAAATGCTCGAATTGTAACCCCATGAAATAGAAAAAAGAAAAAAACATATAATAAATTATAAATAAATATTCATGTTAACTACCTCAAATTATATGTACATACAACACCTTAAAAAAACAGATGCATAATACCAAATATGTCTAAATGGGGTGGAAATTTAGGAAAAATAGCATACACCAAACAACCATTTTGAAGATAAAATTTTAAAATAATTTATAAATGTTTTTACTTGTTTATTAATTGAAAATTAATATTGAAATTGATAATTTATTATATGATGATCTAATAAAATATTATTAACTTTTTGTTAATAATATTTCATTATTACCACTATTTCATGTGTAAACTGCTTTATTTTATTACTCATGATTTGTCCCAACTATTATTGATTATTATTAATAATATATTGTTATTGACTATAATGAATTATATTAATGTTTTAAAACTAATATTTATAAATTAGGTAAAATTATATAATTATTTTTAAAATTTTGACATGGAAAATGAAATGTATTACCTCGTGGAGGTGGTAGTCCATACGTACGCATGAGGGATGATATTGTTTCCTTAATTAAAGAATTGATAATGAATAGGAAGATATTTTGAACTTAAGAATCTATATTAATTGATCAATATCACATATATTCAGTAGTTCCATCATTTTTACAATCCAAGTGAGTTGGTGATGAAAAAACAATTACATCTCTTCATGATGTATTACCCCAACATGCTCTTAAGTGATGATATTATTTTCCCATTTATTGGATAAAAAGATGGATACATATTTATTAATCAACATAATATAATATTATTATATGGGATATATTAATTTTATTATATTTTAGGTTTTAGGATATAAATAAATGTTTTAAATGATGAAGACAAAAGGACGAGCTTCATTAGAATGAACTATATTATCTTATAGATTCCTCAATTAGATATGTTATTAAGATACATAGTGTAAATATATTTAAATGAATAGAAGATTTATTACATGAATATGGATATTTTAGAAGGATTTTGGTTGTTTTTTTAAAAATAAATTGGTTTAGATGTGTGATAATGTTAAGGGATGAGGTCTCATTTCAAAATCGAGGTTAGTGTCACATTTGTTAATTTTCCAAGTATCAAAATTAAATTAATTCACATTATATGAAATTGGGATTAAAAATTGATAATTTTAAAATTTTATATGGATAATGTAAAAGTAAAAACAACTAATGAGATTTTAGAATTTTTTAGACATTTAAACCCATTCCTTTTTTAGTTAACTATACATTAAACATGCTTAATACATAAACATAGTGTCCAATTTATACTATTTTTAAACTTTGTTATCACGAGAAATAAAGTATTTGTCATTAAAACACAATGAAATTAAAATTTAAAACATATAAGAATTATTATAATATTTAATTAATAATATTTTGTAAATTTTTATTTAAAAATAATCCTTCAAATCATGTCGAATTGTTTTTTTACAAACTGTATTTTTGAGGCACAATATAATCATACATTAACTATATGAACATTAAATAATAATTATATAGATTTAAATTAAAATATTTATATTTTTTATATAAATTTACTATAAATTATTCATAATTATTGATCATCTTTATTAATTAAGGTGGAAAATTTTATTTATATCAAAATAATTTTTTGAATCATATCTCTTTTTACCTATAATGATCATATTCTAATATCATCCAAATATGTTGTTAATATATGTTGTTTTGTAAATATTATAACACATTAATGAATGATGGATGATTCAAACCCAAAATTTTTATTTATTAAAATGAAGCTTATTTCTAATGGAAAAATTAAAAAAGTCATCATAAGCTTATTTTGACTAAGTAAATTCAAAATCATTATCAATCATATCAAATTATTATTCTTTTTTTGGTGTAATTAAATATTAAAATGAGTATTTTATTATAGTTTTATTAACCTAAAATTGGCACGTATTAAAATGAATCTTGGGTATTATAGAGGTGTTATAATATATTTTTTCTTGAAAAAATCACTATTAAACCCATAATTTGACTATGGTACGTATTCATACCATGTGTACCTACCCTATATCATAGAAGAATTATTAAAATGTTCAAAATTATGAATTAAATAATATATAATTTGGCCATTCATTTGTATTTTAATACCCTTTTTATTATACATTCTTGTATCATAACAGTTTTTTATCAAAGAATGTGACATTCAGTTCACATGCACTTAATAGTCCATATTGGACGACCCAAAAAATGAATGAAAAAATGTGTAATGAAACATAAAATTATATATTATTATTCAATCCAAGGGATCATATAAACTATAATTTTTTTCTTCATTCATATTGCGTTTTCGTCACTAATGTTTCTTTACCGATTACCTTAACTCTTAGTTAATGTTATCTAACCTTAAATATCAACTACATTAGTATAGAATGAATTACAATATTCTTCAGAAGGAGGGACAAACAAAACAAACCGTTATAAAAACTAGAAAATTGTGTCAAAGAATAAATTATAGTCTCTTATCACTATTCATGAATCCTTCATGAGATCATCAAATAATATCTCATAAAATTTCATGTTCAAAACTCTATAATGTAGTGGAAAAACAAAATAAACTAACCTCCTTCCTTATTAGTCTCTCTCATAGGAGTATTATAGAAATGTTGGGGATATAAAATGAATGGTACTGAAAACTTATTAGAACCACAATATTATACTATATGAATAAAATCCATGTTCACAAGTCCCCTCGACTAAGTAAAATATTAATGAACTCCTCTATATAGGATATATTGGTTAATTAATCCATTAAAACCCCTTAAATTTATTATATTATGCTACTTGATTATCATCTGGAACATTAGACCATCATTCTTAACATTCCCATCGTGATTCATATCATGATGATGAAATCATCTCAAATTTTAATACTCAAAATAAACTTTTATGATAATGATATGCACCCATATACACATTTGTCTACACACATCCCTGAGGAAATAATTTTACACATATGAATGAACCAAATATAGTTTACATTGATTTTATACATTCTTCTACATGTTCAGGATGAATAACTCTATAGAGACCCATTTTAGACCTCCAAATGCACAAAATATTGTGTTTGATAATGGTACATATTTCTACACCCATCTACCAACCCACAATTGTGAGGAGACTCCCTTTACTAACTATGTGTTGAAAAATATATCTATTTTTCTTATAATAGGAATGAAAAACAATATTCATATTGTTTGGTGTCCTTAGAACAAATCTCCAATATATCTTAATTCATGAATAACTAAAAAGGAAAATGTTATTCCACTTTAATGGTACCCCTTGATCATGAATAATTATTAGAGGACCAACAAAGACACATATTAGCTAAAGGGTTGTTTTATATTGATCCATTGTTACAGTATTCAATATCTAATACAAATCATTACCATTATAAGGATTAATAAGTTTACCCTATAAAATAAGATATAGAGTGAGAAACATCTCTAATAAGATTAAATTTTGACAATATATTTTCTATGGTCCTGTCTTTTTGTTGATTTATCAATCTAGATAAAAGTATTACATGTCATGGTGTGGTTATGGGAATATAATTATGTAGTAAAATGCCAAAATGGTAGTAATTTTGAAACTAAATAAATATAAAGGCCAAATCACATTATTTTTTTAGAAGGTAAATATTTTTTATGAACTATGTGATGAAAGATGATGTAAAAACTATCAATCATATCATTTCTTCTTATACTAATAGATGAGGAAACCATTTATGAGTCATTACATGGAAGTAAATATAGATAGAGTCATTTTTTGGAGAGACATATATAATAAAACTCTAAAAATAATTAAACAGAATGATTTCAAATTGAAACTATTTTAACTATTTAGTCTCTACATGCATCGGTCAGCTAGTAAGTAATCTACATGGTCAATATGTGAACATATTTTTTGAATAGGGTAAACTTCATGAAGTATAAATTTATAATATATACTTAATTAAAATATTCTTAATTTTATTATTGGAAATAGAATTATTATTTGATTCCTATTTTTTGTGGAGAGTACTTTTTAAGGTCGGACACCTTTGGGATGTTAAGTGTCCTCAAATGATATCTTGTATTTTATGTAGAAGATAGCACTCTTAGAGAAAGAGTAAAATGGGGGTTAAAATGTAGAATTATATATCATACCAATCTCAGTATAGATAATATATTTTATAATATGGTCAGTCCAATGTCCATGAAATCATCTTCTAGTCATTGATAACTAACCCAATTCATAGGTTGGAATTAATAAAGGCCCATAAATACTGAAAAAAATAAAAAATTAGTTTAAAAATGATAGATGATTAAAAAAATGTATAACATTATGTACATTAAGATGGAAATTCTCCCTATAAAAAAATACTTGACAAAGAATAGTAAAATTCATTATCAACTCATCCCTGTGAATAATCATTGTTTATGACCCACATATGTAATTTTTTGGCACCATTTCGTGACCTCCTGAAGTATTTTGGTCCCTATCACCCTTATTTAGTACCATCATGGGCTCCCTAACTTTATGAACTCTAAATAACATTCATGGGTACATCCACCACTAAAAACAAAATTACCCATTACTTTACCACCAAATATCATGAAATTTTATATATCACATTAATAAATAACATGTATGAATTTTTGTGAGGGGATCTGATAGTGAGTTGATGGAGGTGAAGGGATGATTTTTGAGATAATATCGAATTGGAACAAAAAATATGTTTAAGTAAAGAGATCATCAAAGAAATCCTAAATAAATTTGATCATAAGTAATTTTAGATGAAAAATAGGAAACAATAATACATAATTTCTATTCCTTCATAACCACATTGTGAGGCATGTGTCAATCTAGGTGCATCACATGGACCATCTCCATGATTCCATTTCACAAGGCCTTTACTTGTAAAAAAAATTAATATGGATACATCTCATAAGTTTGGTTCAAAAATCCCAAGAGGAAAATTCATGATGTTTTGAGTTTTTTGTCCCGTCATTAACTAATGGCCATTGAAGCCTCTTTATTAGATATAAATGGTCATCGAGTGACACATGGTCTCAAAAAGCCTATTATCCATAGGATATTCATTCGACTTATATTAGTAATTCCTAATAGTGTGGAATTTTACATTATTTAACCATTCAAATAATCATTAAAATTATTAATATGTAGTACTCTCAAATGTATTATCTGTTGTAGAGAATTCCAAATTAAAAAACTCTGACCCAAATGAACTTCAAAGATATCATTATAGAGTCTAAAACACCAATAAAGTTATGTTAAGATCTTCTGCAATGGCACCTAACATAAATGATCATGTTTTCAAAAATTATAGAGTTCCCTCCATCTATTATATATTAAAAATATAAAATTATTGTCTAAGATTGACCTCCCTATAACATAGAACCATTAGGATTATCATAACCATGTATCACCTAGATAATGAAATTCCCAACAATGAGGGTGTCATAGAAATTTAACCTTGCGGATAATGTTTAACCTTATTTATAATGTTTAAACATTATTTTCTATTCCACTCAATTGTAAATATGGTAATAATATTTTTCCAGAATGTATAAGTCTCTAATATCATCCCACTGATGGATTCATCACCATGATACATCATTGAGATTTTCAAATCAATACAATTTAATCATAAAATCATTTCCAAGGTGTTTTCAAGAACTTTTAACTCTGAAGGACCACATAGGTCCCCCTTTTTCAGTATATGTTACAATAATTTCCTTGTTAATTATGCTATCTTAAGGTTTTATTAATGATCCATTAATAACATGGACCTCCCATGAATAGGCCCCACTCAATCAACCATTTATACAAAATTCATGAAAAATGTATCCTAGTTGTAGAATTGTAAACTACATTACAACATCCATTCCTCATGATGTTAAAATCCATGATACGATCCAATTACATGAACTTAAATCATTATATGTGAACTAAAATTTCATTGATTCATAAATTTATGAGAAAAATCATATGCCTCCTTGAGGTTATAACCAAACATCCAATTGTTTATGTCCCCTATATAGGGGAAATATTCTTTGTGACGAAATTTTTCAATCTTCAAGGTGTGATATTCTATTTGAGACCACTATTCACACTCTATAAGTTTATATTCATAGTAAATCCATCTTTATGTTGAAATAATCTTCACGAAATCTCATATTTCTTACATTGTCCTATTATATTCAAATACCAACAATTTTTTTCATATTCGATCAGAATCACACTCATTAAACTACATTGCAATGATGGCATGTCGTTTTTTGTGGGAAATATCCCCATCAGCTAAAAAACCACATATATCATAGGGATATATTATTAATTAAACATACCCATACTCATTGAAATATATCCACTTTGACGTAAACTAGAAAGGTTCATTCATATATAATTCTAAATTAAATAACATATAAACTCCTCTCACATATAATTCCAGTCTAGATGAATTTAAACTACGTAAATATTATATAGGATTCATGGCCTTAATGGGAACCACATGACCTTTATCACATGAACATAAAGGATATGATGTGCTTTATTTTGTGACGTCAAAATATGTGTTTTCTGATTTCCATCATATGAATATATAAGAATCTCCTCAATCCCAACACCATAATGAGATATAACCTTCTTAAAAAGTGATAGAATGATGAGGCTCCAACAATGATCCATTATATATAAGTATAAATAAACTATAAAATAAAATATGGATAACCTATAAAACATATAAATAAAATCATTCATGGAAGATGTATGATACATAAAGATGTTCACATAGTTGGAGATCCACTTCAATATATAAATGTTCACATCAAGGCATGATTTAGATATAGTCACTAGTATAGTGGTAAGTAGTCATTCGATAATATTTGGTAATTATTCATTAACTGTAAAGTCCCGTAAAATTCAAGGGAAATTTTTTCTTAATTTTATTTGGAATTTTACAAGAACGTGGTTTCTGACGGCACCTGATTTCGAGGCCCGGTGTGCCCAGAATAATTTTCTGAAGTTTGGCTCGGGTACGTTCAGTGAACGAACGAGTGGAAATTTCTAACATTTGATCCAGTGCTCGGAATTGAAATCCAAGGACACTGATGAACTCGCAGCGCCGATATTCGCTTAAGGATACATTTTTCGAGGTTTCATTTTATGTGGAATGAAAGTTAGTTTTGGGAATAATTAAAAGAAGTTAAATAAAATGTGGAAACACGATTTATTTTTATCTTGTTGGTTAACTTCTCCAAAAGGGAGTTAGGGGTGGGACCCACATCCACTTAACCTCCCTTGACAGGATTAAGTGTGGTGGGACCCACACGAACCCCAACACTTCACCTTCTTTTTTTTAACTCCCTTTAACTCCTCTTTTAATGAACTTAAGAACTTGCGTTATTAAATGGGTTGAGTTGTTTAATTTCAAACCATTGAATTTCAAAATGGTTTGACTGTGTAAATAAAATAAGACTTTAGATAATTTTATTTTGGTTAGAATTCTCTAGCCATCTTGAGAGGTTTTTAAGAATTCTCTCCAACTTCTTCAAACATTGAAGAAGAACGCGAAGAACATTCGGACATCGACGAAGAACGCCACGTTCTCAGGAACCGTCTTCCACGACGCCATACCTGCGACACCGACGACGTCTCCTTCCACGTCTTCTCTTCCACGACGGTTTCCCGCGACGAAATCTCCATCAAAGAGCTTCAAATCCTCGCTTCATGACATCGATGTCCTTTTTCCGCGACGCCGATCACCGCGACGCTCGTCTACCGCGGGTCGTTGACGAACATCGTTCTTGAAACCGAGGTAGGGGTTTGTTGTTGTTTACTTTATTTATTCTCGTTATTGGTTCTAGCATGACAATCTTGAGGACAAATGATTATGTGCTATCGTCTATCGAGAGGGGGGGGGGACCGCACAAACATGGCCGAACCCCCCTCCATTGTTCTTGAATGTTTCTTGCGGGTGAAACGTGAGGGCGTGGTGCCGTCGCACCACGCAGATATCTTCCGAAAATTATTGCGCGGCGTCGTCGCGCCGCGCCGTGGAAATATTATCATGAACGCAACGCCGTCGGGCCGCGTCGAAGGAAACCGAAGGCACCGTGCCGGACAATGAAGGTCGCGGCCGGTTCTGGGCCGCGGCGGAATGAGAAGACCGGCGGCCAGCCGGGATGCCGGTGTCGGAAGCCGGAAAGGGGACCGGCCTTGCCTGTCCCATTGAGGAAGAACCGGCCGGCCAGGTCGGGCCTGTCGGATGGGAGAAAACCGGGGGAAATAATTTCCCCCGGCCAGCCATAATGGCCCCCATTATGAGGGGGGCCAGTTTCACAAAGGGGGGGCAGGCGCCCCCCCCGTTTCCAGTAAGCTCGGCCTTCGGCCGAGTTGGCAGCTCGCCCAGCGCGCTGCCTTGCGCCGAACCGGCGTGCCGGGCCGCGCCGCGCCGCGCTGCGCCAGGCCGGGCCGGAACGTGCCGCGCCGGGTAGACCCTGTCCGGGGCGGGTCGACCCGGTTCGGGCCATCCGGGGGGTCTCGGGCCGGGACGGCCCGGGCCCGACACCCCCGTTACCGAGCGGTTTGGATTCAAATGCCCATAACCTGGGCAACGGATCTCCAAACGACACGCCGTCAGCGGCGATGCGATCCTTGGATCGAGAAGGTAGTTTCGGTATATCGCACTCAGTGTTTTGGAATACTTTGAGTTCGGCCGGCTTGGTTCGTACACGAAACCAACCGGGCCCTCGGTGCGGAAACGCTCATATCTTGAGCTACGGACTTCCGAATGACGTGCCATCATCTTTGTTGAGTTACTCTTAGTGAGACGGATCTTTTGGCTTACTCCGCCCAAGGTTTGGACGCAGGTGGAGTACGGTCGGGTTGGTTTTGCCTTAAAAACCAACGGGGCCCCTGGGACGAAAAAGCCAATAACTCTTAGACCGGGTGTCCGATTGATGCGCCGTCTGTTGCGTTGAGTTCCTGTTGACGATACAGAACTTTTGGATACATCAACTTTGGACTATGTGACAGTTGATGTATCAGCCTCTCCGCTCGTGGAGCGGACCCTCCCGAACGAGCTTGTTGTGTGCGAGAACCCTAGAGCTGGCTGCGACTGTGACTGCTACTGCTACTGCTACTGCGACTGTGACTGCTACTACTACTGCTACTTCGACTGTGACTACTACTACTGCTGCTACTGCTACTGTGACTACGACGACGACATTACAGAGATCCTTTGTGGATTCGACGACGACTACAACACTCAGCGATCCTACGTGGATCAGTGCTACAGGTCCTGTGTGGGCCCAATCCTGTGTGGGTCTGATCCTGTTTGGGTCTGCACTCAGTGGTCATGTGTGAACCAGTGCCTCCAGGTCCTATGTGGGCCTGATCCTGTGTGGGTCATTGCGGGGGTTAGAAACCTATCGATCCATCGTGGGTCCGATGACTTAGATGGATCAGTGATCATCTTTATCGTTATCCGAAGAAGTATACCTGTGTGAGTTGAATCCTGTTGCTTTCCTCTGTGGATTGTGTTGTGCTATCCTGTGTGGATTTCATTTTTCTTTCCTGTGTGGAATACGTATACTTTCCTGTGTGGACTGAGTTTTACTTGGGCTCGGAGGTTGGAGCGTATTGGAATTGATGACTTAGGTATATGTATGGGCATATACCTATGCAGTGTCGGTTGTTACTTCATGTTTGTATCTTTCCTTTGTGGTTTATCCTTTGTGGATTTTGGGAGACCTTCGGGGGTCTCGGGGTCCCTACTGAGTAGCTTATACTCACCCATGCACGGGCTATGCCCGCACTACATTGTGTTGGTTGCAGACGACGGACATCGTTGATCGTGGCTGAGGCTTGCAGAGCAGAATGGTACCTGGAGGTGGACCTCTGGGCGGGACGTGCCCGGAGCGGACGGCGGGACCCGAGGAGTAGTGGAGCTATCTCTACCCACCCTTCAGGTGGTATTTCCAGTGGACAACTTGGTGTAGCGGCTTTTACTTTACTGTTGTTGTTTTCCCTTTCGATTTGTACTTTACATTCAGTTTGGGTTTGTATACTGGCCCATTTACTTTTCCGCACTTTCAGTTGTACTCTGTTTTTACTTAGTGTTTACTTTTCTGCTTGCTTACTCTATGGTGTTTGTTTACTTTTCAAAGGCAATACCTTCCATTTTTACTGGGTTTTACGCCTTGGTGCTAGTCGCCAGCCCCTGGCCTATGGAAGGCGGGCTTGGGGTAGTCACGGCACGGACCCCGAGGGTGGGTCGTGACAAATTGGTATCAGAGGAGTTCAGATCTACCATGAACTCTGATCTTTTCTATGTGAAGCAATAATGTTTAGCGTATTGAGTGTGGTTATCAGTCCAGGGAGTCCAGTGTTGGTGCAGTGGCCGACGTATCCATACACCAGGACCCTGACTACTGATTTCTGACTTAATACACGAAAACATTGATTGCGTGTGTGTTTCAAAGTTTTCTTTGTGATTGCTTTATATCAGCTCACCAAGTATACTGTTCTGACAGTGGAACACCTGTTTCCTTTTCAGGATGGCCCCACGACGGCAGCCATCTAGGGTTCCGAGAGTCGAGTGTGACGATAGCCCACCGAGCGATGAGGCCTCGGTGCATGGCCCTTTGTCAACAGTGGCACTGGCGGTAGCTCTACCCGCCGAGCCACCGATGCTTCCAGCACCAGCCGCTGAAGATGCACGTCGCCTTGGAGCTCTGCACGAGTTCCAGCATCAGCGACCACCTAGGTTTCGTGGGGAGACGGACCCCCAGGCAGCAGAGGACTGGCTCGAGGCAGTGGTACGAGTTTTTAGGCTAGTGAGGACACTTGTAGACCTCATGGTGATCCTCACTGCGAGCCTACTACACGCAGCAGCAGGACGATGGTGGAGCTTGATGCTCCAGGTGCACGATGAGGCATCTATACTTTGGACGGACGTTGAGAGCCTCTTCCGCTCGGAGTTCGTCCCAGCCACCCTTCGTGCGGTGCGTATCCAGGAGCTTCTTCAGCTGCGGTAGGGCAGTATGACGGTCACTCGGTACTTGGTGAGATTTACTGATCTCTCGCGCTACTCGACCGACATGGTACGGGACCCATTCTTCTGGGCCCTGACCTTCGAGCAGGGTTTGAGACACGAGATCAGGGCATCACTGATCTCCCTCAGCATACCGACTCAGACAAGAGTACTGGAGAGGGCCCTTTTGATCAAGAGATTCGTTGATGAGTCTACACCATCGCTGAGACCCACCGCAGGGTGGAACGTGGAAAATTCATCTGCAGCAGGCAGTCGACGGATGACTCAGTGGTCCAGGCAGACCAGACCTTCAGGCAGACGACCTCAGGACACTGGCTCAGCAGTGCGGGGCACACAGCGCGGAGCCAGTCTTTCGAGAGGCAGACAGTGCTACTCGTGCGGCGGGCAGGGCCACATGGCTCGTGAATGCCCGACCCGCCGTGCCGAGGAGCAGTAGACGGTTGAGGGACCACCGAGGAAGAGGTAGAGGGTCGACCGTGGCGGTCCGCAGGGAGGAGGCGGATGAGGCATAGGAGCTGGCCGAGCAGCAGGTGGTGGGCGACGCTTTGAGTCTCTGCCACCACCACCACCACCACCAGGAGGTCCACCCCGACCATAGGGAGCTGGCGGGCAGAGACAGGCACAGCTCCAGGCAGCAGAGGCCTACGACCACGGCGCACCCGAGATGATTCGAGGTACTATCTGTGTCTATTCCACCTTTGCTGCAGTACATATAGACGCAGGAGCGAGTCACTCTTTCATAGCCGCTGCCCTTGTTCGGAGCTCGGAGATTCCGACAAAGCCGTTGGCTCGATCCTTATGGCAAGAGACTCCTACGGGAGCAGACTCGACGATTACGCACTGGTGCCGGTAGTGTGAGCTTACTCTAGTAGGCGAGAGCTTCGGCTGGGATCTTCTTGTAGCAGCGTCGAGGGCTTATGACGTCATCTTGGGCATGGATTGGTTATCTATAGTCCATGCACAGATTGACTGTTTTAGGTGCAAGGTGCGATGTGTACGCACCGACGGGAGCAGTTTCACCTTCACCGGTGAGAAGGGAGCCTTTGCAGCACAGGATGGACTTCCGCGGAGGAGAGGACAGCCCATCACTCATCAGTTGGCTAGCCTCATCCTTGGAGAAGTTGACGTGCGGAGTCCTGGTTTTCCTGTAGTGGTGGATCAGTTTGCGGACGTTTTTCCCGATGAAGTTCCAGGGCTACCTCCTCACAGAGAGGTATACTTTTATATTGACCTGTACCCCGGGACAACCCCGATATCCACTCCAACATATCAGATGGCCCCCTCCGAGCTTCAAGAGCTACAGGTACAGTTGGAGGACTTGCAGGGCAAGGGGTTCATCCGATCCAGTGTTTCACCCTGGGATTCCCCGATATTGTTCGCCAAGAAGGCAGATGGGAGCTTGCGACTTTGTGTTGACTATCGTCACCTGAACCAGGTGACAGTGAGGAACAAGTATCCGCTATCGATGATTGATGACCTCTTTGATCAGCTCAAGGGATCACGGTGGTTCTCGAAGATAGACCTCAGGTCAGGCTATCATCAGCTCAGAGTTAGAGATGAGGATGTACAGAATATGGCCTTCAGATGTCGGTATGGCCACTATGAGTTCTTGGTTATGCCTTTCGGTGTAACCAATGCTCCAGTAGTGTTCATGGCCCTCATGAACAGGATCTTTCAGCCATACCCAGATCGATTTGTCGTGGTCTTCATCGACGACATACTGATTTACTCGACGACTAAGGAGGAACATGCATACCACTTACGAGTTGTACTAGACACACTCCGAGAGCACCAGCTTTATGGTAATCTCTCAAAGTTCAAGTTCTGGATACGTGAGATCCACTTCATGGGACACGTCATCTCTGAGGTGGGAGTTGCAGTGGATCCCGCGAAGATCGAGGCAGTGCTAGCTTGGGAGCCACCCAAGAACGTGATGGAGGTTCAGAGTTTCTTGGGACTTGCTAGATACTATCGGAGATTCGTGCCAGACTTCTCTAGAGTTTCAGAACCTCTCACAGCTTTGACGAAGAAGGGGAAACCCTTCGTGTGGTCATACAGATGTCAAAAAAGCTTCCAGGAGCTGAGACAGAGATTGACCAGCGCACCTATCTTGAGGTTTCCTGAGGAGGGAGTAGGGTACGTAGTATACTGAGATACATCAGGGACCAGACTCAGATGTGTTCTGATGCAGGAGCGGGTAGTGATCACCTATGGATCACTTCAGTTGAGGCAGTATGAGTAGAACTATGCTACCCATGACCTGGAGTTAGCAGCAGTGGTCTTCGCTCTGAAGACATGGCGACACTACCTGATGGGCGAGCGCTTTACAGTCTTTTCTGGTCATCAGAGTCTCAGGTATATCTTCTCACAGAAGGACCTTAACCTGAGACAGCAGCAATGGCTCAATTTCCTCCAAGACTATGACTTTGAGATAGTCTATACTCCTGGGAAGGGGAACGTAGTAGCTGATTCCCTTAGCAGGAGTACAGGCACTCAGGTACTTGAGGAGGCAACGGAGCAGCTAGCCTCTTTGTAGATATCCTTTGTGGATAGAGATGGAGCAGCCTTCCTCCAGTCTCTCACAGTCACCCCTCCACTACTGCAGCAGGTCAGAGAGGCACAACGTGAGGATGCTGACTGTGAGACACGGCGTGCACAGATATCCTCGGGACAGGCACCTGATGGTTTCTCCCTTGGAGCAGAGCATGACATCCTTTTCAGAGGACGTACCATGGTACCAGTCACTTTGTGAGAGGATGTGCTGAGAGAGTTTCAGACTTATCCTTTGGCGGTACATCCAGGAGTGGAGAAGATGTACCAGGATCTCAGGCGACAGCACTGGTGGCCGGGCATGAAGAAGGCTGTGGCAGAGTTCGTTTCTCGATGCCTCACCTGCCAGCAGGTGAAGGCAGAGCATCAGGAACCAGTAGGCTTGGTACATCCCTTGGAGGTTCTGGAGTGGAAGTGGGACGGTATATCTATGGACTTCGTGACTGGACTTCCATGCACTTCCAGATGCCACGACTCCATTTGGGTGATTGTTGACCGCCTCACCAAGTCGGCACACTTCTTACCCATCAGAGAGCAGGGCTCAGTGGAGAGCTTGGGACATCTCTACGTTCAGTAGATTGTGCGGCTCCACGGTGTGCCATCATCTATCGTCTCCGATCGAGATGCTTGCTTTACTTTCCGGCATTGGGAGGGGTTATAGGAGGCGTTCGAGACACAGCTACGTCTGAGCACAGACTTTCACCCTCAAACGAATGGTCAGATGGAGAGGACCATTCAGACTCTCGAGGAAATGCTCTGTGCATGTGTCCTCGACTTTGGTCGTAGCTGGGAGGACCACCTACCCTTGGTGGAGTTTGCGTACAACAACATCTACCACTCCACCATCGGGATGGCACCGTACGAGGCGTTGTACGGCCGACCTTGTAGATCACCTTTGTGCTGGACAGACCCTGGGGAGTCAGCACTTGTGGGACCGGAGATGGTCCAGGCCACTACAGAGAAGGTCCAGGTCATCCAGGAGCGGATGAGGACAGCTCAAAGCCGACAGAAGTCATACGCTGACAGGAGGCGGAGGGAACTAGAGTTCGAGGATGGAGACCATGTCTTCTTGCGGGTCTCACCTCGACATGGTATACGGAGATTTGGCCGGGGCGGCATGCTATCTCTGCGCTTCATCGGACCCTTCCAGGTCCTCAACAGGATTGGCGAGGTGGCTTATCGCCTGCTCTACCACCTCAGTTTCACCGGGTGCACGACGTCTTCCATGTATCTGAGCTGAGGAGATACGTGCACGACCCAACGCACATCATTGACCATGGAGAGATTGGCATTGACGATGGAGCGACTTTTGCGGAGGTTCCAGTGGAGATTGAGGATCGACAAGAGCGGGTCCTACGTGGACGGTCGATTCCTCTAGTGCGCATCAGATGGCAGCACGGGAACCTCCAGGAGAGCACTTGGGAGCGGGAGGCTCAGATGCGTGCTTAGTACCCTCATTTGTTTTCCTAATTTTTGATGTATCTTTATGGGGACGTAAAGCCCTGAGGTGGGAGTAATGTAAAGACCAATAAAATTCAAGGGAAATTTTTTCGTAATTTTCTTTGGAATTTAACAAGAACGCGGTTCATGACGGCACCTGATTCCGAGGCTCGGTGTGCCCGGAATAAATTTCCGAAGTTTGGCTCGGGTACGTTCAGTGAACGAACGAGCGAGAATCTATAACTTTTGATCCGGTGCTCGGAATTGAAATCCGAGGACACCGATGAACTCGTAGCACCGATATTCTCTTAAGGAGACCTTTTCCAAGGCCACATTTTATGCGGAATGAAAGTTAGTTTTGGGAAAAATTAAACGATGTTAAATAAAATGTGGAAACACATTTTATTTGTAACTTGTTGGTTAACTTCTCCCAAAGAGAGTTAGGGGTGGGACCCACATCCACTAAACCTCCCTTGAGAGGATTAAGTGTGGTGGGGCCCACACAAACCCTAACACTTCACCTTCTTTTTTTTTAACTCCCTTTATCTCCTCTTTTAATGAACATGACAACTTGGGTTATTAAATGGGTTGAGTTGTTTAATTTCAAACCTTTGAATTTCAAAATAGTTTGATTGTGTAAATAAA
The DNA here is from genome assembly GCA_963277665.1 of Viscum album. Classification (NCBI taxonomy): domain Eukaryota; kingdom Viridiplantae; phylum Streptophyta; class Magnoliopsida; order Santalales; family Viscaceae; genus Viscum; species Viscum album. The sequence continues at coordinate 640,034,648 of OY728137.1, forward strand.
ATAAGACTTTAGCTTATTTTATTTTGGATATAAATCTCTAGCCATCTTGAGAGGTTCTGAAGAATTCTCTCCATCTTCTTCAAACTTTGACGAAGAACACGAAAAACATTCGGACATCGACGAAGAACATCACGTTCTCGGGAACCGACTACCGCGACGCCATACCCGCGACACCGACGACGTCTCCTTCCATGTCATCTCTTCCGCGACGGTTTCCCGCGACGAAATCGCCATCAAAGAGCTTCGAATCCTCGCTTCACGACATCGGCGTCCTTTTTCTGCGACGCCGATCACCGCGACGCTCATCTTCCGCGGTTTGTTGACGAACAACGTTCTTGAAACCGAGGTAGGGGTTTGTTGTTGTTTAATTTATTTATTCTCATTCTTGGTTCTAGCATGACAATATTGTGGATAAATGATTATGTGCTATCGTCTAACGAGAGGGGGGGGGGGACCGCACAAACATGGTCGAACCCCCCTCCTTTTTTCTTGAATGTTTCTTGCGGGTGAAACGTGATGGTGTGGTGCGGTTGCACCACACAGATATCTTCTGACAATTATTGTGAGGCGCCGTCGCGCCGCGCCGTGGAAAGATTATCATGAACGCGACGCCGTCGCGCCGCGTCGAAGGAAACCGAAGGCGCCGTGACCGGAGCGGGGCCGCGGCGGAGGGGCGCGGTGCCATCGCACCGCGCCAGAAAATGAAGGCCGCGGCCGGTTCCAGGCCACGGCGGGACGAGAAGACTGGCGGCCAGCCGGGCCGCCGGTGTCGGAAGCTGGAAAGGGGACCGGCCTTGCCGGTCCCTTTGAGGAAGAACCGGCCGGCCAGGTCGGGCCAGCCGGAAGGGATAAAACCGGGGGAAATAATTTCCCCCGTCCAGCCATAATGGCCCCCCATTATGAGGGGGGCCGGTTTCACAAAGGGGGGCAGGCAGCCCCACCCCCCGTTTCCAGCAAGCTCGGCCTTCGGCTGAGCTGGCAGCGCGCCAAGCGTGGTGCCTTGCGCCGAACCTGCGCGCCCGGCCGGTTCGCCAGGCCAAGCCGCGTCGCGCCGCGCCGGGCCAGGTCGACCCAGTTCGGGGAGGGTCGACCTGGTTCGGGCCATCCAGGGGGTCTCGGGCCGGGATGGCCCGAGCCCGAAACCCCCGTTACCGAGCGGTTTGGATTCAAATGCCCATAACATGGGATAAGGATCTCCAAACGAAGCGCCGTCAGCGGCGATGCGATCCTTGGATCGATATGGTCGTTTCGGTATATCGCACTCAAGGTTTCGGAATACTTTGAGTTCGGCCGGGTTGGTTCGTACACGAAACCAACCGGGCCCTCGGAGCGGAAACACTCATATCTTGAGCTACGAACGTCCGAATGACGTGCCGTTAGCTTTGTTGTGTTCCTCTTAGTGAGACGGATATTTTGGCTTACTCCTCCTGTGGTTTGGACGTAGGTGGAGTAGGGTCCGGTTGGTTTTTCCTTAAAAACCAACCGGGCCCCTGGGACGAAAAAGCCAATAACTCTCAGACCGGGCGTCCGATTGACGCGCCGTCTGTTGCATTGAGTTCCTGTTGACGATACAGAACTTTTGGATACATCAAGTCTAGACTATGTGCCATTTGATGTATCAGCCTCTCGGCTCGGGGAGCAGACCCTCCTGAACGAGCTTGCTGTGTGCAGGAACCCTAGAGCTGGCTGTGACTGTGACTGCTACTGCTACTGCTACTGCGACTGTGACTGCTACTGCTACTGCTACTATGACTGCGACGACGACAGTACAGAGATCCTTGGTGGATTCGACGACGACTACAACACTCAGCGATCCTACGTGGATCAGTGCTACAGGTCCTGTGTGGGCCCGATCCTGTGTGGGTCCGATCCTGTGTGGGTCTGCGGTCAGCGGTCTTGTGTGAACCAGCGCCTACAGGTCCTATGTGGGCCCGATCCTGTGTGGGTCATTGTGGGGGTTAGTTACCTATCGATCCTTCGTGGGTCCGACGACTTAGATGGATCAGTGATCATCTTTATCGTTATCCGAAGAAATATACTTGTGTGAGCTGAATCCTGTTGCTTTCCTGTGTGGATTGTGTTGTGCTATCCTGTGTGGATTTCGTTTTGCTTTCCTGTGTGGAATAAGTATACTTTCCTGTGTGGACTGAGTTGTACTTGGGCTCGGAGGTTGGAGCATATTGGAATTGATGACTTAGGTATATGTATGGGTATGTACCTAAGCAGTGTCAGTTGTTACTTCGTGTTTGTATCTTTCCTTTGTGGTTTATCCTTTGTGGATTTTGGGAGACCTTCGGGGGTCTCGGGGTCCCTACTAAGTAGCTTATACTCACCCCTGCACGGGCTCTGCCCGCACTACGTTGGGTTGGTTGCAGACGACAGACAACATTGATCGTGGTTGAGTCTTGTAGAGCAGAACGGTACCTGGAGGTGGACCTCTGGGCGGGACGTGCCTGGAGCGGACGGCGGGACCCGAGGAGCAGTGGAGCTATCTGTACCCACCCTTCAGGTGGTATTTCCGGTGGACAGCTCGGTGTAGAGACTTTTACATTACTGTTGTTGTTTTCCCTTTCGAGTTGTACTTTACTTTCAGTTTGGGTTTGTATACTGGCCCATTTACTTTTCTGCACTTTCAGTTGTACTCTGTTTTTTACTTTGTGTTTACTTTTCCGCTTGCTTACTCTATGGTGTTTGTTTATTTTTCAAAGGCAATGCCTTCCCTTTTTACTGGGTTTTACGCCTTGGTGCTTGTCGCCAGCCCCTGGCCTATGGAAGGCGGGCTTGGGGTAGTCACGGCACGGACCCCGAGGGTGGGTCGTGACATTAACAATCCTTAAAACTATAATGGAATCCTAGTGTAATCATTAATTTGAACCCCCATAGTATTTGATGATCCATACCTTCAATCCAATCTATCAATGTGCAACCGAATGTGTATTTGTCAAGTGCAATCAACCTCTAACCTCCAGAATGTTGGTCTGTATTTTCCAAAATCAAAACTAGGTCGTGTTTCATGTCATAATATTTTTCTGCACATAGTTATATTGAATTGATTTTTGACATTATAATTGAGATACATTTTATTGTTAATTATCATGATTGATCAAATTTAAATTTATAGTAGCATTGAGACATTTATAGACACCAATATTTTCATATGTTTTTGAATTCAAGAATCTATATTTGTATTCAACACTACAATGTAGAATTGGGTCACATATTTTGGATGATTAATGTTGGATCAATTTTTTCTAAACTCTAAGATAAGCTCCAAAAAATTTATGAGTTCTTCCAAATGTTGATTTGGATATATTTTCTTAAGTTATTACATATGAAATTATTCATATTTAATTTAATGATATCCATCCAAAAGTTTGTTTGGAGGATATTTATTATATGGTTTTGATTTTTATTCCTATGTTATTGTATTCAGAACATTATAATATGAAATGAAAAAAATTATATCTGTATTAATTTCATGTTGTATATTGATGGAGATATGCTTTAATTCATTGATTTTATATGATTCAATTATGAAAATATCATAGTGTTTGATATGAAGAATCTCATTCTATATGACATTTTTGACCCCAATGTTTTTATTATTCCTTGGAGTGTGCTATAAATATTTATGTGATACAGATATCCAATAACAACATATATCTCATATTAAATTGGATGATTTGTTAATATCTCAAAATTTTGATCATTATAATATACGTTTTTCATGGTATTTATGATTCCTTATTGATGTGATGTTAATAATTAATGTTTTGGAGTCTTTCATATTGACTATATTATATAATAATATATTATATAGTGTAATATTCATAATAATTTATTTAAAGAGATTATTAAAATGAGTTATAAATATGAAGAATTTAACAAAAAAAATTGAATGTATATTAAATGAATGGATACATAGTTAACCTCATCAAGTGATGTATAAATTATCCAAACTAGTACAATGGTAATGGTTTAATCATGAAAAAGTTTACACCCCAAAAGTTCACATTTTTTCCATCCTCATTTCCAATAGAGACATACTAGCATACCAGAGGAGTTATAGAGAATACCACCATAATGTATTTTAATTGTATAAGTCATTTTGTGTGTGCTATTTTGTGATTTTAGAATTTATTTAACATTTTTTAATATATGATTTTTTATGTCTCATCTAGGGTTTTTGTGGATTTAGAGGTTTTTATAAGAAATTAATACAGAATAAATCATTACAACTATTACGAGAAATAATGTGGTTTTCTCTAGATAATGATACAAAATTATTTAGAGGGGAAATAGGAGGAGAATTGTTTTTAAAAACCTTGTGACATTCCCAAGGTAACCCTGTGACATATATTAGAACATGAATCATTTCCAAAACATGGTTTTTTGAAAACTGCACCCAAATCATGACGGTTTCGTAAATTGTTAGTCGCCCTCAATTTATTGTTGTGTAATTTGGAAAAACATGGGACCAAACTACACATAGAAAATTTAATAATCAAATTTTATTTTTTTTAAAAATAAACATCATGAATCCCCAAATATTTTATTATACACTAAGGGTGTTAAGACATACGAACTCTTGTTGATCTTATTATTGAATTAATTTTCTCTATATAAAAATTCCATCAGATAAGGATATTTTACACCTATATATTTCAAGATAATTAATGAATAAATATATCTTCATCATATTATTTCTATAATTTAACTATTATAAATAGAAAATATCATAAATCCAAACTATTATGTCCAGGTATAGGAATTTAAAAATCATCAAATTATATTCCATCTACATTATCATGGAAAAAAAGCAGGGAATCCATGTTTAACTTAATCATTCTTGGATTCCTCTATATATTTTAATTATGTTATATCTAAAAATGTAAGTATAAAAAAATCATAGACATTAACATGTTCTTCCCACTATATCTTCAATATGATATCCTAAGACTGATATTTTGTGTGGGATATAAGGATCATTGGTATGTGAGCATGATTCAAGTGGTGAAAAATGACATTGGTATATAATACACTTAATATATGATCTAATATTCCATTTTATGGAAATATATAAAAACTATATGATATGAAATTATTTTTTGAATTTGTTTGACCATCAAAACCTTTCTTGATATGAAATGATTTTTTGTGTCTTCCCCATGATACATTTCATGATATGAAATTATTATATGTCTGTATAGTTAATGATATTCCTTGCAATGAATTATTAGTATATATGAGTTTGTATGTAATGTAGAATTTTTTAATTCTTCCACAAATTTATAGGTGTAACCTTCATGGATTACATAATTCATTAGAATGGGATCATGTTTGATGTGACACATAATGATTTTAGGGGGTAAATGAATGATATAAGGTGGTAAATAATGGTCTTGTGGCCCTACATGATACCAAAAGTGGTTCTTTATGGACTGAACTGAGATGGTTGGGGGATATAATTTTGTTCTCTCAGAAGTTGATAAATTTTGTGGGAAATGATGGATTTATTCATAAAGAGGGGCATGGTGGTATTTTTGAATCATCTATGACTTATTCTAGCAGTGTGAACCATTCAAAAATTCATTGAAACTAGAAATAACATATCTTCTCTCACTTAGTTGAAGCATGTGGGATTTGGGATCATGGTATCCTAAAATGTGCATTATAACCAAGAATGTAATTTTGAATTATTCATTTACATTCTATCATTGAATAATGTTTTATATAATGTTTTTATATATGTAAAGGACAAATTAGTGGGATACAACTATGATTACAATCATTATATGAATATAAATATCGGTAGAAGTATATACTTTTTGATAACGGATCTAGTAATGAGGTAGTGGCCTATTTTTGGTGGCTCTACTTGAGGGGCATCTAATATGGATAGAGTTATAGTGGACCCCATGTTACATGTTATGGTGTCACTTATTCTCTTCAAACTTCATTTCTAGTGTAGAATACATATAATTGGATGTTTGTTGACTATATTATTTTTCATATTAAAAAAATATTATTTCTTAATTAATAACTATTTATTTTTAAATTTATTTATATATTTTTCATGTATAACTAATTTTTGGATATTTTTATTTAGTTAATATTATCAAATTTCAAATGTTTATTCCCTCAATGGTGTTCAAAATTTACATTCATATTTGGAGGAATTAATGAGGTCATGTCAAACTCTAGCCTCAGCATAGTAATTTTACAAGACCAGTTAAAAATTGTTTCAAATATGTTTTCCTAGGACATGATATTGGAGGTTTTTAGAATGGAGTTAGGATAATAGAAACTTTAGTGGATGTGTAATGGATATCTCTAAATAGTTGATGTGAAATTGAACTCCCTGTAATTTTAGAAATTTTGATTTATATTATATATTTATGTATTATGGTTTAATGTTGATCAAAACTATTATTGTGTAGTATCATTTTTTTGGATTTTGTTGAGATCATGATTAATGTGTAGATAATGTAGGTGCACATGTCATGTGACAATTTTTTGATAATTAATAAGGGTTTAATTAATTATGTTCTAGTTATACTCTATTATGTCTCTTATGTATACCATTGATAATATTTAATTATTTGAGTTGGATAATTTTATATTATATTATATAATAATTACTATGACCAAATGTGCATACATGAGATAACGTCCTAGATAAACATAGAATAATTCTGTTTGATTTCAATTAAAACATATGAATAAGATATTAATTTTATTTTAAAGGAGATTATTTTTTTGATAATATACATTACAGGCAACATTGGGTTCTCTGAAATCTTACGTTGTACAGAACATTATGTTTTACCAAAAAAACAATACAATAATAATAATAATAATATTTTAAATGGTTGTTAACGCATAACCATTGAAATGGAGTGAATTAATATTATTAACTAAATATTGAAATATTTTCTAGAAATTATTAAATAATTATTTATCTATTACCAAAATTATTAGAAATGGGAATAAAAACCAATTGAATTCAGATGGTTTTTTAGAAAAAACTTATTAAAAAAGATAATATTTGTGTTTTCAAAAACCATATCACTCTTTATGGATTTTTGGTAATAGAGAATATTTTTTATTTTATATATATAAATTTGTAAATTCATTTTATTCATTTTCTAGATATTATATATGATCAAATTCATTTTTTGGATATAAGAACTATTTTTTAAAATATGATGTTTTACCCCCTTTTGATGGAGAACCCTTTTTAAATTTACTATTTGTCATCTTTATATGTTATATTTGATAAAATGAACTTCTAATTTAGAAGTGGGATATGAAAATTTACTTTGAATAACATATTGATATTTTTTTATTACAATCATGTTTCGATGAATAGTAAAAATACGATGAATTTTAATTGACATCAAATATTTCCATCGAGATATTTTATAATGTTAAATAATATTATTTAATTTTTTTAGGGTATAAATGGAATATTTCTTTATCATTTAATCCATTTTTTTCATTGGATACAATTTCCCCTTGAAATTTGAAATAAATACATGTCATTATTTTGATATTTATTACTTCTTAAAACCCCAATTTGTTGGTTTTGGCAATGGGAATTAATTTGAAATTAATTTCATCTAATTCTGTGTTATGAATTTGGAGAAATGGTTTCCATATTTGGACTCAATAGGTCCACAATTTTTAAATATGTACCTTTCCTAGACATTATGAATAGTAAATTTAGTAATTATTTTATGTACCATGGTAAAACATTCAATCTGGTAAACAAGTGTAAAAAAATATTATAATAATATTAAACTACCGTAGCACATGTCCTAATCTTATTGGATGAGATATATCAGACCAAGGGAATCCTTGGGTCGATTTGGTGACCCCATGTATCCACTTAGGAGTGATAATGACATGTTATGTTAGTTAATTTATCTTTAAGAAAAATATGACATAAATTTGTATATTTTATTAAAACAATTTTTAATACTATCTTATATTAATGATATCTTAGACTATAAATATTCATTATAAATATATATTTAATTCCTATATCATGATATTTTATATATAATATTTTAATGTTATGTAAATAAATTTAATTATGACACAATGATGATGTAGTGATTGCTTCATTAATAACAGATTCAAATAAATGATAATAAAAATATTAAAAAATTTAATAGGGTTATTTTAATATCATCCACGAATTTCATAATTTATATTGACATATTATCTTTGAGTTCAATCCATTTTTTTCAATGAATCAGGTTATTATTAATTTATAAAAAATTCATGTATTAATAGTTTCCAAAATTGTTATAAATCATAACATAAAATATAAAATATTTTATTAATTTATATTATATTTATAAAATTTTAAGATTTATCTATATGGATAAGATAAGTCCAAATTTTTAATAAAAATCATTTTTTTGTTCATTTGACATTATATGATATATACATTAACCCACAATGGGTAAATAACATTATATCACAATAAGATTAAAAAGGTGAAATAAGGGGTAAACAAAAAAAGTTCATAAACTTGTCAAACAACTATTGGATGATGGGTATTCAATCAAAAAACATATTATCTTATAAATAAATATGTTTTTGACCATTTGTAATCGAAATATAAAATATAATAAATTAATATTTCAAGACATTTCTAAAGTTCCCCTCCTACCTCATATAAATGGCCACCAACTATACTAATATAATCAAAACACTAAAGCCCCTTGGATCATCCAAATTGTGATCAAATAAGCTCCCAACATACATACCTTCCCCTTAGAAGCCTTTCCTTGTGTAGAAAAAATTTTAATAATTCTTTTAGTTTCAAATCAAAATAAGTTACACGATTTAAAGGTAACGCCTTCTCTCAAGATTCTTTCATTTATTATCCTTCTCCACTCACTGCGTGATTATTTTAATTTGAATAAATAACAACACTAGTATCCTCAATATAGTGTGATGTTTTTATGAAAATTTTTCAAACTACACTTTCACACACCTCTATCTAATGGATACAAACATATTGTTTCAATGTACCACAGACTATTGCCTCGTGAAGCGATGACTGTTCAATTTTTCCATATCACCTCTCAGGGGGGGGGGAATTATGATGGAACAATATTTATATATGATATGTATTATTTTTATATAGTATCTATTATTCTGTAATTATTATACCTTTATTCATTACATGAAGTGTAAATATGATATTTTCATTTCAGGTAGTGCGGACTACTACCCCCTCAAAATGATATGAATCATCCATTTCATACATGAAACATATTAAGGATGGAATTAGTGAACTAATGTAACATATATAACAAATGAAATTATAATATATTTATAATATACCTATGCCTCATTTAGTTTTCATTTCTTTAATATGAAAAATAAATCAAAGTAGCGTCCATGAGTACATATGGCCTACCGTCTCAATGAATGGTGCAATTCATTTCATTTCTCTAAATTTTATAGACTATTATAAATACATATATTCTGGATATATAATATATTTAAATCATAAATATCATTCTGGAGATGATTTACTTTCTCCTATATATACAATTATCTCAACACAAGATCAATTTTGACTCAAGTACCGAATATCTCCACAACAACTGATATTTAACAAAACAATTATGTAAATATTATAATGTTGTAATAAGTGTTAGAAATTAAATAATATATTTTATAAGGGTTCTAAATAAACTATAATAAACTTATGTTTATTATTCAGGAAGAATAAGTAAAAATGATGTATCAAACCCAAGGTAAGGGACTTTGTCTCGATCTACTTTCATTGAGGAATGTTTTGATAATAATTACATCCATCTTTTATATAGTTTATAATGAACGACTTTGACTTTTAATTTCATTCAATGGGAATATTTATTCTATGAAGTGTTTTATTAAAGGAAAAATGGAATTAATTTAATGTATGCGGCGACAATGACCTCTAAGTCACCGTAATCATTATTTGATCTTTGGCATCCTCTACAAGCCTTAATGTTTTTAAAATAAGAAGAAACCCCTTATTCAGTTTTTCGTTGTTTTCATATTAAAAATGGTTTTTTGAAATGGATTTAGTATTTCCATATCATGAAATGATTTCTTATAATTGAAAATTAAATTTTATTAGTGAAATATTGATATTTTTAATATTTTATGTGTTATGATTATATAATGGTAGTTGGACAATTGATGGGTGGTTATGTGATAAACCAATGATAGATGGTTACATGATATACTAAATGATGGGTGGTTAATTGATAAACTATGGATGAATGATTACATTATAACCTCTAATGCATTGGGTATGGAAGTTGGTCGGGTTGTTATATCATTTAGTGACATGTTTGGAAGTCGACCATACGGTTTTTCCATTTATGTATGTTTATGTCACTAGTTAACTTTATATTCTATATATTGTTTTCTATGGTATTTATGATAATCATTTTATTACAAAAATGGTAATAAATGAGCTTATATTTAGTGAATTATATTCACAACTTCTTAAAGGTGACAAATATTACTTTATGATAAAGTATTCATGGTTTTCATGTTATCCAAAGGGTAACAATTTTCATTCAAAATATATACCTTTCCGATATATCTATTCCCATCCAAATTTTTGAATTGTTTTTTATTGGACATATAGTTGAATAGGGTTATTTATGGGATCATGGAAATTTTATGCAGTTAAAACATGAAATGATGTCATGTTTCTTTTTAAATAGATTTTGTTTTATGAAAAATGTATAGTTAGTAGATGTGTGTTCTTTTAATATTCATGATATTTTGTATAAGTTATGACCTAATTATCTAAATATATATACCTGAAAAGATTATTAATTTGAATTAAAGTCAAATTATTTAATTATCTCAAGATTTAGTATGGTTTATGGATAGGGCCTTAGAGTTGGTATTAGAGGTCGGTATAGTTAACTATATACGTTGTTATGTTATTTAAGTATAAGTGACATAACCATAATGGTTATCATATTATAAAGACTCATATTTATTTTAAATTAATTTTATTAGTTTAAGATTACATGAATAAGTATATATTTGTAATTACCCACCTCATAAGATAGTATATGATGATTTTAATTATATACTCACGCTATCCATTTTGGATCTAGTAAATAACTGGATCTAGAAGGCACCAAATTAAAAATGGATTTGAAGGTAACTTTGGTGGTTTATTTGAATATGTAACCTAATTAAATTTAAGCTACAAAGAGAACTCATATATTTATTCCTAACAAAATATATAGAGTCTTGATTGACCACTTGAACCTTGGTTTTTTTCTATAGAATCATATCTGCAAAAAAAAAGAATCTCTATGAATGTTCACATAATAAATATAAAGGTAAATATATTAAAAAACTTATGTGTCAAGGACGTGGAATGAAACACCTAGGAAAATTCTTCAAAGGGATAGGAAGATGTTATAGATTTTGTAATGAATGTTATAATGAAATATCATTACATAGAAAAAGGAAGTGGTTAGTTGATTCTAATAAAGGGAAAGATGTTATTTCCAAAGGATCAATTGAATGTTTTAAATATGGTGTGCATTGGAATAATGCAAATATTTGTCCTAAGAAGATGGTTGGGAAAGGGGATCTATAAGACCATACTAATATTTTATTACCAGTTCCTAATTTTATTATATTTGAAGACCAGAAAAATGAATATAACCTAAGAATGGTACAGATTTTTTATTATATAATGTTTTGAAATTATTTATTACTATAACATTATGCATGATTTAGTTTGTAGTAAATATGTTTAAAATAATAATATGTAAAAACATGGATATTGGATCATATTGAATGTTCGATGATTAGGATGTCTAAATTTTAGGAATTGAAGAGCTATGTTGGATCCACAAATGATGATATGTTTAAATGTGTTAATGTTGTGATTACATTGGAAGAATTACAATATTTGTATCCCTTATGATTTTTTAATTGAGGATGAATAATTTTTTGGTATATTTTTATAAAGAACTATTAGGGTTTATTTAATCCCTGAATTTTTGGCTATTACAAGTTATTACTTTTTAGGATGTATAATAAATGGTATTAGATAACCATTGAGGATAAATCAGGCTGTGGTAATTTTTGAGGTAATTATCTTATTTTTTATAATGATATATGAATGATATGGTTTTAGAAAAATGAAAACCCATATGGTGGATTACAACCTGTTATGTATGGAAAGGCCATGGGAATCAAAGCCACAACTGAAGGTAGAGAGGGGTGAATCGTCTATCACTAGCCTATGTAAAGACCCCAGTTTCTGTGACATGTTCTTTTTAGTTAAATAGTTTTATAGATCAATAATAAGTTGATTTTTGTAACTTCTATTTTATCAAATGTATATATTTATTATATGAAAATGATTTTTTTGATTAAGTGAAAAATCTTATTTGGGATAAAGATTACACTTTGGTGAAAAGTATATGCCTAAGGAAAATATAATATTATGGGATTTCATTAGAGAAGTAATGGTTGAATTATAATTTGGAAAAATCTATGTTTTAATTGTGGACTTATAGAGATTTGGTTTGTTTATTAAAATTAATAACCTATCTGGGGGAATAAGTGATGAGGTAAATTACTTTTCAATACAATACATTAGGGGTAGTCGATGTTTTTTAGAGATAAATATTAAGTATAACGTGGAAGTCGATGTGATAAATTTTATTTATTTTTTGGTTTTGATCTTAGTTTGGATTATATTAATAAATTATAAGTACAATTGTGTATTGAATGGTTTTTGTTGAACATTGGGAATTGTTTGTTGAATTTTGGAGATTTAGAGTAGTATTTCTTTTTATAAAGGATTAACCTTTTGTGGGATTATCTGATCACGTACTAATAATTTGGGTTCTTGTTAATTTCTAAATATAATGTAAATATATTTTACTTCTTTTTGTATTATTTTATTCTCTATAAGTTGATTTTAATGCTTCAGGTGTGACCAAAAAACATTGAATACTTATCATTTGTAGAAAAGATTATTTTGTGGTAGAAATTTATTAAAGGATGAAACTCTACTTGAAAAGTAACTATATTTTACTATATTAATAGTCAATCTTATAAATAAACTCTTAAAATTTATGAAAAGAAACTGAAAAAAAATCATTTCCATTTAATTTTCCAATAGTGAAATCAAGAACCATTTATCCCATCAAAAGTTTATGGTTTTCGGATAGTTAACTTTATCCTTATCATGTTTTCTATCACTCTCCATAATAACATGATGGTTAGTTTTTCTTCTATAACCATTTTTTCTTATATGGAATAGTAGTATATGATATCATTGGTGGGATTTGTACTTCTCTTAATTTCATTTAATGTGATAGTTTTATTTACTCTATTTCTGATGCAGGACATTCAATGATGTTTCTGACACCATTTTTAAAATTTTTATGACGCAATTTCCAAAAAGGGGGAAGGATGTAACGAAAAAAAACATTATAGAACAATAATTTTTTTATTCTATTAATACTTATGAGTATGGTTTTAATTTTTTTTAAAGGGGAATCTTTTTCTGAGAGTGTACTCGACACAGAACCATGGGTATCTCTAAAATCTTATGCAGCACACAACATTGAGTTATACCAAAAAGTTTTACAATAATAATAACATTATTTTACATAGTAGTTAAACACTAGCCATTGGAATGGCGGAAATTAGTGGTATCAAATAAAATTTGAAATATTCCATACACGTGTTTTAATAATGATTCATTGGTAACCCGAATTATTAGAAATGGAAATAAAAACCAGTTGAATATAAAAGATGTGTTTTCTATTAAAACCCATTTAAAAAGAGAATAGTTGTGTTTACTATATAATATCACTCATTATAAATTTTTGTGTAATGAAATTATTTGATATATATTATATAGTTTTTTAAATTTTGTGTTATATGTTTTCTATATATGATATTAGAAAAAATTCAATTTTTTGAATAAAATATTTATTTTTCTAAAAATGCAGTTTTACAACCTTTTGATGAAGAGACCTTTTTAAATTTACATTTTTTCACCTTAATATGTTCTAATTAAAAAAATAAACTTTTTAGTTAGAATTAGAACATCAAAAATTACTTTGAATAAATTTTTGATATTTTTCTGATAAATATAATGTTTTGATGAATAGTAAAAATACACTAAATTTTAATCGACTACAACATTTTCCATTGAGATAATTTATATGGTTAAATAATATTATTTAATGGTTTTAATGTATAAATGATATATATTTTAATTATTTAATATAATATTTGAAATTGGATGTAATTTCCCATTGAAATTTGACATAAACACATGGCAATTCTTTATAGTTATTATTTCATTAAAACCCACTTTTAGGTTTTGACAACCAAAATTAATTTTAGATCAATTTCTACCAATTATGTGTTTTGAATTTGGAAAAATCGATTCCATATTTGGAATAAGTAGGTACAAATTGTGTATATAGGCACCATTTATATTTATAAATTATGAATTGTAACTTAAATAATAATTTAATTTACCATGTTAAAAAGGTTAATCAATTAAATATGAGTAAAAAATCATATTATAATAATATTAAACTACACTAACACATCTCCTGATCCTATTGGTTGAGATATTTCAGACCATGGGAATCCATGGGTCAATTTTGGGACCACATGTATCAACCTGGGATTGATAATGACATGTTATATTAATTAATTTAAATTAAAGAGAAATATGTCATAAACATGCATCTTTTACAAAAAAAATTAAATGGGGTTATATAAGTGATGTCTTCAACTATAAATATTCATTATAAATATATAAATATTTCCTATATCATGATATTTTATTTATAATTTTTAGACATTATATAAACATATTTAATTATGACATAATAATGATGCGGTGATTGCTTCATTTATAAACGAATAAACTAAATGAAATTATAAATATTTTTATTAATATAATTTGGTTATTTTGAAGTCATAAAATAATTTTATGGATGAAATTTAAATATTATCTTTAATTTAATGTTATTTTATTGAAGGAATAAGTTTTTTATGAATTTATATAAAATTGAGTTATGATTAGTGTCCATAGATGACATAATTCATAACGTGAAATATAAAAGAGTTTATTAAATGATATTATATTTCTAAAAGACATATATTCAAAAAAATGGTTAGTATATGTACTATGTTTCATAAATAATTTTTTAGGGTAATTTTAATTGATATGGTAATTACATTGACCAAGAATGGGTATATAACATAACATCGCGGTAATATTAAAAATGGTAAAATATGTGTTAAACCAAAAAGATAAGTGTATAAAAATATAGAAAACAAGTATAAAAGTTATTGGGTTATTTTTATTCTAACAAAAATAATAATATAATATATTTTAATTAGTTTTGGAGAATTTTTAATCAACTTTTAATTTATTATAAATTTAAAATTTCTAGACTTTCATAAGGATCCCCTCCTCCCTCTTATAAAGGCCACCAACCCTACACATTTAATCACACCTATCAAGACCCTTGAATTTCCCAACATCTACTCAACTAATCATCCAATATCCCTCCCTAATTCTTATATGACATACCTTGGGCATAAGGGAATTCATGAAATCCTTTAGGCACAAATCAATAGAAGTTACCTGATTTAGAGGAAACGTCTTTTCTCATGTTATTTTCTTTTATTTTCCTTATCCACTCACTCTGCTATAATTATAATATGATTTAAAAAACACCAATATCCTTAATATACTTGGATGTGGTTATGAAAAGGTTGATAGCTACACATAAAGGCACCTCCATCTAATGGGTACCAACATATTGTTTCTATGCATGATGAACTATTTTCTCACGAAATGATGATTGTTCGATTTTCCCCTACCACCGCTCATGGTTGCCATTACGATGAAACTGTATTTATATATGATATATATTATATTTATATTATCTGTTGGATTTCTTAATCTTTATAAATTTATTCTTTTCATGATTTTTAAATAAGATATTTTCATTTGAGGAAGTACGGACTACCACCCTTTCAAAGTGATATGACTCATTCATTCCATACATGGAACTTATAAAGGATAGATTTAATAAAAATTTGTAAAATAAATAACATATGATATTATAATGGAATTATAAAATACCATTATATCATTTAGTATTCAATTCAATCATATGATAAATAAATGAACGTAGTGTTCATGCATACGTACGACCTACCATCTCCCAGAATGGTGCATTTCATTTATTATCTCCAAATTCTATAGACTATAATAGGTACTTATATTCTAGATATATATGTTATTTAAATCAGGAATATCATTCGGGATATTATTTAATTTTGTTTAAATGTATAATTTTCTCAAAACCAGTACATTTACGACTCATGTACTGAATATCTACAAAAAGATCGATATTAACATAAATAATTACATAATTTATTAATGATGTAATAAGTAATATAAAAGAAATTATGAACATAAAAAAGGTTCTAAAGCAATTATAATTAACTTATTCTAATTATTCTGTAATAACTAGGAAGATACATCAGGAAGCACACTCAAGGTAAAGGATTTCATCTTGATCTCCTATCATTGAGTCATATTTTTGATAATATTCACCTCCTTCTTTTATATGATGTCTAATAAAACCCTTTGAATTTTAGTTTCATCCAATGGGAATATTTTTTCTAAGATTCATTTTACGTAATGTTAAATTGAGTCTTTTTAACATATGTAGAAGCAATGACTTATCTTTCCCCATAATAATTATTTGATATTTGTCTTCCTCTAAATGAATTAATGTGTTTATAAGGAAAATAAACCCCTTATTTTAATTTTTGTTGTTTTCATGTGGGAAATGGTTTTGGAAATGGATTTATAAATTCAATATCCTTAAATCATTCCTTGTGATTTCTAATTAAATGTTATTATTGAAATGTTGAATTTTTTATCATTTTATGTTTTATGATTATATAATGGTACTTGGACATTTGACAAGTGGTTATGTGATAGACCAATGATGGGTTGTTATCTGATAAACCAAATTATGAGAGGATCCGTGATAAACTATGGATGGGTGGTCACATTATAACATCTAATTCATTGGGTATGGAAGTCATCTATATGGATATTCCATTTAATGATATGTGTGGAATCGACATTATGGTTATTCCATTTATGTATGTTTATGTCCTAAGTTACCATTATATACAATATATTGCTTTCTATAATATTTATGGTAATATTATTGATAAAAAAGGGTATAAAATTAGTTTATATCTAGGGGTGTATATTTACAAATTTTGAAAAGTGAATAGTATAACTTTATAGAAAAGTATTTGGGGTTTTAATGTTATCCCATGCAAAACTTTTTTCATTCATTATGTATCCCTAACTGAGTTTCAGAGGCTAATCCCATGTTTTGAAATGTTTTTCATAGGACATAATGAATAAAAGATTCAAGGATATGACCAAGGAATATTTATTCTCTTAAAATATGAATCAATTTCATGTTTCTTTTTAAAGAGTTTTTGTTTTATGAAAGAATGGAAAGTGTGTGGATGTGTCTACATGTAATATTCAAGACGTTTCGTACAAGTTATGAACTAATTATCTAAATCTATAAAACCCTAAAAAATCCTTGATGGGAATAAGTCAAATTATTCTATTATCTCATGATTAAATACTTTTTAATGATTGGGCCTTATAAATGAGACTTGGGATTAAGAATTGGGTAATGTAAGTGGTTAGAAATTGTCATTATATGTAGCCTCTTAGGATGAGCCTCCATGATTTGTATTATATTTGTGTGCTTGGTGAACACTTGGGTAGTATTTATCTTTATCTATTTGAATGAATTTTTATTTTTTTCAAGTATATTTTTAAATAATTCCCCATTGATGATAGCTTCGGGGACTTTCTAGGGAAGTTGGTCAAGATACGACCCCCATGAGAAATTTTCATTCTTAAAAAGTAGATGTTCAATTGAATATATCTGATAATGATCCTATTGTTTTTTCAGAGGACTTGTTACTAGAACTACATTAGGATATACTATTTCAGCTAGTACCTATTCATGGTGGAGGATCCCCCATTCATGTATAACAATGGTCTATATTTGACTGATTTCACGATGAAACAACTCTTCAAATTCATTTAAAATAGAGGCAACATGGATGATTTTCAATAGATTTAGATCATTTAGGGAATTTTAAATTTTTTTAACAATCTTAGTGAGAAGTCAGTAATATTGTATCTATATATGATTTGGGGACCAAATATGATTTGGTTGAGAAGAATGAAACATGTTGAGATGAATAATGTTGAGCCTTCATATTCCCTCAATGACTTATTTTTTTAAGATTTAAATCATGATATGATGATGTTGGATAGATACCCATAGTTCATATAAATTCAATAAGAAATGATTCTGATGTCACAATATTCTACTCATATTATAATGTTTGTATAATTTTCTCTTATTTTAGATGGGAATGAGTAATTAAACCACAATGTTTTTGATTTTATAACAACCTTACATGAGGATATGGGTGAGGAGAATTTAACTAACCACATACTCATTTTTTAATTTCCAGGAACATACAGTAGGGATTGGTTTATATGGAGATAAATCAATTGGTCTTCTTCAAATGTCATAGTGAATAAGAATGTGGATTTTTAGGTGGATCAATGAGTTCCTCATATAGAAATTAAAATAAAAAGGGTATGGAGATAATTTAATGTGGTAGTACGTATCTAGAAGAGAGAAAGGTTAATTAGAATGCCCTTTTAAGAGGAGGTGTTTTTCCACGATTTATCATTCCATAGATTATAAAACATGGGATATTATTCCTAGATACTCATAGGATGTGTCATTGGGGTGGTATGAAGGACAAAATATAGCGTTTTTGTAAAACAAATTAATGATCAAGTTTGTATATGAATATATTATAGACTCTTGATCTATGGAAGTGGTCAAGAGAAAATAAAATATTTAGTTAGGTACCTACATAATGGTTGGTCCATGGATTAAGAAACATTAATTAGTGGTAGTTGTGATCTGTGTAGGGTTCAACAAAATAGGTGAGCCATGGATTATAATGACAAAGCCATAAATCATATGAAAAAATATTTTACAACATATATCATATTCCTGAAAATTATGGAGAATGTATTTCGATATAATGTTGTAATTTTTTATTACATCTATGATATCTACAACCATAATGTATATTGAAGATTCCAATTATATTATATTTTATTATATAGATATCAATTAAGGTCTTCTTATTATATTTCACTCCAAATATTTATCTCTTAAAAATCCTCGTGATAAAATAGGTAAATTGTACTTTGATTTGTGCATAATTTCCTATAGTGTTTATAAGATATACACTTTTGTTGTAATTTTTTAGACGAAAATTATGGATATGATATTTTGTATTTATAGGATGTCTAGTATAAGTGCTTGTATAAATTGTTATTGGAGACAGTTAACCATTACCACTCATAAGGGTGATAATTATATTCTAACCCATCAATGGGATATGGGATTTGGCATATTAAGACAATTATTAAATTAGATCATAAATATTATAGCTTAAGTGGAAAGTATTTTTTTGGAAGAAGATCATTTACTCTATCTAACTAATATGACTAATATGGTAGAACATTTCCTAAACATCTTTATAGTTTATTAATTATGTTTCCCTATATATTTATGAATCTAATTTGATATTAAACTCAATATTGTTGTGAAACCTATATCGATTACACCATATCAAATGGCACTAACTGAGATATAGTAGTTTAAAGAACTATATGATGAAATTCACAAAAAGTGATTTATTTTACTATGAACATTGTAGTGGGGTGACCCTATTGTTTTTTAAATAAATGGGGATGATATTATATGATTATGTAAGGATCATAGACTACTGAATGGGTTCATAGTGAAAAATCAGTATACATATCCCTGGATTTATGTTTTCTCTTAAAAATTAAGGGGTCAAATTTTTTTATCTAAATTAATCTAGGATTTCATTTTCATCAAAATCATGATAGCGAATATGATATAAAGAATAGAGTTTATGACTAAAACTGGGTTATAAGAGTACCTTGTAATATTCGTTGAGTTAACAAATGCGCTAACAGTGTTTTTAGACCTCATAAAATGAATTTTTATCCAATAAATTTACGCATTTTTATGGTGTTTTCTAATAACATATCTGTATATTCATGTACCTCAATATTTCATTAAAAAAATCAGAGATCATGCTGAATATACATTGAGTATTTTATCATTATTCCATGTATATAAATATTCAGTTTCAAATCCATGAGGCATGATCTCGTATGGATGTTTTTTCTAAGATAAGTATTTATATAGATCTAGAGAAGATGGAGGAGGTTATATAATAGTAATGTCCAAGGAATGTGTTTTTTTTTGGTTCCTTTAATTATTAGGGTAATATATGTGGGTCACCAATGATATCTCTTATTTGGAAGTAGACATGACCAGACAAACCAAGAAGGGGGTAATGTTTGATTTTACCAACCTATTCAAGGAGGCATTTCTAGAGATTAAAAATGTTACATCTACTCTAATTATGATTCAATAAGAACCTGTGATTATTTATGTAGTTTATAATTATTCATTTTATATTGTTTTATCTATATTCTTGTAAAAAAATGAATAACTATTATCTTATGGTTCTTTTTAGCTATGAAATGATAAAAAAAACCGCAACACTATGAATCAAAATATAGATTCTATGGTTATAGAATTGAAATTTGGTTTTACATATCTGTTATATGATTTACTTTTTATCTATATGATCCACATGATCTTATGATATGTTTTCCCATAATGAAATCTGAATCTGTAGTAGAGACATTCATTCTTGAGTTTATAGACGTTCAACACTATGATTATATATTCCCCTAGAAAATTTAATGTTGTAAAATATTATCATTACATGAATACAACGGATTTGGAATATCAAAATTTCAAAATATGTTTATGGGTTTAATGGTTGTAAAATTATATTTGTATGTGGGTGTATCTGAGGATAAATAAGTGGAATATTATACACCTTTGTTCAACACTTCACCTTTATTTCAATACTGTTTTCTTCTAATTAATTAATATTTCTAAATTATATATTAATTTTCCTAAAGTGGAATTATATTAATTGTACACAAATTAATTAATTTTATGTTTATGTGACCAATTTCACATTTTAATTAGATATAAATGCATCCCAAACTTATAGACATTTTTTTCATATAAAATATACTCATGAAAGATATCTATCGGGTTAATTTTAAATTATCTTTCACCACTTTTTTTATTATAAAATGTAAAAAATGTTAAAATTTTTGGGATAAAAATAATATATAATATAAAATAAGTACCACATGGTTTTTTACCAAAAATATCTATGAGAGTGATTAAAATTAATTACAAAAACGAAGAGAAAAATTATCTTCACAAAGGATTAAACATTATACTAAAGGCCCAATAACTACCTTAAAACTTGTAAAATTCCATTTAATATTAATATTTAGACATTATTTTAGCTTTTAGCAGTATTTTTCCATTATTTTATACACTTAACATGGGAAAAAAATGGAAGGAATTTTGTTTAAAATGTTTTTGAAAAATACTACTCATCCTCTACTATAAAAGGAAACTCAACCCTCAGACATATTCAAAACACTCTAGAAGTTTGGATGAGAAATAATCAAACAAAATATACACCAATTATCCATAAATATTTCTTATTAGACTCAATTTTTTCATAAATTTATCCATGGAATCCCTTTGGTACAGACATAAAATAGTCACACAAAGAAGAGGTAACATCCTTTCTCAAAAACTTTTGTTTTAAATTCATTATACAAACACTAAAATATTATAATTCCCTTAACATATAATAATACAAATATTCTAAATACACAGGGTGTTTTTATTCAATTTCTATAACCAATAGTTACAAACATTTCCATCCAATGGGTAATGAACTTAATGAAATTGTGTACGACAAACTATAGCCTCACCGAAATATGCTGTTAATTTTTACTTTACCACTTATCATGGATGGTAAGTATAATGGAAATTATATTATTATATGATATATGTGATAATTATGATTTATTTATGATTCTGGAATTATTATATAATATATGCCTTCATTGTTCCCATTTTTATAAATATGATTGTTTTGTTCGGGGAAGTGTGGACTACCACCTCCCCGAAATGATTTGACTAGTTCACACTCTAAATGGAATGTATTAAGGATGGTTTTAGTAAAAATATATTATATATATCACATTAAAATTATATTTTAATTAATATATATATCTCTCATTTAGTTTATTTCATTCAATATGAAAAGAAAATGTATATAACATTCATGTGTTCGTATGACCTACCATCTCCATGAAGATTCGGTTTTGTTTTATATTTCTATATTTTATAGATTATTATAAATAAATATATACCAAATAAATATGTAATTTATATCATTTTTGAAATTCTATATATCATTATATATGTATGAAGCTAGAAAATATAAGAAATTAAATCACATAAGGAAAACAAAGTGGTTATTATCCAAACCCTTACATTAACATGGAATTGTCAATAAAAGGGAAATGTAATATCATATATGGAATTATATATACTAATATAGTTCAATTGTTCATTTAAAATAAAATTATATTTAATATAAAGGGTATTTTGATGAGTATAATGAGTTCCATGAAAAGAAATAAGTGGATTTCTAAAGACACTTTTTTTATGAAATTTATGCTTTACTCACCACTCATTTATTTATGTGGTGTATATATAGATAATGATTATGTTATATGTTTTTATACTAATTTTTTTTGTTATTTACATATCTAATTTATGATCTATCTTTCATGGGGTTAGTGGTTCAGAAGTACCTAAATCGATAATTTAGGTTTGTCCCAAATTGTTCTATGAGATGCATACCATAAAATGTGCTTATATTATTTAATGGGGTATATAAAATGTCATTTTAAAAATTGTATAAGGAATATAATTATTATCATGATATGGGATCTTTATTGAAATTAAATTTCTTATATATGGATTCTGATTCAATGTTATCATGTGGTTGGCTATTATTCTAAAAATATATTTGTTTATTTTGATTTTTTATCATTATACTTCATTGATGAAATATTATGATAATTGATTCTCGAACAAACTTGATTTTTATTACCCTATGTTTATTCATTATTAATTCATTAGTATTATTATTTTTTAGTCTTTAATACTTAAGATCGTTGATAAAAAGTTCTTATGATAATATGTCTTTATTTATCTCTTTAGTTGGATACATATTTTAATAAAAAACCATTTTTTCAAAAAGAAAATCAGTTATTTTTAAATGATATGTTGATCTCAATTTTATGGAAATGTATTTTTAATTTTTTTCTAGTTTTCAATGATTTAATTATTATTTTTTCATGACATTTTTAATGATTTATTTTTTCTAAAAATTGTTAATGTTTTAAAAAGTGTTTTGAATAACTAGAATGTATATTTTCCTCTATAAATGTATTTAAAAAATATTCCCAATTTTTTTTCCATTTCTGATAACATCTATGGGTGTAACACATTCATTCCAGGGGAAAGGATCCAAGGGTTATATTCATATTATTTCCTTGAATGTTTTCTGTTTTTATTTCATTATTGTTATGAGATCAGTTTCTATTTTATTGGATATGTGATAATGAAACCTTATTCTATTCATGGGATATACATTAATAAAATGATTAGAAGACCAATCACTATTCTAAAGGTTGTTATATGATGACATTTTTATGATACCTATATCATTTCAATGTTCATTATATGATTATTTATGATCCTGTGGAACATGTATGCATGATTTCATTATGAGATTCTTGGGACATATACCTCCCTCTCATGCATATTATAACTATTTATATCTACTGAAACAACGATACAAATCATGTTGTCGAGATTGATCTACTTGTTAATATGTCTAAACTCTATCATTAATGTGAATATGGTGAATCCCAATCCTTTACAAGGAATGGACTATAATCGGGGGTGGTAGTGTGTCAGGACCGGTTTCGACAGTTCCCATGTAGTGACCCGATTTGTTTTTTGTAAATGAAAATTGAATTATCAAGGATGATATTACAAGTTTATGTGACTTCCACAATTAAATGTATTACTCAAAAGATACATTTTAATGTATTATTCTATTGATTCCCTTATGATTCGTTTCATATGAACACCCAAATATATATTCCATGATTCATGAGTATGATATTTGATATGTAGGGTACGATATTATAATTTCATGATCAACTTCTCAAACCCTTATACTCAATTTTAGTATTACATTTATATATTGTATACCCATTATAGAATTAAATCTCAACGCTATTATTTTTTCATTCCCAATGTTATGAAGATCTGATTTTTGTATGCTGTGTCTGAGAAGGATGCTAGTCATGATGATCCTAGGGGTAGATAATTTAGCTCACTTATGCACAAGTGTTTATGTTTCCATGTTTCCATAGGCACTAAAATAATATGGTATTTTTGAATCTATCAATGTAATTCATCAATTATTCAAAAAAAATAATGTAATGAAAATGTGTGAAAATAATTTTTCACTATAGTATGTATCAGAGAAATAGTTATGTTAACCATTGAAAATTATAATGATAAAACCATAGTGATAACCCTACAGAAATGACTGAATATTAGTATAAGGATGAGAAAAATTATATGAAAATGTACTGGAATTTTGGACAAAGGATTGAGTGGTTGGATGCCTAGAAATACATCCAAGTATTGAAACAAATAGTTGATTCATCTCTAATAGAAATTTAAAAAGGGAATATAGCCCTTAAACCAACATATTGTACTACAATCAATCAAGAAATGGTGGATGAATATGCCTTTTTCTACACACCTAGTTTAACATTACCTTAGGATATTCTTTAAGAATTCATAGTCAATTCATGAACCACAATAAAGGGTTTAAATATGAGTTCTTTATGAAAAGTGTAGGATAAAATAATTGTTTCATTAACGAATGAATGTTTCATAATTTATACATAATATGAGTTGTTTTTAGGATTATGTTATTCATCACTATGATATGTATTTCATACTCATTGAGTTTTTTTGGTCTATTGATGGAACCTATGAAAATGAGTTGACGGTGATTGCGATGAAAAATGAAATTACTGTCCAAATGAGAAACCAATTTCTATGGGAGTTGGAATGATTTTTTTTATTATCACATAAAATTATTAACATATAAATCATACTAGACAAGAAAATGAGTAACGAATGATAAATAATTTTTTTAGTCATTCATAAGAAAATGTCCACCCCTTTTTAGATAGTCTTTAAATCCAATAGTCGCTAAATAATGGATTGGTACCACTGTGAATAAATTTTCCATCCTCCAATGTTCAGAACCTAAAAATTCAATCTGTTTGATTATCATTTAAAATCTTATGTTGACTAGTGGAAGAATCTAATTATAATTATGAGGATGTAATATCGAATTGAATCCCTATATTGTGATCCATTCAAGAACTTGTTCATCAATTGTACTTTCCTTATGTGAGGTATGATTCAACAATTATTATACGACGAAAATGTAATGTTGATAGGTTCTTTATTAGCTCATAACCCCTTCTTAGAAGGGTATTTTGCATAAGAAACTTTTTTAGATACCGATATATTGTGAGTTATTAAATGAAATTTGAAATAGGGAGGTAAATCTACATATCAATATAATTGTTTTAACAAAAAAAATTAAGATGGAGTTCAATGGAAAATATATAAAACCCTAGAACATAGAAGATGATTATTCATTTATGCTATTAGTTATGATAGAAGAATCGAGGGAACTACCCTATGGGGTTTAATAAATGTATTTTTTTGCAGAAGGGAAGGACATTGGGAAATTTATTGCGGAAATTATGGGAATAAGTTGGAGAAAATTAAAATAGATGGAATTATTCATAGTATTTAACTCACACACTTCAATAATTCATGTATATAGATGATGGTCATTATTATAACCAGTTCTAAAACCTGAGGATTAGTTATAATGAACAGTTTCATGGACATCATAAACTAATGGAAAATGGAAATTTTCATGTGATTCTAATTTTTTATGAGGGTTTGATAACAACATTTTGAAAGGTACATTTCCATCATCTATGGAACTTATAATTTGTTATTTTATTCTATATCTAACCATAGATTCATATATAAAGAATTTTGTATGGTTATTAAGATTCCAAAAATATATATGTGGAATTAGTAGTGAAAACCCATAATAGTACAATGATTTCAAATGAATCCTATGATACTACTACAATAATGTTTATGGTAATTTATTTCTTATAAATATTTTTTTATTCTCAAGTTTGAATTTGATGTCATCATAATAATTGATGGTATTTTTCTTTACAAATCCCATTTCAATTTTCTAGGAAGGGATGTTGTGACTGATATTTCAAACCAATAAATGATCATCTATCAATGGGATGATAAGTTTGAACTTCCAATGGAGATTCATCTTTTGTATGTGTATTAGTTTCTATTCATAAGGGTTGTTTATCTCAAATGGTTGGGGAGAAACTCAACATTGATGATATGCCTATTCTTCATGAATTATTGGATTTCCATCCGTAGAAGTTGCCTATCCTTACACAAATAAATAGATATTGTGTTCTTGATAGAGATTATAGCTAGTTTCACATCAATTTTAAAGGCTACAGATTGAATGTCCCCAATAGTGTTTCATGAATTGAAGAAGAAACTCCATAAAAACCATAATAGGAGATTAATACGGCTAAGTGATTAATTTTACGGTGCACATGATTTTTCAGTGAAACAAATATTGATCAACATAACTCAGTATTAATTTTAAGTGTTGAATAAGATCACAATCATAAACAAGTATCAAATTTTCTATATTGAAAACTTTTTTGATAAACTATGTGAAGTAGAATACTTTTTTAGAAAATGAAATTCATTCTAGATATCATCAATTGAGGTTAATTAAGGAAGATATACCCATGAAAACATTTTGTACAAGGTATGGACCATATAAATATATATTGATTCCTCTTTTACTTAATAATTTTCTACTATATTAATGGATTTGATGAATGGAGTATTTAGAGATTATGATAACCTGTTTATGTAATTCTTAATAAATGATATCCTTATCTATTAAAGTAGAATGTAAGACCATGAAGACCACTTCAAAATTGTAATAAAGACCATCAAGTAAGACAAATTTATGAAAAATTTACATAGTGTAAATTTTGGCTTCAGAGGGATTGTTATTTCTATCTCATTATCACTATATAAAGTGTAGCAGTAGAGCCATCAAAGAATGAGTCTACTAAATGTTGTCTTAGAAATAAGATAGTGGAAATTTTCCATAGTTTTCATTGTTTAGAGAGATATTATCAATGAATTTTAGTCAATTTATGATAAACATCTTGTCATTTATCCTTGTTAACTCAGAATGGTGGAATGTTACTCTAGACTAATTACTATGGGGAAATGTTCAAGGATATAAAGGGATGGTTGGTCAACGCACATGTGTTAGCATTACATTGTACTAAATAAAGGTTTGTGATCTATAGAGATGCGTCCAAAAATTAATTTGGATATATTATTATGAATAATAACATGGTTATCTTTTATGCCTCATGAAATTTAATGATCCACAAGATACAATAACCAACTCACCATTATACAAATTTTTTTATATGTTCATATTGGTGCATAAAATATATTTTTCCAAAAAAATAATTTTATAAGAACAATGTATTTTACCATAGTAAATTAATTTAATATCTTTTAATTAATGCTTTCTAAAAAAAATTTATATTATATTTTGAATATAATATTTGTTCATTCATTTGATGGGTTTTAAAATGTATGTAATGGAATTAAATTATACTTATTTCTTATGAATTACTTTTTCAAAAATGGGTTTTCATTATTGTTTACATTATCATTTAAAATTAAATTCATCTACTTATAAAAGATGAATATATTAAAATAGATTACATAACTTCTAGAATGATATTTTATATAATTTTATCGGGATAAATTTTTAATAGAAATTTGTTTAAAAATTAAAATTTTGAAAGTATGATCATGTCTAATGTAGGTTTATCAAGGGGATAAATTAAGACACAAGTTTACTATTACCCCCATACCCTATAAAATTATTATTGGTTGAAAATATATAAACCTTATCTTATCTTAAATTTTAATATTTTTTATTTGAACCCAAATTCCCATGAATGTGACCTAATAACATTGGATGCATTTATGAAATTCCTTATGTGTCCCTATACTCACTTAAAAAGGGTACATATCCTCTATTATTTACATCATTGCAGCCTTCTATCATGGAAAGTACATAATCTAAAACCCTTATATAATCCATAAGTAAATCATGGATCTTATATTCTTCCTATAAGTCCAATTCATTAAGGATTAAGGAGTAATAAAAAAGAGGTACCTCAAATTGAAGGTATAGATCTTAATTGAGGTCTTAAGAGTTTATTTATTCTTCTAATAACTCTTTACATGTTGTGTCCATAAAAACACAATGAATTAATTCTCATAAATATACAAGGTAGTTATTATGATTATGTAAAATCAAATTCCACCTGTTCTTTATTAAATTTAAAATAATAATATCACTCATGAGTACATGTGGACTAATTCCACAACTTATAGATACAATTAAGTTAAAATAATCACATTTGATGGATTATTTTTATTATAGATTCATGTAATGACTCCATACCTTGAATCATAGTGTTATAGGAATATAATATTTCATTTTAATTATAACTAGGGATATCGTATCCTAGAGAAATGAATAGTTTAGTATCATAGAAAATAGATATATACATAATTGTGACATTACAATGTGAAATAAAATAAAACAAAGAAAATCCTTTCGAATCATACCTATTCTCCTAGATTATCCATGAATTTAAAACATACTATACTTCTTGGCATCTGGGGGGAATAAAAAACAAAAAAACGTTTTCATATCTGATTCTCATTATGGGTAAGTATACAATGAAAGCTATAATAAATAAATAAACAATAAGGCAAGGTAAATATCAAAAAACACAAACTATTAAAACATTTTCTTGATCATAATATGGTTGAAATAAAATATTATTAAATTATACCATATAAATAATAACATGGGAAATATAATTTTCCATCTATATTCTATTAGTTTAATAATAACATGGAATATAAATAACTAATCTCATAATGGGGGAATGCATAATATGGGGAATCAATAATATACAATCAAGTCCCCAACCATCAAGTCTACATAAATGTGTAAGATATCAGACAAATCCCATTATATTTTGTCTAATGAGACCTACTGATGTACCAGGGGATATAGTGGACCCAACACAACACTTCCAACGTCCATTAAATTCCTAAAATGAATTTATTGAAACATGTTAAATAAATACACTAGTATTGAAATGATTACATTAAATTTTAGTAATTTTTTCTATCAGAAAACATAATCTTAAACTATTCGGAGTAATATGGAAAATGATACCATAATTGTGCATCCCCAATTGAAGGGATCATAAACCATTCAGTAAAATATGGTATATGGTTTCATAATAGATAATATTAAATTTGGTAAATTATTAAATAAATGGTGTTGATATAGATGACAATACACTAACAATATCAATCAATCATCCTAAGAGAAATACCTTTATATATTTCGAATTATTTATATAAAAATAAATAAAATAATAAAATAATAAAATATCAATTGAAATAACCCTGTAAATTTTTTTAGTATTCCTAAAAAAATTAAATAATCATGATTACTTGAAAATTTGATCATGTTGTATATGTTAATAAATCATTCCTTTTAAACTCTTGAAAAAAAGTATTTTAAAAGTGTATTTTTAAAATAAAGTGATTGGTTTAACCAAATGAATCCATTATGTGACATAGATATAAATCCAATTTAAAAATTTTAAATAACAATTGAGATAAAAATAATTATTTTGAAGAAAATTCATTTTACAACGTAATTAGTGGAGTAGATGTTTGACCCAAATAATGGATATTTGGATAATAATTTTATTACCACACTGAATACAGTCAAACCATATGCCCAATTAAATTAATGATCATAAAATTAAGCATTTAATACCATTAAAAAAATACATTCATGATAGGATATATATAATTTTGGTATTCATACACCACACACAACAAATATCTTGTGAATGAGGAATATCTTATAGAAATAAAAATGAGATGACAAACACTTACCTTATGATTGAAATTGTTCTAAAATTGTACTTAGTGTCTTCGATAATAAAAATATTTTCATAAATTACATATATAATTATATAATCAACACATATTTGATTTATTTAATTTTTTTGTTCCTGAATGTACTTTTTTATTAGGGATAATATTCATTTTTTTCTGTTCAAGAGGTGTTCATTTTCATCATTTTTCATGCACAATTCTCATGCATTAATGTAGATTTGTTCATGTAAAACGAGTATAGTTATACAAAATTAAAATTATATGGAATTAATGATTTTATTAAAGATTAAATTATATTATATGTCGTTTAGTTATATTGTATGATAATTATTCATTATAAAAACTTTAACAATAATGATTTATTTTATTTTGATTGGTTTTACAACCGTCATAAACATATATCATATTATTTAATATCGTGAGCATATATTTAATATAAAGAATTATGTAAATATATAAATATATATATATAATACAATTTCATTTAAATAAAATAATGGTATTATGACCATCCTTGATGCCATTAATGGATAAATAAAATGCATTTTCCATGATGGTGATAAATTGAAAGAGCATGGAAAATGATTTCATTTTTAGAATAAAAATGAGAAAAGAAGGGATTTAATGATAGATATTCCATTAAATAATAACATTATAGTATATATAAGATATTTTAGTTATAATTATTTTATGGAAATAATATTTTAGGAGAGGATATAAAAATAATTGAAAATTATATTAAATTAAAAAATTGAAAGAATGTTTTAACTCTTCTATATCATCTCCTTGAAAACCTCGACAAAGCATTTGGAATTTTTATTTTGGTGATGACATCAAGAACCAAATTTTTTGATGAGTATTGGGATATGATATTGAAAAAATATAAGCATTATCCATGTCATAGAAGATTTGAAGGGAAGGGGTTCGGTGGGTGGTATTTATAGTGGAGGAGAGGGTAGTTTTAGATTATTTTTTCATTAATTTATTATTTTTTCTCTAAAATGTCAATAAAATTGATTATTGAGAAAAAACATACTAACTATACCATTTGAGTTAGATATAATTTCCAATTACATAATCTATGACTTACTCATGACTCAAAAATTCATGTATTTGGCTAAAATGTTAAATACCGTAAATTGTATTCTTTCACTATTCACAAAAAATTTCAAATACTTTAGGAAAATACAAAGAAATCACCAGAACCATTATTCAATGTGTAGAATTGAAAAATAGACTCTATATTTAGAAATTAATTTTCTATGTATAAGAAGTTTAATTTTTAAATCCAATAATCATTTATTCTTAAAATACGAATTTTAATATTATAAACGTTTTTGAAACAAATTGAAAAATTAATTTCGATCTCAAAAATTTACCTTATAATTATAATGAAACAAATTACTAATTTATGAAACTATTTTATGAAATTATATATATTTTTTAAATCATTATATAAATTATAAAATAATAAAAAATTATTTACTCTACACAAAATTATCAACCATTAATTTATTCTTCTGCAAATATTTATTTATTTATTCCATGATATAAATATATCATCTTTTTATTTACGAGGTAAATAAATTATATTTATACTTTAATACGTGATTTTATTATTTCAATGGCCAGATTACAATTTATTATTATCACATAACTATTCTAATGGTTATAATAATATTTAATATTATATCAGGGTTCGTTTAAGGTCAGTTTTGCATGAATCATATGCTATATAATATGATAAATTTAAAATATACATACCATAAATTATTGGGGTGTAATATTTTACCCTATTCAATAAATTGTGCCCCTTAAATTTGAATTATTACTTGAAAAATATAATTTTGGTACTCAAAAATTCATTTCTAGAAATGAAAATAATAAATATGGTCAGTAAAACAAAATATTAATAATAGGGGATGAGAAAAAGAAATATTATCACAAAATTTGGTTTTTCAATTAGAGGACATAAGAGAATGTGAAAATATTGGCATGGAAGAGAAATAAAACTATCATGTTCTGGTGGAGTGTGACAGAGAATGTTGTCATTAGAAATATAGAAATAAGAGAACACTAAATTTATGAGTGTCTAAAAGACCATTTAATTATCAATATGGAAAGTGAACGGTTATAGTTTTGGTTACAAAATACTTTTCCTTGGAGTTGAGGGATTATTTTTATATCCTTCTATTGAACTTGAGAAATTTATCATACATGATTTTATTCCATGATATATAAATAATCCCTTCCATTTGTTTTGTATCAATATATCTACACATCATTAAATACTCCAAAAGATGGATTTTAAAGATGAATTTTTCATACCTGAATCACTTTTAATGAATACTAAGGTTCTCAAATAATTTCTTTCTCTTATAAATATTTATCAAATTTGAAATGGTTACGAAATTTTTATCCAATTTGATAAATCGTACATTAACCTCTATTATTAATATCCAAGGTTCATCTAAATCCATTCAATATGTAATAATCATAATAAAATTAAAAATACATTTGTCCAATTTCAATGTCCAATGTATTATATGCAAGGTCACATAGCTTCCAATATTAACATAGAATTAGTTTCCCCAAACAACATAATGTAGTTATTATTGTCACACTCCAAATATATCAATATATTGGTCACCATAAAACCATAATGAAATCATATATACATCATAAAATAAAATATCAGGTTTTTGACTATATTCCTTATATCCAAACACATAGTAAACCGTCAAATCACTAACCGCATTCATGGTCACAAATATTGTCCCCATAAACAACTATTTATTATTATCTCAACATCAATAACATATCTATGGTTATTTTTCCAATTCATGTATTTTATAAAACATCAACATAAAATAGATTCACATATCTTGGTTACTGGTGATACTCATATCATGATTCCAATTCCATAAATAGAAGTATTTTTGTACAATCCTTATATATCTCATGATTCTTGCATCCATGTAATTAATGTTAAAATACCAAAATAACATTATTCATTAATCCAAAAATATAAATATTAATCATTTATCTTAATCTATGGTTATAACATAACCTTGGACAAGATCCATTATCCTCTATTGGGGAATATTCTATTGACACTCATGACATTAATTTCATTGCATATCATCTATTTATAGTTGATGAATTGCACATTGGAAATATTTTTCATACCCATTTAATCACATGTATGGTGGTATTTCTCTCCAAACATGTTGAAAACCCCCCATTCATGTTAAGAATGTACAATGGTATTTCTATTCAAAATTATCACATTTTGTAAAAAAAATCATTCTCATAATTTATTTATATATATTATTCATTATAGTACACTTGTTATTATTTTTTCCTCTGAATCCAAAATACATCGAGAATTATTTAATTATCTTTAATGAATATGGTATTTTATCCTCATATGATGATAATGCTTCGGAGGTTTGTTCCCTTAGAAATATTGTAATAAGGCCATAAAATATATGATCTTTCTTATTCATTAAATCATGTTCCTTGATGAGGCTCATATTCCTTATGGTGTGTTCCATTTCAAAACGATGGCATAAACAAAATTAGGTAATGTTTTTATGTATAATCTCCCACCAAGTGAAATTCCTAATAAAAATTAAAAATATCATTCATATCTAATCTTGTAATTATAAAAATGTTTTCATTGAAATGTTATTATATACCTATTGTCATGGTTTATCATAATGTTAATTTCAATTATAAAATTTTTTGTAAATATTATTCTTAATGTTTCTATAAAACACCCTCTAATAATAATTCTAAAAATCCGACCCCATAAGACTAAATATAGTGCCTTACTTAATTATATTGTCATAATAAACAAGGAAGGATCATCCTAAAGGACTTAATAATTTTCTATATTTAGAAAACTAGGTAAAAATCATTTTAGAATTATAATGTGAAATTAACTTCAACATAAAAACTCCATTGGATATACACCTATTATCCTATATTATACTAGCATGTGAAACATATTATATATCTTCGAATCCCAGGGAAAATAAAACATAATAATGTGGTGGGATAAGATGGTCATTAAGGTTAAGAATACTATTAATTCTATCAAAAATAAACAAAAATAATAAAGAAATTTGAATAACTAAAAAATACATGGCATTAAAACATAATCTTAAGCATAATATTGTAGGAATAAAATCTGATTATATACATCCATATAAGTAATCATGTGAGAATGATACTTAAACATGTATATTATAATAGTAAAATAATCACATGGATTATCAATAACTAATCTCACAATGAGGGAATGAATAATGTGGTACATCATAAAAAACCATCAAGGACTCATCCAACAATTCTACAAAAATGGGTAAGGACTCATCTAAAACATAGTGTTGTTTGTCTCATTAGTCCTATAGATGAATCGAGGGGCTATAACAGACACTACCAAACACATGATAAGTCTTATAAATTCATATTATAAAAGGGGTAAAACATAATCAAAATATACATTTATACTGAAACTAGAATATAAAATGTAAATAATTTCCCCAATAAGTAAACATACTCATAATTTGTCCAATGTAATATCACGAATGATATCAAGATAGTACATCCGCAATCCAAATGATAAAAAAATTAAATAAAATAAATTTATGGTATCGAAGGAGATCAGTCTCAATTAATCATAATATTAAATATTAGGTCTTCACATGTGATGAATATAATCTAACAAAATAATTGAAAATTTCTTCAGATAAATACACATTTTAATTTAGAATCATTTTTCTAAATAGTTGTGTTTTTTAAAAGAAAAATATATTGGAAATAACCTTGTAATATTATAAAAGATTATTTAAATCATTAAGGTAACATTAAAGCAGAAATATCTTCAAATTCAAAATAAATTAGAAAACATTTTGTCTAATTTTTGAAAAACAAATCTTTTAAAATACCTTTTCTTTAAACAGTGTGAGTATAATCAAAAGTAATAAATGATATCTATTAACTATAAATACACATATAAATCTAGAAATACGAATTAAAATATGATAAATTTATTTGGAATATATTGATAGAATTGAATAATAATTCGAGAAGTTGGTTAAGCCAATGAATGGAATATGGGATAAGAATCCCCTTACCACTATGAAAATAGTCAAACCACATTCCCCAAAAAATTAATTATTGTCTAATGAAAAATTGAGTTCCATGAAGATAAAGTGATTCCTAATATGTTATATGAAAATTATTTTTTCATACACCAAAAAAAATAACTAATTGGTGAATAAATAATATCTCACAGAAATAAAATTAAGATTATAAACCCATACCTTATATCAATAAGCATTATTTAATTGTAATTAATTTCCTAGATTATAAAATTACATTCATTAATTGATTAATTAAGATCATCTCAATCATATATTTTTTATATTTTAATTTCATTATGTTTATGCATGGAAATTATAATGAGTTATAAGATTTTATATCATCATTTTAAAAGTGTTAGTTTTCATTGTTTTTGATGATCGGTTCAATTATATAAAAGAATCAAAGTTTATCTAAAATAAGAATAGTTATCGAGAATTAAAATAATATGTTACTAATGAATTTAAATATTTATAAATTCCATTTTATATAATTTGGTTATATTTAATGATAATTATACATTATATAAACATTAATGAAAAATATTTGTTTTATTTTGGCTATTTTTAGGACCATCTTTAACTTATACCATTTTATTCAGTATCATGTTTATATATTGGTTATAGAATGTTATATAACTTATAATATGTAAAATAAAATATTATTATACATTAATAATGGGATTATTATAACCCTATAAGATCGTAATGGAATATGAAAATTCATAATCCTTGATGGCGGTAAATCGACACATCATGGATGATGTTATCATTTTTTGAATAAAATGGAGTGGAGAATGATATTAATGATAATTTTTTCATTAAGTTAATAGAAACATAGTTTATATAGGAAAATGGATTTTTATTGATTTTTATATGTGAGTAATGAATATAATAAGACAATTAATGAAATTAAAGTAAATTAAAAGATAATGAATGGGGATGCCACATCTTATATAGTGTTTCCTTGAGAAATTTCTTATGAAACATGGGATTGTTACTTTGGTGAATCCAGAACAACAAAAACAGGGGTAAAATATTTTGGTGAGTAATTTATCATAATATTAGATATCTCCAAAGCATTAAAGGTTTGAGGAGAAGGGGTGGTGAAAGATAATATTTATAGTGGAGGAGAGGGTTGTTTTTTATTATTTTAATCATTAGTTTATTATTTTTTCCAAATACTATAATTATTATTGATTATTTTTCATTACATTAATATTTTGGATTAATTTATAAATCTATAATTTAAAATTACATTTTATTTTAAATAAATATTTATATTATAACATTTTAAATAAACATCTAAACTGAAATAAAATACCAAAACATATTTTACCATTTATAAAACACATATTCACTTATTCCCTCATATAAATATATTATATTTCCATTTTTGAGAAACGTAAATTTAATTTATACCAAAATAGGTTATTTTTTCATTCTAATGTCCATTTTGAAATTTATAATGGAAAAATCATTGTTCCAGTTGTTATGATAATATTTATTATAATGTCATGGTTTGTTTAGGTTTGGGGTTTCATGTAATCTAAGATGATGAAGATATTAAATTTAAAAGAAGAAATATCATAAGATATTGGGGTGTTAAAATTTAATTTGTATATATGATAATTTTACAGCTATTATGATTATTTATTTTAATATATTATTTACCATTCCACATTAAAATCCAATAGAAGGCAATAAGATTGCTTATTCGTACTTATGGACTACCACATCCCTAAAGTGATGTGATGCGTATTTATATTTCATTTTACTTAGGTGGTATAAAGAATGGATTTTGTGAATATATATGAAATTTATGTAATAATAAAGAATCATTAAGGATAATAATCATTTAAATTCCCATCATTGCACTTATCTAAAAGTAGAAAACATTACTCATGCATAAGTACAGACTGCCATCTCTATTTAGTGATGTAATTCATTTTTCATCACTACATTATATGTATAGATATAAATATGTTAATTAAAAATATATATATGATATTAATGTGATTTTTATAATTCACTATATGATGTAACTAAGATGAATGTGCAAGGATCATAAATATCGAAAAAAAATATACATGTGAAATTATTCTAGTAACACCAATAAAGTGGATGATAATGTATGTTTTTCATTGGATAGGTTATAAGGTATTATAAGTAATAAAAAATTTGTATTATAAGTAATAATATTTTTTATATAAATATAATAAATTTATATTTATTATAAAGTTTGTTAGATTTATTATGAACCATTATGGGATTGTGGCAAGCATTTAATGTTATGAACTATTTTTTACTGTGATTGATTATTCTTAAATTATCGGATGATGAAATGGAATTGTATATCTATCCCAAATATTATATGTTTATAATTGGTTTATTTCATTATATTTAATTTTTTTTCACTTGTTAAAATCACATTAGTTAATCATGTGACAAAAATAATTTTTTTATGGGAAACAAATCCTGTTTTTCCCTTAAGCCAAGAATCATTTCTCTCATGTCTATTTTTTCGTTAGAATTGTTTGATGTATGTTTTCATAATTCAATGTGGTTTTTTAATTTAATTTTTATTCAGTACATAAGCCCTTTATTGATAATAATATTTCACCAGAGAATACATATAATAACTACAAATTGCATTCCCGATTACCCTATGGTTGATATAAGAAAGAAAGGATTAAAATAAATTTAGTGGGAATTATTTTTATAAAATGAAATAATTAAATAAACTAAATAAGAAGATGAAAATTTCAATATAAATAAATTAAATAAAAATAGAAATTAAATAACTAAAAATAATTCAATCCATATTGACTTTCCAGTTCTCCATATGACACTACAGAAAACTCTCCAATCAATGAACATGACATCAGCCTATGTCGGTTGAGTCCTAGATGGAACTCACACTTGAAGTAAAAAATAAGTAGTTATAGGTTGCTTTATTAACAATCATTTCTTGTACCCAAGTAAAATTATTGTATAGTACTTTCCGTTAAATCAAATATTTAATTACTTTTAGTTTCATGTACATTAGTAAAAACATAGTTTTTTCATACATTTAACTTTAAAACAAAACATAAACCTTTCCCCTATTTAAGTAAAAAAAATAAAAAAGGGTAATCGTGGGAACTTTGGTGAGAAAGGGAGAGAGGGAGTGAAATAAAAATGAAAAGTTGTTTTTGTAATGGGGTGCAAGAGAGTATGAAATATTTTTCAAAATTTTTTTCATAAAAACATTTATAAACAAAAAAATTTACTTTTACCAAAGAGACACACCATATATAAGAATCAAAAAAATGAAAACACAATGACATAAATTTTTAATCATTAAACATGTAAGCATAAAATATGAGTAACCAAGATTATATACAACAGATAAAAATGTTCCAAATATCAAGATAATACCTAATAGTTTAGGGTATATTATATATCATTCTATAACATAATTTTTTATGTCAACAACAATGATGTAATGAAATATCCATAACACTTGGTTGTACCCTACATAGACGTAGCAGGTATTGTCATGCCAAAATTAGAGTTTTTCAATACTAAGGATCCACTACCTAGAACATAGTCCTAACTAGTTCAACAAGAATTAATTGATAATATTATAGTAATGATTAGTTTCCTTGATATATCTGAAATGGGTGTGATTTAAGGAATATCAAGTAATAAATTACATGTGAGAAACAATAATAAGACACACACAAGACACATATACTCAAGCATCAACCCCAAACATAACTATAAGGGAGTTCCCTTTACCGTAATCCCTAACACATAAGGGAAGTCCCATATTGGGGACCTCATCATTCCTATAAACATGATAAAGAAATAGACACATCCCATTGATAGTTTTCCAGTGGATTCCCATTTCCAAAAGTGCAAACCAGTCCTCAAATATTCATTGGATGATAAACCATTTCAGAAAGATCCAATCTCAAAGATTATAATTTCATGAAATATTTAAAACAAATTTTTATACTTAAACATGATTTTTATACTAGACACCACTCGTAAAATCCAATAGGGAATCTCATAGAACACCTGGTGTGTAGGTAAATATAATACGATTTCACATAACAAATTTAAAATTGGGAAGGAACATAATTTAAATATAAATATTTATCTAAAATATTATATATTACAAATTATCTTAAAAACTTGTATAAAAATTTACAAATGAATGATTATTAAATTTATTGGCTAATTACTTTGGAAACATACCTCAATAAATGTCACTATTGAAAATGAATACCTGAATCCACATTAAGGTTGTTTAGAGAGATAAGAGTTGCCATGAATAACCTTTAATATAAAAAACAAAAAATATAGAAACCATAAAACATGAAACAGACCAAAGGAACCGAGGTAGAATTTGAACAATGATGAATAAAATAAAAAGGAAAAAACATAGTGTGAGGTGAATATTACCTTGTGAAATCACTACAAAATCATAAAGGAATCAATTAAAATACCCAGGCAAATGAGGTGGGTGGCATAGAGAAGAGTGGATTATCCACCTTGGGTTACATGAAAAAAATGTAAACATAATGGGAAAATTATGATTCAAAAACTTTGAACAGAAAAGTGTAATATCCATTTATAAAGTAACTGGGATTTTTCCAGGGTTACACCACATGATTTTTTAAACCATGAACTAACCATGAACCTCCTTTTAGAATAACAATATGTCTCTATTTTTTAGTAGCATATTTTTAGAAACAATTCACTAAATTTGTGGATAATTCTTTCAATAACTATAGATGTTCTTAGTTGGTTACTACACTATTTGGGAAACTGTGTGGCTTGATCGTTATTCACACAACACATAATTCCAACTAAAAACCTTAATAATAGAAAGTTAATATATATGGAATAAAATTAAACATTATAATATAATATTGTTTGTATGAGGTGTGACATTTGGTTGATATTTTACATTCCTTATTAAGGATTAATGAAATCACTGTATCATTATCTAAATGTGGCACATTTATCATTTTAATACAAATTCAAATGGAATTATCAATTTCAAATACACTGAATCAACCTCTATCCAATATTTCATGGGTAATATAATCTTTAAATATTTATCTATATGTTTCCTTTATTCTTTATAAAGAATAATTTTCTATTAAAATAATGAAATTTTTTAACATTCTAAATAAGTGGTTTCATTTTTCAATGTACTTTCCTAAAAAAATCTTTTAGTGGTATTTTAAAGGTATTGTTATCTACAATAATATCCATTAATGTTTATTATGAATTTATTTAGATATGATCCAATGATACAAACTTTATTCATTCACTATGTGGTTAATGATAATAATGATTAAATATTTATGATACTCGTATACTTTCTATGGTTTATTAATAGATGACATGGTGAATGTTTTATGTTCACATGGAAAAAAATGTGTTTACATCATTATGATATTTCTATTTCTAGAAATTTAAAACCCTATAATTCTTAGGATAAATATAGTAATATCATGTTACAATAATTATTGCAATGGGGTGTGAACACAATTTACATGGGGTATTTTTCTATTAAGATAGTCTTTTACGTGAACCCTATCTATAGAAATGATGGAATACAAAGTGATGTCGAACCACTATGGTAGTCTTGGTACTAAGTCTTGAATATGTTAATGGTTTTATATTATTGTGTGTATGAGACAAACTTATGTCATATGCTTATAATGTGTTCTCATGGATCATTATTTATTATTAAATATTCCATAATTTAATGTATTATATCATTTTATTGATATAAAACTAGAACATGATTCATGGTTATGACCTATCAATTGATTGGAATAATTTTTTATTGTCAATCTCATGATCTCATTCCCTTATTATTATTTTATAATCCGTTATAATCAATTATTTATATATATTATGTTTACACGTATTGGTCTTCTAAGCCCACATTTCTTATGAATATCTTCTATAAGTTATGGAGAACGAATTTATCTATCATATGTGTAAGAATTGTTCTAGTTGTGAAGAAAATGAGAGGAAATGATGTATATATTTTATTTTATAGCTATTTATTTATCAATTTTTTTCAAATACAAAAAAAAACTTTTTGATTTTGGTATGGATCATATTTATATGTAATGCATATTCTGCTAATAAGTGGTTTTATTTATGTATTTAGAGGTGGGGACACAATAATTGATATCTGAGTTGGGATTAATAAATTTTATAAAATATGATGAGAAAATGTTATTAACATCCCTTATTATTAGACTATGTATAAGAGGACATCCAAATTTATTGTAAAGAAAAGGGTGCGATTTTCTGAGAAATTCATCATTATTTAAAAAATAAAATAGGACTTTGTTTAGGTAGAGATGTATCTATAGGTAATAACATTGATAATAAATCATCTAGTATATTTCAAACAACATTATAGTGTATGGTGAATAGTTTTTTATTATACATTTTGTTTGAAACTACTAGGGGATATTCTTAATTTAATAAAAAAATTATTTTAAAGATATTAATGAGTATTTTTATTAATAATGACCATGGAAGGCCTAGGGTAGACCTAAGGTGATTTATATTGAACATAAGGATTCCAAATTTAGATTAGTAATGAATTATTTTTATTTTATTAAATGATTTTCCATGATGATTACTTTTTATCACATTATGATTCTTGATTTTATTCCATGGATTCAACCTAAATGAAACATGTTAATGCAAAATGTGAAGAAAAATGAAATGATTTTCATCTTTAGAAATCTAGTTATATTATTCCATCACACCATTATTCATTCAAATTCATTGTGGGTATACACCTCATAAATTTGGGAAGAAACTCAACCATAGTGATATGCCTATTTCCTTAGAGTTTTTGATATATTTCTTCAAGAGTTACATAGAACCATCTAAATTAAATTATT
Source organism: Viscum album (assembly GCA_963277665.1). Lineage (NCBI taxonomy): Eukaryota > Viridiplantae > Streptophyta > Magnoliopsida > Santalales > Viscaceae > Viscum > Viscum album. Next base: position 640,077,191 of record OY728137.1, read on the forward strand.
TGTTTCTCAAAATAACACATACTCGATGCTTAACCATTATTTTTGACTCTATATATAATGTGAAGGACCGACTGTTAAGAAATAATGTATAAACTCCTAGATAATATTGATAAGGGACACATTCAGTCAAGTGCATTAATATGGGGCTCACCTGTACTTTCTGTTATTAAATAATATGGATCATTGGAGAGATATGTTGTTTATCAGGAATATAAAGAAATCTTGAACGTGTATAATTATTTGTTCTCTCTTTTAGATTAATTGTTTATACACTATCAGAATATACATATTTTCCATGATTATTATCTGATATGGATATTATCAATTCAACTTCATAAGTGAAGACACATAATGTCAACCTTTCATATGAGGTATGATTAATATGGTTTTATAGTGATTTTATTTTGTATTTATAATACCCCCAATATCTCCATGGATTTAGTTAAGAGAATATTTGATGTTACATATAATAGTGTGTTATAATCTTTATTTATAAAATAGTTATATATTTCAAGACTGGGGAAGATTACAAAGATCAATTTAGGATTGTATTGAAAAACCTACAAAGGATCAGTTATAAGAAAATTTTAACAACTGTAATGTTTTTCAACGCAATCATTCTTTTTTGGGTCACATAATCACATAAAGGGTTTATTAGTAGATCCATCAAATACATAAGTTGTTGAAAATTTCCCCAAACCAAACATTGTAACTCAGATTGATAGTTTTATTACATTGGATAGATATTATCGATTCTTTTTAAAGATTTATCATGAATATCTAATTCACTATTATTGTTTAATCATAAGGGAGTTAAGTTCTGTTGGAATGATATATGTGAAGAAACATTCATGTAAAAGAATAAATGAATGTTCAATGAACCTATAGTATAACTACCCTAAAATAGAGAAGAATGTTTGATTTGCAATGTTGTATCATAAATTTTTATTGGATGTTTTCATATATAAAATTATATTGTTTTTGATTATGGATCACACTAATTGAAAGTTCATGAGAAATATTTTCAAACTCTTGATTTATAGATAGAAGTGGTCATATTTTTATAAATTTTATGGAGGAATTTTAATTATGGGTAAATATGTGATATATATATATAGATCAAATGTTTTAAGTATATATTCACACATAAAGAGTTAAAAAATGATCTAGTTAAGATAGTCGGAGTTGAACAAATATAATGAGTGGTCAATACATTATTTAACATCCCAAGTAATTAATGAATAATAGATATTTTTATCTATGTCTATTAATGAATTGGATAGTGTTTTAGAGGATTAAAATGAAAATAAATCCAATCTTAAGCATGGAATACAATGATATTTTTAAAAGATTGTTTTACTTCCTTTTGATGGAAAACCATTTTTGAATCTATATTTTGAAATTTTATAAACTATGTTTGTCAAAATAAACTTATTCTTTATGTTTGGGACATCAAAATTTACTTTGTGTGAATTTTTGGTATTTTTCTGACAAATGTTCATTTTCTAATGAATAGTGAAAAATACTGCATTTTACATCAAAATTGCTTTTTAATATAATTTATTTATATGATTAGATTATCTTTTGAATTGGTTTTGAAGTGAAATTAGAATATATTTTTACCATTTAATCCAATGGTTGTCATTGGAATCTATTTCACTTTGAAATTGGACTTAAACTGGTGTCAATCTTTTGATACTTATTGTTTTATAAAAACACGCTATGTGTCATAACAGCAGGAATTAATTATTAAATTAATTAATGTGACTTATATGTTTTGAATTTTTTACAATAGACTTCATTTTGGAATTCATAATATCAAATATAGCTTAGGGTTAATTTTTGGTAATTTTCTATAAAACTTCAATTTATGATGAATAGTGAAACCACTAAGTGGTAGTTAAAGAAACTGATTTTCGTTTAAATGAAACTTTTCCAATTTTGTGTTTTGAATTTAAAAAATCCAACATAAATGTTTTTCATTAATAATTAAAATTTGGTTCAATGAGATTAAAATAATTTTTTTGGTGAATAGTAACTTATTAAGTTTTTAATCGCGATTAGTGGTAATTAGGGTAGTTAAAGGAAAAAATAATGCTTTAATAATATTAAATGACCTAGAAACATGTCATAACCTTATTTTATGTATCATGGACGACCAATAAAATCCATGGGTCAACTTGGGGACCCCATGGAGCCACTTGGGTTGGGAAATGACATAAATAACTTTTTATTTAATGTTAAATAAAAATGACACAAACATGAGTTATTTTACGAAAAAAAAATTTATATGGGGTTATAAAAGTCATATTTTTGACTCTAAATATTAATTGGAAAGATAAAAAGAGTTCCTATATCATAGTATTTTTTTTATAATTTTTAGACATTAAATAAATTAAATTATTTATGACATCATGATGATGCATCGATGACCTCATTATTTAGCGATTTAAATAAAATGGAATGATAATGTAATATTCTTGACCTACACGTGTCAAAAACTTATTGGATGAGTGTATTTAGAACCCTTATCACCTTATCCTCGAATTATATCAATGTGTAACCTTTTGAATCCGAAACGCATTTTAAAATAAAGTAACTTATCTTTACTTTCCAAGAGTGCCCCTCCTCTCCTCTTATAAAAGGCCCCCACCTCTACCTCCTTACCCACAGTTCCAAAGCCTTTGGCTCGGCCAACCCCTACTAATTTTGTCTCTCAACTTCCCTATATTACTAATTGAAGCCTCAATTTGGGTAGAAGTCTTCCCAAGGAAGCCTTTGAGCTCAAACCAAAGGGAGTTACCTGATTTTAAGGTAATGTCTTCTTTTGAGTCCTTTTTTTTGCTTCTCCAACCCCCTAAACTCTTTTTATTCTCTTATTTTGTAACAACTCCAGTATCCTCAATATAATAGGATGTTGTTATAAGAAGGATTCAAGCTACACTTACACACTCCTACATCTAATGGTTAAATAACATACGGTTTCCATGGATGGTGAATTTATGACTCCCGAAACAATGATTGTTCAAAATTCCTTTAACACCTTCAAAGGTGGCCATTAAGATGTCACTATATTTATATATGATATATAATATGTTTATGGTTTCCTTAAACTTCTGTTTTTTTTTCATTTTGGGCATACCTTTATGGTTTCCCTTATGGGTAAACGCGATATCTTCATTTAAGGAAGTGCGGACTACCGCCCCCTCAAAGTGATTTGATTCGTTAAATACCATATGTGGGACGTATAATGGATGGAACTATGATATTATATATGATATTATACTTTAAATATAATATAACTTTATATAATTATGATTCCATTCCAGAAAATACGAAATAGAAATGGAAGTAGCGTTCATGTGTACGTACGGCTTACCGTCTCCATGAATGGTGAATTTCATTTCTTACCTCTAAATGTGATGTAATATTATAAATACATGTATATGCTTAATATATATGATATATATGTTATCCAAATAATTAATATCACTCTGGATATAACGAAGCTTTGACCAAATTAACAACATGTAAGTGTAAGAAGTCTATTTTTGACTTAAGAACCAAATACTGACAAAATGAACATTATTAACTTAAATGATTACATGATGTTCATAAAATGGTATAAAAGGAATAATGAACTTGAAAACGGTTCTTAAGAAAGTAGAGATTAACTCAAGTTTATTATTCAGGAGATTAAAGAATGGTCGGGTCAAGTCGGATACGAGGTATGGGACTTCGTCTCAATCTCCTTTCATTGAGGCATATTTTATTTTATACACAACTTTCTTTTATAAGGTGTATAAACCCCTTTGAATTTTAAGTTTATCCAAAAGGAATCTTTTTTATATGAAGCGTTTTTCAAAACTACAAATGGGAATGTTTTGGTCATACGTATGCGGCGACAACGACTTCTCTGCCCCCATGACCATTATTTGAGTTTTGACTTCCTGTACAAGCCACACCGTCTTTTTAAAAGAAAAACAAATACCATGTTTTACTTTTCTTTTATTTTGGTGTTGAAAATGGTTTTCATAATGTTTTTATATCAATGTGTTGTATTGATATCTTGTGATTGAAAGGTGGAAATGTTATGTTTCCTTTATGCATGTTTTATGTGATACGATTATGTTGAGGTTCTTGGGCATTATTATGAAGACGTGTGGTTCCGTGATAAACTAAGGGTGGGTGAGACCGATATAGCTCTCCAATGCATTGGGTATCATGAAGGAGTGAAATGTTAAGGTTTCTCCGAATTGATTTAGGGAATATATTGTGATGGGTATTCCAAACGTAACCAAGAGGGTTACTCCCTACGTAAGAATGTTATGAATGCCTCAAGTTACCTTTATGTCTTATGATATCTATGATTTATTCATGATTTGATAAGGTATGTTTAAGTGATTATGTTTTATGGGTAAAATATGATCTCATTCTTATGTATATATGTACCCATGTTTCCTATCCATGTTTTTATAACCCATACTGAGCTTTTTATACTCATCCCAAGTTTTTTGAAATGTTTTCACAGGTCAAGGGAAAGGTATATGATATGATTATAGTGTCAAGGAAGTGTCAAGAAATAATCCATGTTTTATCTTAAATATGTTTCCATTGATGGGAATGAAGAATACTATCTTTATGTAACCACTTTGTTTATATGTGGAATGTAATGCAAGTTTTATGATCAAATTCCCTAAAACTCTAAACTCGAAAAGATCCTCAATGTGTAATCTTGTAATAACTCAAGATTAAGTAAGGTTTAAGGCTGGGGCCTTATAGTTGGTATCAGTGGACGGTTTAGATAACTTTAGGAGTTAGAATTCTATTAAATGATTATCCAAAAATATTTATTTTGAAATGATATAGAATTTGAAGATTACCATGTTGCTTCATCTAAGACATGTTTTTTCAGAATGGTTTTCCACAGAGGAAACAGGGAAGCAGTGCTAGGAAGGCATACAGAAGGAAATAACCTTCCGAATCAGCATCCTGTGATGGTCGGAATTGGAATTGAACAGTTTGTTGTAGTGATGGAACATTTGACTCGAGCTATAAATGGTGGTGGTATCCATGCACGAGATCAGCCAAATCAACCGCAGAGGAACATGTTAGTGGTGGAACATTTCATTAGGCAACATCCCCCATCATTCAGAGGATCATCTGACCCTGTGTTACCTGAAGGATGGATTAAAGCACTGGAGAAGATTTTTGATGTCATGGGGTGTTCAGACAATCAAAAGGTTAGTGTTGCTATTTAACATTTGGAGGGTGAAGCAGATCAACGGTGGTCAATGGTTAAAAATATCAGGGACGCTGATGAGATTGATGCTCTCGACTGGGATGAATTCAATGGTATGCTTCATGAAAAGTATTTTCCTAAGGCTGTTCGACTTAGGATGGAAAAACAAATCTTGGAATTGAAGGAAGAGGAAGACTCAGTGGCTACCTATGAAGAAAGGTTCACTCGATTGGCAAGGTATGCTCCAAATTTTATCCGAGATCTTAATAGTAAAATCAATCGTTTTTACTCAGGATTAATGCCAAAATATTGAAGGGCTTTAGCTTCTCGTGAGTTCAAAAGTTATGAAAATCTTGTTCGATGTGATGAGAAGGTATAAATGGAGTTTTCTGATGATCAAGTGTTCTATAACATCCAGCAAAAGAAGAGACCGAGGTGGAAGGAGAAAGGAAATAATTCTTCAAAAAAGTCTGATGCTAAGAAAACTAAGTTTCCAGTTTGTGATAAATGTGGTAAAAGGCATGCTGGGGAATGTCTTCTGAATTTTGGAAAGTGCTACCGATGTGGTAAGATGGGAAATAAGGCTCGTGATTGCACTGAAAAGGATCATGGTGAAGGTAAGACCAAATTTGATTTACAGTTAGTGAAATGTTATAAGTGCAATGAGATGGGTCACTATGAAAACGAGTGTCCTACAAAGAGCTTGAGTGATGGGAAGTAGTTAGACTACAAGAAGAAAGGGGTGGTGAAATCCTTTGCAACTACTTCAGCAGATGTCGGGCCATCAAATGAAGTTGTATCAGCTCCAGGGAGCTCAGTTTTTTTCAAAGATTGACTTGAGATCGGGGTACCATCAGCTGAAGTTAAAGGAGGAAGATATTCCGAAGACCGCGTTTCGTACGAGATATGACCATTATAAATTTTTAGTGATGCCTTTTGGGATAACCAATGCACCTGCTGTATTCATGGACATAATGAATAGAATTTTCCATGACTTCTTGGATAAGTTTGTGGTGGTTTTCATTGATGATATTTTGGTGTTTTCTAAAAGTAAAGAGGAGCATGATAGACATTTAAGGGTTATATTGCAAACCTTAAAAGAAAAGAAATTGTATGAAAAATTCAGCAAGTGTGAGATTTGGTTGCAACAAATTTCTTTCCTTGGTCACATTGTTTCTAAATATGGGATTACTGTTGATCCTGCAAAAACAAAAGTTGTTGAAGACTGGCCAACACCTAGAAATGTAACTGAGATTTGTAGCTTCCATGGTTTGGCAGGCTATTACCGAAGGTTTGTTAGAAATTTTTCACGGTTATCTAGTCCAATGACTAAGCTAACTCGGAAGGGTGTTAAGTTTATCTGGACAAAAGAATGTGATGATTGTTTTCAGGAATTCAAAAGAAGATTGGTGAATGCTCCAGTTTTGGCACTACCTTCCAGAAATGGTGAGTTTTTCATCTAATGTTATGCTTCATTAAAAGGACTTGGTTGCGTCCTAATGCAGAATGATCAGGTAATTGCTTATGCTTCACGACAATTGAAAACACATGAGGTAAATTACCCAACACATGATTTAGAATTAGATGCTGCTGTTTTTGCTTTAAAAATTTGGAGGCATCATTTGTATGGAGTAAAGTGTGAAATATATACTGATCACAAATGTTTAAAGTATATATTCACTCAGAAAGAGTTAAACATGAGACAGAGGAGATGGCTAGAATTAATCAAGAATTATGATTGTACAATTCATTACCATCCGGGAAAAGAAAATAATGTGGCAGATGCTTTGAGTCGAAAAAGTAATGCTTCATTAGCAATGTTGCGTTTGGAACGTGATCCTTTGGTTAAGGATTTGATGAACTTTGGCATAGAAGTTGTTGGTGTAGGAAGACCTTCTGTTATGTTTCAGGTATCAGTGGGATCTTCTCTATCTGGCAGAATTAAGCAAGCACAAAAGCAAGATAGTGAGTTGCAGAAAAAGGTAGAGCTGGTTTAGAAAGGTATGTTTCCTGAATTCAACATTGATAATGATTGCGTTTTGAGATTTGGGAAGATATTGTGTGTGCCTTGTGATTCACAGTTGAAGAGAGAGTTGTTATGTGAAGCTCATAGTTCTCCGTTTTCAGTTCATCCTGGCAGTACTAAGATGTATAGAGATCTGCGGGAGTATTACTGGTGGGATGGAATGAAAAGAGATATTGCTGATTTTACTATGAAGTGTTTGACTTGTCAACAGGTTAAAGCAGAGTGGCAGTTACTGAATGGGATGCTTCAGTCTTTACCATTGCCATAGTGGAAATGGGAGAATATATCCATGGACTTTGTTATGGGATTACTAAAGACATATCGAGGTAATAATGCAATATGGGTCATTGTTGATCCCTTGACTAAGTCTGCTCATTTCCTTGCTATACGAGATACTTTCTCTCTTGATCAACTTTCCCGTATGTATCATAAAGAGATAGTCAGGTTACATGGAGTTCCTCTCTCCATTGTATCTGACCGTGATCCCAGGTTCACTTCTAACTTTTGGAAAGGCCTTCCGAAGTCGTTGGGTACTGAATTAAATTTTAGTACAGCTTTTCATCAACAATCAGATGGGCAGTCAGAACGAAAAATTCAGACCTTGGAGGATATGCTACGAGCTTGTTCGATGGATTATCAGGGATGTTTGGACCAAAATCTTTCTTTGGTTGAATTTTCATATAATAATAGTTTTCATTCTAGTATACGGATGGCACCATTTCAGGCATTATATGGGAAGCAGTGTTGAACTCCAGCTTTCTGGGATGAAGTGGGTGAAAGGAAGTTGATGGGACAAGAATTGGTAGAAGAGATTGCAGAAAAAGTTCAGCTGATTCAGAAACACATGAGAACAGCTCAGAGTAGGCAGAAGAGTTATGCGGATAACAGGAGGAAGGATCTCTCTTTTGAGGTTGGTGATAATGTTTTTCTCAAAGTATCACCATGGAAAAGTGTGATGCGATTTGGTAAGAAAGGAAAGCTGAGTCCAAGGTTCATTGGACCATATGAAATTCTGGAGAGAGTCAGATCAGTTGCTTACCGAGTGGCTTTACCTCCGAGTTTATCTCAGGTACACAATGTTTTTCACGTTTCGATGTTGAGAAAGTACATGCCAGATACATCTCATGTTTTGAGTCCAGAGGTAGTTCAGCTGGAAAAGAACCTATCTTATAAGGAACAACCGGTCCAGATTCTTGACCATAGGGAGAATGTGTTACGAAATAAGGTGATTAATCAGGTAAAGGTTTTGTGGAAAACCCACATGATGAAAGAGGCAACATGGGAATCTGAAAATGTAATGAGGGATAAGTACCCCCATTTATTCGATAAGTAAATAAATTGCGGGGACACAATTTTCTAAAGGGGGGAAGGATGTAACATCCCAAGTAAGTAATGAATAATATATATTTTTGTCTATGTCTATTAATGAATTGGATAGTGTTTTAGAGGCTTAAAATAAAATTAATCCAATCTTAAGCATGGAATACAGTAATATTTTTAAAAGATTGTTTTACTGCCTTTTGATGGAAAACCATTTTTGAATCTATCTTTTAACAATTTTATAAACTATGTTTGTCAAAATAAACTTATTCTTTTTTTTGGGACATCAAAATTTACTTTGTGTGAATTTTTGGTATTTTTCTGACAATGTTCATTTTTTAATGAATAGTGAAAAATACTGCATTTTACATCAAAATTTCTTTTTAATCATATTTATTTATATGATTTGGTTATCTTTTGAATTGGTTTTGATGTGAAATTAGAATATATTTTTATCATTTAATCCAATGGTGGTCATTGGAATCAATTTCACATTGAAATTGGACTTAAACTGGTGTCAATCTTTTGATACTTATTGTTTCATAAAAACACGCTATTTGTCATAACAGCGGTAATAAATTATTAAATTAATTAATGTGACTTATATGTTTTTAATTTCGTAAAATAGACTTAATTTTTAAATTCATAATATCAAATATAGCTTAGGGTTAATTTTTGGTAATTTTCTGAAAAACTTCAATTTTTGATGAATAGTGAAACCACTAAGTGGTAGTTAAAGAAACTTATATTCATTTAAATGAAACTTTGCCACTTTTGTGTTTTTAATTTCAAAAATCTGACATACATGGTTGTCATTAAGAAGTAAAATGTGGTTCAATGAGATTAAAATATTTTTTTGGTGAATAGTAACTTATTAAGTTTTTAATCGCGATTAGTGGTAATTATGGTAGTTTAAGGTAAAAATAATGATTTAATAATATGAAATGACCTAGACACATGTCCTAACCTTATTGTATGTGTCATGGCCGACCAAGAAAATCCATGGGTCATCTTGTGGACCCCATGGAGCCACTTTGGTTGGGAAATGGCATAAATAACTTTTTATTTAATGTTAAAGTAAAAATGACACAAACATCAATTATTTTACGAAAACAATTTTTATATGGGGTTATAAAAGTCTGATTTTTGACTATAAATTTTAATTGGAAAGATAAAAAGATTTCCTACATCATAGTAGTTTTGTTTAATTTTTAGACATTAAATAAATTTAATTATTTATGACATCATAATGATGCAGCGATGATCTCATTATTTAACGATTAAAATAAAATGGAAAGATAATGTAATATCTAAGACCTACACATGTCCAAAATCTATTGGATGAGTGGATTTCGAACCCTTATCACCATATACTCGAATTATATCAATGTGGGACATTTTTAATCTGAAACTCAATTTAAAATAAAGTAACTTATCTTTACTTTCCAAGAGTGACCCTCCTCTCCTCTTATAAAAGGCCCCCACCTCTACCTCCTTACCCACACTTCCAAAGCCTTTGGCTCGGCCAAACCCTGCTCATTTTGTCTCTCCACTTCCCTCTCTTACTAATTGAAGCCTCACTTTGGGCATAAGTCTCTTGAAGGAAGCCTTTGAGCTCAAACCAATGGGAGTTACCCGATTTTAAGGTAATGTCTTCTTTTGAGTCCTTTTGTTTTATTTTGCTTCTCCAACCCACTAAACTATTTTTATTCTCTTATTTTGAAACAAATACAGTATCCTAAATATACTAGGATGTTTTTATAAGAAGAATTCAAGCTAAACGTAGACAAACCTACATCTAATGGTTAAAGAACATACGGTTTCCGTGGATGGTGAATTTTTGCCTCCCGAAACGATGATTGTTCAACATTCCCTTAACACCTTCAAAGGTGGCCATTAAGATGACACTATATTTATATATGATATATAATATGTTTATGTTTTCCTTAAGCTTCTGTTTTTTAATTTTGGGCATACCTTTATGGTTTCCATTATGGGTAAACGTGATATCTTCATTTAAGGAAGTGCGGACTACCGCCCCCTCAAAGTGATTTGATTCGTTAAATACCATATGTGGGATGTATAAAGGATGGAACTATGATATTATATATGATATTATACTGTAATTATAATATAACTTTATATCATTATGATTCCATTCCAAAAAATACAAAATAGAAATAAAAGTAGCGTTCATGCGTACGTACCGCTTACCATCTCCATGAATGGTGCATTTCATTTCTTACCTCTAAATGTGATGTTATATTATAAATACATGTATATGCTGAATATATATGATATATATGTTATCCAAATCATTAATATCATTCTGGATATAACGAACCTTTGACCAAATTAACAACATGTAAGTGTAAGAAGTCTATTTTTGACTTAAGAACCAAATACTGACAAAATGAACCTTATTAACTTAAATGATTACATGATGTTAATAACATGTTATAAAAGGATTAATGAACATGAAAAAGGTTCTTAATCAAGTAGAGATTAACTCAAGTTTATTATTTAGGATATTAAATAACTGTCGTGTCAATTCGGATATGAGGTATGGGACTTCGTCTCAATCTCCTTTCATTGAGGCATATTTTATTTTATACACAACTTTCTTTTATATGGTGTATAAACCCCTTTGACTTTTACGTTTATCCAAAAGGAATCTTTTTTATACGAAGCGTTTTAAAAAATGAAAAATGGGAATGTTTTTGTCATACGTATGCGGCGACAACGACTTCTCCACCGCCATGACCATTATTTGAGTTTCGGCTACCTCTACAAGCCACACCTTCTTTTTAAAAGAAAAAAAATACCATGTTTTACATTTCTTTTATTTTGGTGTTGAAAATGGTTTTCATAATGTTTTTATATCAACGTGTTGTATTGATATCTTGTGATTGAAAGGTGGAAATGTTATGTTTCCTTTATGCATGTTTTATGTGATACGATTATGTTGAGGTTCTTGGGCATTATTATGAAGACGGGTGGTTCCGTGATAAACTAAAGGCGGGTGAGCCCGATATAGCTCTTCAATGCATTGGGTAACGTGAAGGAGTGAAACGTTAAGGTTTCTCCGAAGAGATTTATGGAATATACTGTGATGGGTATTCCAAACGTAACCAAGAGGGTTACTCCCTACGTAAGAATGTTATGAATGCCTCAAGTTACCTTTATGTCTTATGATTTCTATGATTTATTAAGGATTTGATGAGGTATGTTAAAGTGCTTATGTTTTATGGGTAAAGTATGATCTCATTCTTATGTATATATGTACCCATGTTTCCTATCCATGTTTTTATAACCCATACTGAGGTTTTTATGCTCATCCCATGTTTTTTGAAATGTTTTCACTGGTCAAGGGAAAGGTACATGATATGATGATAGTGTCAAGGAAGTGTCAATAAAGAATCCATGTTTTATCTTAAATATGTTTCCATTGATGGGAATGAACAATACTATCTTTATGTAACCACTTGTTTATATGTTGAATGTATTGCAAGTTTTATGATCTAATTCCCTAAAACTCTAAACCCGAAAAGATCCTCAATGTGTAATCTTGAAAAAACTCAAGATTAAGTAAGGTTTAAGTCTGGGGACGTATACATTAATATACTATAAAATATAACAATGTGGCTGATTATTGTACTCAAAATGTTCATGAATCATTTTTTATGATGAGGATCAAAAATAATATAATAATTATGGATTTTCAAAGGATATACTTTGAAATATTTATATAAGGGAAGATATAATATCATTTTCAATGGAGTGATCCACCATATGACAGTTTTAATACTAAATATGCATAGAAGGAGGATGTAGATATGAAAAATATAATGGTAACTATTTTTATAACCATCTTTTTGTGGTGATGGAATGATATGTTTCGGGAATAGAGTTTGTACCCTGTCAATAGTACACCTAATAATGGTTCTATTAGAAGAATCTTACAAATCACAATTATCTAACCATACTAAAAGATTGAATATTTATAGATATCTGAAAGAGTATTACTAGTGTTACAACAAGTATAATGATATTTGAGAGTATATATCGTTGTTCTTGGTAGTCTAAAAAGTTATCAGTGGGAGAAAAATTACTATGGGAATGCTGTAAAATATTTCTCAAACTATATTGGAATTGGGAAAACAACATTATTGATTTCATCCTAGGACTCACTAAATCATCTAAAGGCTATAATTATATTAGTTTTTTAATTGACATAATTTGTATTTTTGTACATTTTAAATCTACTAGATAATATTTGTATCTTTATAATATTTCCAAGACATCAATTATAAATTATAAGGATACAAGTGTAACCAAATTTTATTTTATCTCATAGAGGATTGAGGTTAAATTTGAAATTCTAGGAAAGTATTAATCATTTTTTTCATATAGAGTCGTGTTTTAATAAAACCAATCATACTAATATATATGATTAGTTTCATAGAACCATTCAAAACATAGTTGTTTGTTAGTATCAAATTCCATTTATTTTAATGGTTACTGTTATCAACCCCTTTCTCTAGTAGAGATTTCTTATAAAAATATCTGTCACTCAACTACTCAATTGGATACTTAAAAATACCAATAATGAAATATGTGTAAGAATCCAATATAATAGGATGATGTGAAAGAAGAAAATATATAAATACCAGATGTTGATAAGGAAATGGAATAGAATGTTTAATCCATTCAATAGTATATTAAGGAATCTCAACATAAATATAATTTTTATGCTGACAATCATCGGTGATATCCATTACTAGATAACATAATGAATGATTTATTTTTAATTTCTTCATGGAATAATGTTTTGAAATTTATATTGAATGGAAAAAAATTCATAGGTCTATTGGTCCAGTAAATATTTTTTATTAGATTATGATGTTTTCATATCCAGTGGAACATCCACTGATCCTATACCATGTGAAACATGTGTTCCATCAATATCTACTGAAGAAGTTCTTACCTAATTCATAATAGGTACAAAAATCATATGTTATACCACATGTTTTTTTGTATAAATTTAAACCAATATAAATATTGGATAATGGACTAGATGTTTTTTTGAAACAAAACAACACACATGTTTAATGTTGTATTGAGAATTCAAAAATCTATGGAAGCTACGTGGGATCTAAACAATGTGTTAAGAAAAATGATATCCTCATTTTTTTTCTAACGACATATTTTTTTTGGAAAAGTCATTTGAAATGGGTTTTAATGGTCCCCCCAAATAATATAATTATTTAATTTTAAATAAAACATAACGTATTTGATATCTTGCCTTAAATGAATCACTAAATCGATATGAGTCCATGTATAGTAAATTATTATATCCTACTCATTAAATTTGAATATATGAATTTTAATAACCAAGTTATAAAAAAATTATATTTATTTAAATGAAATTTATTTAGTAATTTACTATAAATATTTACTCAAATTTTAGTAAATTTAGTTTACATTTCAAAAATATGATTTCATCAAAGTGGGTTTAAACATAATTTTGAACTAAAACTTATAATGAATTTCAACCGATTTTAGATTTTTTTAGAAATTTATTATCATCTTATAATCATCATGTATATTTTATTTCTTGTTAAATTTTCATGACTTTTGTTTTCAAAGAATTATTTTTTACTTACTAGTAAAACTAAATATATTTCTAAGACAATGTAATTTATTTTCAACAAAAAATATTATTTTGTTTTTAATTTTAAATTAAATTATACTAAATATTATTTAACTAAAAATAATATAATTAATTTCAATGTATTGGAATTATATTTCCTTTGGAATAAGATCATTATTGGGCTTCAAAACACAATTTTATAAAAACTATTTTAATGAACACTATGGGTTTTGTATTAATAAATTATTATAATCAATTTTAATTAAATATTTAAATTAAATATATAGATATCATATTAAATATATTAATTTAACATTCATTTCACCATTTTAACAAGGCAAGGAAAAGATGTAAATAATGTTCTATGCAAAAAAATCATTTTTCTAAATGGTGTTATCACTACAGTTTTAACACTTCATCAAGGGAAAATAATGCCGCATATTGAAATTTTATTTGGTAAAAATGATTCTTTATATTTATTAATTATAATTTAATAATATATATAATGAGCATGTCATGTTTTGGTCAAAGTTATTTATAAAAATAGTCATTTTTTAAAGTGGTTAAGGTTAATGGGGGTTACCAAGTGATACTGTTAGGATTTCCACTAATATCAATAAAATTTTTATTAGATGAATATATTTAAACATAGTTTTTCCCAAATTTTAATACCTATCCAATTGCAACACCATCAAATTACTTTGATTTTCTTTCACAGAAATCCTGTAAAAATCCAGAAGTGTCCCAACCCTAATTTATAAAATTAAATCTCTTGTCCTCTATTATTCCGACCATTTCATCCTTATAGAGTTGTAAATCCATGTTACAAAAATTATATTCCTTCAATTTAACCTAGTTTATTTATTATTCTCTTAATTCCAATACTTCATGTCTTAAATAGTAGGTCAAATGGGGTCTCTAAATGAAGAGTTATATAACATAACTGTGATCTATCTATTTTATTTATTTTTCTACTTCCTTTCAATTTTGTTGTATCTCTAAAAATATTTGAATCAATTATCTTAAATATAATATTATTTCACCATGACATTTTGAAAAGGATTTTTCACTCCATATCAATAAAATTGGAAGTAAAAGTATTCCTCATGTATATGTGTTGACTATCACCACCAAACAATGATATAATTCATTTCCCATACCCATATATCATAGATAGTTATTATTATACACTCAATATATATATATATATATATATTATATTTGTTGAATAATTATTATTCTATAATTTCAATATATTATCTACCTTCATGACTTCTGATCCATTGGAATGTGATAACGTCGTTTGTGCACATGGTTGGACTATAACATCCACAAAGTGATATTATTCATTTTTTTACAATTTTATTTATAGTGTAAAAAAGATATATTTAGTGATTATAAATTTTATTTATAATATAATAATTATTTTAGAAATGTGAATTATTTTTAACTATATGTTTTTTTAATCAGTTGATATATGGAAAATATCACTTGTGTGTATATATGAACTATTGTCTCTAGGCCGTGGAATATTTAATTTTTTATATCTCTATTACATGAATTGATATTAAAAATGTATCTTATGAATATATATTATAATTATATCATGAATTTAAAATTATAAAATTTATACTATTGGAGGTTATATTTACTATATATAAAGATAGATTTTTTGTAAGGTTTTAACATTACTATCTGATTTTTTATTAAGATTTATTATCCATAAATTTTATAATGATGAAATTGGATGATATAACACTCCATATATATATATATATATATATTTTATAAACATTATATTTAAATTTATCTAAATTTATTCATTTCATTTTTACTTTTTATGTACATTAGAGGCCAAAATAATTATTTGAAGGAAAAATAACCTTGTTTTTCCCTTTGGTCGGTAATATTTTCCTCAATGTTTTTATATTCATTAAATTTTATTAAAAGTTATTTTCATTTTTATATTAAATTTTTAAAATTTAATTTTTAATATGTTTTAATTTCTATACCATGGTTCAATAATAACCTTCATAACATTATCCAAATGTGTTACATTTGTATTTTTACTGAAAATGTGATGGTAATTTGTGTTTAATCATACACTGCATGAATAAATTTCCTTGAATTCAAGAATAATATTTTATTTAAAGAGTCTTTTATTCTGTTTTCTTATAAACGAATATTTTCATTACAATTTTGTAAAATTATATATGCTAAATAATTTATTTAAAATGAAAAGAGTATTTTCCTCAATGAATATTTTGGGGATATTTTAAATGTATTTTTATCTGTAAAAAATCAATTAAATATTAATATAAATCTCTTGAGATATTATCCAATTTTACAATATTTAATATTTCTCTTCGTTATTTATAATTTTGATGAAAATAATTAATACATATTTATCCTTTTCACAAGGTAATATATGATGATATGATGAGTGCTTTATGATCTTATGTCACATATATATGTGGTTCTCATTATTTGATATGTTGAAATAGAATTGTAAAGACATCAAAAATACATTAAGATGGAGATACTATGTGATAAAAATGTATATAATCATGTATCAACCCAATTCTGTAAGGGTTTCTATCTAATAACATTGTTTTGGGAAGGAACCTTGTATAAGGAAATCATGGAATAATGTGTTATCCTAATCTACTATGAAATTATTAGTAGTGATAAATGACTAAGGAATTGTGTTTTTGGAATAATTATAAGTAACAAATTATGTATTATTATAGTGAATTTTTCTCAATCCTTGGCTTTTATTATTGTAGTTTTTTAAAAATTATGTATTATATATTTTGATTGATAAAACAAGATGTGGTATTTTATAATTATGATATATGAGTTGATGGATATGATTTTCTATTTTTAATATCATGTTCTCACACACATTTTTTTTATCTTTATTGTATTTTAAGTATTTGTTATTATATATAATGATTACCATTTTTGAGAATCTGATCCCACTGATTATTATGTTTCCATTCCACATGTTATATTTAAAGGATTTATATTAGAAAGAACTATGAGTAGTGCATTCTTTTATGAACAAAGTGGTTTTTAATTTGAATCATTTATGTGCATTTATGTTGTGTATACAAACATCCAAATACAAGAAACAATTATGGTTATTGTGTATATCATATTGATATTTAGTTAATATACTGACACTAATATGCAATATTTATATGTGAATTTTTTTATCACCACTCTATGTATGGGTCAACAGAATTAGTAATGGTCAATGATGATATGTTTATATAAGATGATAAAAAGTCTATGATTTATATAGACAATTAAATCATACCCAATTAAATAGTCATAAAAAAAATAATTCATGGAATATGGAATATAATAAAATAAGAAATGAATCAAGATAATCATGGAACATGAGTAAATGATCGTGATCTAGAAGGGCATAATATTGTTATAAGAATAAGCATAAGACTATTTTGAAAACAAAATAATTTGAAACTTTGTGTAAGAGCCTGAGTATGCCCTCAATTTTATGTTGTGAAAAATCAATTTTATGTCCATGCAAAAAAAATATCATGAGATATAAAACCTTAAAAAATCAATTATAAGGTAATATAAGACCACAATCACCCTAATCCTAACATATGAGTTCTAATTGAAATCAATCATTCTCTTATCCCAATAATCCCATGAAAATGAAATGTGTTAACTATCATTTTCAAAGAAAATATTATAAAGAAAAATTACTAATTCAATTAATAAACCAAACATGATATACATATTAAGTATAAATAAGAATCAATATATATTCAGTAACATTCCATTTAAATATAATTCATGATTGATAATAAAACATATGATATTTACACTACATAAATAAAGAGTTTACTATTAAGTCAATAATTCCCAGGAATAAATTGATATATGGAGTATATCTTAACTACCTTCAATAAATTAAATAATGAAAATGGGGTAGACAAATGAAATTCATTGAAATACATGTTATGATTGTTCATAGTAGACGGTTAGTATAAACAAAGGTAGTGATGGATCACTCCTTTGATATAAAATAAAATTTTATAATACATACTGAGAAAGAAAGTGGATGATATCAATTGAAGAATACTTATGATTAATGTAATACCCTGAGATCTAAACATGGGTATTTACATTAAAACATAATTTTTCTTATAGATTTTATCGCAGGCCACACAGAACCAAATCAAATTGCGGAATGTTACATAACAGTTAAAATGTATCCATAGAGTTATGGGGTTAATGTAGATATTAATATGTTATGATATATATATATATATACTTTAATAAAAATTATGGTGATATTTAAAACTATGTGACTAATTCAAATTTAGTTTTTTTCTATGTAACTGATAAGACTGATTTAGGCATTAAAATGAATACTTTCAAACAATGTTCAAATTTTGTGCCTTATTCTATGAATAAAAATATTATAGGTGAAATATAGTTTTTATTTTAATAACATATTAACAATAATTGGTGTGGTAAAAGATAAAACATATGACTAATAATTGTTTAATTTTTTTTAAAAATTAATTTTCCTATGAAAATAGTTTCCATTGAAAAATTTTGTTTTATTTAAAAGATTGTTTCTCTATATTTACTCTATTAATTATATTAAATTTAAATAATTATTTTACTTATAATAAAAATATATTCAAAGTAATAATTTTTAGTTATATTTATATGAATGTTGATTTTTATGTCAATAGTGAAAATGATATTTGTAACAGAACAATATATTCGATGACATCTCACTTATATAATCATGACTGATTGCATTACTAAACCTATTAGTAGATCAATTTTTTAATTGATGATTAAAACTATATATTTTTATATAGTATTTTGAATTTTTAAATCCCATGAATTGTATTTTGAATACATAAGTAATGTTTCTAATCAGAAATTCTTTTGTTATATTCCATTAGTTAAATAATTTTATTCATCGAATTTAATTTTTTATTCACTATAAAGGCAAATAATTTTTATTTATTTTGAAAAAAAAAATTATATCACTACAATACAAAATTTTGATAAATATTTCATGCACTTAAATATCAAGCTTGTACTAATGAAAAAAATTGACTTTTCATAAGTGATAAAAATTATTATATAATGGTTTTATTATTTATATTTATTAGTGAAAAATTATAAAAATAAGATTTAATTTTTTAGTCACTAAATATAGAACACATAGGTAAAAATACTAACCATAGTGAAACAAAAAATGGTGAACGTAATAATTCAATGAGTAATTAAATAAAAAACATGTAGAAATCCAACGATAAAATAAAATTTAAAGGGATTACAATACTTATATCTTCCCAATATACATTATATTTTATTTTGGATCATTTTTACATATGAAACATGTACCCTCATTATATTATGTAAACATATTATAGAAAATTCAATTCTCACAACATATAAAAGTGGCCTCTCAAAACCCCTTCAAGACCACGAAACATGTTACGTATCCCCAAAGAAAATATTTCAAAATTAATTTCCATAGAATTAATTTCCATTTTATTATTCCTCTGGTCAATATAGAGTATCTTAATTCCTCTCTTTCGAAGGAGTCTTCGTAAGGAAATTTTAATTCCCCAGTATGAGTAAATTATCCAAAGATTCTTTTAATTTCACTATAAATTTTAAAAATAGAATATTTTAATTAATATATAATGAAAAAATAATATATGGAAATATTTATAATATTATTTTAATGTAGTAACTATTTTCAACTTATTCCCTATTCAATTAATATTTATGAAATTGTCATTCGTACATTCATTGGACTAGTACCTGCACATGGGGAAGTCTTCTATTTTTTACCACCACTTATATTCATAATTTTTTTGTGTAAAATATCATATTAAATTACAAATATATAAAATATTTATTATTTTTTGTATAAAATTCACACCCTACATTATATCCCTCTCATTATTCAATAAATGAAAACATAAAACATGCATTGTATGGATTACATACTCCATGAAGTAATTAATCTTACATTTCATCTAGTTACTTCCTAATATACAAAAATCATATAAAATATGAATAACCACATAAATATTATAAAAATAACATCATTTCTATTTTGTAATAATAATATTAATCCAAAAAAAATTCCTAGTATCAATCTTACATTAAATGGGCTAGTTCATGTTTTGAACAATCCACCACCTACATCAGAAGTTATATAATGTATTACCAGAGACAACTATGATAACTAAATTACTGATAATATATTGTATAAATAAGAAAATAATTATTTTTCTAGAATTTTGATATTAATTTCAAACTCATTATTTAATATAAAAACATTTATTCATGAAAAATTAGTGAAACATGCTCATATTTGATTTCATCATTATAAATATTAATAAAAACTCTCATTTAATCAAATTCAAATAGTACATAAAATTATAAAACATTAATTGAACTAATTTTTGGATTTGGTAATAATGATCACTGGGAAAAAAATGAAGAATTCCACCTTTACTATGAAACTATTTCAAAATGATCAAAATTACTCGCACATGATATCTAAAATAGATAATAACTACATAATTTACATATAAAACAGTTATAAACATTTTTTATAAATTCTTATAGATATTAATAAGGTTATTAAATAAATTTTTATATAGTTTTTTATACAGAATATTCATGAACATTGTTGGAATTCATGAATTAAATTAAGGGTTTCTTTTATTAATTTTCACCATTAAGAAATATTTTTTATTATATATCATGTTTTAATTTTTTATTGTTTATCTACTACCAAAATTAATAATTTTTTCCATGATATGATTAGTAATAATGACATATAATTACTCTTTTAATATTTTGTCCTTCAATGCATTAACACCCCTACCCAAGACTCACAGAGTCGATGGTTACATTATCACATTGGCACTAAATATAGGGAATCACATCCTAAATGATAAAATAGTTTATTAGTATATGTAAACTTGAAACATACATCAATATAATATTAAAATTAAAAAAATAAAATAAAACATAGTATTTTTCATTTAAAACACCACAATTTTCTTTACCAAGTCACAAAAAATCGATCATAATACACTTCCTAGTCTCATGGGGATGGGGAAAAAGAATGGTTTGAGATATAATACTCAATAAGGGTATGAATACATATGATTATATCATTAATATATAATTCAAAATCAATATTTAATGGTAAATAACTATAACACGTGTCTTTTAATTAATTAAATGAGTATAATATAACATAAATAAATGATGATCAAATATTTCCATATAAATAATCACATGAAAATGAATCATAACCAAGGATGTTATAATTAAATGAATAATCAAATTTAACATCAATAACTAATCTCATAATTGGAGAATCCATAATTAATGAAATAATCACCGTACATTTAAGTCATTGTGTTAAAATGTCTTACATGGATGGGTAAGGCCTTATCCAATTACCTAATCTTATTTGTCTCCATAGACCTACCAATGCAATGTGGGGCTATAGAGGACCCCACCTATAACATACTATGTCAAAATTTTTCCCCATATGAAATGGTTGAAAAATAATCAGTATATATACATAATTATTAAAACACTTGAATATGTAATGTTAACACATTCCCAAATTAGTAAACCTATTAAAAAATCATTCAAAAAAATAAGAATGGTATAAAAATATTATATCCCCATTGAATCTAATCCTAAACCATCTAGATAAATATTAAGAATGGAGTCATTATAACATAATCCGAAAATTGAATAAGTTAAATAAGGGATAATTTCAATGAATAATAGAAATACCTTAAAATTATCATTGAAATAATTCCAATGGAAAATATCATTTAATCATTGAAAATAACATTAAAATCATAAAATATCTAGAATATTAATAAATTTGTTACTTAAAATATCTATTTAAAATTTTAAAGTATGATTCAATATTTTTAGTTGTTATAATGGTGGATAATTCTATACACACCATATAAGTTGAAAAGTATCTCTTTCAGCATCTATAAACAGTTTAAATAGTTCCTTAATCAGAAAATGAAAAGATTATTCCATTCAATAAGTATTATAATGTGTCATTCATGGCTTCTAATTTCATAGAAAAATTATTTTCATAATTTTTAAACAATAGTAAAAACAATTATAAATACATGTATATAGAAGTGAAACTGATATTTGACCGAACATATAAATGAATTCTGTTTTATTCAAAAACATATTTTGGTCTCTTTTATTTTCAAAGAAAAGAAAATGAGATGAAAAAAGTTATTCTCCATAAGTGAAAACATTAAAACAAAATTCATGATATTCTTGAAATATAAATAATATTACATCATTATTGAACACATAATCTGGAATAATCTCGATAAAAAATGGTATAAAACATAATCATTTACCGTATTAGTAATTTTTAAATCATAAACATCATGAAATAATTAAATTCAAATGAAATTTTAAATAGCATGAAGCATAATGAATTTTAGATATATAATAACAAATTTTTAATATATACTACACAAATGAAACATGTTTTAATTATGATAATATGTGTCAATGAAGTAAAAGTGACATGAGAAACCCTTACCTCGATTCCAATTTTGATCATATTTCACGACCCGTCAATCAGGGTCCGTGTCGTGACTACCCCAATCCTGCCTTCCATTGTCCATGGGCTGGATGCTAGCACCGGAAAGGTGTATCCCTTAAATAGGAAGGTATTTCCTTTTTAACCTGTACAGACTCACAGTCCAGGAACACAACAGGAAGCAACCACATAGACTTGAACACAACAAGGTGCAACCACAATGTAAAATGATATAGTAAAAGAGTGCTGAAAGTAAAAATGGGCCAGAATACAAGAATAATTATAAATGTATAGCTATGAATGGAAGTACAATACAACTGAAAGAAAAAGGAAAATAGCTACTGGGTCATCCTACAAGCTTCCTACCGATAGGGTAGGTATAGATTGCATCCTTATCCCTCCACGTATGTCAGTCTTCTTCATGTCATGTCATGCCGAATGGTCCACCAATGAGCATCGTATAGTCCTAGCTCCTTAAGCCTTGATAAACGATATAAATTGTTTACACCAAACACGACATGGTTCGAGTGAATATCATGCAGGGGGGAGTATAATGATAATCAGTATGGACCCCATGACCCTCATTGGTCTACTAGAGATCCATAAATGGAAATCCCGAATGAAATAATTCCACTATTCTTAGTTATATGCCCATACATATACCTATGTTATCAAGATATACTCATCTCATACATAAGGGAAGGATACCACATAGGTAACACCATGAATGTAGATGTACCACACAGGTAACCCCATGAAGGTAACTCCATGAAGGTAGAAGTACCACCTGGGTAACACCACAAAAATAGAAGTACCACATAGGTAACACCATGAAGTGAATAAAACAAAGGTAGAAGTACCAAAAAGGTAACACCATGAAGAAAGAAGTACCACACATGTAGCACAACAAAGATTGAAGTACCAGACTATTACCACCATGAAGATAGAAGTACCACACTAGTAAAACCATGAATATAGAAGTACCACACAAGTAAAACCATGAAGACAATACCCCAAAGTTAGAAGTACCACACATGTAACACTACGAAGCTAGAAGTACCACATATGCAACAACACGAAGATCTAAGTACCACACAAGAGACACCACCATGATTATACCACAAAAGTAGATGTCCCACAAAGGTAACACCTTGTAGCAAGAGTGTCACACAGGTAATTTCAATAATATAGAAGTACAACACAGGTAACACTCCAATGATAGAAGTACCACACAGTTAACACCTCGAAGATAGAAGTACCACACAAGTAACAAAACAAAGATTGAAGTACCAGACATGTAAAAGACTCAGCTCAAAATCATGTATCACATAAGTTAAAAGGTACAACTGATTATTGTATCATCCCAGGGAAATAAAGAATAATTCATTTTCAAATTTATTAAATTTTTTTTAATCAAATATTAATTTTACATTAAAGATGTTTCTATTTTCAATAGCTTACTCGATACGCAACAATGAGTTTCTTTGAAAACTTACATTGCACACTAGTAATATAATAATATTATTTTAAATGGTAGTTAACACGTAGTCGTTGTATTGGAAATAATGAATAGAAAAAACTAAAATAATGATTATATATGTTTTTTAAATGGTTTTACATTTATCCAATAAAGGATAAAGTCTTAAAATATGAAAAAAATTCAATGTTAGGCATAAATACCCTAATATTCATTAAAGGTCGACTTCTCACCTTTTTATGGCGAGCCCTCTTTAAATATAGTTTTGGTCACTCTTATACAATCTATTGGACCAAATAAAATTATTCTTTAGAATTGGGACATCAAAATTTACTATGTGTAATGTTTTGGTATTTTTCCGATAAAGTTGAATTTTTAATGAATAGTGAAAATTATTGTATATTAATCCATAAAATCTTTTTAATATGATTTATTTATATGATTATATAATCATTTGAATTTTTTTAGAGTGAAATTACAATATATATTTACCATTTATTCCAATAGTGGTCATTTTATTTAATTTCACTTTGAAATTAGACTTTAACTAGTGTCAATCTTTTATTACATTTTGTTTCATAAAAACACTCTATTTGTTCTAACAACGGGAATTAATTATTATATTAATTAATGTAACATATATGTTTTGAATTTAGTAAAATTAAAATCATTTTTGAATTTGGAATATCAAATATTGCTTATGGTGAATCTTTGGTATTTTTCTGAAAAACATCAATTTTTGATGAATAGTGAATCCACTAAGTGGTACTTAAAAAACAGATGTTTTCGTTTAAAAGACATTTTACCACCTATGTGTTTTGAATTTCAAAAATCTGACATAAATGGTTGTCATTATGAAGTAAAATGTGGTTCAATGGGATTAAAATAATTTTTTGGTGAATAGTAACTTTTACGTTTTTAATCGCGATTAGAGGTAATTAGTGTAATTTAAGGTAAAAATAATGTTTTAATAATATTAAATGAACATGACACATGTCCTACAATTATTGGATGTGTCATGTCCGACCAAGAAAATCTATGGGTCAGCTTGGGGACCCCATCGAGCCACTTTGGTGGGAAAATGACATTAATATCTTTTTATTTAATGTTAAAATTAAAATGTCACAAACATGTGTTATTTTACTAAAACAATTTTTAAATGGGGTTATACAAGTCATATTTTTTACTATAAATATTCATTAGAAATATAAAACGATTTCAAACATCATGATATTTTTTTGAAATTTTTTATAAATTAAATAATTTAAATTATTTATGACCCCATGATGATGCAACAATTACCTCATTATTTAACAATTTAAATAAAATGAAAAGATAATGTATATTATAAGTCATAAACTTGTCAAAAACCTATTGGATGGGTGTATTTAGATCTCTTATCACCTTATAATCGAAATATATAATTTAAGGTCCTTTAAAATCAGAAACTCATTTTATAATAAAGTAATCTTTTATAACATTCCAAGAGTGCCCCTCCTCTCCTCTTATAAAAGGCCCCCACCTCTTCCACATTACCCACACCTCTCAGGCATTAGTCATGGCCAAACCCTCCTCAAATTGTCTCACCACATCCCTCCCCTTATCCTAGAATCCTTACCTTATGATGAAAGCTCTTCATTGAACACTTTTGGTTCAAACCAAGAAGAGTTTCCCGATTTTATGGTAATGTCTTCACTTGTGTACTTTTGTTTTATTTTGCTTCTCCAACCCTCTAAACTCTTTTTATTCATTTATTTTGTAAAGTCACCAGTATCTAAAATATACTATTATGTTTTTATGAGAAGGATTAGAACTAATCATTCACACACCTTCGTCTAATGGTTAAATAACAAACTGTTTCTGTGGATGGCGAATTGCTGCCTCACGAAACGATGATTGTTCAATATTCTTTTAGCACCTTTTAAGGTGGCCCTTATGATGTAACTGTATTTTATATATCATTTATATTATGTTTATATTTTCCTAATGCTTTTTTATTTTTCTTTTATGGCATACCTTTATGGTATCTATTATGGGTAAACACGATAATTTCATTTTAGGAAGTGCGGACTACCGCCCCCTCAAAGTGATTTGATTCGTTAATTCCATATGTGGGACCTATAAAGGATGGAGTTAATGTTATTATATATGATATTATACTATAATTATAATATACTTTTATATAATTATGATTTCACTCCATTAAATATGAAAGAGAAATGAAATTAGCGTTCATGCGTACGTACTGATTACCGTCTCCATGAACGGTGCATTTTATTTCTGACCTTTAAATGTTATGTACTATTATAAATACATGTATATGATGGATATATATGATATATAGGATATCCAAATAATTTATATCATTCTGTATATAATCAACCTTTGACCACATAAACAACATGTAATTGTAAGAATCCCATTTTTGACTTAAGTACCAAATATCAACAAAATGAGCATTGTTAACTTAAATGATTAAATATTTTTTTATAACATGGAAATAAGTTGTATAAAAGGAATATTAAACTTCAAAAAGGTTCTTAAGAAAGTATAAATTAACACTAGTTTATTATTCATGAGATTAAAGATCAATCGATTCACGTCGGACATGAGGTAATGGACTTCGTCTCAATCTCCTTTCATTGAGGCATATAATGTTCTAATACAAGACTTTCTTTTATATGGTGTATAATCCACTTTGAATTTTAATTTTATACAAAATGAATCTTTTTATACGAAGCGTTTTACAAAACTACAAAAAGGAATGTTTCTTTTAACGTACGCGGTGAAAACGACCTTTTCCGCCACCGCGAGTATTATTTGGTCTTTGGCTTCTTCAACAAGACGTAATGTTTTTAAATTGAAATAAATACCATATAATATTTTATGTATTTTGGTATTGAAAATGGTTTTTATAATGGATTTTTTATGTCAGTATATTAAAGTGATATATTGTGATCAATGTGTGGAAATGTTTTCTTTCCATTATTTTTGTTTTATATCTTATGATTTTATAATGGTACTTAGACATTTGATGGGTGGTTATGTAATAAAACATATGATTGGGGGTTCCTTGAATACCAGGATGGGTGGTTACGTTATAACCTCCAATGCAAATGGTATGGAAGTCGGCCGTATGGCTATTCCATTAAGTGATCTGTGTGGAATTCGACCGTATGGTAATTCCATTTAAGTATCGTTATGTCCCAAGTTACCTTTATATGTTATGTGTTCTTTATATGGGTTTTATGGTAATATTTTGGTTACAAAAGGGTAAGTGAGGATCTTTTATTCAGTGAAGAATTTTCACTACTTCATAAAGGTGAAAGGAATTACATTGACAAATTATACATGGTTTACTTGTTGTTTTGAAAAAATAACAGTTTTCATTCTTTTTTTATCCCTTACTGAGCTTTTTATGCTCACCCCTAGTTTTTGAATTGTTTTTCACTGGACTTAAAGTAGAATAGGTTCAAGGTGGGATGAATGGAAAATTCAGGCTATCTAAAACATGGAACTAGACATGTTTCTTTTTAAGGGTTTTTATTTAATGGAAATGTAGTAGAAGTGTCTACTTTGTAATATTTTGAGATGTAATAGTTATATACTAATTCTCTAAAACACTAAACCTAAAAAGACCCTCAAAGTGAATTATTCATTTAATTCAATATTAGGTAATGTTTAATGCCCTGGGGTTATAGTTGGTATCAAAGGTCAGTTTAGACAACTTTAGGAGTTAAAAAATTGTTAAATTACAAATTAATTTCTGGTATTATTGAAATGATATATGATTTAAAGATTACCATGTTGCTTCGCCTAAGATATTTATGTGTTCGGAATGGTTTTCTGCAAAGGAAACAAGGAAGATATGTTGGGACGACATCAGAAGGAAGACAACCTTCCAAATCAGCAACCTGAGATGGTCAGAATTGGAACTGAATAGTTTTTTGCATTGATGGCCCAGTTGACTTAGGCTATAAATGGTGGTGGTATCAATGCACGAGATCAACCAGATCAACAGCAGAGGAACATGTCAGTGGTGGAACATTTCATGAGGCAACATCCCCCATAATTTAGAGGATCATCTGACCCTATGCTAGCTAAAGGGTGGATTAAATCACTAGAGAAGATTTTTTATGTCATGGGGTGTTCAGAACGTCAAAAGGATATTCTTGTTGTTTGCCATTTTGAAGGTTAAGCAGATCAGTGGTGGTCGATGGTGAAAAACATCAGGGATAGTGATGAGATTGATGATATTCACTAGGAAGAATTCAAATGTATGTTTCTTTAGATATATTTTCCTAAGGTGGTTCGTCTTAGGATGGAAAATCAATTCCTAGAATTGTGGCAGGAGGATGACTCATTGGCTGCTTACGAAGCAAAGTTAATTCGACTAGCAAGGTATTCCCCAAAACATCATACGAGATCTTGGTAGAAAAATCAACCGTTTTTAATCAGGATTAAAGCCAAAGTATCGAAGTGATTTAGCTTCTCATGAGTTCAAAAGTTATGAAAAACTTGTTCGATGTGCGGAGAAGGTGGAAATGGAGTTTTCCGATGATCAGGTGTTCTTTGACAAACAACAAAATAAGAGGTCCACTTGGCATTAAAAGAGAAAGAATTCATCAAAGAAGCAAGGAGGTAAGAAAACCAAATATCCATCCTGTGAGGAATAGGGTAAAATGCATCCTGGATAATGATTATCCATGTCTAGAAAGTGATTTCAGTGTGGTAAGTCTGGTCATATTGCTCGTAACTATAAGGAAGATGATCAGTCATGCAATGAAAAGACAGCGGTCAGATGTTTTAAGTGTAATGAAATGGGTCATTATGCAAATGAGTGTCTAACGAAGAACTCAACTGGGGGAAAGCAGCTAGACTACAAGCAAAAAGGGGTGGTGAAATCCTTTGCAACTACTTCAACAGATGTTGAGCCATCGAATGAAGTGGTATCAGGTACACTGTTAGTTTGTTCAGATTATGCCATTGTGTTGTTTGATTCAGGGACTACACATTCTTTCATTTCTGAGAAGTTTCCTAGTAAATTGGGAATTCCATCTCAAGATATGAATCCTGAACTTATGGTAAAAACACCTAGAGGAAACGTTGAGACAATAATAAATTATAAGAACCTTCATATCCTTGTGTGCGGAAAGAATCTACCTGCAAACCTTATTGTTTTTCATCATGTATAGTTTGATGTTTTTTTGGGCATGGGGTGGATTTTTGTTTATCATGCTAAGATTGACTGTAAGATAAAATGGTTTCTTTTCAGATAGATTTTGAGTTTGTGTACAAGAATGAACACTTTATTTTGATAACATATCTGGAAGTTGAGAAACTAGTAAACGATGGAAATGATTTTTATCTTGCACATATCGTTGAAAACAAGGTAACTATTCAAATTAATGATGTGCCAGTGGTAAATTATTATCTTGATGTTTTTCCTGATGAGTATCCCGGTATTATTCATGATCGGGAAACTGAATTTACTGTTGACTTAGTTCCTGATTCTAAGACAATTTTATAACCCCCTTATCGAATGGATCAAGTTGAACATTTAGTGTTAACGAAATAATTGTAGGAGTTATTAGATAAAGGTTTCATTCGACCTAGCACATCATCATGGGGTGATACTATCTTGTTTGTTAAAAAGAAAGATGGTTTACGTAGAGTTTGCATTGATTATAGAGCCTTGAATAATATCAATTTTAATAACATGTATCATTTGCCTCATATCGATGATTTGTTTGATCAGCTCCAGGGAGCTCAGTATTTTTCAAAGATTGACTTGAGGTTGGGGTACAATCAGTTGAAAGTAAAATAAGAAGAAGTTCCGAAGACTTCATTTCATACTATATATGGCCATTATATATTTTTAGTTATGCCATTTGGGTTAACCAATGAACCAGCTATATTCATAGACCTTATGAATAAAATTTTCCATGAGTTATTGGAAAAGTTTATGGTTGTTTTAATCAATGTTATTTTGGTGTTTTCTAAAAGTAAAGAAGAGCATGAATGTCATTTAAGGGTTATCTTTCAGACCTTAAATGAAAAGAAACTGTATGGAAAATTCAGAAAGTGTGAGTTTCGGTTACAACAAATTTCTTTCCATGGTAACATTGTTTCAAAATATGGCATAAATGTTGATCCTTCTAAAATAAAAGTTGTTGAAGAATGGCCAAGACCCAAAAATGTAACCGAGATCCGTAGTTTCCTTGGTCTGGCAGGTAACTACTGAAGGTTTGTCGAAAACATGTCATGGTTATCTAGTCCAATGACAAAGTTAACTTGGAAGGGTGTTAAGTTTATCTGGACAAAAGAATGCGATTATTGTTTTCAGGAGATGAAAAGAAGATTGGTGAATGCTCCAGTTTTGGATCTTCCTTCTAGGAATGGTGAGTCTGTTATATACAGTGATTCTTCGTTGAAGGGACTTGGCTGTGTCCTTATGCAGAATGATCAGGTAATTGCTTATTCTTCATGTCAGTTGAAAAATCATGAGGTAAATTACCCTACACATGACTTAGAAGTATCTTCTGTTGTTTTCACTTTAAAAATTTGGAGGCATCGTTTGAATGGAGTAAAGTGTAAAATTAATACTGATCACAATGGATTCATGTATATATTCCCTCAGAAATAATTGAACATGAGACAGAGGAGATGGCTAGAATTAATCAAGTATTATGATTGTACAATTCATTAACATCCGAGAAAATAAAATAAACTGGTTGATGCTTTGAATCGAAAATGTAATGGTTCATTAACCATGATACATTTCGAACGAGATCATTTGTTTTTTGATTTGATGAAATTTGGCATAGAAGTTTATGGTGAAGGAAGTTCTTCTGTTTTTTTTCAGGTATCAGTGAGATCATCTCTATCAGAAAAAATTAAGCAAGCGCATTGGAAAACAGTGGGTTGCAGAAAAAGGTAGTGCTGCTTATGAAGGGTAAGTTGCCTGAATTTTACATTGATAATGATTGTGTTTTGAGGTTTGTGAATATATTATGTGTTCCTGGTGATTCACAGTTGAAGAATGAGTTGTTATGTGAGGCTCATAGTTCCCCATTTTCAGTTCATCCTGTGAATTATAAGATGTATAGAGATCTGTGAGAGTATTACTAGTGGGATGGAATGAAAAGAGATATTGTTGATTTTACTGTGAAGTATTTGACTTGTCAGTAGGTTAAAGCAGACCGGCAGTTACTGAAAGGGATGTTTCAGCTTTTTCCATTGCCAGAGTGGAAATGGGAAAATATATCCATGGAATTTTTTGTAGGATTATCGAAGACATCTTAAGGTAATAATTAAATCTAGGTTATTGTTGATCGGTTGACTAAATATACTCATTTCCTTCCTATTCGAGATACGTTCTCTCTAGATCAAATTTCTCGATTGTATCATAAAGAGATAGTCAGGTTTCAGGGAGTTCCCCTCTCTATTGTATCTGATCTTGATCCTAGGTTTACTTCTTACTTTTGGAAAGGCCTTCAGAAGTCATTGGGTACTGAATTAAATTTTAGTACAACTTTTCATTCCCAATCGGATGGGAAGTCATAAAGAACAATTCAGACCTTGGAGGATATGTTATGTGATTGTTTGATGGATTATCAGGGAAGTTGGGACCAACATCTTTCTTTGGTTGAGTTTTCTTATAATAACAGTTTTCATTCCAGTATACAGATGGCTCCGTTTGAGGAATTATATGGGAAGCAGTGTTGAACTCCAGCTTTTTGGGATGAAGTGGGTGAAAGGAAGTTGATGGGACCAGAATTGGTAGAAGAGATGGATGAAAAAGTACATTTGATTTAGAAACACATGAGAACAGCTTATAGCAGGCAGAAGAGTTATGCAGGTAACCGGAGGAAGGATATAACTTTCGAGGTAGGTGATCATGTTTTTATCAAAGTATCACCATGGAAAAGTGTGATGTTATTTGGTAAGAAAGGAAAGCTCAGTCCAAGGTTCATTGGACCATATGAAATTCTGGAGAAAGTCAGATCTGTTTCTTATCGAGTGACTTTACCTCCAAGTTTATCTCAGGTACACAATGTTTTTCAAGTTTTGATTTTGAGAAAGTATATGCCAGATCCATCTCATGTATTGATCCCAGAGGTAGTTCAGTTGGAATAGAATCTCTCTAATGAAGAACAACCAGTCCAGATTGTTGACAGAAGAGAGAAAGTGTTGTGAAATAAGGTAATTAACTAGGTAAAGGTTTTGTGGAAAAACCATATGGTTGAAGAGGAATCATGGGAATATGAATATGCTATGAGGGATAAATACCCCCACTTATTTTGATAAATGAATAAAATTGCGAGGACACAATTCCCAAAAGGGGAGAAGGATGTAACATATTAGGTAAATAAAGAATAAAGCATTTTCATATATATTAATATTTGTTAATTAAATATTAATTATACTTTAATGGGGTTTCTATGTTCGATAGCGTACTCGATACGCAACAATGAGTATCTTTGAAAACTTACATTGCACACTAGTAATATAATAATATTATTTTAAATGGTAGTAAACAAATAGCAATTGTATTGGAGGGAATGAATAGAAACAACTAAAATAATGATTATATATGTTTTTTAAATGTTTTTACATTTTTCAAATAAAGGATAAAGGCTTAAAATATGAAAATAATTCAATTTTAGGCATAAATACTCTAATATTCACTAAAGGTCAACTTATCGCATTTTCATGGAGAACCCTATTTAAATATAGTTTTGGTCACTCTTATACATTCTATTGGACCAAATAAAATTCTTCTTTATAATCGGGACATCAAATTTTCCTTTGTGTAAATTTTTGGTATTTTCCTCATAAAGTTCATTTTTTAATGAATAGTGAAAAATGTTGTATTTTAATTGAAAACCTCTTTTTAATCTGATTTATTTATTTTAATATATTAACTTTTGAATTGGTTTTAGAGTTAAATTATAATATATTTATACCATTTAATCCAATAGTGGTCATTAGAATTAATTTCACATTGAAATTAGACTTAAACTAGTGTCAATCTTTTGATACATTTTGTTTCATAAAAACAAGCTATTTGTTCTGACAGCGGGAATTAATTATTAAAATAATTAATGAAACTTATATGTTT
This sequence comes from Viscum album, assembly GCA_963277665.1. Taxonomy (NCBI): domain Eukaryota; kingdom Viridiplantae; phylum Streptophyta; class Magnoliopsida; order Santalales; family Viscaceae; genus Viscum; species Viscum album. The sequence goes on from OY728137.1 coordinate 640,110,665, forward strand.
TTAATTTTTTAAAATAGACATCATTTTTGAATTCGGAATATCAAATATAGATTAGGGTGAATTTTTAGTATTTTTCTGAAAAACTTCAATTTTTGATGAATAGTGAAACCACATAGTGGTACTTAAAAAACTGATTTTTTTGTTTAAATGAAATTTTACCACCTATGTGTTTTTAATTTCAAAAATACGACATACATGGTTTTCGTTAAGAATTAAAATGTGGTTCAATGGGATTAAAATTTTTTTTTGGTGAAAAGTAACTTTTAAGTTTTTAATCACGATTAGAGGTAATTAGTGTAATTTTAGATAAAAATAATGTTTTAATAATATGAAATGAACTTGTAAACCTGACCTAACCTTATTTTATGTGTCTTTTCCGACCAATACAATCCATGTTTCAACTTGGGGACCCCATGTAGCCACTTTGGTGGGAAAATGACATTAATAACTTTTTAATTAATGTTAAAATTAAAATGTCACAAACATGTGCTATTTTAATAAAACAATTTTTAAATGGGGTTATAGAAGTCATATTTTTGACTATAAATATTAATTAGAAAGATAAAACGATTTAAAACATCATTATATTTTTTTACAATTTTTATAAATTATATAAATTAAATTATTTATGACACCATGATGATGCAGTGATTACCTCATTATTCAACAATTTAAAGAAAATGATAAGATAATGTATAATATAAGACGTAAACTTGTCAAAAACCTATTGTATGGGTGTATTTATAACTCTTATCACCATATACTATAAATATATAATTTTGGGACCTTTAAAACCCGAAATGAATTTTATAATAAAATAAACTTTTATAACTTTCCAAGAGTGGCCCTCCTCTCCTCTTAAAAAAGGCCCCCACCTCTACCACCTTACCCACACATCTAGAGCCATTGGATTGGCCAAAAAAATCTCACATTGTCTCTACACATACCAATACTCATCCTATAAGCCTTACCTTGGGTAGAAAGCTCATTAAGGAACCCTTTTGGTTCAAACCAAGAAGAGTTTCCCGATTTTAAGGTAATGTCTTCACCTGTGTTCTTTTGTTTTATATTGCTTCTCCAACCCTATAAACTCTTTTTATCCCTTTCTTTAGTAACAAAACTAGTATATTAAATATAAAAGGATGTTTTTATGAGAATTATTAGAGCTACACTTACACACACCTTCATCTAATGGTTATAGAACATATTGTTTCTGTGGATGGAGAATTACTACCTCACGAAACGATGATTGTTCAATATTCTTTTAACACCTTTTAAGGTGGCCATTATGATTTCAATGTATTTTATATATGATTTATATTATGTTTATGTTTTCATAATTCTTATGTATTGTTTTATGGCATACCTTTATGATTTCCATTATGGGTAAACATGATAATTTCATTTTAGAAAGTGCGGACTACCACCCCCTCAAAGTGATTTGATTTGTTAATGCCATATGTGGGACATATAAAGGATAGAGTTAATGTTATAATATATGATATTATACTAGAATTATAATATACCCGTATAACATTATGATTTCACTCCATTAAATATGAAATATAAATGAAATTAACATTTATGTGTACGTATGGCTTACCGTCCCCATTAACGGCGCATTTCATTTCTTACCTCTAAATGTTATGTACTATTATAAATACATGTATATGCTGGATATATATGATATATATGATCCCCAAATCAAGAATATCATTCTCGATATAATTATCCTTTGACCACATAAACAACATGAAATTAGAAGAAGTCCATTTTTGACTTAAGTACCAAATATTGACAAAATGAACTTTGTTAACTTAAATGATTACATATTGTTTATAACATGGAAATAAGATGTATAAAAGTAATAATAAACTTTAAAAATGTTATTAATCAAGTAGAAATTAACACTAGTTTATTATTCAGACGATTAAAGAACAATTGAATCATGTCAGACACGAGGTAGGGGACTTCGTCTCAATCTCCATTCATTGAGTCATATATTGTTCTAATACAAGACATTCTTTTATACGGTGTATAAACCCCTTTGAATTTTAATTTTATACAAAAGGAATCTTTTTATACGAAGTGTTTTACAAAACTACAAAAAGGAATGTTTCTTTTGATGTACGTAGTGACAACGACCTTTTCCGCTGTCGCGAATATTATTTGGTCTTTGGCTTCCTCAACAAGCTGAAATGTTTTTAAAATGAAATAAATACCATATACTTTTTTATGTATATTGGTATTGAAAATGGTTTTTATAATGGATTGTTTATGTCAATATATTTAAGTGATATATTTTGATCAAAGTGTTGAAATGTTTTCATTCCATTATATTTGTTTTATATCTTATGATTTTATAATGGTACTTGGGCAATTGACGGGTGGTTACCTAATAAACCATATGAAGGGTGGTTCCATGAATACCTGGACGGGTGGTTACGTTATAACCTCCAATGCATTGGGTATGGAAATTGGTCGTATCACTATTCCATTAAGTGATGTGTGTAGAAGTCGACCGTATGGATATTCCATTTAAATATGATTATGTACTATGTTACCTTTATATTTTATGTGTTCTTAATATGGGTTTTCTTGTAATCTTTTGGTTACAAAAGGGTATGTTATGATCTTTTATTCAGTGAATAGTTTTTACGACTTCATAAAGGTGAAAAGTATTACTTTGATAAATTATACATGGTTTACTTTTTGTTTTGAAAATCTAACAGTTTTTATTCTTTGTGTATCCCTTAATGAGATTTTTATGCTCATCCCAAGTTTGAAATGTTTTTCACAGGACATAAAGTGGAATAGGGTCAAGAATGGGATCAAGGAAAATTCATGCTATCTAAAACATGGAACTAGACATGTTTCTTTTTAAGAGTTTTTATTTTATGGAAACTTAGTAGAAGTGTATACTTTGAATTCTTTTGAGATATAATAGTTATGTCCTAATTCACTAAAACTCTAAACCTGAAAAGATCCTCAATGTGAATTATTCATTTAATTCAATATTAAGTAATCTTTAAGGCTGGGGCCTTATAATTACTCTCAAACTAGATCATCTAATTATTTTAAGAAGCATTGCTGCTGACCCACACATGATCGACATGTAACTAACCCCTGATGACCCACAAATGAACGTTAAGTAACTTACTGTCGTGAACCCACACAGGATCTGACCCACATAGGATTGGTATGCACTGTCCCACACATGATCGCAAAGCACTGTCCCACACATGATCTGACCCACATAAGATTGATAGATGCTGGCCCACATAGGATCAATGTTAATTATTCACGTTGTAGCCTACCACAGGTTTCCTAACACCCGGTGCGCTCGAGTTCCATAAAATTCGACCCTTGAGATACCGATCATACCTATACCTCCACTAATATCCATAAACGAGTATCCCAATAATCATTTATGTTGTAAGGGTTCCAACGCGAAAGACAGTGCGTCAATCTGACTCATTGTGATTGAGTTGTAAGCATTTTAGCTCCGAGGGCCCGGTTGGATTCGGGTTTGATTCAACTAAGTCGTACTCCACCATTCTCCAAATCATATGTGGAGTATAACAATGATGCACTCTTGATCCAAGGATCCAAACTCTGCAGACGGTTTGTCAAATAGATGTCTGGTTCACAAGATATGCTTGTTTTAGTGTTCTTGGGTCTGGTCTAACCCGGTTGGACCGACCCGGCCCGACTCAGTCTGGGCTCGGTCGTGGACGAGACAACCTACTTAGCAAGTGTGGTCTCAGCCTGCTGGTACAATCTATAGCTCAACCTATAAGAGGGGTGGGCCTCATGGGCGGCCCTGCCTTAATAGGGTCACCCGCAAGCGGGGCTACCCACAAGGGCTGCCTGGCCAGAATAAGGCGGTCTAAAAGAGCGGTGGCCCGGTCCGAGGCGGGGGCCCACTAGGTCTGCGGCCCACGGGGTTTTTTCCTGCATGGGGAGTGGCTCGATGTGAGGATGGAGGCCCATTCTGAGGGTGAAGGCCAGGTGTGAGGGCAGCGGCCCGGTGTGAGGGAGGTCACCTGCTCCGAGGGCGGATGCCCAGTGTGGTCCGACGCGGGGGGTGTAACCCCCCATCACCTAGATTCCCAAAAGGACTGAGGTCGTTCTATTGGTGAGTCAGCCATGATGCATGGGCGCCACTCAGTCAACACAGAACCTGCCAGAGGCGGGTTCAGCCTCTGCCACGGATTTGGTCGTAGGTTCAATTCATCTACGACACAGTGGTCTCGCTGCCTACCATCCCACGGCCCGTCGTCCTGTCTGCCGCCTCCTCCATTCTCCACTGATAACGAGCCTCATCCCTCCTCTTGCGGTGTGCGTCAGTGTGCTCACAGTATTTCGAGGGATCCCAAGGAAAGAAAGATATCAGAGGGTTTGGGACGAGATTGTTAGGCCCGCACCATTTGCATTATCTCACAATAAGGAGGATATTAACGGACATCAATTAATAGTTGTATTGAACACAATATAAACCCCACAAGATTCCCCAGAATAACCTCCCACAAAGACAAATGAATCATTGGTCAACCCATTAGTCTCTTGACCTATATTATTCGTGTTATTCAATAAAAGAGAAGTGGAAAATCAATGCATAAATGAATTAAACCCCCTACATGGAAGAGACGTCCATTGATGTTGGATGACAGAAACTCCTTAATTGTTGTCATCGGTTCGTGATTCGGTGGTGATTTTCGCCACTCTGTTGGAACCATTCATGTCCTCCAAGTGGTTGGTGTGGCGGTACATTAACTGGGCATCGTCTCTTGGTGAAGTAGTGCAAACACGGATCCCCAAGATCTATATAAATAAGAGATGAGAAAGATTGTGCGAGGTATGGGGAATTAATGAGGTTCATTTAATTAATGAACCTCCTGATTTTACAATGGTGCAGTTATAGGAAAAAAGAGTCAATCCATTTATTGGATTGACACATCATCGGCCCCTCCAGCGGCGTTCGTCCTTTGGAGGAAAATTTAAAATAAAATTTCAAAACATGTTATTTTATTAATCTTTCAAAATTACACAAAAACAATGTTTTCACACAACCATCTACAGTCTTTATTATACCTATTTTATGAAAATCCTCGTGATTCAAATTCAACGGTGCCCTCATATTTTTAATCTAATTGATGGTTCAAAATTATGAAAATTCCTCCAACGCATTTACTGAACATACCTGAAAAAAAATATCTGAAAACTTTTTACAATCACCCTCCACCCGTGTCGGTCGAGGTTAGGCATTTCCGAATTGAAACACACCCCAACGAACCCAAATGTACTCTCAGTTGTTCAATCTGAGTTACTGTTTAAATGTTAGGAATTTTAAAATAATATAATTTTCACTTAATTATTTTATTTACGGCTAAAATACAAACTTTTACTGGTGGCTCATGCTAACAAATATTTGTATCTGCCTAGAGAGAGAATACCCTCACAAGTTAAGTGGTTCTATAAAATTTTTAATCTATGTAACCATTCATGATTTATAATCATTTTAAAAATAAAATAATTTTATTTTATTAGTTTATATACAGTTATACCATTTTTGGGTTTTCTCATAGGAGGCCCGCGCAGATGAAACATTAGTCGTGCCTAGGGTAAACCCGCCATCCTGAGCGCAATGGTGACCTCAGATTTTGGATCCGAGTAACTATTTACGAGTTATTCCACCTTTTATGGGAAACTACTTAAACATGCAAATTAAAACTTAACAAAATGTTGACGGATCATTCTGTTCAATATGAGCCTCAAAATCGCGCCCCATTAGATTTTTCAGTCTCGAAATAACTCTATATAATCAAAAACAATTATATGGAATTTCAGAGACATTACATTCTCCCCCCCCCCCCCCCATAGGGATTTACATCCCCGGAAGCCAAAACATAGACTAAAAAAATAAATTGGGGTACTGAGCATAGATCTAGCCTCCTGCTCCCATGTGCTCTCCTGGAGGTTCCCCTACTGCCAGAAAATGTGCACTAGAGTTATCATCTGCCCATGAAGGACCCACACTTATCGATCCTCAATATCTACTGAAACCTCCATAAATGTTGACCAATCATCTAAGTTTAGGTCACTATTTTCTAGGACTTGAGAAGTGTCATGCACTTTTCTATTTATATGGGATACGTGGAAGACGTCGTGCACCCAATCCAACTTTGGTGGTAGTGCCAAATGGTATTCCACCTCACCAATCCTCCGAAGTATCAGAAATGGTTCAATAAACCTCGTTGATATCCCTAACCACCAGTGATAATGCCTAAGCTCCTAGTACATCTTCAACACTCATATATGTAGCACTTGAGGGGGTGAATAGAACTTCCTCAACAATTTCTTTTGTAGCACCACCAGTACTATAGTAAATCCTATAAAAAAGATAGCAGGGTTCTCGATTGCAGAAAATCCAGTAGGTGCATGTCCTCTAGACATCTCAGCACATCAAGCCTCAAATTCAATGTCCCAAGCTATGCCTCCTGAACATTCTATTGAAGTGGGGGAGTGACTGTCATATACATTAGGTATGATTCTCCATCTCTATCCACAAAAGATATCTGCAACACGGCTAGCTTCTCTATTTCCTCACTTAGCATCTACAGACCAAACCTCCTGCTGAGTGCATCTGCTACCACATCCCCCTCCCAAGATGTATAGACTTTTTCAAAGACATAGTCCTGGAGAACCATTATCCATCACTACTACCACAAGTTCAGGTCATTTTGTGAGAAGATTTACCTGAGGCTCTTGTGATCAGAGTAGACTATAAAACATTCCCCTATCAAGTATTTCTGCAATATATTTAGTGCAAAGAACATTGCTGCTAACTCTTGGTCATGGGTAGAATGGTTCTACTAATCAATCTCAACATCATCTCCTGAAAGCTCTGCTATCACTTCTCTGTCCATTGGTAAGGCTCCACCTTTTTCGTCAAAATTGACAGGGGTGATGCTAACCCAGAGAATTATGGTCCAAACCGCTTGTAGTACCTAGCCAAAGCAGAAGTCCCTCCCCCTTCAAGAAGGCAATCCTAGAAATATCAACTGAAAAAATTTCCCCCACAATTTTCTACTTCATTTGGGATCTGAAAAATCAAAAATCCTACTACCATCAGGGTAGGTATGGCCAACTCCAGTGTGATTAGCTGCACCCTCAATTTCATGAGTTTTTTCTATTCTACCTATGTTTTATTTTACACCAACCAAGTAAATCCTATTCCAATATTTTATGTAAACCACAAACTTTTTTCCACATATAGTCAGTCTTAGTATAAAATGTGGATGTCCAATCCATATCGAAACTAACATCGTAAGGCCTCAATGTTCCCACCAAGAGGTTCCTACCGAAACACTCTCCTCATGGGTCAGATCACACCATCGGCGTACGTTGGACTTTTGAGTCTCATCCCAAAGGTATCTACATGCATGAGGGTCAAGTTAATGGAATAACCTGAAACTCAATGTCATGGACAAGATTTTTGGAAGTAATTAATGACTAGTACCTATGTCTGTTCATAAGAAAGCTAGTAGTAGACACTGATCGTTCATCGGATCATTCTTAGAGCCCTTGGGTCACACTCTTTGACCATATGCAGCTATAACCTTCAATAGTCCTCTAACTACCTGATCCTAGTGGAGGCCACGAAGGGGCTAGTTGTAACATTTCAAAATGTACACCACATCATGTTGATCTTTTAGTACTACATCCACTTCTGTATCCCTACAGAATAATCTATCCCTAACACTTCTTCATTTGAAACTTTTTTTCACATGCCCTAATCTCTGAGACCGGAACAAGCTTCGTGCTTTCCCACTAATAGCATTCATTGGTTGTATCCGCTCAAGATAATAACATTCAACCAAAAAAATATCTCCAGTTTCCTAACATAGGTAGGAATGCATAGAGCAATATTGCGGGCTCGGACATTCTTAAACACACCATGCTTGGATGTCCGAGCCCTGAGGCACATATCATATCATATTAATTGAGTACCAGAAATGGTCGGTATGCCTCAATGAATACTTATCTACATATATTTCCTCCTGTGGAAGCTGTATAAGTTCTAGATAACTCTCATCCACCTCTTCAAGCCAGTTCTCAGCCACATGGGAGTCGGGCTCGCCATAGAACCTGAGGGGTATCTGATGCTGATACTCGGGTAAGGCACTAAGCCTAAATGTGTCCTCTAATGGTACCATTTATTTTAACTAATTCCCAATTGGTTTTTGTGTTACGGGTACACCACATGAAGGTTCCAACATAGTAAGAGGGCCATGCACTGGAGCATCATCACTTGGTGGCCTGTCATCATGTACTCTCTCAGGAAACCTATGTGGTTGTCTTTTTGGCGACATCTTGATATGGAATAGGTGTTCCATGGTCATTATTTTATAACTAGTGGTTTGAAACCAATGAAATCAAAATAAAAAATTTAAAAAACACATACAATCACTATTTTCATGCGCATAGTTGGAAATCAGAATTCATGGTCTTGGTGAATGGATACGTTGTCCGTCACTCCAACACAGGACTCCCCGAACTAAAACCACACTCATAACAAAAAAAACTATTTATTCATAGAAAATTTTAGATTCCTTATTATTCGATAGAACTGAACTCCTCTAATACCCCGTTTTCATGACCCGTCCATCGAGGCACCTGTCATGACTACCCCAAGCCCACATTCCAAAGGCAGGGGCTTGAGACTAGCACCAAAAAGGAATATACCTTAAATAGAAAGGAATTTCATTTTTAACCAGTATAGACTCGCAGTCCAATAAAACAACATAAAGAATCCACATCAACCAGAACAAAAAAAAGGTGCAACAAAAAAGTAAACTGCTATAGTAAATGTGTGCTGAAAGTAAAAAGGGGGTGGAACCAAAACCCAACATTAAAAATAACAAGTATGACTGGAACTATAATAAAAATAAAAGAAAGAGGAAAATAGATACTAGGTCATCCTCTGTTGTTCCTACTTGTAGGGTAGGCATAGATTGCCTCTTTAGTAGTCTGCATCCATCAATCTCATTCGCGTCACATCACGCTGAATGGACCACCTATGGGCACTATACAATCCTAGATCCCATATCCCCAATCAACGTTGTATGTCATCTTCATGAGACATGACACGGTGCAGTCGATACACATGTAGGGTTGGGTATAATGATACTCAGAAGGGACCCCAATATCCCCATAGGTCTCCTACAGTTCCATAATTAAAAAACCACAAGGAAAGTCATCAACCCTACTTAGGTATATTCTTATTCATATACCAATATTATCAAGATATACTCATCTCATACATGAGGGAAGGAAATGACATAGGTAACACCATCAAGGTAGAAGTACCACACCGGTAACACCACAAAGATAACACCACAAATGTAACTCCATGAAGGTTGAAGTACCACATGGGTAACAACTTAAAGATAGAAGTACCACACAGGTAACACCATGAATACTATACCACAATGGAAGTTGTACCACATAGTTAACACCACGAAGATAAACGTACCAAACAGGTAACACCGTGAAGATAGAAGTACCACATAGGTAATATAACAATGATTAAAGTACCACACAAGTTACACCATGAAGATAGAAGTACCACACACGTAACACCATGAAGATGATACCACAGAGGTAGATGTACCACATAGGTAACACATTTAATCTAGAAGTACCACATATATAACACCACGAAGATGAAATTACCACATAGGTGAGACAATGAAGAAGATACCACAAAAGTAGAAGTACCACATAGGTAGAATCACGAAGATACATGTACCACAAAGGTAACACCATGATGATAGAAGTACCAAACATGTAACACCGTGCAGATAGATGTACATCACAAGTAACACCTCAAAGATATAAGTATGACATAGGTAAAACCAAAAATATTGATGTAACTCATAGGTAAAAGACGCATCCCACAATCAGGAATAACATAAGTATAGAAGTATATATGATTAGTTGTAAACATGATCATATTATTCTGTTAAGAAGAATTGATTCTGAACTACACTGGGTCGATAGATAACTAACCCATGCTGACCCACATTGTATTGATAGACAACTAACACTCGCTGACATACAAAATATCTGAACCACATAGGATAAATATGTGCTAAACCACACAAGATTTTTATGCGCTGACCCACACAGGATCACTTAGTTCTGACCCACACAGGATCTGACTAACATAGGATTGATAGATGTTGACCCACATAGGATCGATGTTCTTTCATCACATTAAAGCCTGCCATAGGTTTCCTCACACCTAGTGCGCTCAAGATCCATAAAATCTTCCCCTTGAGATGTCAGTCATACCTCGACTACCACTATGCTTCAAAAAGTACTAATCCAATGTACTTCCATTTCGTAAGGGTTCCAACATGATAGACGACCAGTCAATTAGACGCCCGGTGTGTGAGTTATTAGTGTTTTAGCTCCGAGTGCCTGGTTGTGTTTGGGTTTGATCCAACCTAGCCATACTCTACCATTCTCTAAATTTCATGTGATGTATACCCAAATAACCTCCTCGATCAATGGATTCTAATGATGCAGACAGTTCATCCAATAGACGTATGAATCTCATGATATGCCCCTTTATGTGTTCCTGGGTCTGGTCCGACTTGGTTGGACCGACCCGACCTAACTCGGTCTAGGATGGGCTGGGCTGGGGAGGACTCATCCTACTATCCCTGAGTGGAATAATCCTTTTGGTCCAATTTCTAGTTAGTCCCATAAGAGGGGTGGCCTGTATGGGTGCCCGAAATAAAATAGGGCACCTCGTCCACAATAGGACAGCCCGCAAGGGGGAGGCCCGACCCGCGTGGGGTGGAGGCCTACAAGGGAGGCAGCCCGGTCCGGGGGTAGGGACCTGTTGTAATGGTGTCCCACTGGGTGGCGACCCGCAAGGGAAATGGCCCAGTCCATGGGTGGCGGCCCGGTACGCGGGTGGAGGCCCGCTTCGAGGGCGACAGCCTGGTCCTAGGGCAGCAACCATGTGCAAGGGTAGCAGATGGGTCCGAGAGTGGCGACCCGGTCTAAGGGCAGTGGCCCAGCTCGAGGGAAGAATCCAGGTGTGAGTGTGGTGGCCCAGTTCGAGTGTGGCCACCCAATCTGAGTGCGGTTGCCCGATCCATGGGCAGTGGCCCGGTTCGGTCCGACGCTGGGGGTGTAACCCCCCGGTCACCCAGATTCATGGATGGACCAAAGGATATTTGGTGGGTGAGGAAGTGGTGGTATGTGGGAGCCACTCAGTCTCCACGAAATCTGCTAGATGAGAGTTTGGCCTCTGCCGCAGATTCGGTCATGGCTTACAATTGTTGGTGGTGCGGCTGCCTCACCGCCATCCTTCCTGCAACTCGCCGTCATGTCAATTGCCTCCTCTATTCATTGCGGATGACGGGCCATGGCCCTCGTATTGATGTGTGTGTCAACATGGTCATGGTATTCTGAGGTGGAATATGGAACGAAAGTTAGAGGAGGGTTTGAGTCGGGTTTGTTAGGCTTGCACCCTCTATGATAGCTTTCAATATGGAGGATATTAAGAGAGTTTAATTAACAGTTGTACTGAACACACTATTAACCGCACCAGATTCCCCACAATAACCTCCCTCAAAGATGAATGAATTGCGGGTCAACCCATTAATGGGTTGACCTGTGTTCTTCATGTTATTTAACAATGTAAAAGAGGAAAATAAATTGAATGCATAAATGAATTAAACCCGCTACATTGATTAGTCATCCACTAACGATGGCCGACGAAACCTCCTTCATCGTTGTCATCTGTTTGTGACCTGGTGGTTCTTGTCAACACTCATTGGAACTACTCTCTTCTTTGTGGTGGTTGGCATGACTATACTTTTCCTGGGCTTCTTCGCTTGGTGAAGTCGTTCCAACACCACTCCCTGAGCTCTATATAAATAGTATATGAGATAAGGTGTACAATTCTCGACGAATTAATGAGGTTTATTTGATTTTTGAACCTCCTGAATTCCCAATTGTGTGGTTACCGGAAAAGAAGAGTCAATCCATTTATTGTCCTGGCATGTTATCGGTCCCACAAACTCGGTTTTTCCATTGGATGAAGGAATGAATATAAAATAAAAAACATGTTATATTATTAATTTCAAAAAGTCCACAGAAATAATTTATGCGCCTGACCCACTGTGGTCAAAGTTATTCCTCCCTTGTGCGAATGTCGACAATGTGGATTCAATGGTGCTCTCAGATTTTTAATCTAAGAAACATTTCAAATGTTAGAAAATAATGCTCATTCATTTAATGAACATACATGAAAAAATGATAGGAAAATTATTAACAGTCACCCTCGATCTGCGTCTGACGAGTATAGGCTTTGCCTAACCGAAACAAGACCTAGAAAACCCAATGGTACTCTCTAATTTCCAATCCGAGTTACCGTTTAAATGTAATGGATTTTATTATAAAATTATAGTCACATAATTATTTTATTTACTGCTAAAAATCAAATGTTCACTGGTGACCCTCTCCAACAAATGTTAGTATCTTCCTAAATAGAGAATAACCTAATGAGTTCAGCGGTGGTCTCATATTTTTAATCTGTGTTAATATTCATGAATTATAAGAATTTGAATCTTAGAATAATTTTATTTAATTATTTTACTTACGATTATGACATTTTATATTTTTCTCACAGGAGGCCTGCATCGACTAAACATAAGTCATGCCTAGGGTAAACAAACCATCCTGAACACAACCATTCCCTCAGATTTTGTATCTGAGTAACCATTTAATATTTATTCTAATTTTTTAGTAAAACTTTTTACACGTGCTAATTAAACCTTAATAAATATTGGAATGATCATTTCAGACACTCCATGCCTCATAATTTCACGCCATCAGATTTCGCTGTCTCAAAATATTTTTCTATAATTAATAAAATATACAGAATTTCTGAGACATTACATTCACACCACCATAGGTATTTATGTATCAGAAAGCCACAACATAGAGTAATTATATAAATGGGGGTATTGAACAAGGATCTAAGCCTCCTTCTCCCATATAATCTTCTGGAGGTCCATGTGCTACTAGTGAATGTGGACCAGAGGTATCGACCACCCATAAAGGACCTGATCCAATCGATCCTTAATATCTACTGGCACCTCTGTATACATCACTGAATCATTTTAGCCTAGCATTCCAAGGTTGATGACTTGAGAAGGTTCATGCATGCATCTCCTCAATTAGGATACATGTAAGACGTTGTGCACCCAGTCCAACAGGTGGTAGGGTCAAGCGTTATTCCACCTCACCAATCCTCCGATGTATCAGAAAAGGTCTGATTAATCTCAATGATAACTTATCGCCTCGGCCAAAACTCTATAGTCCCCATTGATGGGAGACTCACAATAAAATATGGTCTCCCCTCCTAGAACTCTAAAGTTCTTTATCTCTTTATTGGAGTAAGACTTATGATAGCTCTATATCGTGTTCACTTACTGACAAGTGAGACGTCGTGATACAAATTCTACCACTGCATTCTTCATCCCACGCCACCAATGCTAATGCCAATGGTCCTGGTACATATTCACCACTCTAGGATGTACCAGAAGAGGGGACATATGGAACTCCCTTAACACTTTTTACCTTAGTTCCATTGGTACCATAGTACATCCTCTAAATAAGATGACGTGCTTCCCACCTTCAGAAAATCGATCAGGTGAATGTCATGTGAATATCTAAGAATGTCAATCCTCATAGTTAGTGTCCAAATTTGTGCCTCTAAAACATGCTAAAGAAGTTGTGGATTGACTATAATAGATTAGTGGTATGTTGTTCTATCTCTATCCAAAAAGGATATCTGCAATGTGACTAGCTACTCTGTTGAATCACTCAGCAAAGAGAGACCAGACCTTCTGCTGGGTGCATCTGCTACCATGTCCCCCTTCCAAAATTTATATACTATCTCAAAGTCATAGTCTTGGAAGAACTCGAGCCATCACCACTGCCGCAGGTCTAGGTCTTTCTGAGAGAAGATATACCTCAGACTATTGTGATCAGAGTAGACGGTAAAACGTTTTCCCATTAAGTAGTACCATCACATCATTAGCACAATGACCACTTCTAAAAACTCCATGTCATGGGTAACATAGATCTACTCATCACTCACTTCATTAGCTCATGAAAATCTCAACTGTCACTTCTCAATCCATAGGAAAGGCTCCCCATTTTTCATCAAAAATGACAAAGGTGCCGCTACCTTATAGAAGTCTGGTCCAAAACACAACTAGTATCCATCCAAAGTAGAAGTACCTCCCCCTTCAGGGAGGTAAACCTGGAAAAAACATTTGAAAGGATGTCCCCCACACATTGAGGCTTTTGTTGAGAACTAAAAACTCAAAACATCCCCTGCCATGAGGGTAGGGCTGGCCGACTCAAGTGTGATCGATTGCACCATCCTTTGAAAGAGTTTCTCCTATGCTTCCAGGGTTTCCTTTTTCTCCAACCACAGAAAATATCATTCCATTGTTGTAGGTAATCCACAACCTTTTTGCCAAATATATTCAATCTATGTATGAATAGGGGATATCCAGTCCATACCCAAACTAACATCGTAAGGCCTCACCGTTGCCACCAAGAGGATCAAATTGAAACTTTCACCTCAAGGGGTAGATCAAACCATCGGTATAAGTGTGAATATCGAGTCTCATCCCATAGTTATCTCTAGACCTGAGGGTAAAGACAACGACTTAACCAGAAACTCTAGGTATTGGAAAATATTTGTCAAAGAAAGAAATGATTGGTACCTATGACTATTAAAACAACAGCTCGTATTAGAAGTAGACCATTCACCGATTCATTCCTAGAGACCATGGGTCTTAGTCCCTGACCACATGCAGCTACTCCCTTCTCCTATCCTATAGCTCCCTGATCCTTGTGGGGACTACAAAGGGGGTAGTTATAACATGTCGAAATGTACACCACAACATGATGCTCTCCTAACTCTTCTGCCACATTGCAGCCCTAGAAATTCATCGGTCCCTAACACTTCTTCTTCCCAAAACATTTTTTACATGCCAAATTCTTTGAGACTGGTGTAGTTTCTTACATTACCACTAATAACATTCCCTGGATGTATCATTTTAGCCATAGAACATTTAACTGCAAAGGTTCTATCTAGAACCCTAACATATATAGTAATGCATAAAATAATATTGCTATCTCATATGTCCTTAAACACACCAATCTCAGAAGAAAGAGACCCAAATCAATAATTTTATCATATTCATTGAGTACCAGTAATGGTCGGTACGCCTCGATGAATACTCAGCTACCGACATGTTGTTCTGCCTATACAGTAGAAGCTCTAGATAACTCTCATCAACCTCCTCAAACCAGTCCTCTAACACCTAGGAATGTGGCTCGCCACGAAACATAATGGGTATCTGATGCTGAAACTCTTGTAATCCACTAAACCTAAATGTGTCCACTAATGGTACCGCTGGTTTTAACTGCTACCCAATGGGTGGTGGTGCTACTGGTACACAACTAAGAAAGTTCCAATGCATTAAGAGGTCCTTGAACTAGAGCATAATCACTTACTAGGCCATCATCATGTAATCTCTCATGAATCCTGGGTGTCTATCTTTATGGTGGAATCCTGATAAGGAACAGTTGTGTCATGGTATTTAATATATACTTGGTGAGCTGTCACCAAAGGGATCAAAAGAAAAACCATTCAAAAACACATGCAATCATTTTTTTCGTTCACTATGTCGAAAATCAAAATTCAGAGTCCTGGTGTATGGATACCATTGTTGCCGCACTGACACTGGAATCCTCGAACTAAAAACTACACTCATAACACGTAACAATATTGGTTCACAGAAAATATCAGAGTCCTAGTTCTTCGATAGGACTGAACATCTCTGATTACACTTTGTCACTACTTCTCCCTTGAGGTCCCGGCCATAACTACCCCAATCCCACCTTCAATATGCCAAGGGTTGGTGACTTTCACCATAAAGGTGTATCCTTTAAATGGGAATGCATTTCATTTTTAACCAATACAGAATCATAGTCCTAGAACACAACAGGATGCAACCGCACTTACTAGAATGCAATAAGGTGCATCCAACAAGTAATAAGTTGTAGTAAAAGAGTGTTGAATGTAAAAAAGCGACTGGAATACAAGCCCAACTATAAAAGTACATGTATGAATAGAAGTAAAACACAACTGAAAGAAAAAGTAAAAACAACTATTGGGTCATCCTACTAGATTCTTACCTGTACGGTAGGTATAGATAACCCCGTCAACACCACATGTCTGTTAGACTCCTCCGCGTCACCTCATGTTGAATGGTCCACCTCTGAGAACCATACAGTCTGAGCTCCCTCAGCCTCGATCAATGTTGTACATAATCTACACCAGACATGACATGGTGTGTTTGAAGCCCTTGCAGGGGTAGTATTACGATACTCAGTTGGGACCCCAAGAATAAATAGGTCTCCTAGAGTTATATATTGGATAAACCAAAAAGAAAAACATCAACTCATCTTTGGTATATGCCCATACATTTCACTATGTTATCAAGATATACATATCTAATACATGAGGGAAGGACGCCACATATGTAACAACATGAAGGTAGAAGTACCGCACAGGTAAAACCACAAACATAACACCCCAAAGGTAACTCCACGAAGGTAGAAGTACCGCACAGGTAACATCACAAAGATAGAAGTACCACACAAGTAACACTATGATGACAAAAGAAAAAAGGGCAGAAGTACCACAGAGGTAACACCATGAAGATTGTAGTACCACACAGGTGACACCACTAAGATAGAATTACCAAAGAGTTAGCACCATGAAGATAGAAGTACTACCTTGTTAACACAATGAAGATTAGAAGTACCACACAGGTAACACCACGAAGATGATACCACAAAGGTAGAATTACCTCAAGGGTAAAACCATGAATCTAGAAGTACCACATTGGTAATAACACAAAGATAGAAGTACCACAAAGGTGACACCATGAAGAAGATACCATAAAGTTAAAATTACCACATAGGTAAAACCACGAAGCTTGAAGTACCACAATAGTAACACCATGAAGATAGAAGTACATCACATGTAGCACAATGAAGATAGAATTACCACACTAGTAATACCACGAAGATAGAAGTACCACACATGTGACACCATAAATCTTGAAGTACTATACAAGTAAAATACTCACCTCAAAATCAGGTGTAATTTATGTACAGAAGTACAGATGATTAGTCATAAACTATATCCTCTTATTCTGTTAAGAAGCACTACTACACACCTATACAGGATCGATAGGTATCTATCCCCTGCTGAACCACATAGGATCTGGCCCCCAGAGGAGTGATAGAGGCTGACCCACATGGGATCTATGTTATTTAATCACGTTGTAGCCTTCCATAGGTTTCCTCGCACGTTGTGCGCTCGAGTTCTATAAAATTTGATCCTCGATACATTAAGCGTATCTCGACCACCACTAATCTCTGAAAAATAGTATCCCAAAGGACCACAATGTCATAAGGGTTCCAACATGGTATATGGAGTGTCAATAAATCCTCTTTTGGGTGAGTAATACATGATTTATCTTTGAGGGCCCGGTTGGATTAAGGATTTATACAACCCAACCATACTCCAACTTTCACAAAATCTCAAGTGATGTATACCATAAGGACCATTTCAATCCAAATATCCTGATGTTGTAGACAGTTCATCATCAAGATTATAGGTTCTCAAGATATTACCCTTTATGTGTTCTTAGGTCTGGTTGGGCCAGGGTGGATCTGACCCTATCTAATCTACCTTCCCCAACTCGGTCTGGGCTATGCCAGGGAGGACACGACATACTGGGTCAGGGAGGAATCTTCCTCGTGGGATGATGTCTCGTTTGACATGAAATATGGGCGGCCATCAAGGGCGGCCTATATAGAATAGGGTGGCCCGCACGGGCTTCCCTCTAGGGGGCGGCCCGGCCCGCGCTGGGCAGCAGCTCGGTCAAGGGAGGCGGCCTGCTGGGGCGACGTCCCTCATGGGCAGCAGCCCAGTCCGAAGGTGGTGGCCCTTTCTGAGGGAGGTGTCACGATCCGAAGGCAGTGCCCCAGTGTGAGGGAGGCAACCCTAAGCGAGGGCTGTGTATCGGTCCTAGGGCAGCGGCTCGGGGCAAGGGTGGCCGCCCGACCAGTGGGTGTCGGCCCAGTGTGAGGGTGGCGGCCCAGCTCGGGGGCAGAAGCCTTGTGTGAGGGCGTTGGCCAGCTCTGAGGGAAGCGGCCCTGTTCAGTCCGACGCGGGGGGGGGGTGTAACCCCTCAGTCACTTGGATTTTCAAATTTCCTGCAGGCCAATCAGTTGGAAAGGCGTTGGGGCCACAATTGCGCCGCCTGGTCGCTGTGGAACACACCAGAGGTGGGTACGGACTGCACTGCGGCTTCATCCGCGTCTTCCATTCATCAGTGGCGCAGAGGTCGCATTTCCATCATTCCTTCGACCCATCATTGTTTCAGCCGCCTCCTCCGTTCACCGTGGATGACGAGTCATGATCCTCCTCTTGTGGCATGTGTCCATGTGCTCATGATCTTCTGAGGTAGCATAAGGAAAGCAAGATAGATGAGGGTTCAAGCCAGGTTTTTTAGGCCCCAACCATCCGCATTAGCTCAGAATATGTAGGATATTAGGGGAGTTAAATAAATAGTTGTATTAAACACAATATTACCCCCACATGATTCCCCACATTGACCTCCCACATAGACGAATGATTCATGGGTCATCCCATTAGTCGTGTGACCCGTATTCATCATGTTATTCAAGAATAGAGAAGAGGAAAAAAATTTGAATTCATAAATGAATTAAACCCTATACATGGAAGATATATCCTTTGTTGACATTTGATGTGACTTCCTTCATCGTTGTCATCGTTTCGTGACTCGGTGGCACTCGTCACCACTCATTGGAACCAATATCATCTTTCATGTGGTAGCCATCGCGGTACATTGTCAGGGCTTCGTCACATTGTGAATTCAAGCCAACACCACTCCCCGATCTCTATATAAATTGGACATGATAATAAATTTGCAACGCTCAGAGAATAAATGAGGTTCATTTAATTAATGAACCACCCGATTTACCAATGGTGAGGTTATAGGAAAAGAAGAGTTAGGACATTTATTGGTTTGACATATCGTCGGTCCGACCACCGTTGTTCATCCATTGAAGGAAATAATGAAAATAAAATAACAAAACATGTTATTTTACTAATCTTTCAAAAGTCCATAAAAATAAATTTTCCACCCGTCCTACTATGGTTGAATTTATGCCTCTCTTAATCGAATCCTGACACTGTGGATTCAACAGTGACCTCATATTTTTAATCCGAGAAATGGTTCAAAAGTTACAAAATGCCTCTCATGTGTTTACTAAATGTACCCAAAAAATGTTCAGAAAATTATCACATCACCCTTGTCCCGTGCCAATCGAGGAAAGGTGCATCCTAAGTGAAAAAATACCCAAAATACCTAACGGTACTCTCATATTTCTAATCTGAGTTGCCAATTAAATGTTATAGATTTTATAATAAAGTAATTTTCACTTAATTATTTGATTTACTAGAAAAAATATATATTTCTGTGGTGGCTAGTGCCAGTCAATATTAGTATCTAGTTAATGATATAATACCCTCACGAGTTTAGAAGTGGTCTCAGATTTTAAATCTGAGTTACCATTCATTATTTTTAAGAATTTGAAAAATAAAATATTTTTATTTAATTATTTTATTTATGGTTATTCCATTTTCGGGTTTTCCAATAGGAGGCATGCACCGAAAAATATAAGTTGTGCCTAGGGTAAACCAGCCATCTTGAGAGCAACAATGCCCTCAGATTTCTGATCCAAGTATCCATTTAAGAGTTATTCTACTTTTTCATGAAAACTACTAATGTGGGATAATTAAACCTTAAAAAACACCGAAGGTTCATTCTGGGATCCACGGGCCTTGGAATCGTGCACCATCAGATTTCACATTCTCAAAACAATTCCATATAAATAAATAAAAAATTATAAGGAATTTTAGGGACATTCCATAATATGTGTCCATACCTACTGTAGAATAAATTTATATACATATATTATACATATATTAAAAACCATACTAATATATTTGATAATATATTTTATTTATAAATAGTATTTTTCATGACCCTTTTATTTTATTTGTTATTTATATTCATTTTTGTTTTGTAATTTTAGTCATTTTTCATTGATCACTGATCCACTCACTCCGGAATATGAAAGATATTCTTTATGTCATAGATAATTATGATAAAATGAGATATATTATTCATTGAGATGATCAGTCGTTCCTACACATGAATAATGTTTCTATGTTTCTAGAATATAAAACATAATATTGTTATATAATATTTAAAGTATACACAGAATTATTATATAAAATATTTCCTTTATATAAATATAATATAACCTTTTTACAATCCATGTAAAAATAAAATGAAAAATATTTTTCATCACATCGTGGAGGTGGTAGTCGGAATGTAAAAGGTAGCGAAATTTCTTTTTTTCAAATGGATTAGATTGTAACAATGTATAAGTGATAAAATAATTTAATAAATCTATGAATTTAATAAATATAATATTAATTTTCAAAATTCTTCATTAAATTTACTCATGAAAGGTTATGATGGAAAATGAATTACATCAGTTCACAATGTTGTAGTCCACCTTACACAAGATCAACAATTTCATTTCACATTTTATCAAAGAGGATATAGATGTATGTTATTACATTAAAATAATAAATCCTAATTATATATTATATACAGGTGTTATATTTTTAACATAGCCGAAGAATATTGTAAAAAGTTAGAAGAGGTTGTAAAACAAAATAGAATGGTTGGGTACAATACCTCTTCTTAGGACAACAACATAAGTGTAATACCGAAATCATCCTTAAATTTTATTTATGAGTAATAAAGTACTGGAAAATAAGATGAGGGATTTACAGATGATATGTATCCCTGGCTTGGATGATCTTAAAAATTTTTCGAGGGAATTTAGAATAGGATAGAGAGTGTCTATTCAAGAACCATGGAATAGATAAGATCCAAATAAGGGAAAAAAAATTCAATTTCACATATTTTTTTATCATTATGACCAATATCTTCTTAGTTTAACACCCAATACATTTGTTTTAACATTATAAACATCAATTAGTCCATTATTTTTTAAATATTAATTATTGAAAAAATAAATTTAGCATATTAAATAATAATAATTATTCTTATTATAAATATGAAATCCATTTTTATAAATTCCATTCATATAATTGGAATGTTATATTAAAAATACTCCCACATAATAGATGAAAAAGTGTATTTCAAAAGGAAAAATTTTCCTAATAATATAATTTTCAAATATAATAGTTTAATACAAAATCATTTCCACTGATATAAATATTATTCCTCGTAATATAATTCAACTAGTATTATTTAAATATAATTTAATTCAAAAAAGAACATTTATATTCATTAAATGAAATGGTTTTTCTCAATATAAAATTGAATATATCCTTATTCATCAAAAAATCTATATATTATGATAATTCTAAAAAATGAACACTATTATAATTATGAAAATACTGTTTTAAAATTGTTGTTAATATTTTCAAAAAAATATTATAAAACTAGAAAAAAATTAAATTATTTTATAATAGACAATGATAAAAAATCATTATTGATGGAAGATGCATTTTTATTCATAGAGGTGCAATAATAATAATGTGAAATTGGAATCCATTTAACCACAAACAACTATTATTTACTCTACATAAAATATTCATTCATGGATTAAACAAATCATAATTACATAGTTAACCTTTAAATTAAAATTTATACAAAACATCATTAATTTCTTAGATACACTTTTAATAACCAATTACTTTTATCATTTTTTATGGAACATAAATCATTTCAATTATAGGTATAAAAACCAAGGAATACACAATGAAAGATATGAAACAATTGTCAAAAAATAAAAATATCATGGAATATATATTATATAAATATTTATGGGACAAATTATTTTTAGGATTAAAGATTTCATTACATATTGCGCCTAGGGTAAAAATCAATAATGATAAGAAATGTAAAAATGCATGTGTATCATCCAATGGTGAAAAAACACAACTTTAATAGATGAAATAGAAAAATAGGGAGTATTATCCTTGGAATCATGGAAGTTTCCACATACCATGGTCAGAAACTCTTAGGAATAAACCCATTATAGAATTCTAGGACATACTCGACTTTTATCCACCATCCCAAAATAGTAATGAAATCAAAGAAACCTCTAATAACACATTGCATCCTCTCGGACCTAGTTCCATCATAACTAAGAGAAACTAATTAGAAATATGGAATCAAACCTACCACCATATATTCTAGATGGTGGTGACTAATAGTGAGGTTATATGGTGGTATAGTAGGTATATTGTACCATCATTTTCATAGAGGATGACAAACTTGAGTAATAGAAAAAATAATGAAGCAATATAATAATTGAAATATAGAAAAAATAAATTAGAAATAGATAAAAAAATGAGGAAATAATAAATACCATATAAAAATGGGTTCGTATATATAATAATATAGTGATCATGCATATACAAATAAATCCTTTACAAAATAATACAAAAATACAGAAATCGTAATTCTAATAAAATCATAAGTACTATCTTAGTCTAATTATCTCATACTCTTTTAATACAAAAAATCAAGAATCTATTTTTGGGATCTTCTCTTTAACCCTACTGACATACCTAAAGTCATTCTGTGATCTAATCGATAACCTAAATATGGTTTGTATAAAACATAATTGGCCACCACTAATGGTATATAGTAAAAATCCAATCCTTGAAAATAAAATTTAACTATATTTATGTATGATAAAAGTACATGAATATGTGAACATAAATGATGACGTTATAAAATGTAGGTATACTACAATACCATCTAACAATATATATAGTGATAATGTGAAATAAAATGACATGGTAAAAATTTATAATGTAGAAAACTCAGTTAAAACATTCCAGATACCCCTCACAGCCAATATCATTAAATGGAAACATATCAGTCCATGAG
Source organism: Viscum album (assembly GCA_963277665.1). Lineage (NCBI taxonomy): Eukaryota > Viridiplantae > Streptophyta > Magnoliopsida > Santalales > Viscaceae > Viscum > Viscum album. The sequence continues at coordinate 640,133,884 of OY728137.1, forward strand.
CCCAAGTTATATGGGCAAGGGTTCCATATCAATTACATGAATATATATAAAAAAAGTTTTATAGATTTTATTAGATCTTAAGGAGACAACATGATTTTGTCCATATCCAAGGATATCATGTCGAATCCAAAGACAAATCTCACAAATTTAAATTTCCATAATAATATATATAAAATATTCAATGTCATAAAATGGAAATCACACTTCTAAGACACAGTTTGGGTCTAATGGTAGTGCACCACTTGGAAGCCTTATCAATAAATCTTGGTTGGATCCTCTGAGTGATCATGGCATTCCTATTTAAATCCAATAAATAATCAGTTCATGCCACTCCTTTAAAATGATGTCGGTTTATAACCATGGAAAAAAATTCAGTATATATATATACACATGTGTATGACCAAATATCATCTAAATATCCATAAAATTTATCAATTCTTTATCTATATTCATATATTCCTTTATTTTGTATATAACAAGGACATGTGAAATATCAATAAAATATTTACACAACCGTGGGTCTCTTTATATATTTTCTACAAATAATATATACCCTTATATGGGTAATACAGTTGAGGTAAAAGGTTAATAATAACAATGCTCTAACTGTGCACCTCACCTATTTCTAAAAAAACTAGGAATCTGATCCTGAACTAAGCCCAAACACTTCCAAAACCAATATAAACCCGATAAACACTCTAATTCAGACAAAAATTGTTTAGAGAAAAATGTAGTGGATTAATATCTCTACATAAAACAGGGATATTAAAAGCACATTAGGGAAGCTTATAGTCAAAATAAATGATATGCTGAAAATCGTTGGTGATATTTTTTTTAATGTTTGTTAGGTAACCCAATAAGTATCTCTTTGCAAAAATGTAATGATATTTTGATATAATTTCAGGATGATACCATGTTATATGACCAATTTAAAGATTATTTATCATATTGAGATGATTTCTTATTTCCTTAATATACCATAAAATATCTCCCATGATCATTATGTGTTATATGTGACATTGTTGAGTAAGTTGATACATGTTTCTTCATATATATGAAATTAAAATGGTGTGCTTATAGGTCTTCATCTTTCTTATTAATAAAAATCATTAGAGACTTTGTATCATAGAAAGAAGGTGTTTTGAAACAAAACCAATAACATTTTAAATGTTTTGGGGAGAAATAATAACTTTAAAAGGGATATATGGGTACCCATGGCTGTAATGACATAGAATTATCCTTTCTCTATGTTAGAGTTATAGATGTTTTTAGGGAAATTCAATAAAATATATAGAATGTAACATGCAAATATTTTATACTATAATTAAATTAAATTACGTTTTTAGTTCATGATAGATTTATTTACACCCAACATTGAACATATTTAAATAATAATTAACAATTATATTATGAATTAGAATATTAGGTATTAAAATTAAATATAAATACTGATAATAATTTATAAATTACTATGAAAATACCATTGATCATGAAGAATTGTCTTGAAATAGATTATCTATGATAATTGATTTACCATTTTAGTTTTATTAAAAGTGTTTTTATTTATTTTATAAATAATTGAAAATATAAAATTTATAAAAAAAACAAAAAATGAATTTATTTTTTACTACCTAGTTAGAAAATAAAATAAATACACTTGAAGGTAAAATGGTTTGTTTTAAAAAAAAATCTTATCTGCATAGTGTAATATTATCTTGATAATGTAAATTTATCACTTTTGATGAATGATTTAAATTATATGTTTCGATTATATATGAAATAAAATGTTTTATCATTGATTTAATGGTTTCAAAAACTCATGTAATGGAAAAAATTAGTTTTTTCTTAAAAATGATTTACATTTCATTTTGTGAGATTATATTAAATTAATTTATTCCACTAAATTAAATTGATATATATAAAATTATTTACATATTTTGAATCATTACATACTAATTTAATAAATACAAAATTTTTATTAATTGAATATTAAATGTCATGAATTGTTTCCACAATTATAGTTAAAACTAGTTTACTATGGGTAAACTAGAAGATGTAGGTAAAAATTACACTTACACATGACTAAATAATACTATATAAAGGTATTTTTGCCATATATTACCTTAAATCTTTATAATTTTACATTTTATTCCACATTCACAATAAATTAACCTTATAATATTTAAATGTTTAATGTAATTTCATCAGTCTCCCTCTTTTATTTTATATAAGGGAACAAATTCTCATCAATTCAATGAAATCGTTGAAAATATAGATCTAATAAATACCAAACAAATATCATAATGGAATATTTAACATCATTATAGGCCTTTTTTAATTCCGTAAGACCATCATATAATGGATTAAGGGGAAATCCAATATAGGTCTCTTGAAGAAGATGTATTCATCTTACTCGATTCTTACAAATTTTTTTTCTTATTCTATATAAATGAAATATATTGTATCCATCTTGAAATAATGAATGAAAAACCAACAATATACCAAGATATAATTATTATTTTCTTTACCAATTCTCCTCTCCATTTTTTCTAATGGGAAATGAACGCATCGATTGTGAATATACACTGACTACTATCTACATAAAGGGATGTATTACATTTTCCATCTCCACATTTCGATATTATTTTTATTATATAAATAAAGATTATATACGAATATTATTATATAATTATTCATTTTTATTTAAAAAATATTATTTACCATCTCACCTTTATATCTTTTGGAAAATGTTAACAATACCTATGTATATGTGTGGACTACCACCTCCATAAAGAGATATGATTCTTTTTTTGGTTCATTTTTTCTTTGATTGTAATAAAGACTGGTATAATTAATATATCCAATATTTATTATACTATAATTTTTCTTATGTTTATTTAATATATATCTATCTTTTGTTTCATCCATCATTAAATTGAAACATCACCAATGTGTTAGTAAACACTCAATTCATTACAATGTGATTTAATTCATCATCCAAAAAAAATTATGAATGGTTATATATGGATATAAAATGAATAAAAATTACCTTTAGGTCATATTTTAGATATTATTAAACTATGATAAATTTATATGAACAAGAAAAGTTGAGCCTAAAGATGAATGGAATCTGACCCATTTTCATCCAAATATTGATTTTGATTATTCAGTGTTAATAAAAAGGGTAATTTGAAATTATAATGGAATTATATATTATAATATATAAGAATATATAATATTAATATATGTATAATAAATCAATGTGTTTAATAAATATGTTTTTAATAAATAATTAGAGGGAATAAATATGAGGTATTAGATTTATAATATAGTATTATTTCTTTTAATGATTGCCTATGTAAAATTTAAAATAAAGGAACTTATATAATCCTTATCCTTTCAAACAAAATAAACATTCAAAATTTTATTTTTTATGAGTTATTCATGTTTAACCCCCAAATACCTTCTTTGGTACCTAGTTTCTTCTATAAAAAATTTGACATTATATCATATTTTATTATCAATCTTTTTCTTTCACATCCTTATTCATTAAATGTTTCTCATGTTTTTTATTTAATATGATGTAATTAATATTTAATGTAATTTTCAACAATATTTGATTATATTTTCTATTTTTTAAAAGGAATATTAATTCCATTTTATATGTGAGGAATTTTTTGAATTTTTACTAAAATTGTGAAAGGAATAGTTGCCTTAACATTAATCACACAAACGAATTTAACCACCATCAAATATTTTTTTGATCTGAGTAATAATTAAATTGTTTCCATATTTATTTTCCATGAAATTATTGTTCTCGATATTTTTAAAATTTTCAGTTCTAATGATACCAATAGAATTTTATATTTCACATTGTTTTGAATGAAATGATGAAATAAACTACTGATGTCATTTTTCATCTATGTCAATATACCAATATATTTCTTATGCTTCACTATGAATATGATCAAATGATACCATCCATGTCGTTTATATGGATGGATTATGATTATATCGTGATGAAATATTTATGAAAACTATTTCATTTTCATAGAAGGTGATATTATGAATTGATGTATGTTTTATAATCCAAAATAATGAATATATATAATTTTCATTATGTTTATAGTCAGTTTGTTAAATCTTATAACTTCAGTAGTTAATGTGATGTATATATCTCATGAACTGATGGTTTTAATATTGGAAATTATTTTTAATATCTATGTTCATATTATGATGCACGATTATGATTTCTTGAAGTTATACCAATAAGATAATAAATATACATTAAAATAAATATCATTCATCTTATGATTAAGATATCTATTCTTATGAAGCCGCATTGAAAAGTTTTAACTATTGTGATATTATTTGTTCTTTGACACCATTATCAATCAATTTGTCATGTATGATATTATTTTGGATTTTATGATCTGTGACTGTTTAGGTGAGGATATTTTACCATGAGAACATGCACTTGAATATGTTATCAAACACTTAGGATTTTCATATTCTCTTTTATGATTAATACATCCTATTTTTATCCTTACTGATTATGTAATCATAATATATATTTTTTCCCTTGCATTGTGTTTTATATAAGGTTATTATGATGATATCCATTTAATAGAAACAATATTAAGAACTTTTTGGGAGGTTTTATTGAACTTTTATGAAATAAGATGATTACATATACAATATCCATATACACTAATCCTTTAGGGTCCTCAGAAATTTAAATTTGTGATATGTATCAAATATTCACTTGAAATGATTTATTTTAATATATGTTATTATAGAGTCTCATAAAAATGATGTGACCCATGAATTACATATATAAAAAACTCCTTATTTTTGATAAATATTTAATTAATAACAAAATAATACATACCCCATATCTATAAAGGATTATTATATTTAATAACCTATAAATAATAAATATATTTCATGAAATGTATTTAATATCTAGATATTTTTTCCTCATTTAGTACCATTATTATACATATCATGCATAATATATTTCATCAAAACATAATGAAACGGTAATATAATAATTTGTGATCTGAGATGATTTATAAGGTCAAACAGATGAGAGATCAATTGAGTATACAAGGTGAGTATAATATAAGCATATGGGTATGAAAAATTAATCATAACATTTAGAATTTATACATAATTATTCATATATGATAAATCAAGAGACAAGATATAAAATATTTTCATAAAAATAAACATTAATTTTAAGAGTCTGAAATAATCAATAATTAATCATTATCGATGAGGTCATATAATAAGGGTAAGGCCATTTCATAATATTTTGTGGCATACTAAAAATAGAATTAACCTATTTCAATAGTAAAATATAACATCCAATCACACAATAAGATAGTGAAAAGTTTCCATTAGTTGATTGGTTTTACTCTCCTTACATTTCAATTCATGGTGTATAGAATCCCATATTGAATTGGGTTAACACCCCATTCCCTTTCATATTATCTCATGAGAAATATATACCCAATGAATTAGAGGGATATATAATTATATACCCATTCTTGATGTATTGAAATCCATATATATGTCTTCCAAAATATGGTAACAAAATTCATCATTTCATTATAGATTAATTTACCCATGGAAAATAAATTGGTTTCATGAAGGTATCATTAAAACTATATTAGAAAAGGCCATTTTGGGAAATAAATGTTATCATTTTTTAATATTGTATCACCAATCAATAATAAAAAATACATAAATTATGTTGAAATATATGAAATATATTTTTATTAATAAATTTTAAATATGAAATTATAATCCAAAAAAAACCATTTCCCTTTGGTGACATTAAGAAATTAAAAATTTAACGGAAAAGATTTGTTTTTTAAAAAAGTAAGGAAAATGTAATTTAATATTACAATAATATAATGATCATAGTGGTAGGAAAAATTATTCATTAAATAAACATTAAAAAAATATTGTTTACACCCTTTTTAAAATTTTAAATTATAACATACATAGAAAGATATTTAAGTATTATTATTTGATAATTTACAAATAAAGAAAAATATAATTAAAAATTAAATTAAAAAATTATTTGAGAAAAAAAATAATTATCAAAAAAATTTAAGTGAAATGTAAGTTGATGAAAAATATTCCCAAATATAAGAGAAGAAATAATAGAAGATTTTTAGAAAAGAACTCATTTAGTATTCTGAGAACCAGATGGGGGGAAATGTAATATGTACATAAAAAAATAACATAATTAGAGTATAAATGATGTGGATTAAGGGAGATAGATCATATAATATTGAAAAAGGAAATTTAAACATTAAAAATCAAGATTAAAATTGGGAAACCAATATAAACCCTTAAGTTATGTCACATGTAGCTGCATATAAACTATATCCTCTTATAAAAATAATTTTATTTAATATGTATATACTTAATAAAAATGTTAATATATATATTAATTGATTTTATTTTTTAATAATTTAAAATAACCAATTTATTAATAATTATCCTCTAAAATTAATATCCTAGTGTTAACTATTGCATTTTTCATGCTTATATCAGTTTGGAGATTATTTCCCATTCATTATAGTCATGGAATCATCATATACATAATCAAAATCATTTATAAAATATAATACATATATTTTATATATAGTTTTCAAAAATTATTTTTAGTTTTGGGATATAAAATGGATTATATCACTTATTTGAGGAAATAGTTTGCATATACACATAAGGTGTTCTTTAATATTTAGATAGTTAAAAATAAATGAGTTTTATTAGAAATTTATCTTTAAAGAAAAAAATTAAATCACAAATTTCATTGATATTATTTAGGACTATAATTATAACCATGCATGTGATGTGGTGAGAAAAAGTACAATATGTCACTTTATAAGGACAATAATAATGACACTATGATTTCATAGAGGCAGATCCAATTCTTTGGATATTTTTTTCAACTCCCAATGATCATGAGATGATCCAAAAATAACCAACATAAACAATATCCCAATTTTTCTATTTAGTCATAAAACTTGTGGTTTATATTTCTATTACATTTTTTCAATCCAAATGAAACTCAAACCGACCTTTCAGCAAACATTTCATTAAATAAATTCATAACTATCAACGTAAAGTAAATTAACATCAATTAAACACATTTCAACATAAATTCATAATTATTAATAATTGAAATAATTATAAAAAACATATTTCTAAAGAATTATATCATCTCCAATTATTTTTTTTATAAACATACAAAATTACAAATAAATATAACAGTTCGACGCATTTAAATTTCAAAAACACCCAACAATGAAAATTTTATTAATAAAAATGAAAATTCTTCCAAACTGTATCATTTTAAAAAATATACCATAATTTCATCATAAAAACATTTATCGGAAAAAATTAATGATGTATGAGATTCTAATAATGAAAACATAGATACATTGATTCGTCATTAGTTCACAGGCTATGAAAAAAACATACAATTAATCGCAAACTCATATAACTAATCGTAAAAATGTCATGGATATTGAAAAATTCAACATTAAGAAATAAAAAAACAAAATGAGAAAATAAGACCAAAACTCAATTTACATATTTAGTCATACTATGTGTGAATTATAGATTAAATTAAAAAAATTTAATCTAAAAAATAGTTAAACTGGAATATCCCAACAAATATCATGATTCCAAATGAAAATGTAAAATATTCTGTAATATACCATCCATAGAAAAGAATTTCTTCTTCATTTAAACATCATAATAAATGAAAATCATGATCATAAATTAACAAAATTTCTAATTACTAAATTCACAAATAACTATTTTATCAAAAAATTTAATTTAAAATTTAATATAATATTTTAAACAATTGAAATTATAAAAACACAAAACATTAAAAATATTGTTTTGGGAAATTATAACTCACCATAAAAATATATTAAAGTAAAAAAACATAATAATTTTATCCCCAAAAATTTATAAATTATCATTCCAAGGAGACATGAATTTTAATCAATAATTAGATAACAAATTAGATTCATCTATAGTTTATCTATTGTGAAAAAGTAGGGAAGAAAATAATAAAAACCATATATACATAGTAGTAATGAAAACACCTTTATTGAATATATAGAAATTTCAAAATAATTATTTGCATACAAACAAAATATAAACACATCCAAACATTCATATGGGGTAATATTACTTTTGTTATTATATTTTAGATCAGGTTTAAAATCTATTTGAAACTAAAACTAACCTATCATTGCATATTTTCTATACTAAATTCAAAATGAACAATTTATGGTAGTATTCCTTAAATTAATTCCCATTTCATGTCCAACCCCTCATTATAAAAAATTCGAAGCATTATCATGAATCATTCACATTTCAAAATATTTGAATCACCCCTATTAAATTTTTTTGGTAATACATAAAAATTAAAATTGTATATAATATTTAAAAATATTGAAATTTCATAATAATTGAACCACAAAGACATCATTTTATGTAATTGAAAAATCACCTAAACAATGTCATACAACTCAAAAAAATCATTCTTTCCTCGTAGTTTTTTTTCTATCATACTTTGTTTGATGAGTTAAAAGTGACAATCAATTATCTATTTAGATAAATATTTCATTCAAATAATATAATAATATCAAAAAAGTAATTGTAAACTCTTATGAGTAAGAGTAAGAAAAACATGTATATTGATGATCTCTGTATGCTGAAAATATAATTTCTAGAAAACTATAATTATGTTACTTCATCATAGTTCTATTTATCTATATTACATATGGTTTATGTTTTAATTATAGTTTTTCAATCAATTTTAAATTATAAACAACTTATCCCCACAATTGTAATGAAAAAAAAAATCAAATTCATGAAAAACTCCATCATTCTAAATTCATTAATAATTTAATGACTAATCATAATCAATTAGATTAAACTAAAAAAATTCAATCATATTATTAAATATATAATTCACCAATTCATTATTTTTAATATTAATATATAATTTTTAAATAAATATGAAACCATATAATATTATTAGTTCAAAACCACCAAACAACAAAACATCCATTTTGGAACTGAAATCTCAACTATAAAAATATAACTCTCCACTAATCCAAAATACATAGATTATAATTAATAACATGGTTATCAATACTTTATTTAACAATAGTTAACAATATAAAATTATAATAAAATAATACATGAAATAAACATAGATAAAATATAACAACTATTATCGTGTTCTAGAGTTATATATAACTCATAATTTATTTATAACATGCCATGTTGAGTTTGTAAACCCACTATATCAAAAGTGGACCCTAGAAAAGTGATCCAACAATTAAGAAACTACTGGTTATCAAATTAAATTTGATCTTAATAGTTGAAAAGTATTGTAATTTTATATTTAAATTAAACCTCTAATTAAATTATAATTTGAAATAATTTTACTTAACAATGAATACTAGTACTTGTTAAAAACTTTTCTGTGTGTCCATCTCCATCACCACCACCATCATCATCATTATAATCTCCTTATTAATTATATGATGCCCTAAAATTCCTAATTTTTGTGGCCCAACCATCACCGACAACACAATCACCACCTCAATTGTCGTCATTTACAACTATAGAAGGATATTAACCACCAACAACTAATGATAATTTCATGGAGGCCTTTCCAACAACTACCTTGATTAAATATCCATCATAATAAAGAATAATATAAACTATAACACATTGATCATATATTGATCAATACACTGTATCTATTTTTTGGATTCATCCATGAATTTTTGTATAGTTCTTTAAAAAGGATAATTATTGGGTCCCACTAATATCTGATACTCTATAGCTGTAAACTTCATTCTATGCCTTCACCAAACCCCCATGGAAGTTACTGCTAAATGCTTTGGTAAAATGATCATTTGTAACTAAAAGTTCTAATTTATCTCAATCATGTTCTTTATAGGAAACATATTTGGATATATTGAATACATAAAATAAATTCATTTTTATTAAGTAATATTTATAGATTAAATTTTTTATAATTTTATTTTTTTTCTTACATGGTGCAATTGACCAGACTTCCACCTTTTCTCTTTTAGTAATAGTCAAATAGTTGGGAAAATAATATTTGAACCAAGATAATCAATTCAATTTTCTATAAATTAATATTTAAAATTTGGATTTTTTTTGATATTTTGTGTGCTTTTGTGTCTATTTAATATAAAATAAATAAGTACATAACATAATCCTATCACAACCGGGCATACTAGTGCCGACAAAAAAGTATAAAAATTACAATATAGACGTAATTTTTATTCATTTGAGATTATTCTTAAATTACAATATTAATTAAATAGTAAATTTTTATAAATAATAATATTAGTTTATTTATTAATAATTACCTAATATACATTTAAACTGAAATTCAATAATGGACTAGTATGATGTAATAATTGAATACTTAATTATATAACACTCACCACCAAAAAAGATTGTTGTCTGAGTGGTTCCATTTTTTTCACCTATATCAAATAAAATTATAATTTATGACTATTCTAAATCCCTCATACCAATATAATTATTTTAATCCCAATATTCTCACTCTTAAAAAAATTTGATCACTATAGCACAAATTACAAAAGTATGTTTATATACCAATGTATATTAATGTCATAGAAAAAAATAAAGAAACATTTATTCTGAAATATTTATTGAAGATATTTCTTTTACTGATGCATCAATATTACACTATAAAAATGGATGAATATGATAGATATCATTATATTTGCTAATAGTTCCCATTCATCATATATGTACATTCTCATTCTTCACATTCCTTTACTAATCATTATTCTACACCCCCATTATCTATGTCTATTTATTCTATGTATATAATATATGTTTACATCAATGGTTTATGGTAGTAAAAACATTATTATAACCACATATAGAAAATAATCATTCAATTATTAAACAAGCAATTTCTTTTTTTTCTAAAATTAATAAATAAAATTAGTAGTCATGTGACATATGGGGATAATTGTTGCTATATATAGAGACAAATAGAATTACTTATATCCTTTACATGATGAAGTGATTTAGCACCCCAGAGTGTGTTATGAGATGAATCAAGGGATGATGTATAAAAAAATTGGCTAATAATATAAGATCATGTGAAAGTTAGAATGATGGGTCAAGAAAAATGGGATATAGATACTAGGAGGAATAACGACCCAGTGGAAAAAAAAATTATTCTAAAAAATACAATGAAAGTTGAAATGTTGTTTCCAAATGAGGTGGAATAATAAAGGTATGTGATGTAATATATTTATCTATAAAACAAATTTATTTTGATGAGTTTAATGTGGTCTTTTTATTTTCAATTTCAAAAAATGTAATTCATGAGATATGAATAAATATAAAAATTAGTTTATATTTTTATATAAAAAATGTAATTTTATTGGGGTGATATGTGGTTCCACTACCTTTTATCATATATGTTTATTTTTTGAGCTGTAAAACATTTTTTTATATCATCATAATCCATAATAATCTGTGAGAAAACCTGGCATGAAAATTGTAAAAATTATATAGATTTATAAAAATTATATACATAATAATGTATAATGTATGTAAAAGTAAAAAAAATATAATTATAATATAATATATAAATAATATATATATATATATATATATATTATAAAACTATATAATGATATTCTTTAATATTTATTACATTATAAAAGAATATTTTTAAAAAGAACATATAAAAGTAAATTTTATAGAATATTATTAAATTATAAATGTTAATAACTATAAACATATATATAAGTAAGAAAATATAAATTTAATTTTTTAAATAATATATATATATATATATAATTCATAATATTCATAAATATTTATAGTTTATTAATTTTTAATTATATATAGTATCTAAATGATATATAAATAGTATTTTTGAGATTTTTATCACCAAATACAACCAAATTTTAGGGCAAAATGATTAATACTCAATAAATGAGGATAAAAATATATATGAACATAAAATTAAAAATACTCATAAAAAATATTAAAATTAATATAAAAATAACTACAAAAATAAATTATTATATAACATAGTTAAAAATTCTTTGGTGTGGATCACATGTATTCAAGGATATGAAATAGTGGGGAAAATAATTGGGAACAAATTAGTAAACACTATATAATGTATGTTTGATGGTCTTCGTTTTGAGATGTTGATAATGTGAAATTGACATGATTAATTATTGTGCAATTAATTAATGAGATTTTTATATATTTAGATGGAATTGAATAATTAATTATTGAATTAATTAATTAGATGTTGATATTAAGATATTTATTTGAATAAGTAGTTTTTTAAATATTTATGGGGATATAGGGATTAGGAATTGGATTAATTAAATATTGAAATAATTAATTAGATTTGATTTTATTATGAAATTTATAAAGTTGGAGTAAATAATTATTGAATAAATTAATTTAGTTTTAGATTGTGAAATGGTATAATTAGTTTACAGTTTGTTAACCATGAATTTTTTCATGTAGGTGATATATGTGTGATTATGATATTCTTGTGTGGGACATGGACTACTACATCCAAATCCTATGGTGAAAAATATATTGATAAATGTGTGTGGGACATGGTCTACTTCTTCAAAAGACCATAGTGATAAATTAATTGATATTCTTGTGTGGGACATTTTTATCTACTTCCAAATAATGTTGTTATTAATTGATTTCAAAATGAGCCAAGGTCATAGATTATTGCTTCAAAAGTGCATGAGTTCATATCCATTAAAAATATTCTCAAAATGATGGCATTGTACCATGGTTCCAATTTCCGATTTTATAAATTTGATTGAAATTAATAATGGATTCTTATTTCATTACAATGAATTGTGAATTGAATATGTTGTATGGTTCAGACTCTGGAACATGACAAAGTAGTTATTCATAGAATTGTTGTCCTCAATAACCTGGGGTTTATGTGTTTAAATAAAGAATAAATTTATCAAATGTAAATTTTTTAAATTAGTTAAATTATTTATTCTTTATTAAAATTTATACAAATATTTGACTTGATATTGTTTTAGATGTCATTGGTGGTGACCTAATGAGTTGTTCTCACACCCACTCAGGATTCTAGATTGGTACCCAAATATATATCATGTTTACAAGGCCGGACAATGGAAACATCTATATATTAGATGGATGAGTCGAGATAGATAATTGGTTAGGGGACCAGACATTGTTCTGGAAAAACATGGGCGTTGGCAGAGTCTTATTATTGAGTTTTTTAGTTAACACATGGCATGTACTATGAATTACATATATACGGTTCTAGTTTTTTTCATTATATATCTATTTTATTAATCATGTAACAGTTGTATTTTATGGTTACATGGTTATATTATTTGGTTATTCTGATTTTTTTCTTTCATTGTGATACTTTGATAAAGTGGGTATATTATCAACATGATCAACATTAAACCCCTCTTCTAGTCAGATTCCTCTTGTATACAGGGATGGCATCTTTTGGTCTTATGATTTACTAGAATGGGGCATTGATTCATGTCACCTAGGTTGGTATGTTACATGCTACTACCCATTAAACCACAAATACACCCCAATGACACCAAATATTTATTTACACACAAAGAGTCTCCTATAATTAATTTTTTATACACTCATTGGTTCCCACAACAAAATGAATATTCTTACAATAAAATATATCTAATAAATTAAGTACTTCCAAAAACACTATTGGTTTACGGAAAAAATATAATATTAGTATCCCATATAATTCATTTTGAAGAAATAAATTCGTAATTTATAAAAAACTAATTGGTCAATTACGTACCTATTTATTCTTAATAACAATATGTTCATGGTGAAAACCTAAGAAAAACCCATCCATATTTCATAGTACTATTATACATCATTCAGATATTCCACATCTAATACTACAAGCCTCTTTAAAAATCATACAAATAACACTACTTTTAACTCAAATGATTCTCTAAATTTTTTAAATAAATGAAATATTTCAAAAAATTTGTTTCCTATGTTACAACACCCTATTTATTTTTCCCCAGAGTTATTTCATAATTAGTCCTTTTTTGGATATTTAAACACCTTAAATAACAATAAAATAATGATCAAAATAAAAAAGGATATCTTGTAGTTGGAAAAACATACAATATCATATTATATATTTACCACTATACATTATACAATAGTGTAGTAACTCTCAATACATCACGTTTTATACCATAACACACCCTAACATGGTTTATACTAGAAAATTATGGTTTGATAATTAATGAATATTTATATCGTCAAAACCATGCACATGGGAAGGGATTTGTCCACCAGCCTAAAAATATTCCACATATATGATGAACCACCTAATGAAAATATCATAAAATTCTATGAAAATGAAATTTGGAAAAATAATCTCAAATCGCATCTAAAAAGTAACAAGAATATATATGGACAATAATATAAACATTAAAATTATTCAATATAAAAAGGAATCATAAAAACTAATGAAGAACCAATTCTAATACCCAATAAACCAATAATGGACCCCTAAAAATCCAATATCTATTTCCTACAAAAGATATCCCTAAATGTTTGTTTATCTACTCTCATGTGTACCCCCTAATCAATAATTAATCCTCCCATTTAATTTAATAATACAAGGAAAACTAACGATTAAATTGTTGGTTCAATCAAAAAATTATCAAATGATAACTCGATTAAGTTATTTTGAATAAGAAATGCCTAACATATTATAAACTAATTGATCATCTCCATAATTATTTATTATTGAGATCAATTTAGTCATTAATATAATAAATGAAACACTCATACATATCATGTCATTGAAAATAACTAGTGTTGATGTGGTGAGTAGTGTCGATGCATGTAATTCATGGGAAATGCATACATGGATTTGATTGGGAATCCTATGAGACTTAGAGAATATGCTGGATTGTAGATGATTAGGTTCTGGTTTTATGTGAAAAAGGCATAAAATTTGGTGATTTCAGAGAATATTAGATGATTTATGGACAATTATCATTGAAAATTAAAAATATGGTTTGTGATTTTCCATATTAATTCCTTGATACATTCATGTGGCATTTATATAAGAAAATATTATACCAAAAAATAAAAAATCCAAAAACAATCCATGCTGGACTTTAAGAAAAATATCAAAAAATAGTTCCCTACCCCCACCCCCACCCTCCACCATATTTACTCCCCATACTCCCCTGATCCATACACCCCCCAAAAGATTACCCTCACTAATTCTCCATCCACATAATCCTCCCCACTAATGGTTTCCACCTTCACCATTCCCAATTATACACAACCTATCATCATTCCATTCCCACTTTCAATGATCACATCCAACCAACCCCTCCTCTTCCCTCTCTAACAAGACACCCCACTTCCTTTTTATTAAATCATATTCTCACCTCCTCTACCCACATACCCACATCTTTATTCTCTGTTTTTAGGTTTTTTTATCTGAAAACATAAATTCCACATTACACAATAATATAAATTTTCTAATATGGATGAATTTCTTATTTACATATTGTCCCATTATTCTCATTTCCTCTAATCCCCATATCCACTAATTTCCATCCAACACATTAATACTCTTGATCACTATATTATAATTATCTCACACCTCCCTATAATTTTAATGGCTCTCCCCATAGTGTCTTTATTGGGAATTGATTCTAAAATATGAATCTTTTTTATACATCACTATTTGTTATATCCTCCACATGTTTTCTCATATAAAATTGTTTTCAATTCCATTATTATATATATGCCAGTGATTTTATAATACTTTCTTAAATTGACTAGTAAAACCCCATGTTAATGGATGAGATGGAAATTATAGGGGAATTTTGTGTTGGTTTAGTGGGTGGGCTATATCATGAATATAGAATTGATATTATTTTGTATTGGTTCGTTTACCAATAATTGCAGTTTTTGGGTATGAAACATATGTTGAATTGTTTCTTTTTGGTGTAGGGAACCACTATATGTATACCATTCTAGCTAAGTTGTAGTATTTAGCCATCAACACGTTAGTACCAGGCAGCCAACTAGCCTATTTGGTAGGGGGATTATTAGTACCCCTCAATCATTTAAGAGGTTATCACAATCCACTCTGACTCATTAAAACCACATGTCCTAGGTCTCCCCTACTCTATCTCTCCATTATTCACCTCAAACTTGGTGTGGTCTTATTGGGAGGTTTTCTAATTTTTTATTGTATCGATCTACTACCATTGACCTTCATTGGTCATCACCTCCTCTTTCTCAAAAATTTTATTTCCCTCAACTGGAATTTCAATTTGTATACCATCAATACATGGTGGAATTATCTAATTTGTTTTTTTATGGATATTTCTAGTGATGTATGTACTAATAGGATATTCAAGTGACATTGTTAATTTAATTATCAAAGTTATTTCAGGAATCATATTAAATCAGGATTTTTTTTATAAATATTTTTTCAAGAATTGGTGGTGTGTGTTTGTTATTTTGAGTAGTTTGAGTTTGGGGATATGTCACAAGTTCACATTCCACATTTAGTCATGTTACAATGAAATGAGTATTTCCTTTATGTTATAGGATGTTATTATTATTTTTAAATTAATTTAACAAATAAATTCTAAATGTTAAATTGGATCATTTAATGATGTTTGGATTTGTTTTGGTCCATATGTTTGGCATAGTGGGTAGTTGGGATGATATGGTTCTTGGGATTTCTTTGGTAGATGGTATTAGACCTTGTAATTAAATGGGAATACTTATGAAATATTTTATTTTCTACCTCTACTTAACATATAGGATTTATTTTTCGTTGTATTTTGTTTGCATAGTCTCATTAGTTTTATGAGCGATGAAACTATAAATTTAATAAATAGTTTAAAATGTAATTTATTTTACAATACAATAATTATGTAATTATCATTAAAAATTATTTATAATTTGAATCATTACTTCTAAAATAATGAATGAGAAGAAAAAGAAACCTTTAGGGGTGGTTTTTCATTTAAGGGTGGTGATTTTGGGTTATAGAATGGGAAAAATTGCTTTGAAAATTGCTTCTAGGATTTTGGTTTTGAATTGATAATTTTTTTATGAAAATAGAAAAGGTATAATTATAAAATTATTCACTAATAATTATTGAATGTAAATGGTTTGGTAGCATGTGTTGGGATTTAGATATTTTTTTGATTGTAAAATTATAAATGGAATTTTGGAAATTGGGTTTTAGAATGTTTTTCCAAATGAATGTGGAATATTTTTGGAATTATAGTTAATATTTATGCCACTTTTTTTATTTTATTATATATATTTATTGATATATTTATGTTTTTTGGATGGACTCAATGGTTTACCAATGGTGAATTCTATCGCTAGGGTGCGCTGGGTTATATTGGTTAATCGGGGGTGAACACTTCTTCCAAGGGGGACATGTCTATTATGGTAAACCTAGGGTGAATTCTTCCCAATGGTAAAGATATTTATGGCCATACATAGGTAAAAACAACCCCTATGGGATACTATTAGTTATTAAACTAGGGTGAACGCTTTCCCTAGGGGATATTATTGCTTATGGGATGGTTATTTCTTCTTTAAATGACAATTGTTTGGACTATGTATGGGAATATTTCTCTTGATAGAGAGAGGTTGGTCAAAATTCTCAACATTATGAGCTAAAAGACACCATTTTAGTTGCAAAAATTGGAATATACTATTCCTAGGGTTAACTTAAACCTTGGGTTTACTATTTTTTTATAATGTTTTAAATTAAAATATTATTTATGAATCTTTTTTCAAAACCATCTATTTGAAATTTTAAATAGACTTTTTATATTTAGGTCTACTAAAGGTAGTTGCCTAATTTGTTATAATCCATCCCTACTTGGGCTACCAAGGTACTTGGGTATATGTGTAGCCCAAATCCTGATTCCCGTTAAGTTTGGATTGAGCCCAAATATTACATGATTTAGCTCTGTATCATTGATGAGATTGTATATCAAGATGAGGTGAGGAATTCATTTTTAATTAGAGCCTCCTATAATAATTTTGGATTTATATTTCTTCTTATTTATTTTTTATATACAGTTTTCTTAGTGGAAGACTACTTTGTATGATTGAATGTCAGAATTTTGGTAAAACGCTAAGATTTTGTGAAATATTTTTTGAAATTAATTTAGTCATTTGAATATTTTATGTTACATAAAACACTATGTTTAAAATTAATTACGCACGACACCAATTTTATCATAACATATACACAATGATATGTTTATCATGGGCTATAAGCAACACAATGTTTATCCAAAATTTAACATACTATTATAATACTATTATTTAATTTATAATTATCCCAGAGCAGTTAGAATGGTATATAAGAAAAATATTTACTAAGTGGTAAATATTAATGGTTTAAAAATTTATATTAAATGAATTATTTGGTCACCAATAATTTATTAATGAAAATAAAAAACATTATTAAAATAAAAGAAATAATTATCAAAAAACAAATTTTTAACACACAAACGCATTTTAACTACAAATATTAAACAAAACACTTATTTTGAAACATTTTAAGAAAATTTGTTTCATATAATCAATAAAAATTTTACCACTCACATTATAATTTTTGTAGTCATAAGATGACAATAAATCATATATAATAATAAAAACTATATTTTTCTAATATACATTATGTCGCAAATTTTCTGTTATTTTATAATTAATTTTTACAACCATTAGAATAATAATTTGATTAAATAAAATATTTTTTTTAATCTACGTTTATAAATTTTCATATGTCTTGTTTTTTTATTTTTTTTAATAGATTATTTTTTGATCAATATTGAATGATATTGTTTTTTATAAAAAAATAATTTTTTATGGATTTTAACATCCTAAAAATTTATTTAATATGGTTTAAAAAATATATTTATTTCAATAATATATCAATTAATAAATTTTATTTCATTTAAATAATTTTTCTTCTTAAATTTTTAAACAAAAACTTTTTAAACATTGTCAACTTTTCTCATGGAAAACACACTTTGTCATCGCATCTGTGAGATGAATTTAAATTCAATTTTGATACATATTTGAATGGAATTTTGAAAAATTGTTTAGATGTTTGGAATCAAAATTATTTATATAATATAATAATTTAAATAAAATTTTTAACATAATAAATTGTAAATTTAGTAAAAATTAATTACCATTGTTAAAATTAAAATAGGTTTATTGGGGGTAAAAATATATGGATATGGGTAAAATGAAATAGTAAATTTTCCGAATCCAAATTTATGTTCGTATTTTGACCTTATCAGAAAAATATTTATATAATTTAAATTGTTTATAATTTTATAATTTGAAAAACATGGGTATACATTTATATTTTAAAAATTTATAGGTGGGATAGTCACCACACTTATAAAAGACCTCAAGCACTCCTCTATATTTCCCATATTGAAACTCCATTATTCTAGACAACACCTACTCAAATAAATTCTTTAAAACAATCTATAATACTATAATTATTATTTTGGTCATAAATCCAACCAAATAAGTCTTTTTGGTGAGAACGAAAATAAGTTCTCTAAAGAAGAAGTAATGTCCGTAAGCATGAAGTTTATTTTATTTATTCCTCCATCTATATAAATTTATATTAAAAATTGATGATTTATGAGCCTCATTATATTAAATTTATTTATATGTTGTGATGTAATTTTTTAACTCAAATCATTATCTTCTTCTATAAAATGGGTTAAAAAAATCATCATTAATGTTTATGGAAAACTAATGCCTTGTGAATCGATGTTATTCGTTTTATATCACCACGTCTGATGGATGGATATAAATTTGGATTTATTATCTTATTATCAAAAAAATTTCTCACCTTCCATTCCATGGCAATATGATGTTGTCGTTTGGGTATACAACATACTACAACATCCCAATGGGATATAATCTATTCTTCATATATGATATATATAAAATGTAATAGGGGAAAATTTAAATAAATAATATTATATATATTTATATATATTATTTAAATTTATTTCATTTCATCTATCATGACATTAGAAACGGTTTCCATATGTACGTTAGGCCTACCATCTGCATGAACTAGGTAAATAATTATCTATATCTATATATCATGGATTAAAATAAATATATATAAAATTATATATATGATTTTTATATAATGTATAAAATTATATATATTATGTTACCATCATCAAGGTAATAGGAATAAAAATAAATCATCAAAACATACATTATAATAATTGATGTTATTACCTAAAACATGAAATTTAAATGGACTTATAAATAAATGGTTAAAAAATCATTATAAGTAAATCATATATGGAATTATATATATTTTTATTTCTCAATAAAATATATATAATAAAAATATATTTATCATACCCTAGGTTAAAACATGTATGAAATAAGTTGAGACTTCTGGTAATGGATTTCTGGTCTCAAATTGATTTATTAGATATATATAAAAATTCACCACTCGTTTAATTTGTGTGGGGTTTATGAAAAACCATTGAACTTATATATCCTAAATACAATTCATTAAATGATATAAAATGTTTAATTTTTTTTTATTGTTTACTGGGTCCTATACTTCACATTTTTACTAATGTATTAATTTATTTTTTTTCTTAATTTTCCTTCTTAGTGAAATATGTTAGGTTATACATATATCTTCCTTTATGAGGCATATATATAGTCCCTTTGAAATTTAATATAATTTTTTAATTTATTCTTATTATTATATAGGATTAATTTTATTAACTTTTTAATGGGTCTTATGTTTCAATGTTTGTAATGTGGTATGAGTTTTTTGTCATAATCACAACGTTTATTGAGATTATTCACCATTTTGATTCCAATGATGAAATATTAAGATCTATCTCTCAAAAAAGTCATTAACATTCATCCCATATGAATGTTTCATTGTAATACATGTTTTCCATTCACTTTAGTCTATTTATATTCTCAATATTTCAAATTAATGTTTTTTATAAAAATGTTATTATTTATCTCTTCAGTCGAAAAGCCCATTTTCATTCAAATTCATATTTTAAAATAATGTTTTATTAATTAATTTTAACTTTATATAAATTATTAATATTGAAATTTTTATCCATGAATTAAATCTTTATGAAAATGAATGGAATTTGAAATTTATTTTCCAAATATTTCTCATTTGGATTTTACAGAAAATGTAATAATGAATATTTATTTTATCATGAATATATTTTAAAGATATCATGAATACTAAATGTTCATAAAAATAAATTATAATTTTCAATTAATATTTCCAATGAAAATTATTTCAAAAAATAAATAATTTAAATATTTTTATGTGATAATAAAATTTCCTTATAAAACTTGTTCCATGATTTTTAAATATTTATTTATATGTTACTTGGATTATTTTAGTAGAAATTTATTCCTTCATATTTTATGAATTTATGGATTTAAAAAATAAATTTTCAAAAAAAAATAATTTTTCAACATTATTTTTATCATGTGACCTTTCTAAATCATATTGCCTCATTGATGACATATTTTGATGTTAGATATTTATTATTTAGAATATGATTCAAGTATACAATTATTATCCATTACCTAAATGGTTGATCAAATATATGATAATATATTTATGAAATCCATTTCTATTACATGGGGTATTCTACGATAACATTTATATGAAACCCACTTCTTTTTCCATGGATTCTATTTTGGAAAACAAAGTAATTTATTATAAAATATATTTACTTTCTAATGGTTTTTTATGATGAAATATTTATACAATATGTTTTTCTTTTTATTTGATATTTTGAATTTTTTAGGATCTTATAATAAACCGATGTTTCATTATAATTATATGATGGTGGTTCTGTTTTATCCATGGATGATGGTTACATTACATCCAAGGTTGGGATTTATGTTAATAATAAGATAGTTGGTACCTATATCTCCCTCTAATGCATTGTGTAATGATTAAATACATGTGAGACCAATGTATACATTAGTGTTTATCCCTAGTCCAAACATTGGTACACATGAGGTTAATCAAATCAAAAAATAGGGTACATTGGTAGTTATCCCATAACCTAAAGCCGGTACATGGGAAGTCTTACCAAAAAAACATTTTATGCATGTTTTGGTGGGTATCCATGCCATTAGATTTTTTATTAATAGGTATATGCCAAAAATATTTGTTTTATTCCATATTTATGATCTAAAAGATCATATCCTTTTATTCCATTATTATCTATGCCTTACGAACATCCATGATTTATTCCATTACTCATAATTATGAATACTGATTTGAAGTGTATGGTTTTAATATTTTATTTTAATTTTCTCATACCTATATTTTCATATTAAAATTTTATCTTCCTCAGTTACAATTTATGAGAATCTGATCTCCCATATTCTTATTTTTCCGTTACTTAGGATATGAAGAATGGAATTATGCATGAGTTTTTTATGAAGGGTACTTGTTAAGAAGAACATAGTGGGAGATGACATATCTCACTTATGAAGTTGTTTATTTTTTCATGAAATTAAATATATGCATGGATTATACAAGTGGATGTGGATCCAAGACATAGGAACCTAGTGGTAATGAATCAAAAAAGGGTGAAGTAATATAGACTCAACCATCACTCATATTTGAATAAATGCATTTCTGGACACCATGTTTAACACTCCTTGTGGACATGTGTTCGAAATTCACAAAATCATTATGATTCATCAGGAAAATTTTCAAAAATTATTGTGCATGACCTAGGATAAGAATACGATGTCATATACTAGAAAACAATTTATCATTATTTAGCCATCTTGTAATTGATTTTTCATGATTATCTAGTTTACCATTAACTATATTATGAGCCACACTATGATTTTTGGTTTTAGTTAGTGGAAAGATTTAAAGGAACTATAATAACAATAAATCTGATAATAGGGTTTTGATTTGAAACCAAATAGGTAGATTACAATAGTGAAAGATATTTTGATTATATGTAATTATTTATCAAGATTAATGATTAGCTACTTACACCATGAGAAACAATTAGACACACCAATTTGGAAATGAATATATTATTTTTAGATTTTTAGAGGTAGAGACCATGGAGGAAAGAAGATTTCATTTTTGATATGTCAATAATATGGGAAGAAGAACTTTGGGTAATGTCTCAATGGAATGAGAAGATATTTTCTTTGTATAGAAAAAGGGCACAATGTAGGGCATTTACTGAGGAAAATGAATCATACAGTTAATGTAACAGAAAATAATTATTGTTTTTCTAAGGCATCATCAATGGTTTAATGTCATAAATATGGTATGTTTGAGAATTATACAAATCAATATTCTACGGGGAAGCATAAAAAGAGGATCCACAATGCTGTTCAAGTATATGATTTATTATTGCTGATGAAGAGACTAAAAATGAAATATTAAAGGAATGATGTATTAAGGAAAAACATGATGAAGCCTAGTTATAGGTTTATAAATGAATTATAACGATTGAAGTGTATATTAATTGAAATTCTAGATTAATGAAATACAATAAGAATTATTCAGTGTAAGTTTTTCATAATTTTGTTTATGAATATGTTTAATAATATTTATGACTGTGAAATGTTACATAATGGAAAACGTTAAATTTTAGATAAGACACATGATTAATGAAAGGTAACGATTAATATGTTTGTTATGTTCAAAAATTCATGTTTAGTTTTGATATAGAGATGTCTATTGCGGGTTATTAATTTGGGTAATATTTATGAAGTCAATATTGATGAATGATTTGTTGAAAACATGTGTTTTATAATATTATTGATGGAGTTTACATAATTTTTGTATTTAATTAATATATTAAATAATTCATGTTTTATTCAAGGAATTTGGAGGCATGTATATTTTATAAGGATTTATTGTAATTCAAGTCATTAAAATTTCTCAATAAAATACATGAATATGGTATATACATGCCTGCTATATATCAATTATGAGGTAATTTATATTGTTTTGGGGATTAATAATAATTATATTTTTGAAATTTAGTGACCTTATTTATAATTTTTTTTATTTTAATATTTTGTAAAGGATAAAGGTTAACCATTTTTGAAATGGTATAATTTGATCATACGATTATGTTTTAGAGATTAATTTATTTATTCAACGTATGAATATTTATGAATATTTTGTAACTTTTCCTAACCATTTTCTTAGAATGATAACTACATATATAAGTATTCAAATATTATTCAAATATGGACACTGTTATCCATTACAGCTTTATGAATAAAAAATGAAACATAATTTCTTAGAGTATAAGATGAATAATAAATAGCACTTGGTACAATAAAATAATGATATTGATCAAATTAAATTCAATGAAGAATGAGTATGTATATATTATCGTAATAATTTTTCAGCTTTAGTAAAATTATCTAGAAATAAAATTTTATCCTATTAACATCAATTATAATGATATCAAACACCTTTTTTACAATTGTTACATTTATTTTTTTTTTTGTATCTTTTCACATTATAATTAACATTCATGTTTCTAATGATTTATATCACTCTCCATCATTATTTGCGAATTTCCATTTTTCATTTAGATCATAATATTAACATCCCACCTATGTACTGTAATTTATTATCCTTTTTTGTGCAATTACAGATTAAATTCAAAAATCTATATCTGTCGTCTCTATTGGTAGTTTTATTGACACATTTTACAATTTACTATTCCCAAAAAAGTTATATTCAAAGGATAAACCATTTCTTACTATAAATAACATGAAATTTTGAGGAAGAAAATTATTTGAGGGGTGAGAATATAACACCCTGTGATTTTGGGAAATATTTTACACAAATAAATTTAATCATTTCAACATTTTTACATAAAAATTGGATTCTTGATTAATTTACATGAAATAATGAGTCAATCCTACATCAATATCAACCTTTGTTTAGGTTTCATTACAAAAAACATTATGTTTATATAAAACATATAACACTATTAAATTATTATTATTATCATTATTATTTAATATAACAATTATCAACTAGTAACATGAATTGATGTCATGAATATGAATATAAAATGATGAAAAATTAATTTTTTACACATTTATATAGAAATAATTTATTTTTTATAAATTAATTTGAAATGAAAAAAAATTATTCGAAAATAGAGGATTTTTTTAAAAATATTTTTCTTATTGAGAAGAAATTTTTTTACGTTAAAAAAATTTAGAAAATAATTTTGGTGAATGATTTAAATGAAAATTATATATTATATATTTAATAAAATATTTAACATTCAACTTATATGTTTTCTATCCATCTTATAAGAATAAATCAAATCTTACACATTAAACAATATCATTCTTAAATAGATGTTTTGTCACATTTTGCGCACTCATGTTAATTTTTATAACTATAATATAATTTTTTTAAATTCATATATTATTTTAATCTTCATGTAAAAATTATATTATGGTGATTTTTTGTTAATTTTCTAAAAAGATGAATTTTTTTATGAATGGTGAAAGATACATTTTTATTAAGATATAACATTTATTATAATGTTTCTAAAGACTTACAAAAAATTTTAAGATGATTTAAAAAGTAAAATTAATTCAACTATATATATATAAATTAAATTCACATCATTTTAATCAATTTTATATTTAATTTTTCTAAAAAAATTGAAAAATTTGAATATTTTCTCTTGGAAACCGTATTTTTTCATCATGTGTGTGAGATTAAATTTTTATATCATTTTGAAACATCTATGAATGAAATTTAGAATAATGGATTCCATATTATGGATCATAAAATTTTATGTCATCTTATAAGGTAAACATAATTTTTGACCCAACTGAATAATAGGAGCAGTAAAAATTAATTATCATAATTAAGGCCAAAATGGGTTTATCAGAGGTGTTAAACTAAACCAATATTTTTTATATTAACCTATAAACATTTACAACCCAATAATTTTTCCATATTTTTACAATATAATCTATAATGTTATATATTGAACTATTTTGGAATCTTTTTTTTATGTTAAAATTTTGGTTTTGTCTATTTATTTACAAAAATTATTTGTGTACCTTTCACCTCCCTTATAAAAGAGAACCAGATATCATCTTCTATTGACACATTGAATACCATTTTCAGCTCATAAATGAACAAATATGTTCCGTAGATCCATCCTATGACCGTATAATCCATAGTTTTGTTAGAAAATACAACATAAATATAATAATTGTAAAACCAAAAAGATACTTTCTAATGAATGGGTAACATACCAAATCAATCATTCTATTTTATTTCTTCTTATACACACTTCAATTATAATTAGAATATTATGGTATAAAAATATCATTATTTTTCATATACATATATTTCATAATTTTAATATGATAACCAATTTAATTATCATCTTCAATCAAATGGGTTAAGAAATCCACATTCACGTGTACGATAGACTACCACCTCACGAACTGATATTATTCCATTCCCATAACAATATGTCAGTACTAAAAATAATGATTTATTTATTTAATATTTTTTCAATTTATTTTATCTTTATTATTTTAATCATGATGTCAAATATAACTTCTTACAAACCATTTCATGGGAATATGATAATTTCATTCGTGTGTACGGTGGACTACCTCCTTACGAAGAGATGTTAATTGTTCTTTAAATAAATTTTACATTGATTGTGATAATGAAATGTTTAAAAAAATTATATATATAAAATTAAAATTATTCTAAAATTACATTATATTATTTCACATTCATTAATTTCAATTTTTGAGAAAATGGAAACATTGTTCATTTGTATGTATGACTAACCATCTCTATGAATGGTTTATTTCATTTTCTATCTCTAACAATTATCGATTAATATGAATAAAAATATATTTAAAATATTTTTTATTTATATAGTTGTCAAAATTATATATATGATGGAACCATGATAAATTTATGAGAACCAAAAAATAACAAATCAAAACATACATGAAAAACCAATGCAGTTAGTACCTGAAAAATCAAATTAATGTAAAATGTTTAATAAAAATGTAATAAATGGTAATAAGTAAATCATATATGGTATGATATAAATTAATTAAGATCTTTAATATATTTAAAATAAATATAAAATTACTATAAATGTGTTTTTAACATGTACAAATGAAGTTGATACTTATTGTAAGGGATTTATTCTCTCACTTTTATTAGTGGGAGGCATATGATAATTCTCCACTTTATTGTTTTGTACGGTTTATATAATAATCATTTAAAATGAGATATAATGAATTCAATTGCTTAATTAAATTTAAATTTTCTTTATTTATTATTATTTATTATGGATTATGATTTTAATCATTATTAATGTGGTATGAGATTTTTGTCTCAGTTTACCTTATTTGAGAGAAATGATATGTTATAAACCAATCATATTTTATGAGGTGTATATATGGACCCTTTTAAAATAAATATAATGAATTTTTTAATTTTTATTATGTTATATATTTATTTATTTTTATTGGTTCATTGGACATAAAATTCAATGTTACCAATTTGATATAGTTTTTATGTATAATCTCATCGTTTATCTGGATTGTTCATGATTATGCTAAGAATAATAAAATATTATCATATATTAATATTGAAAATAATGAATTTTAATCTACTCTATATATTTCATTTGACTACATCTTTTCATTTGATATTTGTATATTTATGTTCTCAATATTTAAAAAATACATTTTTAATAACAAATATAATTATTTGTCTCTTGAGTCGAAAACCCATTTTCTCATCCAATCCCATGTTTTCGATAAATGTTAAAAAAATGTTATTAACATTTTATAAATTATTTATTAACATAATTTATACATATTTTTCACTTTTTACAAAATGTTTTGAAATTAATATATATATATCATTCTAAAAAATGTATGATCAAATATTCTTGTAAATGTGTATGAATTAATTATTTTACCATTTACGATATTGACTACTTTCAAGAACACACATTGTTTCATGAATTCCATTATAATTTTCAATGTTTATTTTAGATTAAAATGTTTTTTTTAATTTTTTTTTGTATTAATAAATTTCTATAGAATGTATATTTTATTCAAGAAATATTGTTAATGATATTTAAATATTATATTATATTTTTTAATGTTTTCTCAATGAAAAGTATTTCCGCAACATTAAACATTTTTATGGAATAAAGGATTTATTTTTAGAGATAATTATTGTTCTGAAAAATATTTCCTTCTGATCATTAAAATAATATTCGATATAAGATAACATCCTTTGAGGTTAAATCTACTTTATAGTGGATATGATCCAAGGATAGGGTTCTTATCTTTACTCTAGATGGTGTATGTCTATTATGAAAATATTTTTATGAGACTAATTTCACTAACATGGGTTATACCATGACAAAATGATTATTAAAATCAACTGTTCGTCTTTGGGTTATTATTTGTTGAAATGATGAAATGATTAAGAAACCTATTTCTTTTTCAAATTTTATGTTTTGAGGAAATGTTTATAAAACCCATTTATTGTCATCAATTATGATATGATATATTTTTAATGATTTGGTGGAACATATATTTATGATTTTTAAAATGTGATGGTTGATATGTTATAAACATGTATAGTCATTAAATAACAACCAAGTGTTGTTGTTATAATATAACCAATATGGTTGGGACATACATATCCCTCCAATGGATAGGGAAATGATTAATTTTATATGATCTCAAATTCTAGTAAATAATTTATCGCATGACTAAAAGGTGGTAAAATGTAGGACTTCATAATCACAAAAGATAGTACATGGGTGGTTATCACAATCCAGAAGTAGGTACATAGTTGGTTATCCTATATCTGACATGTTTTGAATTTATTGATGAATAACCCTAATAAAAGATTTTATATTAACATATATGTGCCACAAATCTATTTATTATGCAAATATTTTCTCTAATTGATATTCTTCTTGGATTCAATTATGATTCATGACTTATTAACATCTTAGGATTATTCCATGACTAATATTTATGATCGTTTTTATGAAGGTTATGGATTTCATATTTTATATTCATTTTCTCATTCCCATATTCTCATGTTTTATTGATATATCCCTTGCATACACTTACGGGTCAACTAATAAACCCTTTATTGTTATTACCTTTCTTAGGATATAAAGAAAAATATTGTGAATGATATATCTAAGAAGGGTTATAGTTGTGAATAATTTTGATAGTGTTTGTTTGGATTAAATATGAACTTGGATTTTATCTTTTCATGTTTCCCAAAAAACTATACCTAAATGATTCTATTTTGGATCATTATGCTATGAGATGGATATTTGTCTAATTTGATGTTATATATATGTATGATAAATTTGGGTCTTTTTCAATTATAATTTCGATATATAATATTATGATGCTTATTTACTACATATACTAATGGTTTCCTATATTATGGAAGGAATTTTAGTAGTTTATGTAGTCGCACACTCTAATATAGGGGTATAACCTCCACCCAATAACTTCTTACATGTATACTGCTAGTTGGATGAGCATGTTGTTTGTGGAAGTGTGGTTATGATATGTAGAGACCATGGGTTCAGGCATTGATTAGTGGATTGGGATAGAGGGATGTTACATAACCTTTCAATTCATAATATTGTAATTTTATATACATATTTTTTGAGTGTTCTCCCTCATTTTCATTCATGTAATTTTTAAATTTCCATTCCAATATATTTCATCGTTCTATATCATTTTGATGTTTTAATTATTGTGTAATTCTTAATATAATGGGCTAAAATAAGTCTTTACTAATTTATAAATAGAATGCATATTCTTTATTATGTGAAATATATATATGCAATCCTCAACACCTGTGTCTTTTTGTTTAAAAAATAAAATCATTTACATTTTTTATATTTTTATATATTTGTATTTGGTATATTATTCACATATCTTTAAATTTATAATTATATTTTATTTTGAATGATATAGTATAATTTACCCAAAATTTTAATGATGACAAACAGATGAATGTTGAAATACATTTTATATAACATTTTGGAAGTTAATTTGAACAATTTGATGAATTATAATATTTTTTACATTATATTGTGACATATTCTCATGGTGTTCTAAAAATTGATTAGTTTTATATGTCTATATAGGTCATAGGAATAAAATTTGGAAAGTAAAAAAGGGTATAAATCTTTAAAATATGTGACTCAATAGTAGGTTATATGAAAATAATGATCTTGATAGTTTCAGGGATAGCTTGGTTTACATTTTTTATTGAAAATTGAAACATGAACTTAATAATTATCACACCATTAACCATTAATATACATTTATAAGATCCATTTTAAGCATAATTCCTTTTCATGAACATCTTCATTATTATTATTCAAATAAAAAAACCTCAAATAATTTTAGGTCATCAATATATTTAGGGATGATAAATTTGATCCTTCATGGGATCAAATTGATGAACATATGTATAATGATGTATATTAAGTGCATGATATGTCCCTGTATCTAAGAACCATGGAAACTATCTTCAAGGTATGGACATTATTAATTGGTTTCTATCTTAATATTTAATTTACTCTATACCATGGTGTGTAAATCAGTTGTAGTGTCCTTCTAGGGTTTGGGGGTCTTTATTTTGACCCTCCCAGAATTATTATATGCATACATGGTATATTTTCTTTATTGATTTATAATTCCCATCACTATCTTTTGGAAATAATTAATTTATATGAATTTTATAAATTATTACATGATAACATTGTTGATATTTTTATATCCCTATAAATATTAAATTGATTTTATAAACACATTAGAATTATTAAATAAATAATAAGTTATCCCCCTTAATCAATGGGAATTTAAAGATCCTAGTAGAATTTTATTTGTAGAATTATTGGAATTTTTTTATTCCCTATATCATTTTTTTCATTTTATAATGAATCCTTATATACCTCTTTACTATATAATTTTTTCATGGTGTATGTATCGATTTAGTGTTGAAATAGATTGTATGAATATACTACCTATGTTATGTAATGTATGTCAATGTTGAAATATGAACCATAGATGTGCTAAATATGAAATAAACATATATAGAATATAAAATTATTATAATATTACTATTCTATATGATCACATTATAATGTTTAATATTCATTTAATAAATATAATTGGTCTATGTTATTAATATGTTTTTTATAAACTAATAGAATAATATATGCATTAGTAATCGCCAATGAAAATTTGAAATAACTATTATTTCATACACTATATAAACTAAATCTGTATATAGTCTATGAGAAATTTTCCTGAATACATTACTATTACATACACAATAAATAAATTTCATATAATATCTATAAAATTCCATCAATATTTCATATAAAATATAAATTTTTATGGTAAATACAATGTATATACTTAAATATCATAAAATAGTCGATTGTAATATCTATTGACTGTCTATAATATTCAACCATTACATACACTACTATATACAATAGTAATTCCATATATAACATGTTTTGAGATATATAATACACTTTGAATGAAATATGTAAACTTATAGGAAATTTAATTTATCTATATGACCATGCACATCATTACTTTATTCATTACATACGAACATTTTTTTTAACTCATGAATATTTTCTTATAATATATATAATTCCATGATTCGTATAAATTTCTTAAAAATATGTATTCAATGTTCAATCATAATAATTAATAATGTATAATAAATATTATAGTGTATATGAGTATAAGAGATAAACTGGTTAATTTCATAATATTTGTGGAAAGTGTTATAACCCTTAATATAACCTAATAAAAAAGTTGATCAATTACATCAGTTTTTATGCACATCAAGTAGGATTTGTGTTTAAAAACTCTAAAATAAGAATTTAAGGGTCAAAGCCCATAAAATAACGATAAATTGACAAAAAATCCTGGAAAATTGATCAATGAATTATTTTTCCTCTCTAAGAGTAAAAAACATGTCAATATTATTTTACGTGTATTCAATATGAGTGAAAAGTTGTTTTACATTTACTAAATTCTTCAATAAGATTCATTTTAGGGAACAAAAATAATAAAAAACCCCATATTTGTGTAAAATGTTATGGAAAAAATAGAAGATTGATTTTTTAAATATAGGAACAGATTCCACTTCATTCCATGTTATTATTACATTAGAATACTAAAAAACTTTTTAGTTTTTTAAAGCTCTAAAATGTGAAATTTATTTTCAGAAAAATGAAAAAACCATGAATTGAAAAGAAATTATATGAAAATAGTCATTAAATAATTTTTGATAGGAAAAAATATATGTCACATCAATCTAATTTATGGTTTACTTGGAATAACTATTTTATGGATTCTAATGATATATAATTATTTAATTATATGTACTCAGTGGGAAAACCCTAAAAAAATACCTCATATTTACATAAAATACTTATATACTGACCAATCATTTATTTTTTAAATGTAGGAATATAATCCACATCAATCCATGTAAAAAATTTATGAGTGTCACCAAAATCACAAGTAAAATATTTTAGAACTCTAAATGTGGAATGTAATTATCAAAACATACAAAATGATTATGTATTATGGTGAGATATTAGGATAATAATATTTAAATAATATTTTATTTGAATATCTAGAAAAATACCAATATGATATATAGTTTTCTCAAAATGAAAAAATAATCAATTTATAAAAAGGTAAATGTATTATAAATGACTATAAAAGGTTTAAACTAATAAAAATGTGATCATATTATTTTGAAATATTTTAAAAATTAAAATTTATAGGTTTAAAAAATTTATCAACTTATGATTCATCAATTCAAGTTTCTATTTTCTCGATATGATGAAAATATATAATTTTAGTATATTGAATCAGTAAAATGTGGTTGTAAGGATAAAATCCTGAGAAAATTAACAACTAATTGATGATAAGACATAGAAAAATTGCATTTGAATATTTTTTAACATGTTTAAGAATATTAAATTGAAATAAGATGGGTAGTGTTCTCAAAATTACTAAATATTTTTCCTTAAAAAATATATAAGATTTTAAAAACAAATGTTATGT
This sequence comes from Viscum album, assembly GCA_963277665.1. Taxonomy (NCBI): domain Eukaryota; kingdom Viridiplantae; phylum Streptophyta; class Magnoliopsida; order Santalales; family Viscaceae; genus Viscum; species Viscum album. The sequence goes on from OY728137.1 coordinate 640,167,289, forward strand.
GTCAAAATGAAAAAAAAGACATCAAATTTTGACAATGTCTTATAAAAATAATACATGATTGATTATCAAAATTTTCAAATAGACAAAATGTAAATATGAGTTGGGGACTTCTTAGGATTCTAATGAAAAAACATTAAATGGATTCTAGTTACGAAATATTTATATAATAGTCAAAACATTTCACTAAAGGAAACATAAATATATTATCCAATGTGATCTTAAATGAAAAAATAACCTATTTTTATTAGTATTATTGTATTTTAAAATGTGAGTAATGGGGTCATGGTTATAAAAATGTGGTCCAATTTTCCTAAAATTCCACGAAAGTTACCACTAAATTATTTTTTTCAATGTTTAAATATACTAAACATCAATTTGAGTTGAAGCTTCATTGGGATGATAAAAATTCCACATTAAAAATTTTTAAACTCTAAAATATTATTATAGTGGACAAAATGAAAAAATAATTCATTAATTAATGTGAAAACAATGAAAATGATATTTTAAACGTTTTATGACTTGTATGGGTAGAGGAAACATCAATCTGACGTAAAATGTTCTCGAAATGACTAAATAGTCCATTTTCGGCATATCATGTTATTTTAAATTTTCACTGGGGGTAAATTTTTAAAAATGACATTTAACTACTAAAAAATATATGGTAAGGATCTATAACTTTTTTTCTAAATATTATAATATAATCCATGTCAATATCAATTGTAATTTTCATGAAATGGTCATGAAATGAACATTTAGGGTTTTAAAACACATAAATTTGTATCTAACATACAAAACATATCAATTGACCATTAATTGATGTGAAATAATAGTATAACCATATTTTAATAATTTTTAACACAACATAGAATATGACATGAAATTTAATGTGAGGTGTAATCAAGAAAACTAAATATGTAGTTTTTTAATATATGAATATCTTTCAAAACATGTTTTGTGGAGGTATAAAACAATAAATGAATAATGATTTCCATAAATAATATGAACGTTAACGAATTTTTTTGATAATTAAGAACATATGAAACATCATTTTTAGTTGTGTCCTTATCAACAATACTATTAAATGAACTTTTAGTGTTATAAATCTCTAAAATGTGAATGTAACCTTCAAAATGTTTTAGGAAATAAATAATTGATGTTAAAGAAAAGGAAAATAATATTTGAATTATTTAATAAATTTTATAGTTGATGAAACATCGATATAGTGTGTTTGGTGTGATCAATAATACTAGATAATAAGTTTTAGAAGATAAATTCATGCTATGAGGAAAAAAAATACAAAAAACATCATCGAATTTTTAGGATAAAATGGTTAAAGATTGATTATTAAATGTTAGAATAAAAAATCATGTGAATTTGAGTAGAGGTTCCATTGAGATAAAAAAATCACATTTTGTGGTTTAAAACACTTAAAAAATCATATAATAATCAAAAAATAGATAAAAATTTAATTGAATTGAAATCATGACAAAATTACCAATGAATTATTTTTAACATGTATTAATAGATAACACATCAATTGTATGTGTGATGTATTTGAAATAACATAATAAATAGATTTTTGAGATATAAAAGTCAATAAAAATATATTTTAGTTCATCAAAATTGACAAAACAATTTCAAATTCAATAAAATATTAGAATAATGAATATATATTTATTTATAAAATTTAATAATATACTCCACATCATTCTGAGGTTTGGTTTTCTTGGAATGACTGAAATCATGCATTTAGGGTTTAAAAACTACTATGTGTATGTAATGGTAAAAAACTTGCAGAAATCCATGAATTGAGTTTAAATCATGGGATTTAAATCATTTAATTGTGTATGTAATTAAAGATAAAATGAATCTCTTATCTGACATGTGGTGTTCTCAGAATGACTAAATTCGTAGTTTTTTATGATATCAATGTCCTTAAAAATTCTCTTATGAGGGTGAAACCCATTAAAACCAACAATATTTTTTAATTAAATGTAAGGATAAATAACATTTATTGATTTTTAAAATGTATGGAAATATTTCGTGTCCATTACAATTTTATTTTTCAATGGATAATCAAAAAATGTGTTTTTATTCCTATAAAACTTTTAGATGATCACAAAAAGACCACAACATATAAACCAACCATTAAATAAAATAAAATAGTTCGAAAAATTATTTGAATTAATATTGATATTTCTTCTTAGAATACATGTCAATAATATTTTTTGTGAGCTAATTATTTTGAAATAATTATTTTTTAAAGATGTCAAAGTCTTTAAAAATGTGCATCAAGGTGTAATAACCATGAAAACTACATAAAATTTACTTGAAATGATTATTTTTAAAATATTAGAATATTTTAATTTCCAATATTTGTTATAATTTTATTGAGATGATCAAATAAATTATTTTAGTTTTATTGGAGACTAAATTGAGTGTTTTATGGTAAAAACCAAGAAATAACTATGAATTGAGGTGAAATAATAAGATAACACTCATAGAATGATTTGTGACATGGGTAATAAAGATACATGTCAATATGACAAGTATTGTGCTTAAAATTATTGAATAAAATGTTTTTAATGATATCAATATCTTTAATAACATTGGTTAAGGTGATCAAAACCGAGAACCATTGCTTAGATTTTCAGGAAATCATAGGAAAATTAATAGTGATTGATTTTTAAAACAAAAGAACAAATTCCACAAAAATATGAGTTTTGAATAGTTTTAGATAGAAAATAATAAAAAATAAAATGTTTTAAAACTCTCAAAAATCCATGTAATGATCAAAACCTATCGAATGACCATGAATTAACAAGAATTCATAAGAAATTGATCTATGAATTATTTTTGATATGATTGAGTAGACGACACATCAATCTAATGTACTGTGTGCTCAGTTTTACTTTTTTTAAAAGCATTTAAGAGTAATAAAGTCATTAAAAACATATTTTTTGTGGTTTAAACCATAACATATAGATAATATATCCAAAATGAACTACTATAATGAATAATGACTGATTTATGAAATGTTGGAACAATTGAAACATCGGTCCAAGATACAATTTTTTTAAGATCACGAAACACATATTATATGGCATTCAAAACTCTAAAATATGTATGAAATGGCCCAAATAAAATAAAAAATTAGGAATTGAGGTGAAATCCAATGAAATCAACCATTTAATTAATATTGATGTGTATGAGCTGACGACACATTAGTCTGACATATAGTGTGCTTGAAATTACAAAATATGAAATTTTAAAATATATATCAATATTATTATAGAAACATGTTGGTCACTAATAATTATGAAAATGACCTCATATTTAAGTTAGATATTAGAAAAATTATATACTATTTATTTGTGAAATGTACAAACATACACAACATCAATGTGAGCTATATTTTTCTCATAAATAAAAAAATGCAGTTTTCGTATTTCAAAACTCTAAAACATGTGGGTAATAGTAAAAAACTATAAAATGATCACAAATTAATGTAAAATTAATGTGAAATAGTCATCAAAAATAGTTGACAAGTCATCGTGGATTACACATTAATATGGAACGTAATATGTTCGTAACGAACAAATAATATGTTTTCAATTACATCAATGTATTAAAAATACATTTGGTGTTGGAACAAAATAAAAAAATGAACATGAATTAATGAGATATCATAGGTAAATGCCCAATGATTGATATTTAAAATAAATAAATTCATGTCACATCACTCATAATTTTAGTTTTCTTAGGATGAATAAAAATTCACTTTTAATGATTTAAAACTGTAATAAGAGTATGCATCTATCAAAACCTAATAAATAGTCATGGAAGGATTACACGTAATAGGAAAAGATATTTGAAATTTTTTTGATACGTTAAAATAATAAACACATCAATTCGACAAATGATATTCTTGTAGTGACTGAATAAGATAACCAAAAGTCTATAATCTGGTCAAATATATTCCTAAGTTTGTTTATTAAAAATAGATAATGAAGTCAATCGTACATGGTACTATTATAGAAAAGAGAATACATGACACCACATGTGTCCGCCTCCATCATTGGAGCATAGTAATGTGGGTCCGTAAAGGGCCACATCATGGTCATATCTATGATTTCTTTAATTATCATAGAATCTGTAACTTGGTTTGCATACCTATAGGCATGTGAAATAACCAGATTGAGCTGAGTGAAATTGTTAATGAAGTCAATAAAAAGAGGTAGAACACTCCAATGAACATCATGTGTTCTATTTTTCAAGGCACACACCTCAATCTGAGAATCTAATTCAATCCATAACAATTTTCATTTAAATGATAAAACATACCTGATTACATAAATTATAGCCCAGATTTCTTTTACAAATTCCACCGCAACATTAGTGTAACGAGAAAATAATCCCTTCACAAATCCATCAATTGTGAGAAAGACACAACGACATCTAAAAGGCCCATAATTCAAGAAGCATCCACATCAGCATTAATTTTGAGACATGGGCCAATCAGAGGTATCTATTGGATGTATTTAAGAGTTTTGGGTCTCCAAGAGAGACAATACACACCTAAATAAATAAATTATTTCTGATGTAGACATATATAAAATTTATAAATTATGGAGGATTTTTTATTTTAAATCCAACTGAAATTGGTAAATAAATTATAAATATATTTAAAAATAATTAACTATAGATACTACCTTCATAACCACAGAAAAAAATTTACCCAGTTCCACCCGTTAACATTGTTAAAAGGGAACTAATAAAACGGAATATTTATCAACGCTAAGAAAAAAATTAGATAAATGGTTCTTTATACTATGCTAAAAAATAACTGTTACAAGTACTCTTTAAAAATTATTTTTTAGAAATTATAATGGAACCCCTTTGTCATTTTTTAAGCATGGTTAAGGGGATCCCGTTATGAGTGCTTTTTAATTAGCACTAATTAAGGAGGTATAAATAATTTTTTTGATGACATTAATAAAGGTTAAATTGAAAAAATATATAACTCATTTAAAATAATATGACAATATTAAAATATCTTTTTATTGACATATATATATATATATTAATATGATTGATAAGAGGATAAATACACATTTTCACATAATATCTAAGATATTTAGTAAAAACAGGATATAATATAATTAAAAAATAAATTAAAATATTAATTTTTTGTTTATTATCAATTAGTGGTTATTTAGAAACAAATTTATGATAAAAAAATTAATAGATGATCTAAAATAACTTGAAAACGAGACTCGAACATGAAAAGACCATAACATTTGATCCGAGTGTCCTATTGGTCTCTACCATATATTAATTGGATGCCTAGGAAGATATTTATTTAATGGTCATAAGGGGAACCCCTTTTCTCTTTTCTTGAGTCCAAAAAGTCCCATTAGTCCACCAAAACTGAGGTTCCAGTTAGGGTATCCCAATTTTTTAACATTAAATGGAATTCAACCACAATTAAGGTTGTCTTTTCCACGTTTTCTTTGTAGACTAACATTATTCACAAGGATTCTATTAATATTGATATTATGGTTTTCAAATAGTATCATTGTTAATAATGTAATTTTATTTGTAATCAAATACATAATAAAATATACTTATTTTATATATATTCAATAAAATATTTAATTTTATAAATATATTTGAAAACATATTTACATGTAAGGTATATTTATAAATATATAATCATTATATAACTAAAAAATTATTTCCATTTTACATTGAATAAATATGTATAAATATTTATATACATATACCATTAATGTATATATAATGTTTATATATATGTGGATGTATTTACAAACATATATATATATATATACATGTATATTTATCACTATATTCTAATATATGTGTATATTATTATATAATATTTTTAAATAATGATAATTATTTATAATTATATTTATTTATGCATATATGTATATAAATTAATATGTTTATGTATTTATAAACACAAACCCAGAAAATATATTTTACGTATGTATGTAAATATATATATTTATATGAATGAAAACATAATGAAATAAATATAAATATATATATATATATATATCCAAAAAGATTTAATAAAATAATTTAGAGGAGTGTAAAAGGTGTGAGAGTATTAGGGATAGGTCATAGGTTTGAGAATATACAAAGGCAAGGCCGCACGTGTGTGGGGGTGAAGCCAGTCTAACACTGATAAATGAGGGATTACATGAAATCATAAATAGGTGATCAAGAACATTTAAATTTTGGTGGGTCCACACAATTATTTGATAAAGAAAATTTATTTTTTTAATTCCACATCCCTCCTTATTCATGATTATGGAAGGCATGAAAAATTGTCCTAGCCTTCCTTCATCACGATTAAAAAGAGATAGTGACCCTGAGACCCACTACCATTAGAACCCAAGTCGTGACCAGAACAAAGGGTATTCAGTCTCACGATATGGGAAGAATTACCCATTTTATAGTAATCAGGATCAGGAGGAATGTTTTATCAACCTTGAAGAAACTACATGACATACATATATAAAATAATCCAAAACCATTCCTAAGGAATATTTAAATTAAAACTATAAAAATGAAATGAAAAACTCATGTAAATCCTAAAACAACAAGCTATATAGAGATACAAGAACTATCCTGACAACTGAGATAGTAAGGTCCAACACAGTACACATATTCTTACTAGAAATCTGAAAATAGTTTTATATACACGAGGTGGGAATACATGTATACTCTATAAGAAAACCTATGTAACTCATGCACATGTGGTATAACCATACTAATTCATATTTGTAAAAAATATAAAAAACACAAAAGAACCTAACATGGAATAGTATTCATCCCAACCTCACTAAGGCATCCTCACCAAATAATGTTTTTTATATAAACTAATGCAATAATCACATCGATATTTGGGTACCCCGCACCACTTCCCACTGGTTAACTACGCTTCTATAAGGGTGATCATCCTGATGCTACCACACACTTCCACCAGCCACACATCCACAACCTTACCACTCACACCTAGGCCACAAACCAGAAACTCATCTCAAACACACACTTTAATGAACAAAATATCTCATCCCAAATACACCTGGGAAGCACACCTTGCACTCATACACCTAGGCCTCACTACAACACGAAAATAATCATAAATATTTTTGGGCTACCAATACCTCAAATGGGGGGCATTGGAGAGACAATAACCAGAAGAATATCCTCCCACTGGGAAGTTAGGAATAGAAATCCTCCCCATGAAAATGGTGTTGTTTATCATGTAAATCTCATCAAAGGTCGGGTGCGTATAGAAATCGCAAGGAATTACATGTATATATAAATCTACCATGAACATATACTGACCTAAGGGTTTTAAAAATAGTAACCACCCCACACTAAAACTACTCTTCCTACTAACCCCACATTCACGCACCACCACGAATGACGGTCAGTTCTATTAGTCAACAAATGAACACCACTTTACTACAAGACACAACTCGAAACATACCCCCAACCAATTCATTTTACCAGTTTCTATTAGGAATTATAAATTTATTTTTTTATTTATTCCATACCTTCCGAGGAATCTACCAATCACGACATACCACAAGTGATACCATAATGTACAAAAACTTCCAAAAATTTCAGAAACTCCAGGAAAGAGGCCCATGGAAGGTAATAACATCCTTCTTCAAAATAATCCATCCTAAACAATCCTCTATACCCTCGCAACACAAAATTCACCACATTCAGCAAAATAAGAAAACAACAATCTTGCAGTCCCAATGCACACACCCCTTTCTTGAACACGCGTTCAACCACTACCACAAGCATTATTCAATGTAATGCCTCTTTTTCCATCCTATCCACAAGAAAACCACCAAAACACATCATCACAACCACACTCATCATCCCCACAGCATAACCGGAACACCACTCTCAGCAATCCCAATAATAAAAACATAACACAACCTAAATCTACAGCCTCGATTCCCAACCACTTCCCAGATGCAATCCCACTACATTACAAGATCATTTATTCCTCATTAAATCAATCTATCAACATGAGATACCATCATTCCACCATTACCACCACATACATAAAACCACACTCCAAACTATAGCACTACACAAAAAACATAAAACACATTGTCAAACATATCCATACTCGTCACACACCCACACCAAAGAGCATGGTGTATTTAGATTTAACATCACAAATTATTTATTTCCACATTCATTTTTTTGGGTGATAACAGAACAATTTGATCTTGAGTCATCCATATATTTAACTGAGTATACAAGATTAATCAAATTTCTATATTTCATTCATTCAATTGGGAAACAACTACAGAGATTCAAAATTTAAACAAGTATGTAAATAGAGGCCACCAATGGACATGATATTTTGAAGGCATAAAACCCTTAAAAAACACAACATAGATTACAGATAACATATAAAAAAAGTTATCCTCATCCTCATCTTCTCATCCCCTCAAATATAACTTCGTATGATCTTCTGTAAATTGGTTCCAGTCATAACCACATGAATCCATCCATACACCCACCCCATATGGAACTCAAATAGAAGAGAGTTTAATGAATCCCCACTTTGAACAATAGATAATAAAAAATTCTTCTTTTGGCCAAAATAGGGGGTTGCACAAGCATTTGGAAAGAATCTGTGGGAAAAATAAATATACTGCTATAGAATAGTTTCATGTCTCCTCATGGAAGAAGGGATCATTGTGCACCAATTGAGAACTAAAGGGTTCAAAAGAAGAGTGGATATCATATTTAGAAAGTAAAAAAATCCTAAATCTATAGGGAAACAGTTTAAAGGCCCTTAAATCATGTTCACAATGAGGATAATGTGGTTTAGGATCAAAATGAATCTTCATGTTCTTAAGTGATAGATACCATTTCCAACTGCTCCAAACCTCATTAAATAAAACATTTAACTAATTTATCATTAATGGAATTTCAGAGGGATGAAATTGGAAAAACTGTGGAAAATTGGAAGTAACTCATTGATGGGTGAGTCATTAACCTGAGGTACAGATAGTGAGTAACCGATACATGACTCCCCAACATGAGTCATCAATGTGACTTGCCAACAAGAGTCTCTAACATATGACTAACCAACATGAGTCAGTGATGTGACTCGCGAAACATGATTCACTAACACAACACACTGATTCCCACCCTACCAACTCCATGACCCACTAATTCCTTAATTCACTATTGCCCTGGGTCATTAATTTCACGAGTCACCAATTCCTTTAGTCACTGACATGAGAAAATAATGACCACCTACCGACTCTGAGCTACCTATGTGACTACCCGACACCTCACACACTAATTGACAATTGTAATTTTGGAAAACTCTTAAAATGTGCCATTGTTGACACCCAGATCACCCAAAAAATGATTTTGAAAAATTAGTGGACCAGGGAGTTCTCGCCATTAAATCATATACCTATCAAACTATTCATATCCTCGATAATTGAAAACTAAACCCAAAAGAATGGATGGTTCAAACAACCACCCCTATGATACTTCTCTCGGACAGCCTGCCTACATTTTTTGAAAGATGGAGTGAAGCATCAAAATTCTAGGGAACATCCACCAATATCTACTACAGCCAAATAGCCACACAGCCACCACACAAGTACCAACTAACCAGACACATGAATCATAGAATTTCTTCCTTAATGTTATGATATTATCCTCTCTAGGTGACACAAACATACCCATATGGGTTTAATCACATCTCAATTAATGTTTCTTGATTAGAAATCCTGAATCCCACTTATTCACAATATTTGAATTTATCTTATATTAATGAACAAGGAATAAACTCATATCATAGAAAAGAAGGTTAAATCACTACATCATAAACAAAAACACGAAAAGAACTCAAAAAATCTCTAGGTAGTAGGCACACATTTGAGTCTCCCTTTCCCAAGTACTCTAATACAGGTCACCATACCTCCACAATACAGAATCCAACGGAATTTTCCTGCCATGAATCTTGTTCCCATGATGATCGTGGATCTCCACTAGTCACTTCAGGAACATTATGTCTTCTTCTATATCAATCAATCCCTAGTCAATTAAATGGGAGGCACATTGAAGATACCGACGAAGATGAGAGACATAAAATATGTCATGGACCTTATCCTACTACAGTGGTAATGCCTACTATTATGAAACCTTTCCAAATCACCCCAACAACTCAAAAGGTCTGATGAACATGGAGATTATTTTCTCCCTTTACTGAACCTCCACTACCAACATCGAGGCGAAGCATTGAAGAGCACATAGCCTTTGATGTAGCACTCAAAGGGCCTCCTCTTACTATCGACATACATCTTCTTCCAGTATTGTGATTCCTTCATCTTCTCAAAAAAAAATTTAACTTTTCAGTCATACATTGTACCATATTTAGAGCATGAACTGATGCCTCCCCAAATTTTGTCTACCCTAAATGTGAATGACATATTCTCCCATGAAGGGCTTCAAACGTAGCCATGTCAATGGAAGAGTGATAGATTTTAAGGTTTAAATACACTACCAATTGAATGTGTCACCCCGAAGTCCCAAAAATTACTAGAACACATTCCCACAACATGTAATCCACCATCTTGATGGTCCTCTCTGTATTCCCAACAGTTTGAGGGTAGAACGTAGTCTTGAGTTTTAACGATGTGACAAAGGTATGCTGAAATCCCTTCATGACTCACGAGATAAAACATGTATCTAGATTTGGGATGATGGATCTGATAATTCCTTTAATATGTACAACCTCATTGACATATCTCTTTGCGAATGCATCAAATGTGCTTGATTCCTTGATCGCTTTGAAGTGAGTCGATTTCATCATCTAATCCACTACTACCCAGATAGAATCATAGGCTCCCTATGCCTGAGGTAGACTTGTGAATAAATTCATTTATATTTCAATCATTTCCCACATGAGGACATCTTACTACAGAAACAAACAGCCATGAACACAGTGTTAAACCTTCACCAACTGGCACACCAAGCACTATGCCAGAGAATCCACCACAACCCACTTCATCCCAGGCCACCAGAAGTGATTTGTCATGACATTGTACAATGTATAAACTCAGGGGGTGTATCACTAAGGGTGATATATGAAATTCATAGGGACCTCCCTCATACATCACCTTTGGTAAAAAACAATTTCTTATAAAACAACATCTAATTAGTACCATCCTCGAATCATCCCTCAAGAACATCACTCTAGTCAATGAGTTCATGCATCAACACTTCGTCTGAGTCTCCCTAGTGTGAAACCTACACCTATTTCCTCATAGAGGACTTCACAGTATTCTAAAATAGTCATCCTCCTCTACCATCCCTCCATAAATCTATGTGGAAGGCATCCAATTCCTCCATCACATTCCATGAATCTATATATTCAAAACTAATGGTCTTGGTGACTTCCTGCTTAATGCATTAACAAAAACCTTCACTTTAATTTAGTTATATGCAATCTCAAAATCATAGTTTTCAGTTAACTCCATCCACCTCTACTGCTACATATTCAGATCTCTATGGAAAAAGATATACCTCAAGGTTTTGTGATCTCTAAAGACCACAAAGTGCTCCTCAATCAGGTAATGATGCCACAAATTTAGTGAAAACACAAAAGTGGTTACATACCTATCATTTGTGGAATACTTACATTCATAGGGATATAAATTCCATGAACTGTAAGAGATCAATACCCATTTCTGCATTTGTACACTCCATAATCATAAATTGGAAGACTCAAAAAACAACTCAAATAACAACCCTACCTCTAGAAACTGGAATGATGGAACACTAACCAAATTACACTTCAATTTTATAAATTCCTCCTTTCACTGCTTTCTCCTCAAAAAAACTTTTTGTTTTCAAGTCATATCCATCAAATACCTCATACACTGATCATCTTTCTTTTAGAGCAGGACTAGATCACCCCATAGTGACACAATAAACTGAATTAATCCCTCCTTCATCAAATTTTCAAATTGGATTCATAAATCAAGAACCTCATATGGTACTATTGGATAAGGATCCATCGAAATATAATATTCACCGGTTTGCATGTATATCCTGATTTTAACATCATATCAATCGGGTAGAGTCATATCCTCCAAAAAAACATCCAAAAACACTTTGAACACTATGGTAACCCCCACCATCTCAATAACCATAGGTTCCACTAACATCTCGGCCAGGACAGAAAGAGGAGTCTCCTTCTGCTAGCTATCCACATGACAACTCTGCTCACCTAATAAAGCTACAAGCATGCCATTCACTTCGGAAAACATGAATATTTTCCCAAACAATTTGATAAGAGAATGAAAATAGTAAAACTAGTCGATTCAAAGGATAACACCATAGTGATCTATCTATAGCAGAATGATATCCCCTCTAAAATGAGGCGGCACCAACATTAGTCTAAATCCATCAAAAACATCAAATAATATGGTCTGACCTGCAACTTGTTTACTTAACATTAGGTCCATAGGAAGTCTCTCTATGTCAGTTCATATAGCATGTGGTATAGTTGGTGTATCATAGTATTTTAATGCACCCAAATCAGACAGGGAACAAAAAAAGGCCAAATAAGATGATTGTACCTCAATTGTTCTCTGGCCCAACTAGAACTATTGCCTCTATGGCGTGCAACTGACCACACCTAGCTTCTCTTCCCCTCCTCTCTCAACTACATCCTCGAACATTCACAAGTATATGTCCATGTGGAATGACCTATGTTCAGCCTACGGCTGCTCCATCTTCTGACGGTGGAGTAGTATCATGTTTTCTCTACAACTAAAATGGACTAGCTGGGACTTGCTACATAGGTGGGTCCAAAACCTTCCCACCACCACCATACCGAGATCGAAATGGGATCTAACTCTATTGGTGGCCACTACCTACTCAATAGAAACATCTCAGATTTAATGAAATGGAAAAATTAGTAGGGAACGAAGGTCAGAACTGAAACTGCTGTAGTTGTCTCCCCATTTGCTGAAACCTATAAGGTCCTAATGATGTAGTCCTACTTCTAACATACATCCCCTTTGATGATATTATCTGACATACCTCTCATAGTAAACCACCTCGTGAGTATATCCTTTCCATTACCCCAGCATTATTTTGATCCATTAAGAATACTGGTAAGGTTAATTGAGTAATTGTGTACAGTAGATAAGGATAGAGTGCCTCCTTTAAGAATCTCACATGAGACTCCTAATCTAGAAAGCAGTCTAGAACAGTGAAAATGAGGTCCTTAAACCTGATACCGAGTTCCCCCACTGTAATATTCCACTACTAGAGGGAGTGGAAGTCTTTCTTAATCATAGAATTCAACGTCAAAGAAAGAAGTTCCTCCTAGAACTCCTTCTCAATATTAGCTCATGAAACATCAGTCTATTTCCTATCCCGGTGGAAAAGAGTCAAACAATGATGTTCAGTTCCCCTCATATATTTTACCACCAGAAGAACCTAGTACTCTCTTGGGGATCATATCAAGGTGAAGGTATCTTCCATATCCTTAAGCAAACTCCATTTCACTGTATCTGAAATGTTACCTTCATACTTCCCTGGAGTCTGATGTATGAAATTATGAATCATCTTCTTCCATTTTTTATCCTCCACCTCTAAATCAAACCTCCACTAATCATCTGAATTGGCCTACTGCGGCTCCAATAATCATACCACTCATGGAAGATGACAGGGTTCCACAACTGAAAAGTAAATAGGGAACTCTTATGCCTTAGTAGAATGGAATTTTATTTATGATTCATTTTAACTCATGGTTCATTTTAATTTCCAAAAAATGCCAAAAAAACACACACAAGTCCACACTATACATGTACATTCCCTACACCGTCTAACCGAAAAACAACATATTATCACATGGTCATTTAGAAAGCTTAACGATGTTGCATCATATCACAAAGGGCCTTAAAAACCTATGTCCTAGTTAGACTTACCTGACCTATGTCACGCACCAAGATCACCTAACAAAGTATTGTGACTATCCAATGCAGTTCTCATTATTTATAACTCCTTCCTACATCCTATATCTTTACCATAACATGTGGAATCATCCTTTTACGACCATACCTATTCAATATTAGGGAAGGGATGTCAATGTGTTGTGATAATCCTTTTTAAAGATGATAAATAGAATCTGAACCTCTATGTCTTGCCTCTAATCGATCTCTAGGTGGCGACCAACACCAAGAGTATTCATTCTCACGAAATAGTAGGAATTAAAATTTTTATAGTAATGTGGATCAGGAGATAAGATTTATAAAACGTGAAACAACTCCAATACATTCATACAATAAAGAAGTCGAAAACCATCACACATACTTGTTTAATGTAATACTATAAAAAAATCAATGAAGAGATCCAATAAATAAAGAAAGAACAAGTTAAGTAGTGACACAACTACTACCCTGATGTCTGAGATTGTAAGGTTTGAAATAGTCTGCATAATCTCCCTAGAAACCTGAAATTGAATTATATATATAGGGTGACTATACAAGCATTCATAGTTGAAAAACCAAAGTCACTAAGGCACATGTTGGAGAATCATAATAAATACACTTCGAGAAAACCCATAGAAACTAAAAAGAATGGAGTAAGGAACACTATCCACCCAATCCTCACAAAGGCATTCTCAAAAAATAATGCACATCATGTAAAATAATGTAATAATAACAATAATATATGGGTACCCCACACTACTTCCAACTGGTCAACTACTCATCCCTAATGGAGAACATCTTAAATCTACAATGATCTTCCTCAAGACCCAATACCACAACAAGAACAAACTCACCTAGGCCACAAACTACAACCCCATCCAAAAGACACATGGGAAACCACAACACACCTCATACCAAAGACACCTTGTTGGGAAACCTCTTCTGCAGACACATGGGCCCCACAACCGCACCACAAGATATCTGAAGAGTATTGGGATACCAATTCCTTGATGAGTGAGTATAGAAGATCCAATAACCATTCAACCATCCTCCCTATGGGATATAGGAAAAGACACCCCCAATGAAAATAGGGGTTTTCGGTATGTAGTGATCATGATTGGAGGGGTTTATCTAGAAATCACAAGGAACTAAGGGTATATATATATACATGTACAAATCTTTCATCCCAACCTATGTCTTTTCATAACAACAACCATCCTACACACAAACTGCCCTTACTACCAACCCTAAATGCATGAACCACCGCTAAAGAAGTTCAATTCCATAAGTTACTTAATGAACACCACTTCACTACATGCCACAACAACAAACTCGCCCCCAACCAATTCATTTAACATCTTTTTCATTTCTCATTATATGTTTTTTTATTTATTTATTCCATGCCTACATAGGGAACAACCAATCCTGGAACACCACATGTATCATCATAACCCACACGCACTTCATAAAAGTCCAGAATCTCTGGGTGAAAGTCCCATGAAAGGTAGCAATACTATTCATCTAACTTATCCCTCCTAAACCATCATTGTTAGCTATGATGCATGAAAATCACAATATCCATCGAAACAACAAAACATAGCAACCTTGTAGTCTAACTACACAGTCCCATTTATGGGAAAATAGTTCAATCACTTCCACCATCATTCTTCAATGTAATTTCTCCTTTTCCTTCCTATAAACAATAAAAACCCCAAACAAACCTCATCACAACCACACCCGAAAACCCTATTTTATAACAAAAACACACCAAATAGTACACCATGAAATAAAAACATAACACAACCTGAATCTATAGCCCCACTTCCCAAACACATATCAGATCAAGTCCCAATGAATAACATGTTCATACATTCCTCAATCACCAAATCTGTCACCATGAGATATAATAACCCAACCCATATCATCCCATACAAACAACCACACATCCAATCACTACACTGCATGACCAAGACAAATCACAAAGTCATATATATCCATACACAGCACCGAACCACACCAAACAACAAGGCCAATTCATATTTTGCATCACCCATTCTTTAATTCTATTTTCATTATTCAAGGGTGATCACATAACATGTTTGGTCCTAGAAAATACATATTTTTAATCAAATATATGTGATTAATCAAATTTACATATTTCAGTCAGTCAATAGGGAAAAAATAAAAAAAATATTAAAAATTCATGTTATTACACAAACAGATTCCTCCAACAGCCATGATTTTTAATATGTATAAATTCCTTAAAAAACACAATATGAATCAGAGATAAAATATAAAAAAACTAATCATAATAATCATATTTTAGGACCCTTCTTTATTACTTTTTATTATCTTCATTAAATTGTTTTAAAACATAACAATATAAAGACATCAAAACACCCAGCCCACATGATAAACAAACAAAAGAGAGACCAAGGGATTTATTCTTAGAACAACTGATGATGAAAAATTCCTCTTTGTGATAAAATAGGGGGTTACACATCCTTTAGGAAAGAGTCTGGGGTAAATCTGAATAGACTACTACATCATAGGCACAGAAATCCCTAAAGAAGAATGGTTCTTGGAGAACAAAGAGAAATTGAAATGGTTCAAATAAAGAGAGGATCACATCTTTAAAAATTCCAGATCCATAATATTTGAGGAAATGGTTTCAATGGCCATAAAAGCCAAAAACGATAATGGCTATGTTGTTTAAGATTCAAAGGAAGCATGATGGTTTTAGGAGATAAATAACATTTTATATGGGCTAAAAACTCATAAAATATTTAATTTTACTTATTTATTATCAAAGGAATTGTTAGTGGGGGAAAATTGGAAAAAATTAGGAAAACTGGAAATGGCTCACCAATGGGTGAGTAAAAAATAGTGATTCATTGACGCTTGACTCACCAACGCGACTCACCAACACAATTCATTGAAACCTGATTCAATGAGGCGAGTCGCAAACATGATTCACCGAAATATGTCACTAACACCACTCACTGATAGCTTCCCCAATGAGTCTTTAAACTACAGAATCCATGACCAATTGATGCCCTGATTCACTAATGCCATGATTCTTTAAAACGAGCATTCGATGCCAGCCTAATGACACCTGACTCACTA
This sequence comes from Viscum album, assembly GCA_963277665.1. Lineage (NCBI taxonomy): Eukaryota > Viridiplantae > Streptophyta > Magnoliopsida > Santalales > Viscaceae > Viscum > Viscum album. The sequence goes on from OY728137.1 coordinate 640,184,454, forward strand.
TTGAAAAAATAGGAATTTTCCAAAACTCATTAAATGAAAGATTGTTGCCTCCCAGAACACCACAAACACTGGATTTTCAAAATGTAATAGACTACGGATGTTTGGGACACTACATATGACTTTTATTAGAACTAAAAACTAAATGATAAAGTACACTTTTTTATATTATTTTTTGTAGTAATGGTAAAAGTGGTCTTTATCAATGATTATAATGTGACCCCCTTAACATAAGTGATGAAAAAAATTAGTACTGTAATTTCATTTTTTTAGCCATGATAAAAGGATAATATGTGGTAGTGATTATGATGGTCACTATAGGTTTTTTCATATCGTTTATAGAGAATGCCAAACAAAATTCACTATAAACTCTCATCAGATGGCCATTAGAGACCTCCATATAATGATGAATATAAGATCCCACAGGACTGTCTGTAGAGATCACTAAACTACAACAACAATATAATTCCCCTAGATGAATATATCACCAAATGTTTCAACATTTAGGAAAAACAAGCCTCTATTTTTACATTCAATAAAATATAGTAGCCTATACCTATTTAATAAGGGATTTATTGAGATTTTGATCTACTCTTGAGGCTATAGTGAGTTGTTATTGATGCTAGATCCATTTAAGTGTGTTTGTTGTTGTTTTTGTGAGTTGTTTGGGAGGGATGAAGTTTGATTTTGTGTCCAAAATTAATATATGGGAATGTGGTTTCCCTTTATTTACAAGATACATAATCCTATTATTATTATTATTAATTGTTTGGATATTTGTTAATAATGAGGTTTGTCTACATAAAATCTTCTATTTTGGAGGGTTCTACTTCATCACTGTAATTTTAACCCTAGACCTTCTACCATCTCCCAAAATCATGGGAAAATCCATAAACCATCATAAACATCATTATACATGAGAGTTTAATGTTATTCAGCAATATTTTTCAGGGGTGTCACCAATTTCATTGAGATGATTAAAATTAATTAGTAATTATCATCAACACATGGATAATATCTTCATTTTAAAAATAAAATTCCCAAAATAGTGAATTCAAGAAACTAGTTTTAGAAATATGAGTTGTTTTCACTAAATGGTGGAACTACATGAGAAAATGTCATCTTCATAAGAGTGACAGGGAAGATTCTTTTTTCATTAAGAGCCTTCTTCATAAAATTTTTGAATACGATACTGAATTGGAAAGACCATTTTTACATATTTTTTGAAGATGGGGTTTTCCCACTCAATGCGTTCTTTATTTTTTTTAACTAAACTGAGCCTTTTTTATTTGAATGCTTTTCTATAAGAGTTATATATCTATATATTTTTCTGTGATTGTGTATTTACATTATCTAACAATTTTTTATTCAATTTTACTTTTAATATTGTATTCTAAAAATATTACACCCCATACACCACCACTCTACCACCCCATTTCTAAGGAAGTCTTCCTAATGCACACTTCTAACTTTCTATGTTGGATTCAAACTACCCCTTTCTCACACATTCAAAAAATAAAATATTATCAATATTTAATTATAAATAGTATATAAAAATGAAATCAAATATCATTAATAAAAATTAATAACAAATATATAATTATGTATAATTATTTATAATGATGAAATCAATAATAAAATAATAATTTAATAATTACTTTTTATTAATTACAGTAGTTACCAAATTATAATGTAAATAACAGTTAAAAGAGTCTAATTAATAAATAAATTTAAAAAAAACTAATTGTTATAAAACTATATGATTACAAGAAAATGAGCACATATAGACCTAATAACCACATTAGATCAAGTCTCATACATCCCCCATGGATTTGAAGCTACCTAGTAGACCTACCCCCACACATATTTATATATAAATTGGGTGGACATGTCATCATCAGGTCATATGATATGGCCCATGTGCAAGTTGTGTGTTCCTTTGGTGTCCTTGTCATTAATCGTCATCCATACCAGTAAATCAATGTAGTAACCACTGCTTGATATTGATTTCATCAGACACCATTCCACTATTGATTCCCACCACCAATATAATTTCATGAATTATGGTTCATATAAATATTACAACCTCACCATTACACATTCTACCAATTTTTCTCCTAGAATACCACTATCACACACATGCCCACCCACATCGTCGAACACAACATCAACATTTTCATCACTTATCAGTTTCTATGGTCCACCACGACCGTCACATCAACACCTTAGTAAACAGGGTTTACTTTACCTGTGTATTAGAAATAAAAAAGATAAATACTTCATTCAATGTATTATATTTAATAATTTTTAACATTATTATTATTTTCAAATGATTAATAATACAACTATAAAATATTTCTGTTAATTATTATAATAATGAGTTATTTATTGATGAATATCACTAAAAAATTTAAAAATTAAACTACTATGAATAATAAATAATATTAATAATATCTACAATTTATAATGTCCCCATAATAGTTCAATAATATATAATTGAATCAAGTTTCAACATGACCTCAATTATTCCTCCTTCTATCCTAACAGTTGTCATCTAGTGATGAAGGATAAATGAATATTATGAGGAGACTATATCCTAGAGTCTGAGTAAAAAATAACAACAGAAATCATCGCAATATCATCCATTACATATCATCGGAAACACAAAACATGGAAAATGAAAAATAATCCAAAATGTATAACCACAATTAAACAATGGTAATATCATACTATATACATAAAAAATATAATTTTATCCCAAAGTGGAAAAAAACCAAAATGGTTTGAGGCCCCATTTTCACCCACCATCAATTATCTACAATTAAAATACTAGATTAGACATCAATCACACATGCTTTTCCATTATCCTGACCTACAACAATGATGTATGCTTTGGTACAGATGCCACCTCAATGAGGGAGTGAGTAAAACTATCTAGGCAAACAATAATGGTATCTAATGAATATTGTGTCTTTATAATGTTGAATACATATGTGCATATAATGAAATAATGTGTGAAAAAAAATAAAAAATGAATTTAATGTCAACCCTCACTATTTAGGAGGGAAAACCTGGTCAATCATACCTACATCAGTCAGTGCCAGATGTCTATGTCCATATCACAATAATCCTGTATAAAATAGTAATAGAAGCACTATATTAAAGGATACTGTGAACATAGTCCACCAAAAGTACATAATAAAAACAAAAAAATGAATAACAACAATAATAATAAGGGGAGATGTGAGATACAAGGAAACACATCCCAGTTCCACTCCAACTTTATAAATTATAATTAGAAAGGACATATCAAATGAAACATGACCAAGGTCTCCCAATATTATATAATAATAATGAAAAATTCATTATCTATTGGAACATATCCATGGCCCCATAACTATATATAATAATTAATATGGGTATTCCAGATCCAAGGATTGCATCCAAGCCCCCCCCCAATTAATATAATAATTGAATGTTCCATTTCAATGAAAACATGTCTAAGGTATGTTTCAATATATAATAATAATATCCCCATACCATAATTTATAATAACGATATCATTATTTAAGAACCCATTTATCCCTCGAATTCCAACTAGAAACAAATTATCAAATATTCATTTTATTCATGGTTGACAATAATTATATTAATACAATTCACTCAACTATAGAAATTATAAAAGAAATATTTGGAAAATAATAATTATTAGTCTATTACATGATTCTACAAGGACATCCAATTGAATTTAATTAAAATTTTAAAATGGTAGAACACCAAACATGGTCTCTCTTGTCCTTGTCTTCACATGCTGATAGATCACTTGGGTGCTCTGGTAAGACCTAACTCAAAATATTTATGGTAATAGTTCAATTAATAATTAAATAAGGCCAACCTTGCACTATTTTTGTGTTTCTTTACTTAATATAAACATGTAAAATCATCAAGACATCAATGGATAGCTCGAGATAGTTTACCTTAATCAAAAGATGCCTTAAATACTAAGGATCACCTCTTTAATCGGCCCTAGTGTGCCAATATACCTATATTATCCCCACATTCATTTGATTAGATATCAAAAAATAAAAAACATTTAACTATTCAGATTAAATACATAGATAGGGAAACAATTACCTATCAGAATCAAACATAACCAATGATGTTTCAATCTATAAAAAATTCAGGAAGAGAAGTCTAAATATTCCAATAGATCCTCCCATGCCTATATGTGTAGAATGAAAATCAAGGGAGAAAAAATAGAAATAACAATATTAGTGATATTAAGAAAAAATTACACCATAAAAACTCATACAAATGCCCACTAGGTATCCAGTACAATATCATAGGCCTAGTAGTGGACCTCAAATTAGCTTCTTCCATCAATGGCTGGTCAGTGATTCCACTAGTGTGTAGGGATTTTTTATTTCTAAATAGGTTGTCATTGGTTACTCATTGGCTATCTGGTGGCCCCTATTACTGCATTGTATCTATAAAATATGGTTTTATTTTTGTTTATTTATTGTCATATGCCCATAAAACACTCACAAATGCATTATTAGTCCCTAAAACATATAAAGCTAAAGATATTTCAATATATATAATTTGAAAATAAATAGAAACATAGACGAATGAATAGAAAAGGAGTTATAATCTTCTCATAATATATCATCTCATCCCGAAGTATCCATCCAAGGTATCATTGAGCATTAATGATGCATAACATAGACCACATGACCAGCATACCAGACTCTTGTTCCCACTTATATGTTCATGCTACCATAACAACCATACTAAATGAATCATCATTAAATGAATGTTTTTTCTATATGATCCACAATAGACACAAAATACTCCTTGAAAGATGAATCAATGCCAATCATGATATCAATAGGGTGATCGAGTGGGAATTCTAAGTGTGATACAATTGAATTTACAAGGCATAACAAACATTATGAATTTAATCAATACACTGTAGAAGATCTAATATATATTTCATGAACATGATCCACTCTACATCTAAAAATAGATTAAAAAACAATGGAACTAATTTTAATTGTATGAAAATATAGTGATGTCTGAAAATCGGTCAAATACATAAAAATACACTCTATCCATAATCAAAATACATGGGAATTCATCAATGATCAACATATGACATTTTACTTCTCTAGGGAGCATTCAATCACTTCCTAATAAAGTAAATAAACTCAAATGTATCTTGAAATATTATTATCCAAAAAACTACTAACTCACCAAATTACAACCAATACAATATTGAATGAAAAGTCTAACTATACATTGCCACAAATGGGAACATGTAAATTGAAAAATGTTGGTTATTATTGTAATAGAAATCCTCCAAATTTATGTGGTCCCAATGGGAAACTATGAAGACTATGATGAATTATCTTATCATGTCCTCTTTAATTTGAATAGTATTCTCTTACTATCCATTAGTATATGGATGATATGAAATATTTATGTGTACATACATCTTTAACACATTCTACAATCCTCTCATAAGGAATGAGTTAAAACAAGAATCCCAATAAAAAATGATAAATTTAAGTACTCTATTAAAATTTACTATATCCCAACGACATATCATTCCTTGCCCTTGAACTATGATAGTATCCTTAATCAGTAGGAAATGGTATAATTTAGTAAACCAATCAATGAACAGCAATAAAAAATCACATCTCATATGATTCTTTGGTAATCTAGTCACAATATTTATAATGAAATCAACCCATTTAAACTCATGTATGGAAAAGGTACGGAAATGACCTATTATCTAGTGGTTCTCAGCTTTCCCTGCATCCAAGAAGAAAATTGTGTTATGAAAAAGGCTATATCATTTTTCATCCCTCGCCACCAGTACCAATTTCAAATGATAATATACTTATTTTTTATACCTAAGTGTACAAACCACTTTAGATAACAATATTTCATTAACTATTAATCATGTATTCCCATTAGAACTAAAAAATCCTTGTAATTGAAGAATATCATTATCACAGACGGTCCATTTTGGAGGCTATACCCCACCATATATATTGTCCCTTAGGGTTAATAACATTTTATATGACAATCAGATTCACATTACAAATTTGAGTACTGAAGCTGTGATGGATAATAATATAAGATCTACTCAACCATGATATTCCAGAACATCCAAACGTGTCTCCATGAAAATATCTTTCATCTTGCTCCAACATGTTGATTCCTATTCATTCTAATTCAATGTCTTACTTCTCAATAGATTGGTAAATACATTCCCATTCACAAGGGTATACACTCTTTCTATGTGAAAATACATTACGTACTAAACCCACCTCTACTAGAAATTATTTTAATCGCATGGTGATAAAATGTATTTGATGTTATAATGCACCATGTACACAAAAAACCATTCAACCAACAAATAGTTATACCAAAATAGTAAGTCATGTACTAAAATTGAAAAATCTAAGTCATGTGTTCGAATGAACAGTTTAAATATCCTTAAGTACCATGATCAACAAGAAAAAATTTAATTTCCAAGCAATAAGTGTATTGTTATACCCAATCCAAATTCATAAAAAAATGTAAACACCTTACCCTATAAATGTATAGTTAGAATCGATGATGGGGTCAACCGTCCCTTCAATTTTTAATGGGATTTTAATAATAATCATACCTAAAACCTATCACACATTTTTTTATGATTCCTCATCGGTGGTACTGATATAAATAACCCCTAAATAAAAAATAGGTAATTTCAATCCAAACTCTAAATTATAAAAATCATAGACACAATCATAGAAATCTCCAATGAAAATATTTATTTTACCATTATAGGGTCCACAAACACTCTTTATTTAGATATCACATATGGAAAGATTTACACATGGTCACTCGAGATGTGACAAATAGATAGACTAGAATATAATTAGTACTCCCTCAACAATAGAAATGTGATCTGTAGGTGTCATGCATTGTCCTCCTCTAATGAAAAATATATGTGCATTCCATTGTCAAAAATGAAAAAAAACATATCCAATAATAGATGGAATACATTGTTTATCAAATACATAAAAAATTTTGGTGAAATTTTCATGTTGAATTATATGAAAAACACTCATACAATCTATGCCAGAACATTAAATAACTATGGGCTATATTACTAAGGGATTCCACCTCAAATGTTGATAACCCAATTTCATGTTAATCATGCAAAATACCTAGTCTCCCTTGAGTTTTTCAAACATATAATCTATATATTTATGTAGATATTAGTTTTTTATTATCACATCGTTTACCCTCTTATAATTCATATATATCCTCAACAAACCATTAACTATCCTAGTGAATCAAACTAGAGAACCCCTAGTGATGTACTGGATTGGATAAATACGTTTCATTCTAAACTCTCCAACAGATATCTATGTTCTTGGAGATTTTTATAATTCATATGATAAAGTTAAATACAAATTATCTACACCACCAACATAAGTTCTTGGGTGAACTCCACCCCACTCTCATAGGAAAATATCAATAAATCTTCCATAAAACAACTAATGACTAATTAGAAACTGGATGGTATATATCATTCCACATTATATAGTCATACAATATGATCCTAGACAACTAGGTCATTATTTCTCCCAACTATTGACATTTAGGACATTGTCATTTTTTCCTATAATTCTCAATCGCCTGTGTTAACCAAAATAATACCATCATGACATGATAGTGATATTTTACATTTGTGATAATAAATATGAAATTGATATGATAAAAACTATTAAATCTTAGGAATGAAATAATAATCATCCATATCATGTAGAAATATATTCAAAATATATTTATTAATACAAAATTTGAGATCACATTCAATGAAATAATGAATTCCCTCCAACTACTTCCCTTGCGGTGTTTCAATGGCCATCACCCCAAACTAGTACTCTAAATAACTCCCAAAACATTAATTGAACTGAAGAACCATAAATAATTGGAATTAGCTATATCAAATAAAATATATTATATTATATAATTAACCATAATCATACAACGAACTTTTTAATGGTCAATATCATGATTATTTTGGGAAATATACTTGGCATGGAGTAACCTGGTCCCACGACCAAATGTACCAGCCTATCCAAATGGGATTTTCAACTCTTGTTTCATTTTTTCACATTCCATGGGGATCATATCCCCTACCATGTCCTATATAGCTAGTATAACTCCATCTATAGGTCTGCATCCGCATTAAAAACCCCATTCCACAATTCATTCTCTTAAAAAAAATCATTACTAGACATCAATTGATAATTAATGTAAAAACTAAATAGATTCCATGTCATTACAAAAAATTTATATTACTATGGAATTTAATGATACAATGTTTTCTTGTTTTAATACATTCATAGTGAGAGAATCACATTAGGTTACTATATTGAAGTGACTAACCACTACCCTTGATATTATTCCCACTTCTGGCATGAAATAAATTCTCAAAGCTACAATTCAAACATCTAAAAAATCCACTGTAGGTTCTCATATATGAAACTTCATGTCCATTAATTGTGGCCTCATTCAATATTCCCTTGGAGATGAGGAAATGATACACAATATCATAGATAGTAGTCAAATGGAATAAATTAAACTATGATATGAACATATATCTATTTTCATCATATAATAATTTTTATCTAGACATGTCATCCACTTATAGGTTTAGGGAAGAATGATATTGATCTCGAAGTGAAATGTTATCTTAATATATCACCTATATGAGTCATTTCTCAATGAGCATGATCACCCTTTCCTTGTATTTCATCACTGTCTCTATTAAGAAAAACTATGAGTATCTCATATAAAAGTCCTTCTAGGTAATATAGACATAGTCTTTCACATGGATCATTATTTACCACCATTAAATGACCAATCTGTTGTGAATATAAGTGAAAAATTTCACTATCATTTATAGGAGAGTCTAACAATAGTAAAATATGATTCATATCGATTCCACCTAGAACTCAACTACTTGGGGGGAAACTATCTCCTTCAATGATCAATGGGTGTTATAGATAAGACTCTTTTGTATGTTTAAACATTATTGGTGTCGGTCCTGATGGTTCCCTCTACATATACTACCTAACTAATAATAATATAGCATAGATATGGTTAGTTGATAAATTACCTTGAGTCAATGGAGGATCTAGTCTAAATATTTGATGGGCATGATTATGTACACTCTTCTTTTACTCTTCCATAATTATTCTTGGATTCATTACTACAAAATTCCAAATACACAAAATTTTACCAGAAAATAACAATTTATAATATCAAATTGAAGTACATATAATAATAAGTGTAACAATATTTTATTTGCATCCAACAATTTGTCAAATTGTTAGTGAACAACTTTTCCCCCAATTATATTTCAAATTAAAGATGTAATAAAATGTTGTCTCTGTTTGAATATCATGATGCTTATAGATTATTCATTCTTCTATACAGTCCCATGATTAAAATATAACAAATAATGATTCTAAAAAATTTAGTGCATCACTTTACATGAAAATAAGCAAACTATAGAACAAAAAATAAAAAACAGTAATCCTGCGATATTTAAAATTGTCATTCCTCATATGTGGATCAACTAATACCGCATAAGAGTTCAGTACCATGTCCCAAACCACCATATCAACATTATACCTTACTCAAAATGCTAAAAAATAGAATAAATTTATTAATACCACTTTGTAATGGCCCCATCCAAATTGATTAATAAAAAAATTAATTGTGATGCATCATGACATAACGAGCACCTCTCTGTATAGAAATGAAATAAAATTAGTGTAAGGGTCAAAAAGATATTATGAGCAGACTATACCCTCCGATTATAGTAGAAATAAAAATAACAATCATAAAAATTTAATCTATCACATATCATCACAACATACATCATGACAAGTTTAAAATAATCCAAAACATTTACCCATGATGAAAAAAATAAAATTTTCAAACTGTATATATAAAAAATCCATAAATAATACCAAATAAAAAAAATTAATCAAAACTACATTATGAGTAAATTCCTTATCTATATATATCTACATCACTATCGATATACCACATCACTCATAAATTATATGGTGATTTATCATATCCTGACACATAACAATGATGTATTATTTTGTAAAAATGATTTCCTAAGATAGTTGATAGTTGAAATTATTATCCCATGAAAAATGGTGCTTACAGAATAAATAGTCTATGTGAAATTATACATGATGTGTACTTAAATAAAAAGTATGTGATATATTAATAATATAATAAATTTACTATCAACCCCTGGAACCAAAGTGGAACACTCAGTGATCCATACCTACATTGGATTTTGTTAGATAGTTATGTCCACAATACCATAAGAATATATATAGAAATATATGGTCACACTAGATTCAAGGAATAAATATCCAAGGTACCCCTACTATATATAATAATAATTATAATGTGAAATCCCATATCCAATGAAACATTTCCAAGGTCCCCCGACTATATGTAGTTATAATATATAATGTACGATCCATGGAAACATGTCCACGATCTCCCAACTATATATATTAATAATGAAAGGGACATTGGATCTAAGGAAAATATCCAAGGTCCCCATACTATATATATTAATTCAAAATACATGATCCAATTAAATGTATAACTTTCATCTATATAATAATAATAATCATATGACCAATTTGATAAACACAATTACATTATTTCATCAGTTTTTATTCCATTAAATTTTATAAACCCTAAAATTATCAATTAATTATTCAATTAGAGGTTATTAATCGGTATTTTAATTAAATTAACATGATTATTGGATAAAACTTATATATATTATGAAACCCTTATATAATTAGTTGATGCAATGAATGTCATAGAGTCCCAAATTTAATTCTTTCTTTATTTTCCCTGGATGAACCACAATAAATGGTGGTCTATGTCTTTGTATTCACAATAAAACAATAAAATTTAGCCCATGGAGAGATCTAACTAGTAAAATTCAGGGAGAAAATACAATTATTAATTATAGAAGGATTATCACATATTATGTTGATTTTAACAGATATCATTTACAGATAGAAAAAAATCAAAATAATAGGGGATAGATCTATACAACAAACATTAAGACTAAAAGGTCCAAATTTAAAATGATCAAATATCAAACCACGGTCATTTTTCTAATATATGAAAATCAACCACACTTTCATTAGATTATCATTATATAATGATGAGAGAAAAATATTTTGTTATTTAAAAAATATATAAGCTTAGACATTATAGTAAGAATAAATAATGAAAAAAACATCAAACCAGCAATAATTGAGAGAGATAAAAGTCCAAATAAACCAAAAAGAGTCCAAAAATTCATGATGGTCATAGTTAGAGGAGTTTCAATAGAGATGAAAATAAATAGACTCTTTGAGATAAATTATTATTATCCCAAATAGAATCCAATGAATAAACCTATAAGATCATAAGTGAGTTCTCACCATCTAACTGATAGATCTAGAGCCTGCTGGTGATGGCTCACAGATAGGTCAATTAGCCCAAAAGAGTTATATGGATATTGAATATTTTGATGTTTGGATAGTAGAGACTCATCGGCAGATGGATTACTATTGAAGCTACATTCTAATATTAGTGTTAGGTAATTTCTTAAATTTTGATCCATAGTCCCTGTAAACACTCATAAATGCTTTAATATTATTAAAATAATTGGATATATGTATATATTAAGAGGTACAACAAAATATTATTTATAAATTCACCCAAAATAATGTTATAGGTTTCACATTTACCCCATCATATTAATTCATTTCCCTAAGCTACCCTATCTTGAATCTCGGATCATCATCGACAGGTAACTCGAGCTTTTGGGCCCATATATCATACTATTATTACAACACCTACAGATATAAAATAAGGAAAAAATTATTTGATAGTGGGTATGAAATGAAACACCATTTTTAGAAGAGAATATAACACCAAAACATATTGTGATATATTTCATTAAATTCAATCTATTCAATAACTTGTGATACCCATATCATCCAGAAAAATTGATATATGACACTCCTATAAAGTATTAATATTAAAACATGACCTTTATATATGAGAAATAATGATTTTAGGTATGGATAGTAATAAATAAATTACTATAATTAAATTGTTTATATAGGTATAAAATAAAATAAAGGGATTTATATTTTTTATAATAAACTAATAACCATTTAAATGTGAATGAAATATTTTCTGAAAAACAATATTTTCCCAAATGTTAGATTTTTCAATCATTACGTCCATAAATTAAAATTATTTTCTTAAAAATTTTATAAAACAATATTATAAAATAAACATATTTTTAGAAATATAAATTTTAAAATTATATTGTTTTGAATTTTTTATAATTTTTTGAATAGAATAATGTTTTGATAAATTGTGAAAAATAATATTTTTTGAAACCCACCTTTTTCATTAACATACATAAAAAGGTTAAATTATCATTAAAATTGGGGTTAAATAAAGTCATGCTCTATTATACCAAAATTTTCTTAATTTGTGACATTGTAATCAATTTCATATTAACTGTTTATATTAAAACATTTTATACTTATGAGATTTTTTATTTGGAAAACATCACTTAGATCACGCCAATAGATAAATTCTAAATTTAATTAACACACTTATACATATTGAACATTAAACAATGAATATATATATATATATATATATCTGAAATTATAATAATTAATATTATATTTCATTTTCATGAAAATTTTTAATAGTTATGAACAATGAATATAGGAAAATTTAATTTTTGTAGTTAAGGTAAAAATGGGTGTACTAGTGGTTAAAATATGATGAGAAGGGTTAAAACGAACAAAAAACAAGTCCAAAGACAATCCTACATTCATAGTTCTACTTTTTAACCACCATTGTTCATTAATGGACCATTTTGAAATGATTTTGAATGATAAAAACAAGGGTATGTCTTTATATTTTTTAATTATTAAAGGAAAATCACTCTAATCCCATTAGCACACATTAAAAACCTGTTTTTTAGTGAATACTAGAAAAAATACAATTCATATTCTTATCCACACATCTTGTATTTCTTTTTAATATGAAATCAATCATAGGATGGATTGTCGTATAAACCTTAATGATTTCACTTAAAAGATATAAAATTATTAACATGCATATTTGTTTTTTTCATAATTAATATCATTATAATTTTATAATTAATTATAATATAGAAAAACATTATCAACCATATTCTTATATGTTTTTAGATAATTTAATATCATATATCACTCTCCACTTCCATAAAATGGATAATGAAATAGTTGATTGTGTCAATGGCTGAATACTGCCTTGTGAATAGATGTAATTAATTTTCCATCACAACATTTTATGGATGGATATATTCAGTAATTTTTCATATTTATATCATGATGATGAAATTGGTATACTAAAATATCTATTACATCACATCTACCTTCTTTATTCACATTTAATAGGAGATATGCTAATGTTACCAGTGTGAACAATAGACTACTACAACGTGAAGCTATACATTCTTTTTTTATTGTGATTTATATAGAAGGCATTAAGGATAGATTTATTAAATATAAGTAATGTTTATGATATAAAAATAACTTTTCAAATATAATATCACATCTAACTTCTGACAATCCCGTCAGTTGGAAAACAATAATGTTACTCGTGAGTTTGTGTTGATTATTGCATGCACGTAGCGATGTGAATTTTTTTTCATTTTATATTTACATGGATGGTAATACGGATGTATTTGTTAATTATTAATGACATTTTTTAAAAAATAATATCTCTATAATGGTGGTTTAATATTTATATTCATTTCATTCAATTGGTAGTGAAAAATGGAAACAAAATTCATGCATACATATGGAATATCATCTTCAGGAATATTGTTTTCTATTTTATATTTATAACTGTTAATTATTAATATAAATACATATATAATTAATTAAAATTTTATTTATAACATGTATTACATTATCAAGATTATGAATCAATGATCAATGTAAATGTGAAAAAATCTTTGAACAAAAGACACATGAAAAAACGAAACAATTATCACCTTAACTAATGTTTTTAACAATGAATTGATAATAAATGTGTGATAAAATACTAAAATTAAATCATATTTGCTATGATATATATGATTATGACAGTTTAATATCTATATAAAAAACATATATTAATTGTACTAGAGGTTCATATAGATACAATGGTGTCAAACTTAAGGAAATGGTTTATCATCTAACTATTACTTTTGTGAGACATACAACTTATTCACCACTTATTACTATCTATGATGTATATAGTAAAAAAATTTATATTTTATATAAATAATATATTTATATTAATGTTATTTAATTTTTCATTTTTTTCATTTAATAGGGCCTATTATTACAATGATACAATGATGAGAAGGGTGGATTTCACGATCTCATCATTATTCAAGATTGTATATGTTTAAACCTCCCTTGAGAGAATTAATTGATAATTATTACTCTCAAAATATTTTATTCCATTCTAGTTAATAGAACAATTTTTTCAATTTAAAGTGTATTTTTATCACTATTTGGTACTCAAATTTTTTGAAAAATGTTTTTAATAAAATTCAACTTTATTTCTATCTCCCATAAAAAAATACATTTTTCCAAAATTTTTATTTATATTAAAGTTTCAAAAAATGATACTATCTTTCCAAATAACATATATTTATGAAATATTAACCATTTTAATTTGTTTTTTTATATTCATGTTCATTTTATTTTCTAAATAAGGATTGTTTTTCTTTATAAAAAAGTGAAGGGAATCTTTATTTTGTCGCGTACAACATCTATAGAATTTCATTAGATAATTAATACTCAATGATTTCTAGAATAATTTATATTATTATAATGATAGTTTAAAATTTAATTATGTTCAAAATATTTTCTAAATTTTTAATCTTAAAATTATTTTCAACGTGAAAATTATTTTTCCTCAAGAAATGTTTTTTTGGAATTGGTGTGTCATTTCTTATCAAAAATGAAATAGACCTTTATTTAATAGTTGATTCGCTGGGTATTTTTTCTATTTATTCCATAATTATTAATTATTTGGATGTTATATGATCATTTTTGTAGGGGATGCATAATTTGTTTACCATTAAATATATTACTATTGGTGGTTTGTGATTATATTTATTGACTGGGGTATGTATTAACATTTTACATCTTTTTTCATAAATATGAATGTTTATGTTGGTTATGTTTTTAACAATTCCAATGAGAATTTAATTATATTTAATCATTAAATGGTGGTTCTTAGATTATTTATCCCCTCGATGGATTGAAATGCATCATGAAACAAATCAATTGTCTTAATTACATGGGTTTCTACCAATTTTTTTAAAATATTCTTAAATTCCATGGTTTAATGTTATAGTTGATTTAAATGATAATTTTCATATTTTGAGATATGTTATTTTTAGTCATTTCTTTATTAGATTAGTCATAATATCAATAGAAATGTTTCATGGTTATGTGATTATTTATATGGATTTATTTTATCATAATTTATTAATACCATATTATGTTCATGTTTTGGTTTAAATGGTAATTGTTTCATTTATTTACATTTACATATTTATTATTCTATTTTATTCATGATAGGTTACATTTTATTCATTCCCTTATTGATAACCTGAGATCACCCCATTCTTATGTTTCATTTTCCCGATGATCAAACAATGTTATTTTGATCGATATGGTTGGATAATCTTTGAGGAATAATGGTTCCACAATGAAAAAATCATTGTGTATTTTTTGATTTAAATTTTAATTTGAATTCTATGAATGTAATTATTTTACCTAGAATTCTGAATAATTTTTTCCTTGGGATGTGATTCACTATACCATATCCAAATAAAATAATGTAACCATTAGCTCTGAGATATATGTGTTGGGGCCATTATAGTTTGTATCAGATGAAGTTTAATTTAAACCTTAAGAACTAGAATTTGGAAAATATAGATTACGGAAGATGACCCTATGATAGAAATTTTCAAAAATGTTGAAGAACATCTTGTGGTTTTGGTACAGTTGATATTATGTTACTTTTTATATAAATTAATCCTTTCCTAGATTCTATAATTTTATGTGGTTCAAGAACTAATGTTGATAGGTGTAATAGCTATGAATATGTCAATTCTTTTAATAGAGCATGAACTAATACACAACATGGAATGAGTTGTGTAATCCATTACAAACATTCCACCTTTCTCAAGTTGAATGAACTCCCTAACCACATCCACCCTCAATGTCCTAGGAAATAAATACTCAAATAATCTACTATGTATGTACTTCCATGTCATGAAGAAATTATTTTACTCTTACAAATATTTGTCCCATTATTATTTCAGGGATACTAATATAAGATAAGATGAAATATTCACTCACCTCTCTCACTGAGTCTCTAGATAGTGTATGATTCTTCACATCAAATCATCATATAAATATGATTTTTGGATTTATACATGTCCTGTAAAGATCAATGAGTATTTTATTTTAGACTCATTATAATTATTAAACATCATTGTTTCCTCTCGTAAGGTCTCTCTCTATCAATTCATAACTCAAAAAAATCTACCACATAGATAGTCATCTACAATATTCCCCAATGTAATTGGGAGTTCTAATATAATAGTTAAATGGGCATGCTAATTTCCACCACTATCATAGTACCATAATTTTTCATAGATTCGTCTCTCTACCGTTTCATACTATTTCATTTTACTATATAAAATGAATTTAGAACATCAAATTTAATGAAATACCATAAAAATGGAAATATATTTCAATGTACATCCCTCAACATTTCATGTCATATAAGAATAAATATTTACCTACTTAATTTCACTAATTTAACATTTAATTTAGTGTAGTAACTATGTAATGATCATTATTCATGTACATTGATCCCCAAGCCATATTTTTCCGTGAAGAAATATATCATAAATAATGAATCCAAAAATTCAAGTTCATCACTCATGTTTAAAACAATTCAAGAATAAAATCAAAAATCAGAATCCAAAATCATTCCCCTCATAACATCAACATTCTTCATATGTGGGTTATCTACTCCAATGTATGAGTTTCATATCATGTCCTTACAACATCATATCCTATTTCTACATTACCTGAATAGTAAATCAAAAGAGAACGTTATTAAGATACGTCATTTTTGGTGTACTTATACCTATTCATTCAAAATTAATTGAATTCATTCACCACTGTAAGAACCCGAATAATTGTTTCAGGTACGTTGTTCCTTTTTCTGGAGTTTTTAAGAAAAATGGAGTTTCTGGAAAATTTTGAAGTACACGCCGTGTACTCTTATCCGACTCGAAGCCGTGTGCTGGTCGTGGCCGGGCCACACACACGGTGTGTAGGGGTGACGTGGAGGCTGATTTTGGTCGAGTACGGAAAGACCTAGTACACACCATGTACTCTAAAAGTAGACACTGTGTACTTTCTTTTTTTCATTCAACGGAATAGGGTCGTTCCTGATGAACAAAATCATCTTTTTCTAGGTCCCTTTTGTCTGAGAGCGTCAAGGATCTGCGAATCTTCGATGATATCCCTCCTCTTCGTCTATTCTCTGATTTGAGCATGATCGATTGCATTGGAATCGCAGCGATGAGTTTGTTCTTCTGTTTAATCCTTGTTCCAAGGTTCTTCAACGTTTTCAAGTTATCATGGGTTGATATTTTTGTGTATTTTCTTAGATCTATGCCGATTTGAGGAGAATCAGGCATCGTGGTTCATGTTTATCTATCCCCTAGCATCAAGGTAGGTGGTTTGTGCCTTCTTGTATAAAGTGTTTGAATATTTATGCAATTTCTCCAATTCCCTTGAACATGAATTGTGCATTTTCCTATTTTTCAATTGATTTCTTGTCTGCATTCTTGATTGCTATAGTAGAGGTTTAACCTTGTGAATAGAGTAGTTGTGTAGTACATTGGATGTTTTCCGTACTTGTTTTTCCTGTTAGGCATTGTGTCGGTTTCCATGCCTAGTTGTTGGATAGTGGAACTATATTGTTGTTTTACTACTGAGCATTATTATGATAGACAAGTAGTTCATGAGGTTTAGTTGGGTGATACACGCACGCTGAGCATGTTATTATCACATAGGACTGTGATAACCTAGTGTAGTAGACCATTGGGAGAATAGACATAAGGGATTCTCCAGAGTGTCTTTTAATACGATGCGACACCACATAGGGAATTGACGATGAGTGCTTCCTCAGATAGTCTGTAGTTCCTAGAGGTGGGGCACAGTGGGAATGATATGTTTAGTGCTTCCACAGAGATCCTTTAGTACGATATGAGACTATAGGGGGAATTGACGGCATGTGATTCATCAGAGAGTCTACTCTTAGCAGAACCGGAGGGGTGAGACTGTGTGTGCCTCCTAGAGGGTTGCTAGTACGTGTAGGTTGAACCATAAGGGATAGGATGTGAGAGATACTCAGAGGGTTAAATGTTTTCTACTTGTTGTTGGTTTTTTACTTGTGTACATTATATGCTATAATTTTGGATTGTAGCTGCTGTGTGCTTTTCTGTTTTCTTCTTTATGCACATTTACTTTCCTTTTATTCATTGACTATTTACAAGAGATCATTGAGTGATTGCCTACTGGGATTTTATCTCACACACTATTTGGGTCATGATTTTGGCCCCAAGAAGACTTTGTTGTTGCAGGTATAGATAAGGGCAATCACCCTTTTACTTAAGATTCTTGATTGCACTGGAGTTGGAGAGCATAGGACTGAGCCGTGGCTTGCGATGCTGAGGAGTTTGCTTTGTTTTAATTTGCACATTTTTTTCATAGTACTTTAGAAAATTGGGTTTTTTACTGATTTCCATATGCATATGTACCATGTGGAATCATTATTGTTTTATACATTGCTTTTGCTGTTCAGTTCAGTTGTTGTATGCTGTTTATTATTTCTATTATTGTGCCTTATAGTTCTTCCGCAGTATACTTTACCGAATGGGGGCATAGTTTCCCCCCGACTCACCAAGGCCCTCACTACTAGTCGGTAGCCTCTGGCATTTGGGGAAATGTGGTTGAGGTCATGTGGCGAACTGGGTACAGGGCACCAGTGGAGGGGGTCCAGATTCGGGTCGTTACAAAGTGGTATCGGGGGAGTTCTTTTCTATTGCATTAGTGTTTGGAGACTTTAGCCTGGGGTATGATGGATTTGGTACTTGGTATAAAGCTATACTCAGGAGTAGCTAACTCATGTACAGGGAAAAGCCATACTACCTCGTTAATTGCAGTTTGTTGGTTTTGAGATTTTACGGTTGATATGATTTCACCTAGAGTGATTCACATGCTTTGTGTAATTAATTCATTGACAATTGCGGTTCTTTTTCTATTGAAACCCAATGCGATGAGGGTATACCATCTCATAAATCATATAGGAACTTGTAGAAATCACATTCCATGCATTATTTCCATGACTCTTACAGTGCATTAGCGATTGCATGTTGTTGTGATAGACTTTGTGTAGATTATGCATGCTGTTGTGATAGATGCTTGATAGAATCTCTGCTGCCTTTTTAGAGTATTTTTTTCATACCTTGCTTAAATGAATGCCATGTTTTGATTCTCAGGGAGTATGGGCCCTCACGAAATAGAATATGGCACTTCTTTGACTTTTTTTATGTGTTTTCGGGGCTTCTGTGAAGTTTCTGAGCTACTGCCCAGAAAAACCAAAAATACATGGTGTGTACTTTTGACTACACGCCGTGTAGTTTTTTGGCCGTGTCACTGACCGTGTGAGCATGAGCATTCTATTTTGGATGTAACATCAGGAAAACATAGTGTATTATTTGGACACGCATTGTAGTTCGGAGCCGTGTACCAGGTCATGTCACAAACAACACGGGTCTAGGAAGCACAAGTAGAACACATTGTGCTGTAAAGGAACATACTGTGTAGTCCCGTCAAAGTACCAAGTCGTGCCATACACAACACGGGTCAGATTCACCTTCCCTTACACACGCCATGTTGTTTTCGGAACACGCCGTGTAGTCTTTTTCAGGTACTCGGTCGTGTCACGAACAACACGGGATGGTGTCACCTTCAAAAAACACATCGTGTTTCTTCATAACAAACCGTGTAAGGTCCAGACATGTAGACGGCCGTGTGTTTATTAACATGGGACGCCAAACCCTTGTCTAGTACATGCCATGTTTGTGAAGAACACGTCGTGTAGTCTCTAGTTAAGTCGGACCGTGTGGGTTATCCATGTAAAGAGACTCGGGTAGGGGAATAGTTTTGAAGTACACACTGTGTGTGGGGTCAACACGCAGTGTACTTTGAGGTTCTATAAAACCTGGAGGGCAGGGGTACACACCCATGTCAGTGGCATAAGAAGACACATCATGTAGTTATTATAGAATTCATGTAGTCGTGTTTTGTAAACTCATGTTTTTTCCTTCCCCTGTCCCGGTTTTGTACTCTTGTGTTTCCTATCCTTATTTTACTAATCGAAGTTGTGCTTTTGATCATTCAGAGCTATGCCTCAGATATGTCCTCTGGTTGTACGTCTGTCATCAGGTAGTGATCAGAAGCCAGGTATGGTCGATTATGGACTTCCTACCGATCCTCCAGTCAGACCAGCCTTGGTACCAGCTATCATACCAGTTGCAGGCACTGATGTGCAGTTCATGTATTCTTTTCTGAGGATGATGTAGACCTTCCCGATATCACCACCTCCTTCCATGACTATGTTAGAATTAACTCAGGTTTTCTAGTAGCAACATCCTCCTACTTTCTCAGGGGAAGGAGGACTACAGGCTGCAGAGTCCTGGCTGGAAGCCATTTTGACTATCTTTGAGCATTTGGAGGCACCTCCAGAGAGGCGGGTCAAGCTCACTACCTACATGCTCCGAGACTTTTCCAAGAGGTGGTGGGACGTGATCTCACATGAGGGTCATAAACATGTTATGTCTTGGGAGGAGTTCAAGAATGTGTTCTACGGCTACTTCTTCTCGGAGACCCTGAGGGCCGATCGAGCCTGGGAGTTCATGAGCTTCGAGCAGGGCACTCTTTCTGTCATGGAATATTCCTCTCGTTTCATCGATCTGCATCATTTCACACCCCTCCGGGATGTTAGTGGGGTTTTCTTAGCAAAGATGTTAGAGGATGGTCTCAATCGGGAGATCCACTCACAGGTGAATATCTTCTAGTTGACTTTCATCACTTTCATTGTCAACCAGGCACTGATTGTGGAGCGTATTTAGAGAGACTCAAGAGCTGCGAGCCAAGGAGGTTCTGCATAGAGAGCTAGTTTCCCTCTAGATGACAGCAAGAAGATCCATATAGAGTCTACACATGGTGATCCGAGGATACAAGATGCATCGTAAGGAAGACAGGTGGTATGCTACCAGTGTGGCCGGTCATGGCACATGAGGCCGCAGTTCCAGTGAGACCCCCTGGAGTACTGATCTTGTAGAAAGATGGGTCACCATCAGTATTTCTTCTAGGTTTTCTCACCATCGGCTGGTGACCGGGGTTCTTCCATGACTCCTCGTTCTGGAGCAGCACCACCAGTTTCTCATCAGTCAGGGAACTGGAGTTCTTTCGGCAGTTCGGGCCAAGGTGGAGGTCGAGGCCATAGCATTCAGCCACCAGTCCCTCAGCACTAGCAAGGTGGATCAGCTCAGAGTGGTCATCTAGGGGGTAGTTCCGCTGTGCAGGCTAGTATTTCGCCGTAGAGTAGACCTATCAAGAGCAGGATCTGGACCCTTCTATAGTTCGAGGTACGATTTTAGTAGCCTCAGTTTTATTTTCAGCTCTTTTCGATACAGGTGCTACGGAAAGCTTTATATATGTTGTTGTCATGGAGAGCCTTGGGGTCTGCATCTTTTCTTCTGCCCACTCAATGACACTAGTCACCCCTTTGGGGATAAGTACATATAGTGTACTCTAGTGTAGAGAGTGGCCTCTCGAGGATGCAGGGTATCGTTTCTTATGGGATCTCTGTGTACTAGAGATTACAGGCTATGATGTCATCCTCGGGAAGGACTGGTTGGTTCCCGTCTAGGCAGTCGATGACTGTTATCACCCCAGAGTGAGTTTTGTTTCCCCAGAGGGTGAATATTTTCCACATAGAGTTGAATGGGATGTTCAGGCAAGTCGAGCAAGACTCGAGCATCATGGGCTAGGAAGGGTGATAACCCAGATTTCTATTCTTTATCTAGATGACCAGGGGACTTTGCAGTTGGACTTTCCTCCAGTGGTGGATCAATTCAGGGATGTCTTTCCAGAGGTCTCTTCAGGTTTTCCTCTGGAGCGTGAGGTATACATTTCTATTGATCACATTCCAGGATCAGCACCGATGTTCATTCCTCCTTATAGGATGGCCACACCTGAGTCGTAGGAGCTCAAGAAGCAGTTGGAGGAGTTTTAAGCAAATGGTTTCATCCAACCCAGTACTTCTCCTTGGGGTTTTCCTATCTTGTTTTCAAAGAATGTAGATGGTACCCTTCAGCTTTTTGAGGATTATCGAAAGCTAAACCAGTTGATGGTCTAAAATCGATATCCCGTGCTGAGGATCGACGACCAATTTGATCAGCTTCAAGGAGCACGAGTGTTCTCAATGATCGACTTGAGGTACGGTTGTCATCAGTTGTGAGTTAGACCATCAGATATACCTCTAACATCCTTCAAGAGAAGGTATGGTCTATAGGAGTATACAGGTTTTCCGTTCGGTCTCACAAATGGGCATGTAGTCTTCATGGAAATGATGAACCAATTGTTCCATCATTACTTGTATTCCATCTTCATGGTCTTCGTGGATGATATCTTCGTTTACTCTCACACTCTATATGTCAATGTCACACATCTTTAGATCGTTCTGAGTACACTGATAGAGCATCGACGTTATGCTAAATTCTCGACATGCCACTTCTAGATGGATTAGATACACTTTTTTTGGTCACGTCATCTCAGAGGCAGAAGAATCTATGGACCCAGAGGAGTGAGAGCATTAGTTTACTAGGAGAAACTGAATAACTTTTTTGAGGTACAGAGTTTCCTAGGGCTGGCAGGATACTACAGATGCATCATTCATGACTTTTCTTGCCTAGAAGAACCTTTGACAGGTCTGACCAAGATGGGGGAAAAGATCTTATTGTTAGATTCTTCTGAGTCAGACTTTCAGAAGATGAAGTGAAGGATGATGTCGGCACTGATACTAGACTTTCCAGATCCAAGAAAGATCTATATAGTCTATTGTGATGCTTTAGGATTCGGTCTAGGAGTTGTTCTTATATAGGGATATGGGGTCGTTGCGTACGGGTCTCGGTAGTTGAGGCCACATGAGAGGAACTACCCTACGCACGATCTAGTGTTGGTAGCTGTTGTTCATGCCTTATACTATTGGAGAGACTATCTTCTGGGAGAGCAATTTATGGTATTTACTGACCACAAGAGTCTCAAGTATATCATCACTCGGCGTGATCTAAATATGAGACAGCGCAGGTGGGTCGAGTATCTTCAGTCGTTTGATTTCGAGATTACCTATACTCCGGGAAAGGGGAACGCAGTGGCAGATGCGTTGAGCTAGAGAACTCAGATTTAGGCACTTCAGGAGGCCAGCATTGAATGGTAGCTTATGGCTATGTTCTCTGAAATGCATCTGAAGGTGAATGACAGACAAGGACATACATTCCTATCTTCTATAGCTGTTACCTCTACACTACTTGATCAGGTACGAATAAGGAAGTTATCAGACTCAGAATGCTTAGTCCTGCAGAAGTGTGTGTCAGGAGAGGACCCTCTTCCAGGATTGACATTGGGCGAGGATGAGATCATGCGTTTCAAGGGATGCGTATGGGTGCCGGAAGACATACGTGAGGATCTGCTGTGGAATTTTCATTCCTTAGTTTGGTCAGATCATGCTGGCATCTACAAGATGTATCGGGATCTTCATCGCCAGTACTAGTGGCCTAGTATGAATAAAGATGTTGTTGGTTTCATCTTGTGGTTTCCTACATGTCAGCAGGTGAAGGCGGAGCACCAGCGACCAACATGTCATTTACAGTAGTTACCCATTCTAGAGTAGAAGTGGAATGATGTTGCGATGGGCGTCGTGACCGTGTTTCTGATGTCGCCTTGAAAGGACGATGCTATTTGGGTTTTCATCAACGGGCTCACGAAGGTTTCTCACTTCTTGCTGATCAGGAAGACCATCAGTGTCGATGATATGGGACGAATTTACATCAAAGATATCATTCGTATGCATGGAGTTCCATGCTCTATTGATTCCGATAGGGATGCACGAATTAATTATCGGTTCTGGCAGGGACTTCAGAAGGATTTGGGTACCCAGGTACTTCTGAGTATGGCATACCATCCCCAGACTGAGGGCCATTCCAATAGTACGGTCCAGGTGCTTGAGGATATGCTCAAAGATTTCACCCTAGACTTTGGCGGTTCTTGGGAGAAGCATATCCAACTTGTGGAGTTCACCTATAACAATAGTTTTCAAGTGACTATTCATATGTAACCATATGAGGCTCAGTACGGTAGGCGATGTCAATCAACCTTATGCTAGCTGGAGGCAGGAGTGGCATCTTTGTTAGGACCTCGTTTTGTTCAGGAGGTCTCAGAGCATATAGAGTTGATTCGGAAGAAGATGGCTACAACATAGTCTCGGCAGAAGTCTTATGTTGATCAGTGGAGATGAACTTTGGAGTTCGAGGTCGGGGATCAGGTATTCCTACATGCCACATCGAGGTTGGGACACAAGAGGATTCATAGATTGGGTATGATTTTACCGTGGTACGTCAGGCTGTTTGAGGTTTTGCAGAGAGTTGGGCCGGTTGCCTATCGGTTGCAGCTACCTCAAACGTATCAGGCCATGCACAACGTCTTCCACGTCTCTCAGCTCCGACATTAATTTTCATACGCGTCTCATGTCCTTATGCCCGTGAAAGTTGATCTCACGGTGGATGCATCGTTTGAAGAGCATCCTATCTGGATTTTCGATCATAGTACGAAGGTTCTCCACAGGCAGTCTATCCCTCTTGTACGGGTGTTATGGAAACATGGGCGAGTACAGGATGAGACCTGGGAGAGGGAGGTCGATGTTTGATCACAGTGGCTGGTGTTGTTCGGGGTTTCTTCTTCTATGACTCGCTAGGGAAATTCAGGGAAAAATTTCATTACTGGGGGAAGTTTGTAAGAACCCGGATCTTCATTTCAGGTACGCTATTCCTTTTTCTGTAGTATTTAATAAAGAAATGATGTTTATAGAAAATATTGAAGTAGATTCCATGTGCTTTTTGAGTACACGTTGTGTAATCTTCTCCGGTTCGAACCTGTGTGTTGGTCGTGCCCGGGTCACACACACGGTGTGTAGGGGTAACGTGGAGGCCAATTTTGGTGGAGTACGGAAAGACATAGTACGCACGGTGTAATTACTTTTTTTCATTAAAAGGACCGAGGTCATGCCTGACACACATAAGCATCTTCTTCTAGGTCCTATTCGTCCAAGACCGCTAAGGATCTGCGAATCTTCGACAATCTCCCGCCTCTTCATCTGTTCTCTGATTCTAGCACAGTCGATTGCGTTGGAATCGCCGTGGTGAGTTCTTTCATCTGATTTATCCATTTTCCATGGTTCTTTTTCATGTTCAATTTATCGTGGGTTGAGTGTTTTGTGTGTTTTCGTAGATCTACGCCAATCTGAGGAGAATCTGGCATCATGGTTCTAGTATATCGCTCCCCTAGAATCAAGGTAGGTAGTTGTGCCTTTCTGTATAATGTCTTTGAATATTTGCTCAATTTCTCCAATTCCCTTAAATGGTAATAGTGCATTTTCCTATTCTTCCCTTGATTTCTTTTCTGCTTGCTTGATTTATATATTAGATGTTTACCCTTGTGAATAGAGTAGTTTTGTTGTACTCTAGATGTTTTCCGTAATTGTTTTGCATGTTAGGCATTATGCCAGTTTCCATTCCTAGTTGTATGATAGTGGAATTGTTGTGTTGTTTTACTACTGAGCATTATAATGATATCTATGTAGTTATCAAGGTTTACTTGGGTGATACACGTGCGCTAAGCATGTTATTTTCACACAAGACTGTGAGAACCTAGTGAAGTAGACCATAAAGATAAATGACGTAAGGGCTTCTCGAGAGTGTCTTTTAACACGATGCGAGACCATAGGGGGAATTCACGATGATTGCTTCCTCAGAGAGTCTATAGTTCCTCGACGTGGGTCATAGGGGGAATGAGACATTTATTGATTCCCCAAATAGTGTTTAGTACGATATGAGACTATAGGTGGAATTGACGGTGAGTTCTTCCTTAGAGAGTCTACTCTTAGCTGAACCAAAGGGGTGAGACTGTGTGTGCCTCCTAGAGGGTTGATACTACTTGAAGGTTGAACATTTGGGGTTAGGCTGTGAGAGATACCCCGAGGGTTACATATTTTCTACTTGTTGATAGTTTTTTACTTATGTAATTAATTATGCTAGAATTGTGGACTGTAGGTATTGTGTGCTTTTCTGTTTACTACTTTCCGAACTTTTACTTGTCTTGTATTCATTGACTGTTAGACAAAGATCTTTGGGTGATTACCTACTGGGATTCTATCTCACACCCTATTTGGGCTATGCTTTTGTGCTCAAGTAGTCTTTGTTGTTTCATGTATATATAAGGGAAATATCTCTTCTACTTCACGTTCTTGATTGCACTGGATTTGGAGAGCGTGGGACCGAGCCGTGGCTTGTGATGATGAGGAGTTTTCTTTGTTTTCTATTTCACATTGTTTTTTAGTTGAACTTCAGCACGTTGGTTTGTTTACTTCTTTCTATAAACATATGTACCATGCTGCATCATTATTGTTTTATACATTGCTTCCGCTGTTCAATTCAGTTTTTGTATGCTGTTTATTATTTCTGTTATTGTGACTTGTTGTTCTTCCGCTGTATACTTTACCGAATGAGGGCATAGTTTCCCCACTGACTCAGCGTGGCCCTCACTGCTAATCAGTAGCCTCTGGGGTTTGTTGAAACACTCATAAGGTCATATGGCGAACCGGGTTCGGGGAACCAGTGGAGGTGTTCCAAATTCAGGTCTATAAAAACACATTGCCTCAGTCACACATCCTAATAATCTATATCCTTCCAATTAGTTGTGCGATTCAATAGGATATCATTGTGTAAATATAATATCTGGATAGAGTTCCAATAAAAATAAAAATCATTCAAATATTATCCATAATATATCACCACAAAAATAAATCAGGAAAAGTTCCATATAATTTTAAATCTATAGTTATACTAAATCAAAAGGAATAAAATATTTTATAAATATAAATATTAAAATAAATATAAATACAAAAATCCATATTATTAAGTTTATGAGTATATTCCTAATCCCAAAATCCATGAAAAATTCATGTCATACCATATCACCCACAATTCATAATGGCCTTTCCCTAATCCAAACATAAAACCATGATTTCTACTCCAAAATCACCGATCTCCCAAGTCGTGAGTGAGTACCACTCATTAACACACCTCCACCAATGTATCAATTATATCATTTATATTTAAAAGAATATAATAATGTTAATGTGTGGAAATATAGAGTTAAATGAGAAAACAACAATAAATTTATTGTTAACCCTCTGGTCTAAGACGTATATCCATGTTAACTATATATGCTAACCTAATACTAGATGTCACATTCAATTGTACCATAAACTATTATCATATAATATATGGGAATATTAAAACCATGGAATCTACATGGAATGTCACCTTACTATATAATAATAATAATAATAATAATAATAATAATAAAAATGGGAAATTGGGGATCCAAGGAAACACATCCATGTTCCCACAATAATGTATAATAATAATTTGAATTTCCTATACATGGGATCATGTATAAGGTCCCCCAACTATATATAATAATAATTTTAAATTATTGATCTATGTAATCATGTCCATGGGTACCCAACTATATATAATAAAAAAGGAAAATACACCAAATCTAATAAATATATCTAACATTCCGACTGTTTATTCTAATAAGAGACACCAAATCCAATGAAACAAATATGTGTTCCCCTAAATATATATAATAATAATAACCATATAAACAATTTAATAAACAAATTTCTTTATTACTTTTTTCCATTTACCAATAAATCTCTATTATCCAAGAATTTCATTATTAAACATTAAATTAGAGGTCATAAAAATATATTTTAATTCAATTCAATTGATTAAAGGATAAATCCATGATATATTTAAAAATCCATTAATAATTAGTCATTTCCATAACACTCTTATTGTGACAACATTAATTCCATTTAAATGTTCAGAAGTTGGAATACACTACTTGGTGTCCTAATTCATGGTCTACACATGCTAAAGGACCACTCATGGAATGTGTCACGTACGTAACCTATTTTATGGTTATTTTAAATTTATTTTCCACTCATGATTTGTTTTGGTGGTTTCCAAAGGTTTTATTGAGAGTAGGTGAGTTTTCATGAATTGGGCCAAACTGCGATCCCAATTCCAGATTTAAAAATAAATTTTATTTCATTTATAACTTTTTCAATTTTTAATATTTTTCACTAATTCCAACTCCTAATTGTTCTCCCCTGATATAGTAACCCCACATTTAAATTTGGGGCCTTTATAAATACATATGCATGGGGGATGTTTGTTATTATTTGAGAATTGGGCCAACCCGAAGGCCCATTTTCCAGTTTGAAATTGTTTCATTAATTTATTAAAATAATATTAATTAAAATGGATTTTTCTGTGATTCCACCTTCCTCTCGACCCTAAGAAGTCCAGGCGCGCTCCCATTGCCTTGCCCCCCACATTCGAGATCTATTACATCGTGATTTGGTGCTGACATTCTTGGGGTTTCTAAAATCGGGCAGATTTGAGGAGATAAGTTCATTCCATCATAACTCTTTCAATTCTTACTCTATTCCCCAAATTCCAATTCCTACATTATCTCATAATCCCTGTTCGAACATCCCTTGAATGTTTGGATATTTGTAAATTCATATTCTTGTGGAGTTTAGGTCGTTTTCTTCAAGATTATTTTGGGTAATGTTTCTCTTTTCAATTCTTCTCTTCTCCTTAGGGTATCCACCCTATCTCAAGAGTTTATAGAATGTCCAAAACATAGTGTTAGAACATATGGTCTTATTTGGTATCTATTGGGTCAATTTTTGGTGGTCTAGGTCTGGATTTATATTCCTTGATGTGCGGCGGTGGTGTCGTTGATGGTTCACACCATGTTTTGAGGGTTTCGGCATAAAAGGTAGGTGATTCCATGTGTATTCATTTCTAGATGAGTTAGTTTGCCTGAATTACTTCTTATGAATTTACTAATATTCTGTGTGTTGTGCGGGAAATTTTTATTTTTTATTTGGTAAAGAATCTGTTTTTACAGTTTCATTTTAGTTTAAAAAATTGGGTGTTTTACATGTGCAACCCTTTGGGTATTGTATGGGTGTGTTTTATAACATATGAAATTGGTTTAATAAATCTTGTTTGGGCTGAAAATTATGATTTGGTAGGGTTTTGGTGTGCCATTAGGTTTTAAAGAGGTTTCTTTTAATGGGTTTAAGGTGTAAAGCCTTATTGTACTTCTTGAAAGTGATTTTGAAAACGTGTGCTTTTCATGTGGATATTTTGTGGTATTGATTGAGGTGTTTTTATAACACATGGGGGTAGATTAATAAATGTTTTTGGGAATGAAAATTATGTTTTGGATTTGTATTGGTGTGATTTTGTGCTTGAAAAATTGTTTTGAAATGAGTTTTTTTGTGAAAAGATTTGGTACACTCGTTAGAATTGTTTTATGAAAGTTTTGAATGGTATAATGATTTATGTAAGATGTGAAACCATTTTGGAAAACTGTTTTGGATTGTTTATACTTTCAAATGGACCATTTTAAATTTTAATAGTTCTGTTATGTTATCTGTATCCTCTTGGAAATGATTTATAAAAATGTTTAATGGATTTACTAAAATGTGAAAGAGTTGTGAACGTTATATGGGCTGTTTGTGTGAGTGCGATGTGAAAAGTGGATTTTGTTTATAAACAGGGTTTTATGAAACATGTAAGTGGGCTGTTATGTGATGTTTAGTATATTTTTAGGTATTTTATAAAATTTTTAAAGTATGTGTTGGTTTGTGAAAGTTATGCAAAAAGTGTTGTGGGCTATTTTGGTGTGGGTTTGATTTCAAAATGCATTTGAATGAAAAGTGGATTTTTGTGACTTGTCTTGTATACATGTGGGCTGTTTGGTGAATTTATGATATGGAAATTATATTTTCATGTGAAATGTATATTCATTGACTTGTTGAAATTGTTTGAGCACAAAGGGAAAACCCGGGTATCTATGTGGGTGGACGTGTACTAGTATGCTAGTGATCCCGTGGGGTATGGCCTCGGTTTCACTTAGAAATATTGACACATACAACTATAACTAAACTAAGATGATGATGATTGGGGACCACTAGGTTATGGGTATGTTCCATACTAGTGTCTCGTTCACGAGAACGAATATTTGTGATGGTTACTCTCACCGAGATACGAGGTACCTGGGACCCACAGCTAGCTAGTGCCTAGGGGTTATTTCCCATTGCTTGTGCTCACTGGATATTTTGTGCATACCATCGGCATTCGGTGCATTTTGCTGGAAAATTCAGTAGCTTTGGTGTTTATTTTAAAAAGTGTTAATCCTTTAAAATAACCCACTTGAAAACTGTTCTTATTCAAAGTTGTAGCTTTTAGAAATTGTAACTAGCTTTTCATGTTTTTGAAAACTTGCATGATTTCCATCTTTAAATGCTTATTATATGGAATCTCTTAGTGGTGGTATCCTATTGGGCTTCGGCTCACACCCTACTTACACCCTTGGGTGTAAGTAGACTTGGTTATTTTGTTGTCGCAGGTTTGGGTATTACTTATGTGCCAACAGTTTGGGTTTCCACCGGTCATTCAGGATGCGGTGTTGTGGAGATGGCTTGAGGAAGATGCCTCTTGCCATGTTGAGGTTATTGGGATGTCTTTTCTTGGGTTTGTACCTTTGTAATGATCTTCAAACATTGTTTAAAATTGTGCAATTCAGTTCTGAATTTATTAAAAAGATGTTTCGTTTTGAAAAATCTAGATTTGGTTTCTTGGAATCATTTGATGTTTCAAGTATAAAAACTCGGGTAAATCGTTCCCAATTTTCAGTTTTTGATACCCGGGCACTTGTGCAAGCCCGTGGGGATCATGAATGCCCTTTGGGACTTTCCACGGGTCAGGTCGGGTGCCGTTTTTTGTGGCGACCAGATTCGGTTCGTGACAAAATGGTATCAGAGGAGGTTATGGTTAACTCTTTGGGTCATATTATTTAGGGAAAATTCGGGATAGATTAGAGTTAGAATTTTTGGGACTTTGTAGTTCGGTTATGGGTAGTGTTCCTGATCCCCACACCTCATGACGGGATTCGAGTCACCATGGGAATTCGGGATTTATCTATGTTCTTTGTTTTTCTTTGTTTAATGATGAATATGGGAAATGAAAAGAGAGTTGGGTTAATGGTCTCAGTGAGCTCACAGGGCCTAGAAAGCCATGTTGAGCTGGGGATATTCTATAGAACACTCTCTGTGACAGTGAAGTGTTTGGAATATGGCCGCCAACCATATTTCCAATTCACCCACTGAAACTAGTTTCCTCTCAGATTGTTTTTTACTAAAGTTTTGCAATCTTGGAACTTTGTTTTTAAAAGTACTTGGTTTTAAGAAGTATAAAGTTTTTCTGAAATTATTTTCAAATAAATAAGGAATGGATTGATTTATGAAATGGTGGAACTGAATTTTTAGGATTGTTTTGAAATGGAAAATGGTGTTTGTACACCTCTTTTGAAAGCATGAACTATATTGAAGTTGGTTTTGAAAAGTGTTTACAATAGAGTTTTCTAAACAATCAAAGAGTGTTTTAATGGGATGAGATGTTTTGAAATTGATGTGAATATATTGAAAGTGATTTATTTTCTAAATGGTTGTGCATTTCAGAAAAGTTTTGTAAGATTTGAGTTGGAATTTGATCTCATGGTTAGCGGTTTTATGAAAAAGGATGTGTTGGTTGACCATTTTGGTTTTGAAAAGTGGAAAGAATTTTTGTTTTAACCTTTGGTATTTTCATGAGAAACCACCTGCATGGGGTTATATGGGAAGAGGGATGGTTGAAGACATGACTGGATGAGTGTCGGGATGGGTATGAGGAGGGTTCCTGGTGTGGCATTGAAACATGCATGTGTAAGGCCCATGGGGTACCATTGGTGGATGCACTAACCGCTGAACCATTTGTTTTCAAAGAAATGTTTTTAAATAAAAAAAACATGATTTCTTGATGATTTTTTTGGGGATGGTGTATATTATGTGTTTTTGGAAAATGTTGATGTTGTGGGATGTTTTGAGTCAAAGAACCCCTCCAGTTTGAACTGTGTTTTGGGTTTGGGTTTGGTCAGTAAGTTGTGTTGTAGGGACGGTTAGTGGTCTCTTTTGAAAAATGTTTTGGGACGCCTTTACGATGGTTCCCTACATGTGTTTGGATCTGGTTTGTGGTATATCATGACCAATGGACTATCTTGGTTGGGTCCTTGGGTTCAATCGTTGGATAAGGTACACCCCCATTAAAGGATAGTGCACAATTGAAGTGAAACCCGGATTGTTTCGTCGTTTTAAGACCCTCCAGTTGATCAATATATGGAATCTTTTTCTTGAGATTTATAGATTGAGTCTACACCCATTCCTTTCATTGATTTTTAGATCCTCTTATAACGGGATATTGCTCTTGGAAGGTTGAATGAGACCTTAGTTTATTATGTTTCTTGATTCATCGTAGGTGGATATGGTCTAGGGTTGTTAGTGTGGATGATTGTCATGATGGTGTCTAAGAGGGCCTTTGGGTTCTTCAAAGTTTCTTTGAATCATGAGTTCATGTTAAACCACTGGTGTGCGAAATATGGTCATGATAGGATATTGTGGCCACCTTCTATAATTGTGTGCTGTTTGGGGATGTTGTATAATGTCCCTCTCCATGAATTGTTTATATCAGTTGAAATGGTCATGTTTGGTGATGGCTTATGATGTCATGTACTTGATTGACTGTATAGGTGAAAGTTGTGAAATCCTCTGAGAGTCCCTGTTATGTTGGGCACATGTCTCCCTTGGAAAAACTTCAAAATCATCTATTTTAGAGGAATGTGAGTATAGGTGTTCTTTACTTCTATTGTTTCTCACCTGAAGAAACAAGTTGTGATGTGTGTGTATCTTCTTAGGCCTTGTTTTAGTGAAATATTGGGAAAAGGTAAAGTGATTTTGGAATGTGTTATGTCTAGAAAACTTATTTGGGACTGCGGTGTAGTTGTTTGTGGCACCGAAAAGAAGAATTCTCATATAGTGGGTTTCCAAATATTAACTACGAGGCCAAAGATGCTTCAATCATTTGAGATCCAGTCATAGGTCTCGGAGAGAAGATGGCTCGTAGTCAGGGGAAATCCCAGGGCCATTTAAACCCTTGTAGAAAGTGCTATCCTTAGTATGAAAGATGGGAATAGTTTAAACCTCTGGTTTCGTCATGGTTGAGCACATAGTTTGTGCACGTTTAGTAGTGGTCGTGTGCTAGGAAGCCATATAGAAATAATTATATTCATTGTTAGTGCACAGTTTCCCAAACCATACAGACTAATCCTGCGCCCTTCCTAAATATTTAATTTCTTTTTGGGTCTTTCTGTGTCGGCCCATGCTGGTCGGTTAAGATGGTCAGTTCTTATGGTGGGGAGACCCACTATGATTCTCATGAATTTTCCTTCATAAACATTTAATGGAAGTATATCCCTTGTACTAGAGAGTATGTTTGGGCCTCCCACTATTAGTGTCTTGATTCTGTCTCGGGAAAACAATTTAAGTTGTCTCTTATGGTGGGGAGCCCATTTGTGTCTCTTCATACGAGTAACTCATATTTTTTTTCCTTGGACTTGTCTGGGAAGTAGGTATTATCATTTTAAGATATCTAACTACCTACATATTCATTGGGTAAACATTGGTATTCGAGGGTTTCCAATGGATTAGTTATAGTAGGGAAGTGTAACCTTGTTCAATGTTGTTGTTTTTTTGGGTAAATTGATTGAGTATTGTTCAGATTGTGTTTGAGGAGTTTTCATTTGGGATAAATCCTGAATGTATTTGATTGTTTCATCAAATTGGTGTAAGTTTGGTTTGTGAGAGTATTCCTTCCATCATTGATCACTGGAGGTGTTTTGAACTTTGGTGGTGAAACCTGGCAAGGGTGTACCTATTGGTTTCTCAGTTGGGTTTGGTTGTCGCTTGGACCTTGCTGTGACTTTCTGAGGCGGAAAGTTTTCAAGTTGGAGAGAATTTTCACGTATGTAACCTATTTTAGGGTTATTTTAAATTTATTTTCCACTCATGATATGTTTTGGTGATTTACAAAGGTTTTATTGAGAATAGGTGAGTTTTCATGAATTGGGCCAAACTGCGAGCCCAATACCAGATTTAAAAATAAATTTTGATTCATTTATAACATTTTCAATTTTTAATATTTTTGATTCATTGTATCTCCTACTTGTTCTCCCCTGATATAGTAACCCCAAATTTTAATTTGGGGCCTTTATAAATCCTTAAGCATGGAGGATGTTTGTTTTTATTTGAGAATTGGGCCAACCCGAAGGCCCATTTTCCAGTTTCAAATTGTTTCATTAATTTATTAATAGAATTTTCATTAAAATGTAGTTTTCGGTGATTCCACCTCTCTCTAGACCCTAAGAAGCCCAGGCACGCTCCCAGGGCCTTTAAACCCACTTTGGAGATCTATTTCATCGCGATTTGGTGCTTATATTCTTGGGGTTTCTAAAATCGGGCAGATTTGAGGAGGTAAGTTCATTCCATCATAACACTCTCAATTATTACTCTTCCCCAAATTACAATTCCTATATTTTCTCATAATCTCTGTTCTAACTTCACATTAATGGTTGGATATTTTTAAATTCATATTCTGGTGGAGTTTAGGTCGTTTTCTTCAAGATTATTTTGCGTAATGTTTCTCTTTTCAATTCTTCTCTTCTCCTTAGGGTATCCACCCTATCTCAAGAGTTTATTGAATGTCCAGAACCTAGGGTTCGAACATATGGTATTATTTGGTATCTTTTGGGAAAATTTTTGGTGGTCTAGGTCTGGATTTATATTCCTTGATGTGCGGCGGTGGTGCGGTTGATGTTTCGCACCATGTTTTGAGGGTTTCTGTATAAAAGGTAGGTGATTCCATGTGTAATCATTTCTAGATGAGTTAGTTTTCTTGAAATACATATTATGAATTTATTAATATGCTGTGTGTTGTGCGGGAACTGTTTATTTTGTATTTGGTAATGCATTTGTTTTTACAGTTTCATTTTAGTTTAAAAAATTGGGTGTTTTACATGTGCAACCCTTTGGGTATTGTTTGGATGTGTTTTATAACATATGAAATTGGTTTAATAAATCTTGTTTGGGCTGAAAATTCTCCTTTGGTAGGGTGTTGGTGTGCCATTAGGTTTTGAAGTGGTTTCTTTTAATGGTTTTAAGGTGTAAAGCCTTATTCTTCTTCATGAAAGTGTTTTTGAAAACGTGTGCTTTTCATGTGGAACTTCTGTGGTATTGTTTGAGGTGTTTTTATAACACATGGGGTTAGTTTAATAAATGTTTTTGGGGATGAAAATTCTGTTTTGAGTTTTTATTGGTGTGATTTTTTCATTGAAATATGGTTTTGAAATGAGTTTTTTTGTGAAAAGATTTGGTACACTCGTTAGAATTGTTTTATGAAAGTTTTGAATGGTTTAATGATTTATGTAAGATGTGAAACCATACTGGAAAACTATTTTGGATTGTTTATACTTTCAAATGGACCATTTTAAATGTTAATAGTTCTGTTAGGTTATGTGTATCCTCTTGGAAATGTTTTATAAAAATGTTTAATGGATTTACTAAATTGTGAAATAGGTGTGAACCTTATATGGGCTGTTTGTGTGAGTGCGATGTGAAAAGTGGATTTTGTTTATAAAATGGGTTTTAGGAAACATGTAAGTGGGCTGTTATGTTATGTTTAGTTTATTTGTAGGTATTTTATAAAATTGTTAAAGGATGTGTTGGATTGTGAATGTTATGCAAAAAGTGTTGTGGTCTATTTTGGTGTGGGTTCGATTTCAAAATGCATTTGAATGAAAAGTGGACTTTTGTGACTTGTGTTGTATACATGTGGGCTGTTTGATGAATTTATGATATGGAAATGATATTTTCATGTGAAATTTATATTCATTAACATGTTGAAATTGTTTGTGCACAAAGGTAAAACTCGGGTATCTAGGTGGGTGGACGTGTACTAGTTTGCTAGTGATCCTGTGGGGTTTGGTCTCAGTTTCACTTAGCAATATTGACACTTACATCTCTAACTAAACTAAGATGATGATGATTGGGGACCACTATGATATGGGTATGTTCCCTACTAGTGGCTCGTGCACAAGAACGAATATTTGTGATGGTTACTCTAACTGAGATACGAGGTACCTGGGACCCACAACTAGCTAGTGCCTAGGGGTTATTTCCCATTGCTTGTGCTCACTGGATATTTTGTGCATACCGTCGGCATACGGTACATTTTTCTGGAAAATTCAGTAGCATTGGTGTTTATTTTAAAAAGTGTTAATCCTTTAAAATAGCCCACTTGAAAACTGTTCTTATTCAAAGTTGCAGCTTTTGGAAATTGTAACTAGCTTTTCATGTTTTTGAAAACTTGCATGCTTTTCATCTTTAAATGCTTATTATATGGAATCTCTTAGTGGTGGTATCCTATTGGGCTTCATCTCACACCCTACTTACACCCTTGGGTGTATGTAGACTTGGATATTTTGTTGTCACAGTTTTGTGTATAACTTTTGTGCCAACAGTTCGGGTTTCCACCGGTCATTCAGGATGTGGTGTTGTGGAGATGGCTTGAGGAAGATGCCTCTTGCCATGTTGAGGTTCTTGGGCTGTCTTTTCTTGGGTTTGTAACTTTGTAATGATCTTCAAACATTGTTTAAAATTGTGCAATTCAGTTCTTAATTTATTAAAAAGATGTTTCGGTTTGAAAAATCCATATTTGGTTTCATGGATTCATTTGATGTTTCAAGTATAAAAACTCAGGTAAATCGTTCCCAATTTTTAGTTTTTGATACCTGGGAACTTGTGCCAGCCCATGGGGATTGGGAACGCCCTTCGGGTCTTTCCACGAGTCAGGTTGGGTGCCAGTTTTTGCGGCGACCAGATTCGGTTCGTGAGAGAATGTATAAATATCTAACTAATGAAATTTTGGGTTGTAATTAAATTATTAGTTAGATAAGGACAATCTCACAATATAATGGCATGGTCTCAAATTATATTTACATATAAAAGAAACAATAAATCAAGGTATATCTCGATACCAATAACTATGAGGAAAAAAATCCCAGTTTCCAAGGATCCCCAAACCAATGGATTTCAATAAGGAATATACCCCATATGAGACTCATATTCATTGGATTAGTACATAGAAAGAATTAATAAAAAAGGCTAGGGTTATATGAAATAATAATGTTTAGACATACGCAAAGGAATGAAATTCAACAAAAAGCTTAAAAAACATGGATGTAAGAGAGGTAAATTCAAAATCACCAAATAGATCCCCCTTAATCCATATATGTCATGTGAGAATGAACGGAGAGAATGAAAAAAAATTAAAAATGGGTTTTTGATAAATTATGATGAAACCCTCACCTTGAATCCCATCATGATTCCCAACTACTAACAAGTAACATGACACTAGTGAGTCACTGGATCATCATTCGGCCATTGCTAGACCATCGACTGGCCGAGGATACGAACAGAAATGCATGGCTCCATATATTCCCACCTTTTGAATAATGGTACCTCATTGACTTTCTAGTTCCCCTTATAGTGACATTTATGTTGTAAGCTCCATAATTTTCTAAAATTCTATGCTCTGGGGCATTCAAATGTTAAAAGACCCTTCATATTCTCCCAATCATATGGTTATAAGGATATGTCATGAGGTTTAGATAAGAAAATTCATATTAATGAAATTATTTGGTGTTACACTAATGTAGTAATTAATAT
Organism: Viscum album; assembly: GCA_963277665.1. NCBI lineage: Eukaryota > Viridiplantae > Streptophyta > Magnoliopsida > Santalales > Viscaceae > Viscum > Viscum album. Next base: position 640,222,818 of record OY728137.1, read on the forward strand.
TTATTTATTAATTTATAAAATAATATAAAATAATAAATAGTTATCCATAATTATTAACAAATTAGTTAATTATAAAATGGTAATATAATTATTAAAATTTAATAGCCTATAATTAAATAAATAATCGCAAAAAATAATGAATTTTTTCTAATAATTCATAATAACATAAATATATTTTAATTTATTTAAAAAAATGTTATGTAATTTAAAATTATTATTAATATAATTAATAATTAATAATAAAATTATATATAATAATTATATTAATAATAAAATGTTATTCATAAACATTTATACTAGTTGGAGGAGATTACAAATTGCAAAGAACTCACACACCTAGGAAATCTAGTGAGTAAATCCCTGTCCCTCGATAAAAGGAATTTAAAGAACCCTCCAAGCCCATTTAATAACAATTTTAATGGCATAGAGGATTGGTTTCATTCAAACATCCTTTCCTTGGCCCAAATTCTCATGACCTTAATACCTAGATAAATGTGGAAAATAATCTCCTAAAGGACTTGAATTGAAGGTATGAGTAATAAAATTCTGTATTTAATAAAATATTATAATATAAATATTAATATTTAAATTACTGAATAATATTTTAATCAAATATTAATTGATAATATAATTCCCAAAAACATATTTAATAATTATCAATTATGAAATTAGTAATCTCTATTTCCCATCCCATATAGTTTATAAAATATATTAATTCAAAAAAATGATTAATCTAAAATTACATAAACCATGATTCTGAAAAAAAAAACTCATAGTATCATTTGTCAATTTATATTGTTACACAATATTTTCACTAAATTATTTATATTTTAAACTTTTATTTATGTGTATAGTCATTAGTTTTTAAGCAATTTGATTGTATTTATATTTTTTATTTTTTATGATTTCATTTTTCACCTCATTAAAATAGAATTATGTTTCATGTAAATAAAATTAAAGGCCTAAAAAATATAAAATACTAATAAAAAAAATATGAAGAAAAAAACATACACCATATGAAAAAATTATTTTAAATTTTAAAAAAAAATTATAAAAATAATTAATCTACAAAATATATAGTTATTTCAAAACATAAATACGTACTACTTAGAAATGTTATTATTAAAATTATATTTGAAAGTATTGAAATATGAAATTTTTTCCAATATCAAAATTCATATAGGTGAAATAGTGAGACTAATGAAATAGGAAAACTCATTAGGAAGGTAAGACCATCATGGAGATGATATGAATCATTGGGAGGAAAAACTCAAAAGAGAGAGTAGCATGATGGCACCTATCATCAGTCATCCATCCAAGCCTTGAGGGGTACCTTTAGATGGGACACTCAAAAAATTGAGAATATTATTGTAATGTGGATAAATAGTATTTCAATGTAGTGGGTAACCACAAATTCATCATTAGGTGTGCATCTCAAAATATAGATATGTGTAATGAAAGATACCATCCAAGCATCCTCCAACAAATTGATGTATGATGGAGTGGTGTTATTATAACATCCATATATTTTATTAAATATATATAATTAAAATTAAACTAAATTAACATATATCTTGATTTATTGTCATTTTAATATATATATATATATATTACATTATAATCAACATGATGTTATTCTTTTATTGAACATAACATCGAATTTCATAGATTTATTATCATTCATGCAAGGTGCAGTCTTATCGAACAATATTATATTACTAATATTATTATTTAATATGGAGGTTATTTCATGTATTTTATAACATAAGGTGTGAATAATAATAAATATATTCATTTGGCATAAATTTAATTTTTTTTTTGAAATTCATCAAAATGATTTTATAGGCATAATATAAGAATAAATATAGTTTTACACTTAATAATGTATATATTTAATAACATTTTTATTTCCTTTAAATGGTTATTCAATATTCAGTATAATTTGTAAAATTATTATAACATTATAATGAAAAAATTAAATTCTTTTGAAATATTTTTATCAAAATTTATTTTAGTTGTATTTTGTTTATTTTTCTGGGAATTTTTATTTTATGATCGAATGTGAAAACAATGTATTTTAATTGAGAATTTTTTTCCCATATAATTTATTTATATAGTTAAATTAAATTTAAAATTGGGTATAAAGTGAAATTATTTCAATTTTACATAAATAAATATAATATATTTTTATGTATTCAATTTCACATTGAAATTGGATATAAAAACATTTAATTTTTTTGATCATTTCTCCCAAAAAAACATATCGTCTCTGAGAGTCTATGTCATTAATATTAAATTAATTTTAACCGAATTTGTGAATTGTATATTAAGTAGAATTATTTTTTATCATTATTAATTTTTTCCACATAAAATAAACTTAATTTATTTACTAAATTGATTATTAAAAGTAATTAAAATTAATTACAACGATTAACTTAATGACAATATTACTTAATAGTTAATCAAAGAGTATAATTTGTACAAATCACCTATCAACTTACCAAAACCTGTGGTATTGAAAGATTTTTACTCTCACCACTGTAGGAAAATTTTTTATGTGTTATCGGGATATTATTCAATGAACACGACATATAAAATAAATTAAGCAAAATGGCCAAAAAGGAACCATCCTTTACTTTAACACATATAATGCATTGGAGTAGGGAAGAAGCTACGCACCCATGGTTACAAATTTTACATTGGATGAAATATAACTTATTTTTATTATAATATAATATATTTAATTTTTAAAGATGACATAATTACATTAAATGATTCTGAAACACCAACAAATTGAATATTTAGTAAATAATTAATTAAAAGAAATGATATTTTACTAAATGATTTAAAATTAATAAAAAATTATCTTCTTATAATTGATTATTATGTGTCTAAAAATATAAAATAACTTCCATGAAAGGGAAAATTTATCTTTTACAATGAACATAAAGAACCATAAATAGTAAAAAAATATGTGTAGTTAGGTTTAATGTTTTCTTTTACATTACATTCTTTTAAGATAAAATTAATTTCCCCCGAAAATGGGAATTTTATTTTATAATTTGTCCACAATATTATATAATAACATGATCTAAATTTTGTAATATGTATAAATTTAATTTATCCATAATGGATTATTTACATATGTTTGAAAGATTTCTACCTAAATGAGATTCTGACATGAGAAAAATAAGGAAACATAAAGACTAAGGAATAAATGATAAAAAAAATATTTTTTTATTTGTTGTGAGTATGGATTATCCATTATTTTTATTTATTCTATCTTTTTTCATTTTTAAAACATTATTTATGGGATAAATCCAAATAGTGTTCACATTATTATCTTTACAAGAACCCTGCGAACCATCAACTATAAAAAGTGACTCACCCTACCCAATTATTCACTCCAATCATTCCATTTGTATCATCAAAACATTACTAAAATTTACTCCATAAATACCTCATCTCATCACAAAATTCTCACTTTAGTTGGAAATATGACCGTGTAATCCCATTGGTGAAAAAAACAGAGTTACCCAAAAACAAGGTCACATTTTCGAATGATCACATTTGTTTTAATTCATTTTCCTCAACTAAATTCATCATATTTGATGCTTATATAATAACATGCGTATCCTAAATATACTGTCATATTTTATTCTATGGTTTTTTCCTTCACACAATATATGGTCTCTTACATAAAACTTACAAAATATTGAGTCATGTCATGAATTTACATTGAGTATGTTTTCAGGTATAATGTTTTATAGAATTAGGCCATAACTATTACATTACATCCAAAAAATTACTCTATAGGTACATATTATCTATTGAAATTTTTCCTCAAAAAAAACTACTTATAATAAGAAAAGAATTGTAGTGTTGATATAAATCTTCTTTTAATATTACATTCCCTTACCATTCCATACACAATGTGAAAATCATTTCCAAAACATAGGATGAGAATAAAAATCTCAGTAATGGTTATAAAATAAAGAAAGAAAACATTTGTCCATCAATACATAAAAAACAATGAAACAATAATTTTTAATCATAAAACATTAGTACATTATCCTAACTCATGAAAAAATTTGAATTATTAATTACACATGTAAATTATAATTATTGAACGTTACTAGTGTAATGCATAACAAACGTACATTGCTGCTCTCACAGCTATATAGGGAGGTACATTCGAAATAACCATCACAATATATCCCTTAATTCTGTTAGAAGAAACATTAACGTTTACATAAATCATGTTATTAAATTAATTGGAGAGAGATATCAGGATCAACCACCCATGTTTTATCATAGAACAAACAATATACATAAAAATTATAATAAACCATACCATAATCATAACACATAAAAAAGTATAACGAAATGATAACTTTTCCACAATTCCATCATAATATACAATTTCAATATATTGACATAATCAATTCTATCTAAAAACTATTTTTACTTCAAAAATTCATTAAAAGGTATATGGTATTTATTTCCCTCTTAAAAACATTAAATATTGTAACTAATCCAAATATCAAATAATTATTGCAGCAACATAAATGTCATTGTCACATTGTACATTAAACAGAAAAATTATTTTTGATGTTTAGTGAAATGTTTAATAGAAAAAATATTCCTTTTGAGTGATGTTGAATGAAATTAAAATAAAAAATGGTATAATTATAAATATTATAATTGAAATTAATTTAAATATTAAAATATGCAACAATGAAAGGATATTGAAATGAAGACCCTTACTAAAATTTGACAACCTTACATCACCACATTAAATTTCATAAAATGTGTTGATGAGAGATAAAAGTGTCTCTAATATGTTGGAAATAAAATTAATTAAAAAAATGACAGAAAATAACATATATTGAAAATATAAAATGGAAATTAATGGACAAAAAATAAGTCTTTAACTAAATGAGGAGGGTGAAAGTTTCACTTACATTGAGTCTGACTTGTCTCGTTCATTCTTTATACTTCTAAATAATAAAAATAGGTTAATTTCTAAAAAATTTTGAACAATTTCAGTTTTATTATTCATTTTATATTACTTATGGTCATTTTATAAAAATTAAATAATTATTTAATTTTATACTGGTCATTTTTTTTGATATTCGGTACTTGAGTCCAAAATGAACTTATTATAATTACAGATTTTCCATGTGGTAAAAATTACCTCATATCCAAAATCATAATCACCATTTAGATGTCATATATATGCATTATATATTTATATATCCATTATAAATGTATTTATAAAATTCAATAACATTTGCAGATAACAAATGTAAAGCATTGTTCATAGAGATGGTAAGTCGTACGTATACAAGAACGCTATTTTCATTTAATTTTCATACTTAATGTCATGAAAAATAAAAGATACATAGTTATATTATAGTTCTTTTATAATATCATATTTTCTATATGTTACTTATTTTAACTAACTTCATCCTTTATACGTTTCATATATGTCATTAATGAGTCATATCACTTTGATGGGGTAATAGTCCGCACTTCTTCAAATGAAATTATCATATTTGAACATTATGGAAAGAATAAATGTATTATATAAATGAAAGATAAATAAGCATAAAAACTATAAAATTATAATATATATCATATATCAATACAGTTACATAATAATCGTCACCATGTGAGGTGGTAGGAGAAAATCAAACAACAATCGTTTCGTGAGGCAAAAGTTCTCTATGCACAGAAACAGTATGTTCGTATCTATTAGATGAAGGTGTGAATAAATGTAGTTTGAAAACATTCCATAACAAAATAGTAGTATATTTAGTATATTGTAATTTTTTTTAAGGTGGAGACTCAAGGTCTCTTATTATAGATTAAGAAAGAAAGTACAAAAAGGGGTATACATCATAAAACATAATCTGAAAAAAGACAGATGCGAAAGAAAACACATCAAAAACCCCGGGAGCGAGTACGCATGCTGTGACATGATGAGCTGCCACTCCTGCCACGAGCACGACGTCCTCTTCTCCCTGCCTTAGCTTGTATCCATGGGCCATTTCTCTCCTCTGAACTAGAGTCAGCATCTAGTTGTGCTCTACCATCATCAAGTAAACAACCTGCTTTCCCCCCATCATCATCCCTCTTTGGAGAAGCAAGCAGTGCAAAAGGGTTATAGGTACATACCTGAACGGTTTTACCTATGGCATGTTGCTTGTTTTTGCATGCAACTGCTGAAGAGCTTGGAAAAGCATTCCCTGGAGAAGTGGTCCAGGTACATAAGGCTTGACCAACCTTTATATCATTTCCTGGAGTCCCCAGTGAAGGGGAAGGAGAACTTACCTGTATTTGACTTCCACCAGCAGCAGGGTTAATGTCATGCTGTTTGAAAAGTTTCGATATAGGTGGAGTATGAGGGGAATGTTCAATTTCCTGCATTGAAACAGAACCCGAGCAGAGGGGAGATTTACCAGCTGACTTAACCAAATCTGAGGCTGCCAAACTCAATGGAGTTTCAGAAACTTTCTGCCTGAGAGGACTGGGTGACTTTAACCCCTCTTGGCCCATGGGGGAAGGGGTTTTAATAACAATAATTTTATCAACTGAACTGTCCATACCAGAAATTTCCAAATTTTTTGGAGGTTCAGAGTCCTTCTGCTTAAGAGAAGGATTGAAATCCTTCACAAGGTCCCTCCTGTGAACCTCTTTTGTTATAACTTTCTTTGAAGTAGCAGCTTCCAAAGGTATCTTACCCTTTCTATTACTAGCAGCATTATGTTCATTCAAGAATCTGTCATCAGCTTTAGCTTGAGCAAATGATTCTCTTTCCACATGACTATCATCAGAATCTGATTCACTATGTTGTGCAGTTATGTCTTTGATTAACATATCCTTAAAAGAAGGTTGGTGATCTAGAGTTTCAACATCATCCTCTAGATTGGCCCAGCTTATTTTGGGCAATTTCTGTTGCAAATTTAAAGGATCTATTTCCCTAGGATCCTGCTGTCTAGAAATCTGATCCGGGTCACAGCCACTTGAAGCAGTTTGAACATCTTTGTGTTGAATAATAGGTTGCAATGCTATCCCTTGTTGGGGATATTGTTTATCTCTCCTTCTACAAACTGATCCCTCATGACCTTTTATATTACAAATAGAGCAGATGATATTCGCTCTACATTTGGATTTTTCATGGCCAATGATGCAACACACCTCACAGTATAAAGGGAAACGTTCATAGGCAATCCTTAAGTTAATGTCATCGTGTGTTGTGGACAGAATGACCTTGTCTATAAGGGGCAAACTTAAATCCACCTCTACCAGAATCCTAGCAAAGTGACCAAAGGACGTTTTTTCAGTGGCCTGATCCATCCTAATAGGAATGCCTATTGCTGAAGCTATATCAAACAAAATTTCAGAATGCCATAAAATCCAATTCAACCCATGTATTCTAATCCAGATCTGTGCAAATGAATCTTTGAAATCATTTAAACTAAAATTTGGATTCCATTCATAAACCCTAAGAGTTCCTGGTTTAAGGTTCACAGATCCAAAACACCATGCTCGGTTTTTGCAATCAGCTGATGGAAATAAAATATGAAAGAAACCTCTACCCAAGGAGACAGCTTTGAAATCATTGAAACCCCAAATGGAAGATAATCGAGCAACAAGATCAACATTTTTCCAGGGCTGCGTACCTTTTGAGAGAGAAACCCTAGCAATGAACGAATTTTTACATAGTTCAAGGCGTTCTGTAATCGGGCCATTTGCTGCTGAAACATGGGCTGTAGAACCCTTACGAATTATTCTGTTCGGCTTACGGTTTTCTGGAAAAACAAACGAGCCTGCAGGGATTCCAGAGAGTGAAAAATCGCTTAATTTCGCTTCACTTACCTGCTCCTTCAAAGAAGCTTTGTGAAGGGAAGCATGGAATCTGAGTTGCGAATCATAAGCGAAGAGGTTGACTGCTCTCGGATGCGAGGATTCGAAGGGGCAAGATTCTGGAACCGAGGGTTTCCTCGGCTCGCTCTCCGTACCCATCTCCCTCTCCATTAGTATATTGTATTTGTTATGTAATTAATTAACAAGAATATAATTGATAGTGAAGAAGTAAAATAATGGAATGGAACTTTTGAGAAGATACTACCTCTTAATGCGTGAATCTCCCTTTGATTTGAGCCAAAAGGCACTCTAGAAATTCCTCCTACCTATGGTAAAGATTATAAGAGGAAAGGAGATATTTTTGGGTCCTATTTGGGAAGATTTTGGTTGAGATCAGGTGCTTGAGAGGTGTGATTAAATAGTTATGGGTGATTCCCTTTTATAAGAGAGAGGAGGGGAAATTTAGGATTATGTTGAAGTAATATTATATTATAAAATGATTTCCGGGTTCAAAAGGTCCCAAAGTAATTTATTTCATATATAAAATTCTTTTGGAACTAAAAAATCATAACCAAAAGATTTTAGAAAATTCTAGTTCAAAAATATAACCTTATCTTTTTTCCTTAACCTTAGTTAATTAATTTAACTCATACCAAGACTTGTTGTATATTCAATATATATGATAAATAAAGTTACTATAAAATTCCAATATAACCTAAAATAGTTTATTAATAATATTTTCAACATTATCTAAGTCATTTTCTTAAAATATTGTTTTTTAGAACTAATTTATTATTTAATAAAACAACATCTTTTTTAAAAACTCATTTATGTCGGTTTTTAAACTATTCATATCATGACTTTTTAAAAATCCATAACAACTTGTTTATTTTGAATAACTACATTATTTAATTTAACAAAATCCATAATAATCTATAAAATTAGTTGATGTTATAGAATGTTTTAAAATATTTTTTTTATATTTATAATCTCAATTATTTAAATACTTTCTTAATATGGTTATCACTACATCATCATTGTGTCAAAAATATATTTATATATGATTCCTAAAAAATATTAATAAATATCATGATGTATGAAATTTTTTTATATTTTTAATGAATATTTATAGTAAAAGTGATCTTTTTATATAACATGATTTAAAAAAATGTTTTAATAAAATAAGCATGTTTATGTTATATTTTTCATTACATAAAATAATTTCTTATAAAATGTCTTTCTCACATCCATGTGGCTCCATGGGGTCCCAAAATCGACCCAAGGAATTCCATGGTCGAAAATATCTCATCCAATAGGATTTGAAAATGTGTTTGTATAGTTTAATGTTATTATAATATTATTTTTTAACCTTTATTTAATTGATCTACCATTTAAAAATGTTAAATAAAATAAATATTGAAGTTAATATTCATATTTTCTAAAAATAAAATGTACCTATTTATAAAATTTGATCCTCTTGATTCAGAATATGGAAAAAAATTTCAAAACTAAAAAAACAGAAGTTGTAGAAATTAATTTAACATTAATTTCCTTTTTCAATACCAAAAATTTTGTTTTTAGAGAGTAAAATATACAAAATTATAGACATGTTTTTATGACCAATTTCTACATAAAATTACGTTAATGACCAAAATTGGATTAAATGAAAAAAATATAATCCTATTACACTTTAATACCAATAAAAAGTAAATTCAAAATAAATACATAAATTATATAAAACTGATGCTTGACTTAAAATGTGGTATTTTTCATTATTCATTAAAAATACTGAATATATAAATATTTAAAGAAAAATCAACAGAAAATTATTATATTCAATGTCTAAATAATTAGTTTATTTTTCTCATGTAGAACATATAATTGTTTAAATAACTATATTTAATAAGTGATTTCCATCAAAAGGATGAAAAATACCTTTTAAAAATATTAGAGTATTTCATGCATAAAATAAAATTCATTCTTATTTTAAGAAACTAAAGTTTATAAGATATATGTAATGACATTTAACTAACATGTATAATCATATTTTAGTTGGGACTATTTATTAACTCTAATACAATAGATTTGAATTTACTTCCATTTAATATAAAAATATTATTAAAATATGTTTTTGTATAACTCAATGTTGTGTGCAACCTTGGATTTGAAATAATCCCATTGTTGCTTGTTGAGTACGCCCTCGAAAAAACACTACCCTTTAAGATAAAATTAATATATTATTTAGAAATATTAAAAAAATGATAAAATTATATTCTATAAATACTTGGGTTCTTACATCCATCCCCCATTGTGGAAATTATGTCCTCATAATTTTAAAATCAGGCTCATAAACATCAGTGAAAATCCTATATCGGATAAGAGTAAATAAAACTATCACTTAAATTAAATGAAGTATTACTAAAAAAGGCCACCCTTGATAACTCAAACAAGGATTAAATGTAGAAAAAAATGGATATATAAGAAAAACAAACCATCAATTTCTGATGGGATGTGATAGAAAACATGATCCAAAGAAAGCTAACTATCAGCAAAACAGATCCTTGTGATAGGTTAAACGGTATTTGATTCCCTAGTAAGAAAAAAAATGGAAATTTTTTTTTCATGTTTTTTTCCAAATTTGTAGAATATATTTATGAGATTGTCTATTAATATAATGAAATATAGTAACTCTTCAGGTAGAGTTTCATCATTTAATAAATTTCTACCACAAACTAAAGTTTTCTACGAACGATTAGTTTTCAAAAACGCTTGGTCACATGAGCAGTGCTAGAATAATCTTCTAAGGAATCACATAATCAAATTTAAATAAACTATATATATCGCCTATCTTTATGCATTATCTAATACCAAAATAGTTTTATGTGATCAGATAATCCTAAAAATGGCAATCCTATTATAAATAAAATTACCGCTCTTAATCTCTAAAATTTAACAAAAAATACCCAATGTTCCAAAAAGACTATTCAGTACACAATTGTCCTTAAAATTCAAAAAAATAATACAACTAATATTGAAACCCAAAATTCATAAGGATTTGATCACATATTCTTCCACGATAAATCTTAACATTTATCTTCAAATAACAACAACTACTCTTAAAGTCTCATACTTAAAATTAATTAATCTAATCACTTATTTTATATGATAGGTTAATCATTTCCATAAATAACCCAAATATCTATATTATCACAATAGATCATTTATTATACCAAAATATTATTTCAACCATTATTCCAAAAATTAAATCCCATAGTATTCTATTTTCCATAGGCATATAGTATTCCAAAAAGGGAATGTCCTTCCAAATAACATTTATCACTTAATCACCAAATCATTTTCCTATACTGAGGATATCAATTTGCAAAAAGAAATCCACAATTAAAATCTTCATGATCTATAGAATATTTAAACTAAAAAGAATAAGTCATACTTACTAGATACATCACATAGGCTAGTGATAGGTGATGCTCCCTTGTCGCCCTTCAGTTGTGTGTTTGATTCATGCGGCCTTTCCAGATATGATGGGTTTTCACCCATCCTATGGATTTTCCATTCTCTAAAACCATATCATTCTTATGAAATTATCAAAAATAAAGATAACATCATAATAAATTATGATAAATTACTTTATCCTCCAAGGTTATCAAATACCTTTCATTTTGCATCGAAAAATGTAATAATATTTAATCACTTAAAAAATATCATATGAACCCCTAAGGTTGTCCATTATGTCTACACAAGAATATGTAATTAATCATTTAATAACATTTTCATATATCTAGCATCATGGTTACACATATTAGGAAAATAATTTCAAAGTAATCCCATCATCACTATAAAATTAAGAATTTTAAACTTTTCATCATCCTACAACCAACCAAAACTCATTGATACATTATATGTAGACTTATAACTCATTAAACACTCTTTATTATCCATTAAATATTCATTTAAGCCTTATTTATTAATTATTTTCTCTTATAGATCGAATATCATTATTATTTATAAATATTAATCCATTGATTCTTCATTCTTTATGGATAATAAAATAAATCATACATTTAATCTGGATATCATGATCCTCAGAATCTTTCCTTTCTCATTCAACTTGTTGTTATAATTTTAAAAAGTAAATTTTCTATCCACTTCATTAATTTTAATTTTCAATGTATTTGGAAAATTCGAGTTATTAAAATTATATTAAAAAGTTACGATGGACCATATATTTCTTTTGAAAATGATAATGTGTTGGATAACTCAAACAATTTCTTGGAGGGGATTTGAATACTTAAAAAGATTTAAAATTTATTCGAATAGTATTTTTCCATACTAATGATGATCAAAACATTAGGGAGGAATAAAATGGTTTTTAAAGATCATTTATCTTATTTCTTGACAAATTATCCTTAATTAGATGAAATAAAGCAACACATAATCATGGAATGAAATAGTAATATTAAAAAAAGAATCATATATATGTTAAATAGAACATAAAAAATTTATATTACTCTAATCTATTGACCTCCTTATATTTTATTTATTCAGGTTGTTATCCAAACAACATATTTTAACATAACCCTAAAAAATATTCCATATGATAATAACCCAATTGGTTATATAGGATCCTTTATATACACCTAGATAATACTCTAACAACTAATGTTATCTAAACTGACCTTTTTTATCAAATATAAGGTCCCAACATGAACATTGCAGAATATTGATTTAAATTAAGAATTAACATTGAGGGTCATTTTATTTTAGTGTTTAAAAGAATTATGTCATATCTATTACATTACATCTCAAAAATTACTACATATAGAGTTAATCTCAATTTATATTTTTTTCACAAAAAAAAATTAAAATAAGACATGAATTATTTTCATGACATAAATCATTATGAATTATTACATTCCATCAGCCATCATTATAACCATTTGAAATACATTTCAACGACATGGGACAAACCAAAAAATCTCAGTAAGGTTTATAAAATGAAGAATGAAAATATTTTTGCATCAGTACATACAAATCAATGAAACCAAACATTTCATTCATAAATCTCACGTTCAATAACATACCTCATCAAATAATAATATTTATGAATAACATGCAATAATAATAAGTCATACAGGGATCTTGTGACATCTATAACATACTTTGTAGCTTTCACAACTATATAGGGAGTTACGTTTGGAATACCCATCCATGTATATTCCCTCAATCTCATTGGATAAAAATTAACATTTACCACTGTCACATTAAAAAATGCATTAGAGAGCTATCATAGGATCACTTTCACTTGGTTTATCACTTAACCACCCATATATATAATCAATTAAAAATAACCATACCCTAATAATAGCACATAAAACAAATATATAAGAAAGATAATATTTCCACATTTCATTCACAATTTATTATTTCAATGTATTGAAATAATGAATGCATTATCAAAACTATTTTCCAAACAAAAATACATTAAAATGGTATATGATGTTTGTTTCAATTTTAAAAAAATTATTCCTTGTTTTCAAATCCAAATATGAAATAATTCTCATGGCTACAGTAAGGTCATTGTCATCGTGTTTGTTAAAAAGATGCATTCTTTTTGTTGTATAGTAAAAAAATCATAGAAAAAAGATTTAATTTGAATGATTTTGAATGAAATTAAATAAAAATGGAATATTTATACACCGAATAAAATATTTTCATGTGTAAATAAAAATATTCCTTAATTAAAATGAGATTGAGATGATGTCACATACGAAAATTTGGTAGTCTAACGAAGTCACATTTAAATTAAGATAATTAGTTGATTGGAGAGAAAAGGGCCTCTCATTACATGAGCATAAAATTTAAAGCATTAAGTATATAAAATTACTAATCCCAATATATGAGAATGTAAATTAAAATACATAATAGATGTTTTTTCCTAAAAGAGGAGGGTGAATTGTTGTCTTACATTGAGTCTGACTTGTCTCATTCGTTCTTTATATTCTTGAATAATAAACATATGTAAATTTATACATTCTTTAGAACCTTTATCAAGTTTATCATTAATTTAATATTAAAAATCATCATGTAATAAAAATTACATAAATATTTAATTTCATATTAGTCATTTTGTCGATATTCGGTACTTGAATAAAAAGTTAACATTCTATAATTAAAAATTTTCCATGTCATCAAAATTCCATTATCTCCATAATCATGTTGATGAATAAAATATCATATATATAGAGATTATATTAATTTATATACATTTTATTTGTATTTATAAAATTCCATAACAATTGGATAATAGAAATTAAATGCACCGTTCATGGAGATGGTAGGTCGTACCTATGCATGAACGTTACATTTATTTCATTTTATATTTAATGGAATGAAAAAAAATTAAATATGTATATTATAATTTAATTTTAATATTATATTTTATATATGTTACATATGTTCATTAATTCAATCATTTATAAATTCTGTATATGGCATGAAAAAGTCATATCATTTTTAGGGGACGATAGTTTCCACTTCCTCAAATGAAGTTATCATATTTATAAGTTATGGAAAAAATAAAGGTATTATGTATATGAAAAATAAATAATAATAATGAAAATATAAATATAGTATATATCAAATAAAAATATAGTTCTATCACAACGTCCTGCCTGAGAGGTGGTATACAAAATCGAACAATCATCATTTTATGAGGCTGCAATTCACTTTACAGAGAAACAATATGTTCTAACCATTATATGGAGGTGTGTGTTTTTGTATATATAATAAATCTCATAAAAATCCAAATATATTGAGGATATTGTTTTTTTATGTAATAAATTAATAATAATATAATAGAGTGTTAAGAAGTAAAATAATGGAAAGGAACTTCAGTGAAGAAAATACATCTTAAAATAGTTAAACCCCGTTGATTTGAGCCAAAAGGATTTTTTAAATTTAGTTCTACCTATGGTATGGATTCTAGAAGGAAGATAGGGATGTTAGGGGATCATTTGGTCAGATTTTGGAGGAGTAATGGAGCATGAGAGGTGTGATTAAATGGTTAGTAGTGATGTCCATTTATAATAGAGAGGAGGGGAACTTTAGAAATGTTTTGAAGTACTATTTTGTTATAAAATGAATTTCGGTTTCAAATGGACCAAAAGTCATTTATTTCAATGATACGATTATTTTGGGTCTAAACATGTAAACATAAAGGTTTTATCCAACAAAAGGTCGCAAATCTAACTTTATTTCTTAACATTAACCATTAGTGATGTAATTTAACTCTTACCATGTCTTCTTATATATTTATACTATAGGGTTAAAATAGTTACTCTAAAATGCCAATAGAAACTAAAGTGGTTTGTTAATGACATTTTAATAATTATATAATTCATTTGGAATAATCTTAAATTTTTACGACAATTATATCATTTAATAAAATAGTATTTGTTTTAATCAGTCATTTATGTCACTTTTTATACTATTCATGTCATGAGTTTTTAAAAAAATATAATCACTTGATTCATTCAAAAAAACATCATTAATTCAAATATACAAAGTCACACTCTTCCATAAAATTCATGTATGTCATAAAAATATATAAAATTAATTTAATTTAATATTTAAAATATCAGTTATTTAAATAATTCATTAATAAGGTAACCACTACATGATCATTGTGTCACAAACATATTTATTTATATGATGTCTAGAAAATATAGATAAAATAATTTGATATATGAAATATTTATATATTTATAATCAATATTTATAGTATAATATATCCCTTATATAAGACCATATAAATTTTTTTAATAAAAGATACATGTATATGTTATATTTTTTTACTTCAAATCAATTCTTATAAAATACAATTTTCACATACATGTGCATCAATGGGATCCCAAAATCGACCCAAGGATTCCCATGGCTGGAATTATCTCATAAAAGAATATTTGGGCATGTGTTAGGGTACTTTATTATTATTACAATATTATTTTTAACTCTCATTTACGAGATTTACCCATTATCCATGGTAAAAAAGATAATTATTGAAGTTACTATTCATAATGTCTAAAAATATAATGTACTGATTTACACAATTTGGAGCTTATGACTCCAAATATAGAATCAATTTATCAAAATTGAAAACCCAGAAGTTCTGAAATTGTATTTAAAAATAATTCACATTTGAAAACCAAAAAACGTGTTTTTATGAAATATAAACTACCAAAATATTGACATGTGTTTATCTCCAATTTCATAGTAAAATTACTTAAAATGGAAAAAATTGCATTAAATGATTAAAATGTATTCAATTTAAACTTCAATAAAAATTTAAATTACAATATAACTATATAAATAAAATATATAAAAAGGAATTATTGACTTAAAATGCTATATTTTTCACTATTAATATAAATTATGAACGTTATCAGTATATTACCAAAAATCTATCCAATGTAATTTTTTATGTTCTAATTCTAATTAAAAAGTTTATATTTTAAAATATAATATATAATGGTTTCAAAAAATAGATTTTACAAGGGTTCTCCATCAAATGGCAGTAAAACATAATTTGATAAATATTAGTGTATTTTATGGTTAAATTGAATTCGTTATTATTTTAAGCCTCTCACATTTATTGAATAAATGTCAATACATTTAAAAATCATGTATAATAATAATTTTTTATTTCTATTCAGTACCACCAATACAACATATTGGCGTTAACAACTATTTAAATTAATATTATTATTATATTAATTTTTGGTATAACTCAAAGTTGTGTACAACGTAATATTTCAAAGAAACTCATTGTTGTGTATTTAGTACACTATCAATAAATGGATACCATTTAGCAAAAATTGATAAATTATTAAAAAATAATATTTGAATTGAAAAATAATTATTCAATAAATATGTGGGTTGTTACACCTACAAACACATCCATCAAATAGGTAACAAAAATACAATTCATGTATGGTCAATTACCGCCTCGCAAAATGATCGTGAAACTTTTTCCTTTACCAACTCTCATGTTTGGTAATTATGTTGGAAATACTATTACTATATGATATATATTGTAGTTTTTTATTAATAAATCTCTAACTTTTATATAACACCTGCCATCATGCTTTTTATTTTGTGGAAATATGACAACATCATTTCAAGATATGTGGACTTTCGCCTCCTCAAAGAAATGTGATTCATTCAAATGTTAAACGAAATGATTTAAGTTTGTTTTTAGATAAATATATGTGACATAAATGAGATATTTTAGATAGTAATAAAAAAATTACCTTTTATTGAATATAATATTTCATTATTTTTATTACCTAATCATTCACTGAAAAAGTGATAATGGTGTTCATGGATGTGTCGATTACCGCATCCTTGAAGTGATGTGATTACGTTCACATTACAATAATAATAACACACGCACACACACATATATATATATATAATATGATTTAATATTATATAATTTCTGATATCATGATCATTCTAAAATGAAAATTTTTACATACATTCATTACATAATGATCACTATAAAATGGGAACATTACTCATTCGTAAATACAGCATATAGTCTCTGTGATTGTAATGTTGCATAATTTTTCTTAACTATAAATCATTAATTTTTTTAAAAGTATTATTCAGGTAATAAAATGATAAATATTTCATTATTATTATTCTTTATATGTTTATATAATCACCCCTTAACATATAGAAAACCAACCATAGTCATTTTGATAGATACACTAAATATAGTAAAAACACCAAATGTAAACATAATTTATTAACTAGTTTTATATGACGTTTTAATAAATAAAATAAATTTAAGAATAATATTTAAAAAATTAGGAATAAAATAATTATTTATCTTAACATTATTATTAGGGAATATAAACACTTGGGTGATAAGTCCGACTCAATTTATGGAATACTCATCTCTCTTTTTACATATGTGAGATAAATTTCGTAATCACACATTATATATTTTTTTGGTATATCCCCATTCCATTTTTATATATTATATACTAGATTATTTTATTTCAATTTTATATAATTTCCATTATATTGTAATTAATTTTGTGGTTTCCAATTCATATGTTACCATAGTTGCAAGGGATTTTTTATAAATCTCTATTCAATGTTGAATTTCTTGATGATATATGCCTTTATTATTTTATAAAGTATATATAAATCCACATTGAAATTATATATCCATATTTTATATATTTTAGTTTTATTTAATGTTCATTTAAGTTTAATTTTATCTTGGGACTTATGATTTAAATATCCAATATGGTTTGGGACACTTTTAAAGTTCAAAGAAATAATTTAAAAATATTTTTATCTATGTAAATATTATGAATATTTTTTAAACATATATTTATTGAGATATAAAATGGTAATAAATTAAATCTAATATCTATTTTTACTTTCATTCAAATTTTATACAAAGTAACATTTAAAATTCCTTATATAAAAGGTTTTAACAAATGAAAAAAGGAATGTCCCATTCTTATCATACATGAGGACAATGAAATTTCTGTTAACATGGATATAAATTTAAATATTATATTTATTTCAAATATTAAATATTCCTTAAATAAAAATCTGGCTTTTTTCTTTTGGTAATTTTAGTATTTAAAATGGATTTTCAAATAAGCAGTTCTTTTGGTATAGAAAATTGATTTTTGAAAGAAAGTGGTATTTTTACCCCAAAGATTTTTTCATATGAGTTTGAAATAGTATGTAAATGGTTTTATGAATAATTTTTTTTATTCATGATGTGTTACTTAATTATTACATGATAGGGTAACCAAGATAGCACTATGAAAACCTATTAAAACTTAACAAGGGATGGGCTAGATCACTTTAGGAAATCTCATTATGGATTAACATGGGATGGAAAATATGGCACTGGCTAATCCCATTATCAATCTACAATGGTTTTAGGTAATGATAATATTAGAAGTTATCTAGTTGATTACTCCAATTCAAATTGATTTTTGTTTTTTTAAATGGTTTTATGAATATGATGCTCTAATATTCTAATGTATATTTAATTGCTTGTTATGGGTTTTAATGATGTTTTTGAAAGAATTGTGTTTTTGTAATTTTTTTTATTTCATATAGTGAAATTAATTTGTATATAATTTTAAATGTAATATGAGTTGTCTTGATTTTACCAAACAAAAAATATCCATTTTTTAGATCCCTTACTGAGATTTTGTTCTCATCCCATGAATTTTAATTTTTTTCATAGGTTATAAGGATGGATATGGGGAATTAAGAACTCAAGTATGAAGTCATGGGTATTTACCCTAAAAATTATACATGATTTATTTTGAAAAAATGTATTTTAGTAAAAATGGATACTTATTTTAAGTGTCATATTTTAATTTTATGTATTTCTATGTATATGTTATTGGATAATTCTCTTAAACTCTAATCCTGAAAAGGTCTTCAACATTTTAGAAAGTAAAATTATTGAATTAACTAATGATTTTGAAATGTTTAGGGAGGATTCCTTATAGTTGGTATTAGAGGAAAGTTGTAGACAAATTTGGAGGATATAATATTTTTAAATGAATAGCCTTAGAATAAGATCATTTATGTTTAAGTTTAAATGACATAAAATATTAATATTTTTATGTTTCATTATCTAAACAATGTATATTCTGTATAGGTTTTCATAGAGGATATAAAAAAGAAATAATAGGAAAGAACCAAGGGGAAAATATACTTCTGAATCAACAACCAGATATTTTTGGAAGTAGAAAAATTCATTTTATTATAGCGATGGATCAATTGACACAAGGTATAAATAGTGGTGGGGTCTATAAAAGTTATTAAACCACTATACCATAAAGGAACCTATCTATAGTATATAATTTCATGAGGAAAAATACCTCATCATTCAATTGATCATATGACCAAGTGGTAGTGGATTGTTGGATCAATGCCCCAGTAAAGATATTTGAACTCAGGTGGTGTTTAGAATTTCAGAAGGAAACTCTTTCCATTTACAATTTTGAATGGTATATTTATCTATAGAGGTTATTTATTATTTATTCTATATATATAGATGATACCGATAATACGTAATGGGAAACATTTAAGGATTATTTCTTTGGAAATATTTCCCCAATGTTGTTTGAATTACGATAAGAAATATTTTTTGGAGTTAATGAAAAAGGATGATGATTGAGTTTACACATATGAATAAAACCTCACATGAATGGTTTGGTATGTTTCATATTTAATTAAAATATTTACATAATGTTAAAAAAAAATTCATAGGATTTAAAACATGTGTATGATGATCTCTACCCTCTTAAGAATTTAAAATTTATGAAAAAATTGGTTCATTATGATGAGGAAGTTGAGATGACTTTTGTCAACATTTTTCTGTCAATACATTTAAAGAGTAACAAATGATCAATGGGTCCTGAAATGGAGAAAAAACGAATAAGTATGGAGTTTATCCCCCAAAATGATCCACATGAGGGAAAAAAGTTCGAACTGTGTTTGATAGGATAAGGGATGTTTATATATTTTGGTCTATTTGGTCATATAATTCATGATTGTATTTAAAATATCCATGAAAACCCAACGAATGGGGTAAATAATATACATCTAATAATGAGGTGTTTTAGTTATAATTATTTGAGTCTTTACGAAAATGTATAGCCATAAATTATTACATGGTATGTAAATCACAATTTTTGTAAATCGAAAGGTGTTGGAAATCTTTTTCCAAAACGGTAGTTGATGTTTGGCCTTTTTATGATGTGATGGAAGCTCCAAGGAGCTCATTATTGTATTATTTTAACCATATGTTCATGTTAATTGATAATTCTTCTTGGGTTTTAAGTGATGTGATCATATTGTGATTAAGGGCTTTATAGGATAAGTTTAGTTGAGTTTAGGTTAACTTAAAGCTTTAGATTAAAAAGAATTATGAATTATTGTAAAGACCAGGAATTTCCATGTAAATTATTATTATTTTAAATATATGTGAATTTAATGAGTCTGTGAAAATTAACGGTGCATGATTCCGACGCCCTGTGTGCTGAGAAAAAATTTCGGAACATTTTTTTGGGTAAGTTCAATAAATGTGTGAGCTGGTTTTTGTAAATTTTAAACCGGTTCTCATAATTGAAATATGAGGTCACCGTTGAAGTTGTAGCACCGGTATTTTCTTAGGGAGACCATCATCTCGATCGTAGTGGGTCGAGAGTGAATGGTAAATTTTTCTGCTTTTCATGAAAGAATAAAATAAAATAGAAATTTCTATCATTTTAATCTATGAAAACCCTCAACATGGGTTATGGTGGTGGGGACTACCAGAGCCTAAACCTACCATGAGGATGTTAAGAGGTGTTGACCACCTGAACTCTCCCCCATTTTTAATTGAGTGGTGAGAACAACTCAAACCATTTTAATGAGAGAAACCACTCAAATCATCTTACTTTATTTATTCCAACACAAATCCAATTAATAGGGCCAATTAAATGATCTAATTAATAGTGCCATAAAAGTTTATTAATTATGCCAACATTGTTGTTTTGACATAATTTAATTTTATAAACATAAATCAACATATTGGCTATTTCACATTTTGTGGAATTGGGAGAGGAGAACTATTGGAGAATTGTTCTCTTCAACGAAGAATGTGTTCTCTGTCAAATAACGTTCTCCCCTACGAAGAACACTCACACCAACGAGGAACATATTCGATAATAACGAACCGATGATCAAGGAAACACCTACACCACCAACGTCTCGTCTATCCCTAACAACATTATCTCCTTCCTTAGGACTTTTGTGAAAAAAATCTCCGAGGTAGGGTTTTTATTATTTGTTATTATAGATTCCCATGTTCTTCCCTTCAAAACAAATAACATGGATCAGCTCTCTAACTTGTGAATCTGTAGATGATTTCTTTTACTTTGGGGTTGGGAATTTTCACTGTCAGGGATTGTAGATTTTGATGTTCTTAATTCACGGTTTTTGTTAAGCCGCTTGCTACCTCTCTAACGGGGAGGATGCAGGTCAAATTAACATGGACCAACCCCACTGTCATTCTTCATTATTGTTGTGTTATTAGTGATGAAAGAATTTGACCGTGTACCATAGCAGCGAATGGATAGCGGCCGACCAAACCGGCCATCGGCGAAGGCGTGGTGCATGACAGCACCACACAGAGAGGACAAATGGTCGTCCGGCCAACCGTAGAAGACCGCTGCCCCACCGCCGCCACGCCGCTCTCCAGCCCCTTTTGCGGCCTCCGCCACCCCGTGGCCTCTGGGGAATTAGCCTCCCCATGACCTCCGCATCCCCGCGGCCCTTACGGCCCTCGCGGACTCTGCCGCCTTGCGGCCCTCGCGGCCTCCACTGCCCCATGTCCTCTGTGGCCCTCAGGCCTCTGCCTCACCGCAACCTCTGCCGTCCCCGGGCCACTGTAGCTCCCAAAGCCTACAAGGCCCCTGAAGCCTCTTCGTCACCTCGTGGCCTACGTTCCCCCAGCACCACCCCACGTCCTCTGTGCCACACCGCAACCCCAATTGCCTATGCGGCCCTCATGGCCCCCACAGAATCTGTTCCACCTCGCAGTCTCTGCGCCACCTTGTGGTCGTGGGGCTTGACCAGACCTAGTAGGTCGGTCCAGGTCGGTCTGACCATGTCGGACCGGAGTCAGAATAGTTTCAACCCATATGCTCTTTTGGCCATAATATTGGCACCATGCATCCGTTTGACGAACCGTCTAATGAACTGGATACCTTGTAGAGTTCCCTTTATTATGGTATACCTCATTTAAGATTTAGATAATAATGGGATATGGTTGGGTTGGATCGAACACGAATCCATTCAGATCCTCAGAAATAAAATGATAATAACTTACAGATCAGGTGTTTGATTGACACAATGTCTGTTGCATTGAGTACACTATTAAGTGGATGAAATTTTGGATACCTATTCATGGGAATTCATGAATATTGGATTATCAACTAGTGGCTCGAGGAGAGGACTCTCACAGAGATGAGAAAGCTTAGTACGGGAAACCTGTAGCTGGTTGTATCATTAGAAAGGGATAATTTATTGGTCTGTAATTGAAAATCCCTCATGGATCCATGCTATTAATCCATGTGGAACTACTCTAGGATCTTATATGGTTCTGAGGAAGTACTGATGTTGTACTATGTTCTTGTGTGGTTCAGACGACATATCGATGATCTACTTGGATCTTGTGTGGGTCTGACGACATAATAACAATGTACTAGGTTCCTGTGTGGGTTTTATGATTACATAAGATCATCTGTGGGTCTAATAATAAATTAGGATACTTCTTGGGTCTACCTCTTAACAGTGTATGATGAATTTGTAGTTACATCTAATCATCTCTACAACTGTACATAAGATATACCTGTTGTGTGCTGAGTATGTACCTGTGTGGTACTTACCATCATGGTATTCATTCCGTTGTGGAATAGTTGAGCTTCGGGATAATTATTTGGGCCTTTTGTGTCCTCATAATTGAGATGGGTTTACTTGATAACTTAGGTATATGTCTGGTCATATACCTAATTCGGGTTGTCCGTTGTTTTCATGCTTTGTGGTTTATCCTTTGTAGATTTTGTGAGACCTTGGGGGTCTCAAGGTCCTTAATGATATCATTATACTCACCCATGCTTGGGATATGTCTGCACCTCATTTTTTTTGGTTTATACGACAAACAACGTTGACTAAGGATAACTGTACTAAGACTGGAGGTAGCATGGAGGCAGACCTTAGACGAGGTGTACCGCAGAAATGACCATTCGAGAGTTTTACCTACCATTCAAGTAGGATCCTTAGGGGGTCATCACATGAGCTGTTCCAGTTTACTTATACTTTTATTTTCTTTTACTTTTTAGTTGGGCATGTATTCTAGCCCATTTTACTTACTATACTAACTATATTTACTATTCAGTTTACAAGAGTTCATATCTTTTTTTTGTGCATGGTTGCGCGTGTCTACAAGTTATAAAGAAAATTCCTTCCCAGATTTAGGGAATACACCTTTGGTTCTAGTCACCATTCCCTAGCCTTTAGAAGGCGGGCTTGGGGTAGTCAGGACACATGCCCCAGGGGATGGGTCGTGACAAATTGGTATTAGAGGGGTCAGTTCAACCGTAGAACATAGGACTCTGATCTTTTTTTAACGACAATAGTTTTATGTGTAGTGAGTTTGGTTATCAATTGTGGGAATCCTGTGTTGGTACTGTGGCTAAAGTATCCATACACCAACACCCTGACTTCTGATTTCTAACTCATTGCACAAAAACACAGATTTAATGTCTGTTTCGAAAAGTTTTCTTTTTGAACTCTTTGAGTTAGCTCACCAGGTATAACATATTTACCATGGAACAACTCTTTCATTTCATGATTCCTCCATGAAGACAACAATATAGGTATCCAAATATAGTACACAATGATATCCCACTCAGCACTGAAGCCTCGTTGCTGGGCCCTTTTCCAGTAGAGGCACCAGCAGAGGCACCAACGGTACCATTACCTATTGGTCCACCGATGGAACCAACCCTATAAGTAGAGGGTGTATGCCGCTTGAGTGTGTTACATGAGTTCCAGCACAATATTCCACCCAGGTTCAGGATAAAGATGGACCCACAAGAGGATGAGGAATGAATGGAGGCCGTTGTGAGAGTCTTCCGACTAGTAGGGACACCAGCTGATCTCATGGTGATCCTTGCAGCTAGTCTTCTATAGGAAGCAATAGGTATATAGTGGATCATGATGTTATAGGATCACAAAGAGGTGAAAATTCTCTGGGCAGACATCAAGAGCCTATTTCGGGCAGAGTTTATACCAGTGACTCTTCACATAGTGCGCATGCATGAGAAAGTTCATCAGCAGCAAGGCAGCTTGACTGTGGAGAAGTACTCAACGAGGTTTACCGTACTCTCATTCTACACCAATGATATTGTTAGGGAACCATTCTTCAGGGCCCAAACCATTGATCAGGGACTCAGGAAGGAGATCAGGGAATCGATGATCCCACTCAGCATCCCAACACAGGCGGGAGTGTTAGAGCGACCCCTCTTAGTGGAGAGTTTTTTTGATGAGCAGTCACCATTAGCGAGACCCACTACAATTCTTCACATAGGAGAGTCTTCTGTATCTTGCTGCAAACAGATGACACAAAGGTCCAAGAGGACCATACATACAGGTGGATGACCACATGATTCAGGGTTGATTGTTTCAGGAACCATATACAGAGCCAGTCATGCGAGGAAAATGCAATCTTTCACATGCGGTGGGTAGAGTAACATGGCTCGTGACTGCCCGAACCTCCATACGGATGATCATAAGATGGTCAAGGGACCTCCCAAGTATAGATAATGGTTCTACCAAGGATGTCCTAGGGAGCAGGCAGGCGTGACAGGGGAGCTGGCCGTGCAGCTAGCAGTGGGCGACGATTTGAGATGCTACTGACACCACCACCAGGAGGTCCACTCCGACCACAGGGAGCAGGTGTATAGGGGCGAGCTCAGCTTCATGTAGTTGAGGCCTATGATCATGGATCTCCAATGATGATATGAGGTACGATATGGGTCTATTCAACCTTATCTATAGTACTTATAGGCACAGGTTCATGTAATTTTTTATTTCCACTGCCCCTATTCGGAGCTCGGAGATTCCGACGGAGACGTTGTCTCAATATTTATGGCTATAGATTCATATGGGAGAGGATTCGATGATTATGCACTGGTGCTGGTAGATTGATCTTACTCTAGGAGGTGATATTTTCAGCTAGGATCTCCTTTTAGCGTCGTCGAGAAATTACGAATCCATCTTTGTAATGGAATGGTTATCTACAGTCCATGATCAAATTCAATGTATTAGGCACAAAGTGTGGTGTGTCCACACAAATCAAACCAGGTTTACCTTCACCAGCAATAAGGGAGCCTTTTCAATGCAGGATGGACTTACCCAGAGGAGAGCCCAACTGATCAATAATCAGTTGGCTAGCCTTACCCTCGGAGCTGTTGATATAGAGAGTCTGAGCTATCCTGTAGTGGTTGAACAATACATGAATGACGTCCCTAATGATATTTTGGTTCTTCCTCCTCGTTTAAAGGTGTACTTTTACATTGAATTTTACCATGGGATTACAATGATGTCTACACCATCATATCAGATGGCTCTCACAGATCTTCATGAGATACAGGTATAGCTTGAGTACTTGCAGGGGAATATATTCATTTGACCCTGTGTTTTTCCTTGGGAACTCCTGATTCTATTTGTCAGGAAGGAGGATGGGAGTTTGAAGCTTTGTGTTGACTATTGGAGGTTGAACTAGGTGACCGTGAAGAACAAGTACCCACTATCGAGGATTGATGACCTCTTTGATCATCTGAAGGGAGCACAATGGTTCTTGAAGATAGACCTCAGATCAGGCTATCACCATCCCATAGAACGAGATGAGGATGTGCCGAAGACATCATTAAAATGCTGGTATGACCATTATGGGTTCATGGTTATGACATTCAGTATGACAAACACTTCAGTGGTGTTCAGGGGACTCATGGACATGATCTTTCTGCCAAACCGTGATCGCTTTTGAGTAGTCTTCATTGACGACATTTTGATCTATGCGACTAGTGAGGAGGAGAATGCATATCATTTATAGTTAGAACTAGACACACTACTAGGGCACCAACATTATGGTAATCTCTTGATGTGCCAGTTTTGGATTCGAGAGGTTCACTTTCTGGGACATGTAATATCAGAGGCTGGAGTTTTTGTATATCCCGTGAAGATTGAGGCAGAACTTTCATGGGAGCTACCCAGGAGTATGATGGAGGTACGAAGTCTCTTGGGATTGGTTGGATACTACTGGAGATTTGTTCCAGATTTTTCAAGAGTCGCAGCACCACTATCATCATTGACGAAGAAGGGGAAACCCTTCGTTTTGTTGGAGAGATTCCAACAGAGTATTCAAGAGCCGATGTAGAGGTTGACTAGTGGCCCCATCTTGAGTCTACCGGAGGAGGGCATAGTGTATGTAGTTTACTACAATGCATCCGGGACTTGTATTAGATGTATCCTACTGAAGGAGCGAGAAATGATCGCATATGGTTCTTGATAGCTGAGACAGAATGAGCCGAAATATGATACCCATGACCTGGAGTTAGCAGTAGTGGTCTTCTCCGTGAATATGTGGTGACATTACATGACGGGAAAGTGTTTTATAGTATACTCGGATCACAAGAGTCTTTAGAATATATTCTCTCTGATGGAAATTAACCTGAGACAGTGACATTGTCTTGTGTTCCTCTAGGAATATGACTTTGAGATAGTCCATACTCCTAGGAATGGGAAGATTATAGCAAATGCACTCAGTAGGAGTTCTGGTATACAGCTACTAGGAAAGGTGATGAACTAGGTGATTGGTTTGCATATATCATTTGTGGATCGGGATGGAACAACTTTTCTATTGTCTCATACAGTCACTCCCCCACTTCTATAGCAAGTAAAGGAGGTGAAGCACATGGGCACTGACTGGGATACACGACATACTCAGATATCTACAACACATACACCTGATTGATTTTCTGAAGGTGGGGAGCACGTCATCCTCTTTAGATAGCGTACCATGGTACCAGTGTTTCTTTGGGGGGAAGTGTTGAGAGAGTTCCACACATCCCCTCTTGTGGTACATCTAGGAGTGGTGAAGATGTACCAATATCTTTGATGACATCACTGGTGGCCGGGAATGAAGAAAGCAGTATTAGAGTTTGTCTCTTAGTGCCTCAACTGTCTGCAAGTGAAGGTGATCATCATGTACCAATAGGTTTGGATCAGCCTTTGAAGCTTATAGAGTTGAAGTGGGACATGATATCCATAGACTTTGTGACATGACTTTCATATACATCAAACATCATGATTCTATCTGGGTGATCGTCGACCACCTCACCATGTCGGCCAACTTCCTACAGAACAGAGTACAAGGTTCAATAGAGAGCTTATGACACCTTTATGTGCATGAGATTAAGTAGCTACATGGAGTACCCATGACGATTGTATTTGATCGTTATGCACGTTTAATTACCGGCTATAGAAGGGGTTATAGGTGGATTTTGGGATTTGGCTTAGTTTGATCACCGCCATCCATCCTCATACGGATGTCCAGACTGAGAAGACCATTCAGACCCTCAATTTCATGCTACGTGATTGCGTCCTTGACTTCGGTCGTAGTGGAGAGGATCACATGTCTTTGATGGAGTTTTCGTACAACATTATATATCAGTCCACCATTATGATGGCACCTTTTTAGGTGTTGTACGAATGACCTTGTAGGTCACCATTGTGCTAGACAGAACCAGGTGAGTCAACACTCATGGGACTAGAGATGGTTGGGATACAACATTGAAAGTGCATATACTCCAGGAGTGGGTGAATACTGCACAGTGTAGGCAGAATTCATATGCCGACAGGAGACGGAGACTGATGGTGTTCAATGATCGAGACCATGTATTCTTATGGGTCTCACCCCGATGAGTTTTACAGTGATTTGGATGAGGCTATAAGATATCTCTATGGTTCATCTGACCCTTCCAAATACTCAGCAGACTTGGTTGGTAGGCTTAACACTTATCTATTCCACCTTAGTTGCATCGGTTGCACGATGTCTACCATGTATCACAGCTGCGGTGATGCATGCATGACCCATCCAACGACATCAACCATGGTGGGCTAGGAATCGATGGAGGGGTTAGGTTTTTGGAGGTTCCAATTGAGATTGAGGATCGATAGGAGTGGGTCTTTCATGGTAGGTCGACACATCTGGTGCTCGTTCACTGGAAGCATGAAAACCTCCAGGAGAGCACGTGGGTACTGGAGGCTCAGGTTTTTTCTCACTACCCCTACATGATTTCAATGTTTTTTTTGTGATGTGGTTTTTGAGGACACAATTCCATGAGGTGGGGAGAATGTATATGCCTGAAATTTCCATGTAAACGAGTACACAAAAATTGACGGTGCGTGATTTCGAGACCCGGTGTGCCTAGAATGAATTTATGAATTTTTTTTGGGTACGTTAAGTAAACGTGCGAGTGGGTTTTTCTAACTTTTGAACTGGTTCTCAGAATTGAAATTCGAGGGAACCTTTGTACTCACAGCACTAGTATTCTCTTAACAAGACATTCACCTCGATCGTAGTGGGTGAGAGTGGAAAATAATTTTCAATTCTTTTCATTGATGTATAAAATAAAATAAAAATATCTAACATTTTTATTTCTGAAAACCCTCTATATGGTTTATGGTGGAGGGGACCACCAGAGCCTAAATCTCCCATTTGTATGCTAAGAGGTGGGGAAAACCTGAACTGACACCTATTTTGAATTGAGAGGTGGGAACCACCTGATCCCATTTAATGAGAGAGAACCTCTCAACACCTCCAAAATTATATATTCCATCACAAATCCATTTAATTGGGCCAATTAAATTAGATAATTAGTGGTACCTGTAGAATACATTAATTAGGGAACCTTTTTTGTGCCAACTTAATTTATTTTGATTCAATTAAATTAACAAGTAGGCTATTTCACATTTTGGTGGACTTGGGAGAGGAGAACTATTGGAGGATTATTTTCACCAACAAATTACATGTTCTCCAATGAAGAAAATGCTCCCCAATGAATAATTATCTGGCCAATGAGAAAAGTCTTCAATGAAAATGAACTGACGATCGAGGAAACGGTGACGTCACTGACATCCATTTATCCCCAATGACATCGGCTATTTTCTCACGACCTCTGTCAACAAATCTCCAAGGTAGGGTTTTTATTATGTGGGAATATGGATTCCCATGTTATTCCCTCAAAAACAATGAACACGGATCAACTCTCTAACTAGTTGATCCGCAGATAATTTCTTTTTCTACGAGGTTGAGAATAATCATTGTCGCTGGTTGTAGAGTTTGACATTCTTTATTCTTGGTTTTTTTGAGTTTCTTGCTACCGCTATAATGCAGAGGGTGTGAGAAAAACAAACATGGCCCGACACCTCTGAAATTCTTCATTATGGGAGTGTTTTTTGCGATTGAAGAATATGAAAATATGCCACGACGGCGAACGATAAGTGGCCAGCTGAACCAGTCACCAGCGAAGGTGCGGGGCATGACTGCACCATGTGGAGAAAATGTTTGGAAGTCTAACTCGTCGAGTCAGACCGCTGTGCTAAGGCCGCCCCACCAGCCCCCCCCCCCCCCCCCCACTATGGCCCCGATGCACCGTGGCCGCTGCCACCCTATGGCCCCCAGAGCCTCTTCTGCACCGCGACCTCTTCCACCGCCACCCCACGGTAACCACAGCCCCGTGGCCTTCACTGTCTCGCAACCTCTGTCGCCCCACGGCCTCCGTCTCCCCACAACCATTGTCGCCTCCACGGCACCCGTGTCCTCCGCGGCACCTGGCCAGGCCACATGGCCCAGCCGCCTAGCGCTTGTCAGCCTGGACGAGACCCGGAAGGTCGACCTGAATCGGGTCTGCCCAGGCCGGGTCAGACCAGACCTGAACCAATTTCTACCCATACTCTCTTTTATCCATAACATTAGCACTGGGTGTCCTTTTGAAGATCCATCTGTGGTGCTGAAAACATTGGAGTGAGACCGTCCTTTTGGTATACCTCACATTATATTTGGATAATTTTTTGTTATGGTCTGGTTGGATCGAACATGAATCTAACCGGGCCCTCAGAACAAAAAGGCTAATAACATACAGACTGGGCGTCTGATTTACAAAATGTCTTTTGTATTGAGACCCCTATTACATCCCGAACCTTCAGGAAACTTCTTCGTTGGACTTTGTGACTGTTTGAGTATCTACTATTGTCTTGAGCAGAGGACTCTCCCGGAGATGATCAAGCTTAGTGTATGAACCCTATAGTAGGATGTATCATGATAAAGGGATCCTTCATGGGTATGTAATTGATGATCCCATATAGATCCTTTCTAAGAATCCATGTGGGACAACTATAGGATACTATGTGGGATTGACGTACTAGGATCTTGTGTGGGTCTGACAACGTAATGATGATGTACTAGGATCCTGTGTGGATCTGACAACGTAATGATGACGTACTAGGATTTTATTAGGGTCTAACGACGTAATGAGAATGTATTAGGATGTTGTGTGGGTATAATGATGTACTACGATAGTCTATGGGTTTGATGATGATTTAGGATCCTACGTAGTTCTTCCTCTTAACAGAGTATGATGTATTAGTCATTACATCTAATAATCTCTATTATTGTACCTATGATATACCTGTTTTGAGATGATTCATTACCTATGTGGTACTTACCATCATTTTATTCATTCCTTTTTAGAACATTTGAGATTTGGGCTAATGAGTTGGGCCTTGTGTTTCTTCATAATTGATTTGAGTTTACTTGATAACATAGTTATATGTAGGGGTGTATACCTAAGTAGGTTGTCAGTTGTTTTAATGATTTTTAGTTTATCCTTTGTAGATATTGTGAGACCTTGAGGTTCTTGGGGTCCCTACTATGTATCGTTATAATCACCCCTACACAGGATATGCTCACTCCTCATTGTGTATGGTACTGCCGACAGACAGTGCTGACAGAGGACAAGAGTACTAGTACTAGGGGTAGATTGGAGGCGGACCTTAGACAAGGCGTACTGTAGAGACGACCATTTGAGATCAGTACCTACCCTTCAGGTAGGATCCTTGGCGGGTGATCATGTGAGTTGTTCTAGTCTACATGTACCTTCAGTTTCTTGTATTTTTTAGTTGGGTTTGTATTATATCCCCTTTTACTTACTGTACTCCCTCTATTTACTATTTATTTTACTAGTGTTCATATCATGATGCATGATTTGTTGAATGTGTTTATAGGTTATAATGTCAATTCCTTCCCAGTTTTTGGGAATACACATTCGGTGCTAGTCGCTAGATCCTAGCCTATCAAAGGCAGGCTAGGGGTAGTCACCACACGGGCCCTGGGGGACGGGTTGTGACAATTACATTTTTAAAATTAGAAATTAATTTAGTAACTCATCATGTTAATGTTATTATTATCTTACTATGTGCTAAACATTTTGGTTTTTGGGATAATATATAAATATAAGGGGAAAATTTTGTTATCCTTATGAGGATTATATGATATAAAAGAAAATTTTCCATGATCAGAAGGAATTAAAAATCATTTTTAGTACACATTCTATAGAGAAAAATTATTTTTGTATAATGGAAACATATTAATGTATTGAATTTTTCTCATCATGTATGTTTATTTCCTTATTCTCTTAGTATATATGTTAATGGAATCGTTAAACATTAAAAAATGATCATGAATAAATAAAATGTTATCCTATTGACATCATTAATGATGATATGGATTGCCTTTTCAAAACCAATTTGGATTGTGTTTTGGGGTTCATTGACTTCTTATTGACCATATTCACTATAACTATTTGTTATTCAATGAGAATGTTTTTTCCCTTCAAAATTAATCTTTTAATATCACACAATTGTTCTCCATTTATGGAATCCTAGTTATGTGTATCTTCTAGTGACTGTAACGTTTCCCACTTCACATTACCAAGAGTATTTTTTTTATAAACAACTTTAATGATTTGTGATTGAATAATGGAATTCTTGAAATGTTAATCACATTATTACAATGATGAATTTAAAGGGTGAAATTGTTTTTAGGGGGTAGGATGTGACATCCCATGATTTTCTGAAATATATTTTAAATATATTAAATAAAACTCATTGATATATTGATTTAATAAAATAATAGTTTATATTTATTTATATGAAACATTATTTTTATCTTTCATTTCATGTTTCATCTAGTTTCTTAAACCAATTTTGTTACATGAAAGGATGATCCTTACCGAAAAATAATAATCAGTTGATATTATTATTAAATATCATTGTAATATCCTAAAATTTATTTTTTTGGGTTTTATTAAAAAATTATTTATTATTTTTTTACCTGTTTATAATATTTTTATATTCACCAAATATATTCGATTAGGAAAGATAACAATAAGTCCATTTTTATGCTTATAAAATTATATATTTTTAAAAGGCAATTTTACTAATTTTTATTGGATAACAAAATTTAAATATAATTTAATACTCATTTATAACATTTATATGTGTAAATAAATATAATTTTTGAATTTAGAATATCAAAATTTACTTTCATTTAATTTTTGTATTTTTTCTAATAATATTCATTTTTTGAATAATAGTAAAAAATAGTTCATTTTAATTGAAAACTATTTTGTCACCTTATATATTAATATAGTTATATTATAGTTTAAATTTCTTTTAATGTAACATTATTTCTATTTTATATTAATAAATCCAATTCATCTTATTTGATTCAATTACACGTTGAAATTGGGTAAAAACATTTCAATCTTTTGATGTTTTCCCCTTCAAAAACAATTATCTCGTAGTTTCTGCGAGATTAATTTTAAACTATTTTTATACACTAATATAAATTAAATTTTGGAAATTTGGTATATATATATGGAATAATTATTACGTTTCAAATATATGAATACCAACTAAATATTTTGATGTAAAATATTAGTATATGTAATTGAAATTAATTACACTAAATAAGGTAAAAAGAAGCATATTTATGACTTAACAATGAATAGAAGGAGTATAAATGTCCCAAAACAAGTCCAGAAGTTATTTTATGGACATATTTATACCCTAAAAACATTAGTAACTATTTGTAGGATATATTTTCAATCTATTCCATGATAGTTACATATATAATAAGTTAACAATGAAAAAGAAAAAAAGAACCTTATAAGATATTAACACATAAAATGATTCAGATTAAAGAATACAATTTATATGTTTATTAATAAATATTATTTTGAAATATTTGTTAATTATTTTATTAATAATAATTTTAATTTAATTTTTTTAGATTATATAATTACATCAAATACATAAGAAACACCAATTCAAGGATATTTAGTTCATAATTAAATAAAATGAATGATATTTTAATAAATGGTTTAAAATTACTAAAAATCTCAGATTATATAAAGTTGTTTTTATGTGTTGATAAATTTATAATATCTAAAAATTATGGATATAATGAATTTTTACATTGACCATATTGGACTACAAATAGTAAAAATCTGTTTACACATTTAGGGTTAATGTAGTATTTTCAATGTTACATGCAATTCTATTAAAATAAATTCACAAAATAAATGGGATATTAATATTATTAATTATATGAAATACGTTTGAATATTTGGGTCCGAATTTGATATTAATCCTCGTTTTAATTTATTTTTAATGTGTGAATTACATAGTTTATAAAACCACTTTCTTAAACAAAAAAATAGCAAAAAAATGAAACAAAAAAAGACTACAAAAAACATGATAAAAATTAGTTTATTTTGATTTTTCCAAGTGTTTATCAATAAAACAATTACCCAATAATTCATAATTTTATATTCTGGGATCATATTATGTAAGTAAAACCATCCAATACCTTTCACCATTTAAAATTTACAAGAATACAACTCCCTATACACAATTAAATGTTCCTCACCCTCCCCAATAAATTATGCCTCTAATTAATTTTTTATCATAAAAAACAAAGTAAATAATCTCATAAAATCCCTCATATATAACTATAATACTCACTTTGGTAATAAATCCTACTAAGGAATCTATTTGGATAAGAAAAAAGGGTGTTACTAAAAAAATAGGTAACATTATATAACGACCACTTTTGTTATACTTATTTTTCAAACTGTTAATTTATTAATAATCAACTACCCTATAATTTAATATGTATCCTCAATATAATGATATTTTTTATTTTAACAATTAATCATACACCTATAGACACTTCCATCAAATGGGTAGCGAATGTATCATTCATGTAGGGTTAACTACTATCTCACGGAACGATGTCATTATTTTTCCTTTACCACAAATCATGGTTGGAAATTATGTTGGACATGTAGTTTTTATATGATATATATTATATATTTATTCTTTAAGTATTATTTAATTGTTATATGACACATGTATTCTGAATTTCCAATTTTTGTAAATATGACAACATTGTTTGAGTACTTGTGGGCTACCACCTCTTCAATGTGATGTGATACATTCACAATTTACATGCACTGTATTATTGATGGGTTTCATTAAAAATAAGTCAAATAAAAGGAAAACATATGATATTATTCAAATAATTACCTTTCTAATAAAATTATATATCATTTTATTTATTACCTTTTCACAAACTTAAAAGGTGATAACGTCATATATAGACATGTGGACTACCACCTCCTCAATGCACTGTGATTCCTTTCAAATAAGAATTACGATATATATATATATATATATATATATATTTGATTGTATTATATTTATTTTATGATATAATTATAATTCTATAATTTTTACTTATTCTTACCTTCTTTCGATAATGATCATAGAAAAATTGGAATGAAACCAATACGTACGTATGAGCTACAATCTTCATGATTGTAATGTTAGATCATTTTTGAAAACCATATTTAATGATTTTAATTTAATAGTTAATTTATGTATAAATATGATAATTATTTCACAAATATAATTTTGTATATGTTTATATAATTCCCCCTTGACCATAAAAAACCAACCATAGTTGTTCGGACACATAAATCGAATATGGTCAAAAAAACACGACCTAAACTTATTTGATTATGTAATTTTATAAAATGGTTTAAAAAGGTTAATAAAATTAATAATAATAAAAAATAAATTTTATCACGTAAATAATTAACAAAGGTTTATTATTAAGGAAGATACTGACACATGTGGCAAGTCAGACATATGATAAGCGGGTTTCATCTAATGTTTTACATCTATGCGATAAATGTCCTAATCACCACTTACATCTTCAGTGTGGAACAGTACTACCCCTTCATAAATATTATGTCATGAATTATTTTATATTAAGGATTTTTAAATTCTTAAATTTATAATAATCACATTTTTTGTTTCAAATTAAGATTTGACCATATTTTTAAGATATTTTTCCTCAATTATATTTCATTGGGGAATTTCTTGTTTATATGACAATTTAGTATTTTATATGTTGTTTTTTCTACCCTATCGCTATTATGTATTCAAATTTTTTCAATTATCACGAAATTTAATGTTCATATAAATGTTATTCATTCATAGTGATTATGATTTTAATGTTCAATGTCATATGAAACACTTTTAATGTTTAAAGATTAAATTTTAAAATCATCTTGTCTATGTCAATATTCTTGATGTTATGTAACATAAGTATCTATATTTATATAAAAGGTTTTTAAAAGTAAATTTTATATCAATTTATAATTTCAGTAAATTATTTTAAAATGAAATCTATTATGTAATTCATATGTAATGTTTTGACAAAAAAGTAATGGAATGTTAAATTACTAAAAAATATGATGATAGGGAATATTTCACCACTATGAACATTAATTTTATTTTTTCTCACCATTCAATTATTTAATAGTCCATAAATGAGAAAAAATTATTTTATTTTTTGTATTTAGGTATCTAATATGTTCTTTCAAAGAGAAGGGTGTTTTGGTATTAGAAAATGGATTTCAAAAAAAGGAATATTTTTATCTGAAAGTGGGTTTCATATGAATCTAAAAGAGATACTCAAAGGGTTTTATAAAGAAATTTTTCTACTCATAATATGGTTCATGATAACTACATGAGTCGGTGGACTGGATAGCACTAAGAAATCTCATTATAGAATAACATGGGGGTGGTCAAAATTGCATTGGTAAATCCCGTTGCAACATAACATGGGGTGGACCATATAGAATCATGTTAGGCCATTATATCTCTCCAACAGATTATGTAATGACAATATTGCAATTCATATGTGTGTTTATTCTAATTAAAAGGGATCAGAAATGGTTTTAGGAATATGTTACTCTAAGAAACCTAATTCATTTTTAATTAATTGTTAACGGTTTTAATGATTCTCTTTGAGTAAAATGTGTGTTTTTAATTCATAAGAAAATAATTTATTTCATATTCCCAATAAATCATGCTGATAAAGGTAAAAATCATATGAGTATCATTATTTTATAATACTAATGGTTTCTTTTCATTTTTATAACACTTACTGAGTTTTAGTTCTCATCCATATATGTTTACATGTTTTAAAATTATTTATGGATGGGTAAGGGAATGGAAGAAGTCAATTTGGAAGTCGAGGAGATTTTCTATAAAAAGATATGATGTTTTATTATAAATTGTTTATATTGTTGGAAAATTGATACTGAACTAATGTGTAGATATTTTTTTTGTTTTTTATGTGTGAGTTATTGTCTAATTATCTAAAACTCTAAACCTGAAAAGATTCTCAATGTGTTAGAATGTAAAATTGTTGACATAACTCAAGATTATGTAATGTTTATGGATAGGGGATTATATTCATGCATTGGTTTATAGAGACCAAAATGAAATAAGAAATTGTTAGAGGATATACATTACACATGACTAGTAATATAGGTGTAATGAATATATATTGTGGGTAATGTGGCATGAGACTATTGTAATCACAGAATTTAGGATACCCATATGGGTCCTCTATATCACCGTTTTTAGGAGACATTGGGACATATTTAGCTAAGCCTTCGTGCCTCCAACTATTGGGATATGAAAAAGGAATTTCAAACCATTGGGTCATTGGGACCGTTAAAAATGTATAAAAATAAGCCATAGTGGGGTTTTTTCATTCTTTATTTGAAGGGATGAAGCTTTCCGCACATTGGTTCATAGGTGTGTGGGTCGATAGTAATTTGTAATTTTCTATAACTCAAATAAATAAAAAACATTAAATTAATATCAACATTGTATTTAAAATTCATTAATATTATAAATAATTTAACACTGTGAGATTTTATAATGTATTTATCATTATAGAAATTTTATTTCATTGATATCATTATTTTCACACAACACCATGTTTAAAAGAGTCAAGATATAAATATTATTCTTTAAATGTGGCCATTGGAACCTAGACATATAAATTTTGTACAATGAATATGAATAACTAAATTTTGAATATATATATATAAATGGTTTAGATAAATGAAATAAATTTTTGTAAAGTCATTATATGTTTTAAAAATTCCTTTTTCATTAAAAATGGGTTTTATTAATTTTTTATGTAATAAAATAATTATGTATCACCACAGTTAGAAAATATTTTTTAATAAGTAACTTAATATATTTTTTTATAATTCTATAGTGTGAATTTTAGATAAATTTATTAAATTAATTATTTTCCATAAATAGTGAAAAATACCTATTTTTATATATAATTGTCATTTTATTTCAAGTTTTTACAAATTTCTATTTTAATTAAATGGTTTGAAAAGTAAAATTAATAAAATTATAATTTTAAAATTCCTATAAATTCGTTTGAATTAATATAATATTTTATTTTGGTATAAATTTTTTTACAATTCCTAAATCATTTTTTAAAAAAAACTAAATTTTACTGCATTTTGGGGTTTTTATTTTTAATATGATTATCAAAATTCAATGAATTGAACCCTGAAAAATATATTCCATATATATAATTATATGGTTAAAATTTTGCAAATATTATCTTTTTATATGTTAAATAATGAATCATTCATTCATCTTGGAATTTTATATTTCAGTTCAAATTATTTTATCCAAAGTATTTTTAATTGAACGTTAACAATTAGTAAGGGTATTCATAACTCAATTTAAATTAATTGGGACATAATTATACATATTTTAATATGTTATTTCATAATTAGGTGTGAAATAACATTTTATTATATCATTTAATTTTTTGTAATTTTGTTCGGATTTACAATTGTTATACAAAATCACATCAATTACTACTTCTCACTTAAATTAAAAGGTATTTGTAAGTGATTTCATCTCAATTTAATCTCAATTGTGTCATATTTGGTATTATGACCTTCTTTATTTTTAGGTGGTTTTTATACTACTCCTTTGATATATTTCAAAATAATATCTACTAATTCAAATGGATTAATGTTTTAATTAAATTTTCATGTTTCAAGGGGTATCAATTTGAATGATTCCAAAGAGTTAAGGATTTGTTTTAAAATATAAAATTTTTAGGATTTTTCTAATTTTCATTGAAGGAATTGTATAATATATCCTTTTATAAACCTCATATATTTTTTGATGCTCTGAATATTTATGTAGCTTCCTTATTTTATTTTTAATTTTTCTTTTATTTATAACTTGAATCAAGAAAATATATTTTTAAATAGAAAAAATATATTATTTATTTTTTTCATTAGCTATATTTTCTTCTATGTATTTATTTTTCACAAATCATTCATAAATGTCACTTTTATTTACTCAAACTATTTATTTAAATAAAATTTATAAATATTTTATTTGTTCAACAATTTAATAGAATATTTATAATGATTTTTGATGGGTAAATTTTCAACTATCATTACATATATTGAAAAAGAATATTTATTTTTCAATTATAAGACGTAAAAAAATTTCATAACTATAACCCCTTCAGTCTATTTAGTTTCTTCTACAATATTTTTATAATTTTTAACATAAAACACTTCCTAAAAATTAATTTTAGTTTTTCACTTTAATTTCCTTATATTATTTAGAAGAATTTATTTTACTGCAAAATATCCTTTTCGGCTGGCCATCTATAATATATTGAATAATAATGTGGATAATAACCTTCTATATAAATCGTTAATTTCTTGGAATAATCATCAATTTCACATTAAATTTATCTTTTATATCATTATTCATTATATATTGTATACTCTTACTACCTAAACTATAAACCATTTCTACATATAGTGT
The DNA here is from genome assembly GCA_963277665.1 of Viscum album. NCBI lineage: Eukaryota > Viridiplantae > Streptophyta > Magnoliopsida > Santalales > Viscaceae > Viscum > Viscum album. The sequence goes on from OY728137.1 coordinate 640,262,688, forward strand.
TTTACTATATATGTTATTTGAAATATTAAGGAAATATTGATATGTTTTTATACTTTTATAAAAAGAAATATATATTAATATGAAATATTATTTATGATTTAAATTGACCATTTATGATACTAGGAATGTTTTGAAAATACAATGACGGGTGGGTATTAGTTATATATATACTCTTAATGTGTTAATAGGTCACTTCAGCCAAACCCATTTTAGTTCACTACTAATTAATTTTTTGGTTTATACTCTCACAGAGTATAAACTATCTTGTAATGAGGCCTTAGAAGTAATGATATAATGATTTAAAAGGTCAGGAGGTCTAGCATAATTCATTTCTGTCACTGAAAATTCAATCATCATTATCCATGAAGTTATTTCACTGTTAATATCCATGGATTAATTTTATACTCGTGTTATTGATTAAATAGTTTTTATTTTCAATTATATACCTTGATATATTAATTTTACCTAATTTACACATTATATATTCAATTATACATAACTATTACTAAGCATCTGTGATCACTGTTTATTTGTAATCCATTTCCCATGACTTGAAAAATCATTCATTGAATGACTTCAAGGATGCAGAATGCTTATAATAAATATGGTTCAAACATTATTTCCAATGTAACAACATGAATCTTTTATGTATCCATTTATTTGAGACTAATAAATATATAGAACCTTCACAATGTGAAACATTTTATATTATGCTAATGTAGTAAGGTAACCCTTACTTCTTGGATTCTAGGTTATGTTTCATTATATTTGGAATTAGTTTTCGGTTTACTATAAACCTTCAAAACATGATTTAGGAAAATGAATATTAGGGAACATGACCCACTAAAAGAAGTTGATAGTGTATCTAATTATAGGATAATATAATAATGTTTTTGGTAAGGTCGATATTATGTGGTTTTACCATGAAATTAATCCATCTATGGATACGACAAGTGGACATAGTTTTGTATATATCTATGAAATGTAATAATTAGAAAACATCTGGGTAGAAAATATCTCCAAACCATTCTTGGGAACAGTGACTGTGAACTTCTGGTGCCCCTATTTTGACACTCCTAAGGTATATTCTTGGGATAATTAAAATAATCTTTATATAAAACTATGATAAATGAAATAACAGAACCTTTTGAATCCCATGAAATTCAATTGTGATAAGGGAAAAAACTAAAGTGTTTTAGGATAATATGTATAAGGTTAACCATAAGTATAAAGTCCTAGATACCACTAACAATGATTTATTTGATGGTAGTTTAAAATAATTACGCATATTTGGTGAGACATTTATTGTAATACAACCCTTTGTTTTAATATATTATTTTATTATATGTTTTAGTTAGAATTTTATATGATGATTAGTGACTATATAATTTTTAGAAATAATTTCATTGTTAATTATAATATTTAGGGTTAATATGATCAATGTTTTTTTTAAAAATAATATCTAATTAATATTTTTGATTCAGTGTGAAAAAATAATTTTCCTAGAAACATATAGCAATAAAAAATATATGTGATGATTATTGTTATTTTTATGGATGTTTATAATATTTTTGGGAATGTTATATGAATCATATTCATATTTTAAAAAAAAGGATGACTATCATTTCAGTTAAAAACACATCACATTCGAATAGGTTGTGTGAATTTAACCCACAACCAATGAGAGATAGGGTTTATGTTCCTATCACTAGCCTATGTGATTTCCTAGTTAATATTATATTTTTTTATATACTATTTGAATTAAAACTATTTATTTGATTTTGGGAATCATATTACATGATCAAATATTGTATATTTTTTAGTATTTGGATGTGATTAATAATATTTCACAATAATTTTTATTAGGTTGATATATACATAATTTTAGGATTGAATTAATTGATTATTTGGAAACAGTGTTGTTGCATTTCTTATGACCTATGATGAAGGGTATGCAATATACATCTATGTTAATACTTTCTATATTATTGTGGATATTTTATATATAGGGTTATGTATTTATTATATGATCTATCTCAAAAAATTAGTTTTATTGTGTATATTTAGAGATTTATGTACTATTTACACATATGAAGGTTTACTCATTTTTTGAATAATCATAAATTTATATAAAAACTTTTGATATATAATATATGAGATATATAAGTAGATATTATTAAATGGATTATATGATCAATTATAATTGGACTATAGTGCTTCATTCATGGAAAATTCACTATAAATACTTATTGTATTGCGTAAAATAAAAAATTGTAGTGGCAATTGATTAATATATGAAATTATAATTTTAACGTTTGTTTATTTTTTAATGTTTTTAATCTATATGGAAATAGAATTTATCATCATTAGAATAATTAAAATGAAATAATAATGTTTTCCTATTATATTCATTTTTAATTAATTTATAGTCATTTTCAATCCTCAAAGTAATATGGATTTGTGGTAAATAAAATTTTCATGAAAAAGTTATCTATCAACATATATTAGTCCTTATAATTTATTAATCTCTTGTATGTCTATATTTTAACATCACACCAATTTTACCCCAATATTTAATCTCTAATATATAATATTTCAAATAAAAGTTATGTTTCTCACTTCCCCTTTTCAAAGGAACTTTAATTATCCCTCAATTCGATGTGGGTTTTAAATAAATGTTGAAGAATTGATGATTGAGAGAAAATTTAGAAGGGAAAATTTTATTAATTTTTTAGAAAGTAATTTACTGATCTTTTAGAATATATTATTATTCAAATAAATTTTATTTCATTAATTTCTTTACGTACAAGAAACACCATGTTTAATTGAACTGTGATATGAGTATTATTTTTTTAACATGGCATTATGACCATTATATTTAAAATTTTAGTAACGAATATAGATAAAACTATTTTGAAAAAAAATATTCAAAAATGTTTTGTATAAATCAAATATTTTTTTTACTAAAGTCATTACACACTTTGAAAATAATATTCTCCCTAAAAAATGGGTTTTATTTTTTTCTTGTGAGGAAATAATATAATTCTTTTATAACAATTGTAGATAAACTATTTGAAATTTTTACTTTATATTATAAATAATCATGTTAAAATTATTTTTTTTTAATTTTCAATATTTTTGTAGAAATACGGATTTTTTGATTAATAGTTAAAAATATAGAATATTTTAAAATTAGTTTTTCAGATCAAGAATATTAAATTTTAAATTTTGTTTTAAAATTATTTTAAATGTAAAATTAGTATATATATATTTTAAATTATATAATTCAGTTATTTTTAATAAATCTAATGTTATAATTTTTCATAAAACAAAATATACATTTAAAAACATTTTTTATTGAAAACTAATTTTTTCTGCAATTTTGTGGTTTAATTAAAATGTAGATTCCTTTATATATTTGAACACAATATTTAAAAATAGAATATATATTTCGGATCATGTTTTTAAATTACTGTATATACTCTCCTTTCACAACCTATATCATAAATCCTTCATACATAATGGTATTTTAAGATGAAATCTAAATTATTTTATCCATTTGGATTTGATTGGAATGTTACCAAGTGGTAAGGGGTTTCTTGACTAAATTTCTATTAATTTGGACAAAATTATACTTCATTCACTATTTTCTTCTATGATTATGTGTGTAAATACCTCTGATTTAATTATTTCATAATTTCACATGCTTTTTTATATTTATATTTGTTACACATAATTATGTCAATGATTAATTATTACGTCTATAATATCTTCAATTTAAGGGGATTCAATTCAATTAACAGTCTATTGGGATATCTTTATTACTATTTAGATATTTATTTTAAGTTTTTGTATATATTTATTATTTGATTTATTAATCATTAATATCAATTTAATCATGATTTATATTGTTTCAATTCATGCCTATTATTTCATTGTGTTAAAATTTTAATGTTAACAATAAGGTGGTAGTTTAATTTATAATCTCATTCTTTATAATTCAATTATATTCATTAAAAAAATATTATAATTTATCATCACAAACTTCCTATAGTTTCTTATACTCTTAATATTTATGTATTTTTCATATTTTATTATATCATTTTATCTATTTGGATGTCAAATAAAGAATAAAATATTTAAACCAAGTATAATCTTATTTATTTCTTTAATTGAGTTTAATTTTATTCTATAACCATATTTTTCCAATTTGATTCATAAATTTCAATTTTATTTACAAAACATTATTTATTGAAGACCTTTTATATTCTAATTGAATTTTTAGAATATTTTATTATAATGAATCTATTGTTTTCAAAAATGGTTATTTTTGACATAAATTTCTAAAAGTGAATATGAATATTTATTCTTAATGTATATGGAGTTAATTTATTTCCAACATCCATAACCATTTAACTCAATTGATATCATTCAATAATATTTTTATGTTTAATCAAATAAAACAATTTGTGAATGATTATTTTAAATTTTTCCAAATCATTCCCTTCTATTACTTAAAATACATTATTTTAATACAAAATCTATTTTCATATAGTCATCTCTTGCCTCTTGATTAATTTTTCGGTTATTACCTTTATCTTGAAATATACGCTTGTATGTGATCAATTTCCATTAAAAATTACATTAATCCTAAATATACATATTATTTCAATTAGGTATATAATAATTTCCAAAACTGTATACCATTGATACTGATGATGTTTTAAAATAAGATTTATTTGATTTATTTTTGAAATCATGATATTTAATATCTTTACTAAATATAGATATATTTTTTATGTGGAATATTTTTTATAAATTCAACCAAACATTCAATATATTAGGACCGAAATTGACATACAATGATGGTTAAGGCCCAGTTATAAATATATGATTGATGCATTGAATAGTGTCAGGAGAAAAACTAGTTCACTATTCTTATAATATTGTTTTAGGTTTGTGCCTACTATTTTTTAAAATATCTTTTTCCATGAAATTTTACGAGAAGATATCATGATTTATACGATCATTTCATCATGTATTATGCATTTAATTTAATGAGAATTTATTTATTATTATCCGTAATATTATTTCATTGATATTATCCATGAATGTATATAATGATCATCGTATTGATTAAATGACATGATGTTTCAGTAATTTACCTTTTCAGATAGATTATTCCTTAATTACTCATGACATTTTCTATTTTACATAATCCTTATAGAGTATATAAGATAACCCTATATTTTTTTCTTTCCATAGGATATGAATAATGAATCATTGAATTTGTTAAATTTGAATAATTTTTACAATCAATAGGTATTATGTTTTATTTCAATTCAAATTATATGAATCAGGTATGTATATAGTTCTTAGAGACTTCTAAACTGATTAGTTCTATAGAGTGAGATCCCTTATATTTTATGCCCATATAAAAGTATCATTCAGATCTATGATTCTATGTTTGGTACATTAAAATTAAAAATAATGTAATTTTATTAATGATATATAATAATGTAAAAATATTTAATAATTAACATATAATTTAATATTGGGAATTAAAAACTATAAATCTACACATAAGTTTATTAGTAATAAATCAAGAAAAAATAATTCATTGCGTACAATTTTTTTAAAGTATTGATTATTTGTATTTCAATCAATATACATTATTTAAATTATTTAGTTTTTTATATAACATCATTTTTATTTCCAATTATTTATTATGCCTTCAATTATTGTTTTATATTTCATTTAGAATTTGGATATACATTATATTTCATAATATATCATAGTTTCATAGTTTAAAATATTTATATTATAAATGTTATTTCATAAAACTATATTTTTTAGTGTCATTTAAATTTTATGTTTACAATTTAGAAAAATCATTTAAAATTTATATTATTTGTATTTATTTTGTCAATTTTTCCAATTTCATTTCAAATATATTAGTATATTATAATATATAAAAATTTTAATTCACATTCATTAAATATAATAATATTTCTTCTAGGAAATCATGAATGTTTTTAAAATAAAAAAATATAAATAAAAAATATATATAATATGAAAAATAATTTAATATGAACATAATACATAATTGAAAATAAAAAATATATTATAATTATAATAAATAAATTTAATAGTATAAAAATTGTATTAGAACATAACATTTATACACTAAAAAATAACAAGTCTTCATTATTGATTTTTTTTTTAAAAAAATATTGATAAAATATTATCACTAAATATATATATATAAATTAAATTAAATGTAAAATAATATTATGAGAAAATATATATTAAATAATTTAAATAACACAAATCAAATTTTTTTTATAATAATATCATCTACATTTTGAAAAAACATGTAGAGTAAGATTTAATCATGAATAAATAATTATCATTATGTACATTACAAATTATATGATTATAAAGTAGTTACAGTTACTTATAAAATTATATTATAATGTATTGAAGTAGAGGTACAACAACAATGATATTATCCATCTCAAATGGGATTTTATGTAATAAAATTGGTCTTTCTAGACATTGGACCTTCAAGATATAAAATGGTTTAAATTTTGGATTTTTTACACTACATTTTGAAAGGTTGAATGTTAAATACTATAATGGGTGTTTGATTTGAATTAGTGTGATGCATTATGGTCATAATAAATGACTGTTAACTGATATCATCTACTAGATTTTAAAAAAATTGATCTGGGCCCCAAACTATTCTATATTGGGTAGTTATGTTAGGCTAAAATTCTTTTTTTGGGGTGTGGGATGTAATGGGGTGTGTAACGAAGGAAGAAGGGGTTTTTTTAGTTTGGGCCTTCACAACTATATGTGTTTGAATCATTTATCTGTTGATTTTCAGACATCTAATGATTATGTCACAATAAAGTTGAAAAATGATTATATAAAAAATTAAATAAATATTTAATTGAAGGGAATGAATATTAAATATCATTTTTTTATTAATTGTAATTTTTTACTGGGCGTATTAATTGTGTAATCCTTAATGAAAACTGTGGTTTAAATCTTGTTATGATAAGGATTTATAAAATTAATTTAGAATAATTGTAGTAGTAGTACAACTATAGGTGTATTAGCAGCAATGAAATAGTATACCTCACTCTCTAATTTTTTTCATATTTAAAATCACTCAATTATGTCACAAAAAGTTCATTAATTTAGGGTTTAATGTTTTTCTTGATTAATCTGCAATGTAATACACGAAATCTAGATGAAAATATGATTCATTGTTATAAACTTCAACATATCTAATATCATGCTACTATATAATACCGAATGACCTCCTGGTGGTAAATATATAACCAATAAAATCTAATATCATTCCATTAGATATCCACTGGAGGAAAACTAGATAGTTGTTATATAATACAGAACTATGGATTCCTCTTGGTATACAACTAGCTACTCGGTGGTGGCTACCAATTATTTTTTGGATCTATCTAGATAGTTGAAGCCTGCATTAATTATGGTAAAAAATACTATAATAATGGTCATACAAATTTCTAGTAAAATTAGTATTTCAAAAAACCTTCCTAGACCACATATATCCTATAAATGGAATCCATTTTCCACTTTTTGGATAACATCTATTACCAATTACGAACTCAATATTGAGTTTATTTTGAATTTTATCTTTATCAAAATCTAATCATTTAGGAAAATTGTATTTCCAAATAAGTTAATGTTACTCACACTTAATCTAAAATGTCAGAACCCCAATTATAAACATCCTTTGAAGTTTTATTTTAGTTCCATTGAAATGTGATTGTGTCTACAAAACAACTCTTATATCATCAAATTTTTTTCAATGGGTTTTTACTATAATTAAGTGACGAAAGGTTTCCTTGGATATCAGAGATTATTAAGAGGGTTATCAAAAAAAATGGATGAATTTGTTTCTTTATCACCACAAAGATCATTTTATTATTATAGACGACTCAAATCCTGATGTAAATAAATTTTTTCTCACATCGAGCTATTACAGGTCTATATATCTATTGGGTTTGTAATCTATTTACCATACAAAATACAAAAAATATCGAATTTTCAAATATTTTTGAAATTTTATTTTATTTTTTATTTACCTAATATACATTGATATTACCTTTATATCTCTAATTAAATTAAAAAATTATCACATGATCAATTACTCACATTATCATTTCAATATTTTTTGGTTTGGAATTTATATGTCCTTTGAATTTTAAATTATTTAAGGCCATTTCAACAATTATTTTCATATATACGCCAGATTAATAACTGATATCAAAGGGGACAATATTTATAAAGAATATCTTATTTTAAATAATGTGTTTACTTTAAACATTTTTTTAACAATTATAATCGATTTCATTAATAAATTTTATTATGTAATATAATTCCAAATATGAAGATCTTATTTTTTATTACATTGATTATTACTTTTGGAAGATTATAATGTCAATTTTTATGTATTATAATTTATTTTTTTGTAATATTATATTCCATGAGAATCATTGAACTAACTAATTAGATGAGAATTAGACTCCAAACGATGTTATGAATTTTTAACTTAATGAGAAATCATTGAATTACTTACACTATGGTTATCATTATAATGGGTTTAATCCAATTTATACATTAAAATTTCTCATTAATGTTTGAAATTATTAAATTTCATTGAAGAAGGAACTAATTTAGTTAATCACAATAGATTAGAAAAGCGTTGTTGTGATTTTTAATGTTTCTCCATTCATCCTTAATAAGTATATTACTATAAAATTTATAAGAATTATTAATATTTTTACACATTGAAATTCCATAAATGATGATTTATCAATATTTATTCTCAGAAATAAAATCATATAGGTTTTACTTAGATCACAGGCTTTCAGAGTCATGGTTATTCAATAATAAATAGATGTGAAAAAATAGATGATAAGGAACTCATCAGTTATATGATAACATATTATATAATGATTAAACATCAATTTGAGATGTATCTAAATAATTTAAAAGAATAAAATTAAAACCATTTCATTCAAATCATTAAATGATGAAAAACCGATGGGTTCCATTATATATTATTCTCAACATGCCAGGAAAAAGAAATTTAGTATCATTAAAAGTTAATTTATATATTTAGTGTACATAAAATATGGAATGAAAGTGGAATGATATGAATGTATCTTAAAAAGGTCACATCAAGAGAAAATTCCCCATCTACAGGAATAATTTTAAAAAATTATGGTAAAATGTATTTACATGTCACAATGTTTATCGAATGTGATTTTTCAATGTATCCATCTTACTTTTACTCCTAAAGTTAATCTTATCCAGAGTTCCGTATGAAAAATTTTTATGATGATATCAAATATAGTACTCTACATTCTATTTCATCCTTACCTTCTGATTCTTAAAATTATTCCCATTAATATTCTTATTTTTTCACTTTCAAAGTCTATAACTATGAGAATCTAAAATTGTATTATGATAAAATTGAAATTCATTATCATTAAATTAAATCTTCATATAAATATGTTGATGATAAATATAAGATCATTGATTAATAAAAAATTCATATTGAAATGCCAAAAATAACTTATCTTAAAATTAATGAATAAATTATCTATAAAATAAAAAATACAATATGATATAAAATATAAAAATTATAATATTTAAGAAATCAAAATATCTGATTTTAAATTCAGTAAAGGTGATATAAATATACACAATATCCTTATCTCTCAAATAAATGAAAAAGTATGATCCTTATATAATTTCTCAAAAAATGCAACAACATTTAAAAAAATCAATTCAATCACACATTTCTGAAAGGGTTTTTACAATAAAATAATTGTAATTATTTCATAAAAATTTGTCATACAATATAAGAATGATGTTTAAAAAACACTAAATATTGGCGAAAAATTCAATCCATATTTATTTTAAATTTTTAAATTAAAACGTCATAATAAATTATTTATCTTTAAAAAATTAATTTGATAACATATGTGGACCTATATTTGTGTAGTTACCAAAGCCATTAATCATGGAATTTTATAGGAAATGTTTATTGAAAAGAAAACCCTTGAAGTAGTTTGGTACCTAGATATTGTTTTCTCTAGAAACATGTGAGGTGTAATTTCCAAATTTAGTAAAATTAGTAAATTATAAGGACGTCATGTTAGGTGTAACTCTAGAGGTAATGTAATTAGTATTGATGCCATCAATTTTTTTTACTCAATCCTTATAAAAACTTTTTATTCTTAATTGTCTTCCAAAATAATTATTTAATCATTATTCAATTATCTGATATAGGTTTTAAAAAAATTATTGACCATTGTGTCATGTAAATATGTATCAAAAAAATCTTGGGGGTCAAAGGAAGTATTTGGTTATTACTATATACTAATGGGAATGATTATTGTAATTGAGGATAGATTCAGAAATTTTTTATATGAGTATTTTATCGTTGATATTTTTATTATAATAATAATAAAATGTATAAGGATTGTAATGAAATATTAATTATTTATGTATCTTATGGAATATATTTGAATAGATATAATGAAAAGGAAAAATTATTCAGTGGAAAGTTGTACTTCCTATAAAACACATGACTGAGGGGTGATACCACCAAATTTGTTCCTGATGTTGAGAAAATTATGATAATGTGCATTGTAGGAATGTATTTGTTTCACTTATGGTTTATGTAACAATTAATTTTTATTTAATTATAGGTTATTAACATTTGGTAACATTATTGGAATTATATTGATAATGTTTTGGAAAATTGAAAGCCCCTATGTTGGGTGATAAGCCATCCCAACAGGAAAGGCTATATAGCTTGAACCCCCAACCGTAGGGTGAGAAGTGTGATGCACCTACCACTAAACTAAATGATGTTATTATTAATTTTTCATTAATTTTACTTAAAATATTCAATGGATAAATATAAATTTTGTTTCTTTAATGTTACTATTGTGGTTTTACAAAATAATGTATTTATTGGATAACTCGTGCTAAATATTTTTGTTTTTAATGATAAATATATATTGGAGAAATGATATTCCATTATTGAACGGATCTTATAATCCATTCAATAATAATTGTAGTTCTTTAGGGATAACAAATTCATCTTGTATATTCATTTCTGGGAGTATGAAATGAACTATAAATTGATCTAAGCACAAAAAAATGATGAAATTGTGCATAATTAAATCATGTAAGTATACATTCTTGTGTTCATAGTCTATATGGTAAAAACCGTCAAATTTTTTAAGAACATCATGAGACAATAAAATTGTGCATAATTAACATTCTCAGGACCATTTCCTCTATTTCTATTTATAAATACAAAGGCATTAGTATTCTCAAATGTGTGCAAATTTTTAGTTCCCACCAATTTTATCATAATTTTAAGCCTATTATTATGTTATATTCTATGAACTCTATAATTTTCTTTATATAATATCAGTAAATAGTTTTATTAACCATTATTAGTTCTAGTTATCAAAAATGTTTTTTTTTCTAAATGTCATTCCCCTGATTATAACGATAAATATTTTATTATGAGGATACAATTTAATTAAGTGTCCATGAGTGTAATAACATGATATTTTGAAAGATTAAAATCTTATTAGATAACATATAATACATAAAGAAGATATTTTATAATAATTTAAAACCCCGATATTTTAAATTATATTTATTTTTTAATAAATTCAATCTCAATGATAGATTACGAAAGACCCAACCCAGAGTCTGAATGATAAATAATATAAAATATTGTAAATCCACGGTCATTAAATTAATGGGAATGAATTGGAATAATTAACTAATGTTATTATATGTTTTTCATATTTAAAAAATAAATTAAATGGTTACATGTTGTTATTAATTAAATAAGAACCATATGAATGAAAAATAAGTAATCTAGAAAAATGTATTTTTCTTATAGGATATTTAGTCATGTTTTGAATAAATAATTTAAAAACTTTTTTCACTAATTATATGAAATTTAATTCAAAAAAATATTTTTTTAAATTAGTATATCAAAATTTACATATATTGAAAAGGTTTTCTTTTTTAGAAAATTTTTCTTTTTCCTTGAAATGTGAAAATACAGATTTTTATAAAATTTGAAGAAAAAAATTAATTTAAAATAAGAAAAAATCAATGTAATATGATTTAAATTTTCATAAGTATTAAATATATATATATATAATTATAACAATTAAATTTAAATAAAATACATAATATATTTTATTATATGTCTATTTTGGGTTTTAAAACATATATTTTTTAAAATTGTTTTGAAATGCGTATTGTTTCCCCATTTTTATTAATAAAATTAAACCCTAATGAATAATTATTTAAATGTAATTTTAATATTATAATCCACATTTGTACTTAAAAATTCATATAATTATTTTTCATATTCATACATTTAATATAAGATCATATAATCCTTTAAAATATATTTACAAAAAATCTTTTATTGTTGCTTCGGTATGAAAAATTTTAAATTAAATTGTGCCACTTATGTTAATATTATTTATAAAAATAGAATTATTATTTATAATTATAATAAATAATATTATCAAATAATTTCAACTTTATTTTTTACCATAATAATAATTAATTAAAAGTAACGATTAATTATCAAGGATAAAGTAAAAATTGGTTTACAAGGGGGTCACACTAAGAAGATATGGGTTAAAATTACATATAATGATTTAAAAATCCATTTTATAGAAATATTTCTACCTTATATATTATAATATTATATAAGTATCCATTTTGAGTTTTTCAGTATGAGAAAAATGATGGTTTCACTATTTCCTTTCAAAAATCTGAACTGCTTCTTCACCATAAATTGTAAAAGGCCACACACCATCGTCTCCTTTTAACCCTTCCAAAAACTACACGATTTGTCCAATAACTACCTACATAAATTTATTAATTACAACCATTAATCATAGTACAATAAAATTATTATTAATCCCTTCTATCTACACATATGGTATAAACCCAAATAGGCTCACCAAAGAAGAGGTCAAATTCTTAAACGTGCGTTCTTTATTGTCCAACCCCTTAAAATAAAATTAAACTATGATCATATAAAAAAAAGTATAAAATATATAGTAATATTTTATTATTTTAGTGGAAAAACTTGTATCAGTCTACACATCCATCAAATTGGAAATGAAACCATCGATCTCGTATGTGGCATATTGCCACCTCATTAAATGATATAATTTGTTTTCCATCACCACCATTAAAGGAGTGATATAATGATGGATTAAAAAATTATTTATTGTATATTTATAAAATTATTATACATATATTAATATCATATAAAATATACCATATTACTATTCATTCCATTGGGATATAATAACGTTGGATGTGTGTATGACAGACTACCACCTCGTATAGTGATGTGAAATGTTTTTCACCTATGATTTTAATGGAAGATATTATGAAAACATTTAATTAATATACATGATAATTTTTGCCTAAAAATTATTATATTAATAAAATATCTAATATTACATCCTACAATCCAATCCATTGGAAAACAATAACATTACTTGTGCGGACGTGTTGACTAATGTGTCCACAAGGTGATGTGAAAATTTTTTCAATTTATTTTTACAAGAATAGTAATTGGGTTTTATTTATATAGTATAAAGTCACTATATTAAATAATAATTACTTATTAATTTTTAATTCATATTTACTTGTTTCATTCCACCCATCATGAAAAATGGAAAGAACATTCCTGGATACGTACAACCTACTGTCACCATTTTTGGTGTGAACAAATTTCTATCTCTAATTTTTTTATATTTATATAAATAAATATATTATTGATATATATGATATTTATATAATGGTATAAATAATTTATATTAGGTAACTATTATCAATATAAAATGATTGAAATTATTAAACAATAATATACATGAGAAATAAAGTAATTATCACGAGAAATATATATTTTAAAAAAGAATTGTCTATAAAATGATCATAAAATATTATAAGTAAATAATATATTGTATGAAATATAGTAATATAATTATGTATTTGATTTATAATAAACACATATTTATTATAATTGGGTTTTAGAAATTTATGATTGAAATCAAACAAGATATATTTGTTTCACATTAACTTTTACTTTCAGGTGACTAATGAAAAATTACCACTCATTGGATTGTGTGGTTATATACTACCAATTATTATATTTTATGATATGAATATTTTTTTATAAATTTCCTTTAAATTTTAAATTTATTTTATTTTTTTGAGAGGTTTATGATCCAACCATTACAAAAAACAGATTGTGTTTTCACAATCTAATATTTATTTTTAATTGTTTATGTTTATGTCTCCCTCTGTATAATTATTTAACATTTCATAAACACAATAATTTTTATTCTAAAAGTTTTATTCTTGACCTTTTTAAAATAATAGTACAATTTTCTCATTATTTGGTATATAAATTGTTTGATCATTTGTTTTAAGAAAAGAAATCATCATTTCTCTCATTTGTCAAAAGTCATTTTTTATTTTAAAACATTTTTTTCTAGAAAAAGTAAACTATCTTTTTAAATTATAAAAAATTATTTATTAAATATATTTTTACCCATTAATTTTTAATAATTGTTTTGGAATGAATATTCTTGTAGTTTTCCAAACAGCGCACTTTTTACCCATTATAAATTCGTGTGAAAGGATTATTTCTTTGACTTAAATGGTGTGTACAGAATTACCCTACATCATCCCCAATATATTAATTAAAGATTTAATTATAATTTTACATGGATGTTTTTTTAAAAATTATTAATATTTAGTAATTTGTTTTCAAAAGTTATTATCACTGTAAAAAACAATACATTCTTAAACAATGTTTTAATGGATTTTATACTGTATTTTTAACAATAAATGGAAATTTTTTTAATGGTCCCATCATTTTTCATTTCACTGAAGGATTTATGATTAGTTTGATATGGGATGTTCAATGTTGATACCATTCTCCAAATTACTCTAAATTATTTACAATTATGTTTATTTTTTGGGTTACCACTTAACATTTCAAATTCTAGTTTCCCACCATGAATATTTATGTTCATTATGATTCACTATTTTAATAATATTAATTCATTGGACCTTGTATATGAAGGAAGGGTCCCACTCTATCCCCGTGATATTTTGGCAGGTTTCCTGAGACAGTTTAGTTTGGGTTTTTATCCAACTCCATGCCCATTTATATAATATGTCTTGGCCTGATACATTGATAATATAATTATGATATCTAGAATTTGGAATTCACTCATTATGAGATTTGTTATTGATTTCTGAAGTGATTATTTTATTATATATAATGTTAATGGTAAAGCATCAGGAAAATTAGATTATTTATATGGAATTCTTATATAATCATTAACTCCATCCATATTATTATTCAGGATTATGTTATTTGTTAAATGTCATGTGTTTTAGTTATTTTTATTTTCCATATTGATTATTAATTTTTTATTTATGATACCTTCTACTTTACTCATACCCATAACAAAATATTTTACTCAACCCTTTTTTATGTTTTATTCCCATGTATTCCATAATGAGTAGTATAATTGATATGCATTGTTATTCAAGAGGAATTAATGATGAACTTAATGATAAATCTTTTTTTTAATTTATTTTTTGATTTTTAATATGAGAATAATTAATGATTCTAGATATAAATAATTTTAAAATATTAGGTCCATCGATTTGAAATTCATTTTATCTTACACCAATTTAATAAAAATATAAAGAGACTCTAGGTTATTAGAGATGTGTTTTTTTTATTTCTCATAAATATTTTGTGTGATTTCTACTGTAATTAGAAACAGAATAATGAGGAAGTGTTGGAATTTTTTATGTGAATCCCAAAATCATTGAATATAAAATCCAGTAGTGTGAGAACTCTATTATCACATGAATGAAATATATACAATGAAAAAAATAAATGGAAGTTGTATGATCATCAACATATACTAATTATAATTTAGGGAAATAGTAAATGGAGGTTGACTTACACTGGTAATGTCATTAATTTTATTGTGTTTCCTTTTCATGATATAAAATTAATTCCCTAAGGATTGGGATGTATATCCCTCAATCCCAGATTCTTGAGAATACAAAAATCAAATAATCATTTTTGTTATACTTATGTAAATAATCTTTTTAATCAGGTGTGTATTATTGTTAGGGGAATGCTTTGGTTCTCTTGGCACCAAAAAATTTAGTGTTGTGTCTCTTCATATATGGGAATACATATCAAATTTGATATATAAATTGAACATGAATGTTAAGGTCATTTGATATGATTTTTAAGATATATCACTTCCCTAATCATATTCAAATTCTTTTCATAGTTTCTGATGATACCAGGCCTGATCAATAAGTGAAATATGAATGAATGCCGAATTTTTTATCCACTCGTAATATCATTGGGCACATGATATCCAAAAACTGCAACAATATTTTTACAATTTTTAGGATGTATTATAATAAGGATGAAATGTGTCCCAAAATTATGTGATTCATTAATTGTAAAATATTGAGAAATAACATGAGAAATAAAAATTCAAGATTCATGTGATGGAATCGACCATTGTTTGGCAGCCTACGAATGGTTAGAAACCATGGGATGGTAGAGGATATGTTACTCAGATGATTTCCAAATAAGGATTTTGATTTCAGGTTTTATGGTTGAAATCAAAACATACTAGAATATTAATATAGGGATCGGTCACCATTAAATGATAATGGATGTTTTTCAAATAAAGACATTACTAAAGACCTATTATAGAAGGTTGTGTTTAATCTAGGTCAATATGAATCACACCTAATTAACTTTTTGTAATTTGAGACTACTAACGATACTCTCTATGAGAATTCGATGGGATTTTATTTGCTTCCCACATTATAGGGAAGTATTTTTTCATCATGGAACCAATGATTTATCGGTTGAGATGGCTTGTGGATGGATCATACAGATCATTAAAGAGATATTTACATTTCTTTTTCAGTACGAAAATGAAATAAAAACCTAATTTATACTATTCAATATAAATTGAATGCAATTCATGGAAAAATGGAAATAACTATAATCATAATAACATAAAAGAAAACAATATGGTGGATGGTGATTTGTTCAATTACTTGGTTGACCTGAAAACTAGGCTTTGTGGGGAAATAGATTGGAATAAAAATTCTATAATACCTCAAGTAGCCTAGAAACCCAATTTAATAGTTGGAAAATATTTTATCAAGTGTATTCATATAAAATAATAAACCATAACATTATCATCACATTTGGATTTAGATACTATCTGTGGAATTTATACCTCTTCTAGACAGTATAGGGATAACCCTTCAGTTTCATAATGATTTCATTGATGTTATGTTTTGAAGGATCCATGAAGCCATATATATTTATGATACAAAAAATCATGTTATTCATCATGAAAATAAATGAAATGAAATTAAAATATGAAGAACAAATAGTTGGGTGGTGCATATTACTATTGGTTGTGTGAATCATCCTTTTAACCTAGAGGGGCTGGTCATTAAAACTATCACTAGAGCCCAGAATGAAGAGAAAATAGATATTAGAATTTTTGTTAAAAATAAAAATCAATATGTTAACCCAAACCATTTTTTACCATATTACACTCTATTAATTCTTATGATTTTGATAAGCTATATCATCATATCCTGGGGAATAATGAAAAAAATGGGATATGTGATTTGACATCTAAACATGTCACATTGAGAGTTTTAGATTCAATGAAATACATGTCTAACGTATGTTAATGTATTGAACATCATTAAAGTGTGCCTAATACCATAATTGAATCTATTATTAACAATATCAAAATTACACCTATGAAATATAGTACTAATCTCTATAATAAATAAAATATATAATATCTAGATGAACAAACTAACTCTTTATAGCCTCAAAAAATGGTTGATATATTGGATATGAAGGGTATTCTCTTTAATACAAATTAATTATTAATTTATTACATAAAAGAACACAAAATTAAAACCCTAAAATAAAAAATAGTTTTTTTAATAGGTACATCGCATAAGAAATTAAAACATATAATACATCATCTTTATTGAAATCCTCATTGTCATGTTCATAATATTTCTTCATACTTAAAACTTCATGGTATATTCTGGGGACATACATAAAAATGATGTGTTAAAAAAATCCCAGTATGGAAAAAACATGGAATAACATGAATAGAATAACAAATATTACATAATAAGAATATCAATGGGGCATAAATGGAATGAGGATCATAAACATGAATAACAAGGCATGATATTCCATGATAATCATAAATTCATCATGGGGAATGTGGAAATAACATATAACACTGAATCATAAATATAGGTAATGTATAAATGATAATACATCATGATGGAAAATGTCCCATTAATGAATAATGTTCACTCTCTATCCCAACATGATGTCTTATGAGACAAAACACTACCCCTTACATTGGAGCGCTATATAATTACAGACGCACCTGTTACATTCATTTTATTCACATGTTGATTTGTGCCACATATACTATAAAACATGCATTTAGTAATCATAATATCTTATTCCACAATTAATGAGTGTGTAATACATACATGTAACTCCAAAGTAAAATAATTATATTGGTATAATTGGTAAACACCCTTGATAGGAAATTGGTATTGTGTTCACTGCACAACTATTTTTACCCATGGTTTCTGCCAAATAGAAGTGTTTTTTTTTTCTTATTTTAAAATTCCAAGGTCTGAACCAAATATAATAACAATCTTGTTCTGGGGACTCTTAAATAAGTGATTATTTAAAAAATAAAATATATAATTTTATTGGGAGGTTTCACATAGGCTCTATAAAGTTAATCAGATGAACATAAAATCATATTATTTTGAAGGTAAAACATATATTTTATTATGGATACACATTATAGTATTTATTACATCACTTTTATTCCATTATGTTGTCATAATACATAATGTATAATTATACGATATTTTATTATCACATAAAAATTCTACTATTATAAAATTATGAAAAATTAACCATTGGATAACTTTGGTGTTTTGATTCCAAAAATAATATTCCCTTTATCAAAATATTTTTTTAAACATGTGAATTTTAAATTTCAAAATAGTAATAGTAATTTATTGAGAAAGATATTTTTTTTCTACAATAATAGTTTTTCAAACCATATAAAATTACATTAGGCATTATAAAAATTATATGAACATTTATATTTGAAATTTTTTTTTGAAAAAAATAATTTAATAAAGTGTTATTTATTCTATAATTAAATTAATTTATCAAAATAAAATTCATGATTAAATTTTAATACTAATTTAAAATACCATTTATGTTTTAACGTATAAAAATCAAAAGCATTCATAATGTAATTATATGAAGAAAATAAGAACATTACTCTATTGAAAAATATAATTTTCATATTTATTTAATTATAGTTCTGATATATATCTGTTTGAAAATTAATGAAAATCTCTAAGAGTTAGGTGTGCAACGGTGAGACTTTCATTGGGTGTTTTGGTCTAAATTTTCTAGGCCGTGATCTCGATGATATTTAAATTTTCATGTAAACTGTTTCAATTCTAATTATGTTATTGGATATATGAATTCCCCTGGTCAATGTATAACTTCATAGATGGTATATCTATTATAAGTTCCAATAAATTCAATTCAAATGGTACGATACTATAGGTTGAGGTCATCAATTCCTTTATATATGTCAATTGTATTTTCGTAAAACCCTATATTCATACAAATCATGTGATAAATAATAAATGGATATATTATCAATGGTAATGATTCATAATGATATTTTAAATTGTATATAATATTGCACAATATGTTTATGTGTTTTCTATAACTATAACACATAATGATACATTTAAATAAATTAAGAGGAGTGTTTTATTTATAATATTTATGGTCGTTATAATCTCCCACCTTATAAAAATTTCCCTCAAAAAAAATATTTTACCATTATAAAATACATAAGGGTAATTTGGATTCATTATCTCCTCTGGATCCCACAACACATCCTTAGATATGTGATTTATCCACAACACTATGACTAGGTTAATTGTCTTATTTTTTATAACATTTTCACTATGATCTAAGATCATCAATGACTGCACTTCATTGGAAATATTAGTATCCATAATTACCAACTCTCAATTGAGTACATATTAGGGGTTTGTTATTTATGTCATCATTTGAGATGTAAGGAACACATCAAGTACTCGAGGTAGGTTATATGGGAGTGCTAGTCGATAAACCACTAATCTGATGTGTTAAATGATATAAAAGAGTATGATGTGTCTTGAAATAATATTTATATTATTCCGAAATCTAATAACTTTATTCCATAGAGATAGGTGAAGAACACCATTTCTCTATCATCATACTCCTAGTCTCATCGATTTTTTTAGTATAGATCTTATGTCCAATCTTAGTATCCTTGATATTTTGATGAATTAACACAACCCTTTTCACCATTTATTCGACCATTCTAGGACCAAGTAGTTCTTGTTTCACATCATCATCTTAGTATATAGGTGTTTTATACCTTTTCCCATACTGGTATTTATATAGAGATATTTGTATTCTCAAGTGTAAAATTATGTCTTCTGATAACTTGACCAGAGGAAGGTGTTAGTCCCATCCACCTTTGAAGATAATTGTGTATGACCTCAACATTTCCTTAGGATTTTGGTTAGTCTAATCAGAATATCCATCAGTATGAGAGTGATAATATTTTTTTATGATATAATCTATATTCAGAGCTTGTTAGAGACTCTTTGAGAATTTGGAGGTAAATCTTGGGTCTTAATCAGATATGATTAATAATGGTGTTCCAAGAGGCCTCAAAATTTCTATAATGTATTATCTTTCATGTTGTTTTGGTGCGAATCCTCTTGAATTGTGTTAAAGTGATATATCTTTATAATATTATACAGAACAACCCATATATCATTATTTTCTCTCTGATTTCTTCATACGTCTAATGAAAAAGTCCATGGTGATGTATTCCTATTTCCATGTTTGTATGGGTAGTAGTTGCCACAACCAATTATATTTTTTCATTTCATCCTTCACGTGCTAACATACCAATAACATTAATGTATTTTTAGGAAACTCTTTCTATATATTGGCCCAAAAATAATCTTATATGAGACCTTAACACATATTTGTGTTCCCTATGTGAACAGAGAAGGTTGATCTATTTGTATCAACCAGAAGCTCTCTATTTATCTCTTGATTTGATGGTATAGATAATCATAACCCAAATCATATGAATACTTCCTCATCAATTTTAAACTGTTAGTATTTCACTTTTTTAATAGGTTCCTCTCTTTTTTGGAACTTCCATTTCATGTCATTGATCATCATTTAACATTTCCAAAAGAGATGGTTGAGAAATCAACTATGAAAGGGTTAATGATGTTATGTCATTTATCTTTCCAATGTCCATCCTACTAAATTCTATGAACGATCAGATCCCTATCAATTATGATGAATGATATAATTTATGGATCCATTCGTCATAGGGAATATACAAATTTATTTTTCATAGGAGGATATTGTGAATATATACTTGTGGCTTTTATGGTTAGTAAATATCTCACAGTTCTCTCTAAAGAGTTAATGCCATCATATTTTCAATGAAAATATCACAACACTTTACTCTACATAATGTGTTTGGTAATTTTGTTCATTAATTATAAACATACTTTATGTATAAGAAATCACTTATTTATTTTTCATTAACACACTACCCAATACCTTATTTGTATCATCATTGAATAAAATGAAAAGTTCTCCACTTTTGGGTACTTTGAGTACAGGTGTTGTGATGAGCATTCTTTTCAACACATTAAATATCACATCACAATGATAAATCTAAGAGACCTAGAGTCCCTAATGATTAAACTTATTTTAAAGGGTTTGATAATTCTGATAACATTCTGTGAAGATTATGATAGTAAACACCTAATCCAAGGAAAATATATATATGAATCACAAATGTTGTCCTCGAGCATCATTTAATTTCATTCATTTTGAAGGGTATATATATATCAATTTTAGTGTGATGATATTCACTAATAAATAATGATCCATCAACTAGAACTCAAAATTTTATACACAACATTAATCATCTCATTTCTTAAGGTATTTAGCACAGTTCTCCGATTCTCGGCTCGCACATCCTTTCTTTTCACGTATATTTGTATATCATCTAAAAATTAATACAACAAATTTTTTTTAGTCAATTCATAAAGACTATGCCCATAATTTCCCTGATGATTTCTGGAGCATTAGGGAGTCTTAATGGAATTACCATGAACTCATTGTGCCGATACCATGTATGAATTAAGACATGTGGATTTCCTCCTTCTTCACCCAAATGTGGAAATATCCCGACCACAAATACACATTGGGGAATTCATGTGCTTCATATAACTGATCAAAATATTCATAATCCCATGGTAAAAGAAACATTTTCATTATAATGATATTTTTGAGCTCACAATAATAAATTAAAATGGGCAATGTCCCATCCTTCTTCTTAACAACATAGACTACAGTTCCCCGTAGTGAAGAACATGTCGTATAAACCCTTTATCAAGATTCTCCTATATTTGATTCATAATATCCTTAAATTCCATAACATCCACTCTATATAGAGTCTTGGATATAGGAAATTTCCCAGGAATAAGCTCGATTAAATATTTAACCTCTTGGCTTGGAGAAAGGCCAGCCAATTACATAGCAAACACAGCAACATATTCTTTCATAATGAGTATAACATCAAGGATGATTCATTTCTTATACATAAATATTTCTCCAATATATGCTTACTCAAAGAAAAATAACATCCGTTCATGTGATTTTGGTTCTAATAAATAGTCCTCCTCCATATTTCACTTGTCCGAAATTGGAGGACGATTTGCAATTCAGAGATTCATTTGATTTTAACTGAAATTTATGTTGTCTCTATATAGGTAAATATAATACATGACCATAATTATATCAAAATACACCAAATGGAGAATGAAAATATTTTTTGAGATTTTTACCCACAAATTGTGCCAGGGGAAAAGTTTTATACTTGAGATGAAATAATTTATCTATTTTCCATTTTTAGTGACAACGCAACTTCCTTTCATTATAGTGGTGTTTGAACAGTTATAATAAAAATTTATTATATGAAGGAATTCATGTAAAAAATATAATAAATTGTGTTAAATATTCATGAAAAAATAAGTACAGTACCTTTCACCACTTTTTGTTCAGGATCAACATCAAAACTTTTCATTGAAAATATCACCCTAACTTTATTAGAGTTCGTTTTTTTTCTTTGAAAACCTTGCCTTAGTGCATTGGTTTTTAATGTTACTTAGTTCATTATAGTTGAGAAAATGAAAACATCAGTCATGTTTGACTAATGAATCCCTTTAATCCATCACAATGGTGTGATTATCCTCTCTTAAATCATAATCTATGTTCCCTTCCATCATGTAACAAAAGAATATCCTGACCGCCCTTAAGAAATTTCTGGGTTTCTTCTCTCCAAACATTTGAAAAGTTGGATGTTGAAATTTATTAGCACCATTATATTATATATTAGAAATATAGAATGAAACTACACTTTAAATTATTTTTCCCAGGATACCCTTTAGATTTTTAACCCCCATTTAGACTGTGAGGGAACATCAGACAATATTAACATAGCTATCAATGTCTCGGATAACCAAGCCATTTTGTATTATAGGTTTTATCCCACTAATGAATTGTACAACCATTTATATGAGGGTAATGATAACACAGGAGTCATATAATGAATATCAAATTATGTTTTTCTTGTACACTGTGAATGATTCTTCACCTTTTTTCTCGAGTGACATAAAAAACATTCAATTTTACGTTGGATAGTGTGCGTAAAATATTAATCGATTTTTTTTTAAATTACATCCACCCATATCTTTGATATCTTCCTCAAGAATCATATTTTTATCAATCTACATCAGTAATTAGAGTCTCCAAAAAAATGATAAATAGCCAATAGAACCTTCACATTCTACAAAAAATATGGATGGAAATGATCCTCTCAATGTGTTCAATACTTTTTCCCATGATTAAGGATTTAGATGGTCCCTTTTAAATTGGAGTCCATTGTCCCATAAAGGTCTCAATCACATATATTTCTATAATATATGTATTTGGAAACTCCATATAATCTATTTCTATACTTATAATATTATTTATCTGACATATTATTATCATAATGTTCATAATTCATGCTCCCATCAATTTGGCATCTCATTGGGAAATTCATCCAATTTCCAATCACATTGGTTGTTTACCCAATTCCTATTATATCTGGAAATTGGTTAGAATAAATGGAAATTTATGGATCATTAATTATAAACTATTTTAAATATAAATGGGATTCCAATGACATTAATTGGATAACCTAAAAATTACAATTATTTCCTTTACTTATGTACTTCTAGGCTTCAATATATGTTATCCGTGATCTATTTCCTAACATATATTCTTGTGGTTATGTTTTTTATTTAATAATGTTTCATAATGATATTTTTAATTTAAAAAATCATATCCCCCATGGGTGTCAAACCTAGTGGTAAACATTTCCCATTGTTAGGAACTAGAT
This sequence comes from Viscum album, assembly GCA_963277665.1. Lineage (NCBI taxonomy): Eukaryota > Viridiplantae > Streptophyta > Magnoliopsida > Santalales > Viscaceae > Viscum > Viscum album. The sequence continues at coordinate 640,287,521 of OY728137.1, forward strand.
CCCAGTCGAGTCCAGATCAACACTGTGTTTTTGGGTTTTACTGTTATGTTCATTTGTGCCATAGCCACATCCACCTATACTATCCGGACATGGATATATATATTTTTTAAATAACTTACTCTTGAAATTTCTAATTATTGGTATGTTTTTATATACTTATACTTCTTACAAATTAATTCCTTAGATATTTTGAATAGAATCCCAAAAATAACTAAACATTTCATTTGATACAAAAAATTGAATTCATGTTCGTTAATAAAAATAAATTTATAATAAAAAATAAAAAATAAACCATAATAAAACGAAAAAGATCAAGAATGGTCTTCAATTTGGGAGTTTATTATGTTACGTAACAATATAAAACAATGACTACATCAACATTATTAAATAACTCAACTGGTTCATAATATTCCTTTATACCTAAAACTAATAGGGATAACCATGGGATGTACATAAGAAAGTGTTGACATACCCATTGATGAAATAAACATGGAATAATATGAAGATAAAAATATATGTTATAAAATAGTAATATAAATGGTTCATAAAATATGTGATAATCATAAAAATAAATAATGAGGTATGATATTGCATGAAAATTATAAATTCTTCTTGGGAAATGTGGAAACGACATAAAACCCTATATCATTAACATGGGTCAAGTATGACTACCAAGAAATCGTAATGGAAAATCATCATAAAATAATATGCTTAACTCTCTTTCCAAACATGAAAACCCATGATTCTAAACATTACCCAATGCATTGGAGGGCTATACAATTATGGTTCTACTAGTCGTTTTTTGTTTATTCTCATTCTTAAGTGTGCCACAAAAATCATACAAAATCAAATCTAATTACATTGTTTAGTATTTTATAATACATAATTGTATGTTCCAATTCAAAAAAATATATATGTATAATTTTTATAACCATTAATATGAAAAGGGTATTGTATTCAAAACACAGTAATTTTATAATGGAAAACTATTGTAAAAATTTAGCAGCAATACATTGTCACATAAAAATTAAAAAAATGGTTCCAGGAGATACAATGGAGTCTATAATAACTTATACATAAAATGGGGGGTAATATAGACATTTAAGGACATATTCCATCATTATGAATTTGAAATATAAGTTTTATATCTATAATAAAACATGAACAAATAATAGAATCTAAGGTTCCCTTACTTGAGTCTATGACTCCAAATGCTTTTGAGGAGATTCTTGGGGGCTTGGGGAACCTTGGAAGGACTAAACCGAGGAGTTCGAAGATTCAAGATATTATCCATGGATTTTTAGTGATTATAAATGTGATCATTGGTGTTTTTATATAGGAAATGAGTGAGGAATTTCTTATTATTTCTCAAACATAGATTTTGCAATCCATTTAATTAAATAAAAAATTAAAAAAACAATTGCTTAAATTATTACAATAGTTTCCACCAAATGGGAGTGGTTTTAATTATTTTAAATTTTGAAGGGAATAATAAAATAAAATAATTCCCTTGTTGGTTTTTAAGTGAGTCATACTAAAAAATAATTGATTTTATAATCTTACAATATATTAATGGTTTTGGGGGATTCAAAAAGGATTTATAATATAAATAAAATAATCATAAAATAAAATTGTATTGATGGAAAAATATATATTTTATCATTGATACCCTTTATAGTATTTATTACATCACATTTGGGTAATTATGATAACCTAATACACATATAATATTTATATGATATTAAATTTTCACTCGAACAGTTGACTTTCTATAGAAATTCTAAAAAATTAACCACTGTATAATTTTTATTTTCTGATTCCAAAAACAATATTCATTTTATAAAAATTCATTTTTAAATATTTTAATATTTAGATTAAAAATAATACACTATATTTATTATGAAATGCTAGGTTTTTTAACAGCAACGGTTTTTGAACCCTTATAAAAATTACATATTACATCATAAAAATTATATTATAATTTCTATTTGATAAAAATTATTAAATAAAATCTATATAATAATATATTATTATTTATAAGAAAGCATTTATTATTCTATATAAAATCTTTCATTGAAATTTAATAACAATAAAAAATGATCTTTTTATTTTATTGTTTACAAATCAAAATCATTAATAATGTGAAGACAAGAATAAAATATAGGAATTATTATATTAAAAAAATACAACATACATATTCATATTATTATGTTTTTGATACATATCTATTTAATAAACCAACAAACTCCCTAATAGTATGATGTGTGATGTTAATACTTTCATGTGGGGGTTGGAAAACATAGTTTGACTTGTGAACTCGATCAGCTTCAAAATCTCTTGTAAACAACTTCTCTCATGATTTAGTTATTGTATCTCATCTTGATTTTGGTCCAGTAAAATCTTTGAGATTATATCTACCTCTGATGCAATGATAATGGGTTTTATAAGGTATGATCATACTAGTTGAGTCCAATACTTCCTTTTTCCGTGTTAAATAGATTTTCTAAAACCAAATAGCTATACTAATACTGGGATCATCATTCATTAGGTATATTATCAATGATAATGATTCTAAATAGTATTCTAAATTGGGTATAATAAGACTAAATAAGTTAATGTTTTTTCAATAACAATAATACATTATAATAAATTTAGATAAATCAATATAATAATTAAATTGATAATAGTTCATGTCGTTACATCGGAACCTTATAGGCTGTGGTAGTCCTTATATTATTGAATGTAGATATAATAAATAAAGGTAACAAACGAAACAATCATGTATAATTTTTATTTCTTGTAGGAACATTTTTTCAGGGGGGAAATTATCATAAATTCATGGGAACCTGCAACCCCATGTAATAGCTGGTTTTTTTCATTAAAAATAATTTCGAGGAAATAGGTTTAATGTTTCAAAATACATGCTCCAAGCTATCATGAATTATTATTTCTTAGACATTAATTTGTAATTAATATTTATTATTGATTAATTGATAATTATTATTAATATTATATTATTTGTTCTATTTCTAAAAGGTGGAATCATAATCCCACATTGGATATTCTTATAGATTTATAGATAATCCTCCCTTGTAAAATGAACTACAAGGTGAGTGATTTAGTAATATTTTATAAACAAGTATAAAATAGTTGTTAAAATCATAAAAAATATAATTATATTTTATAAAAAAACAACATAAAATTAAAAATTTTAGAATATAAGTTTTTTAATTGAATCATATTATTTAGTCCCATCTAATAAATTTAACAAATTTTAAGAATATTGAATTGGATTTATTGTATCAACGCCATTAATATTTAATGAATAACTTTTTTAAAATATATACCTATTCGAAATTTTTTTAAAACCCTATAAAAACATTGTTTGTGGTGGTTTTTCTTCTTATTCAATGGCCGATATCATTATAGATTCTTCATTTGATGAGTTTCTAGAATGGACCTTATTTATTTCATTTCTTCCATTCTATTTTTCTTTTTTTTATAATAATTTTCACCATTTGATGGATATTTCATGATAATAATTTTGAATGGTATGTTTGGTAATTATTTTGAAATGAAATTCATTATTTATATTTCTATGATAAAATGTCCTTTTAAATTTATATAATTAAAGCATTGTTTTTATAAAATATATTTTTTGTAAAATTAATATTTATTATCAATTTTTTCCATTTTATTGATAATAAGTATAAGTGATACATCATAAGAAATCATATTCAACCAATTATAGCCTAATAGTTTATATGAATTTATGAAAAATGGGTCTTATTATCTCATCGCATAAATATTAATGTTAAATTACTCATCTTATTTATTTTTGACAAATAATAAAAATACATTAATATGTTATTAAATAAAAACTATCATTTTTTAATTGGCCATTATTGTGAAGAATAAATTTTTAATCGAGAAAAATTATGGAGTGAATAGTAGTTTTTTGGATGACGAACATTCTGTAAAGACTTCACTAATAAAATTCCCTTACCCATTATATATTTAATATTTATCACCTTTTATTCTTTTTATTTTTATTTTTTATTTTCAATAATAAAAAATCACTTAGGGAAATTTTATGATCATTGTTCTAAAATAAATTATTTAGAGAACGTAACCTGTATTAACTTGGGACATACACTTCATTCCATTTGTATTATAGAAAATTGTTGAAAAATATATTTAAAATTGCAATGTTGTGATAATAATTACCTATGTTGTCTTGCTTTCCCAGAACACTTGAATGTTTCCTAGATTACCAGTCGCTACATGTCCTCAAGTGAGCTTACTCGTACAATAAATACTTTTAAATTTCATGTTAGAGTGATGGGTGTTATAATGAGAAAACTATTACCGTATATAAGAGTAATACATAATAAGAAAAAAAGTATGTACAAATGAACCCAATAAGTATCAGAGTATGTAGAACCAAGATACAAAATCATGTTAGATAAAATGAAATTGTAGAAGAATATAATCATAGTAATACATAGTCATTCCTTTAAACAACAATGAATTTCCAACTTGTGGATAACATATACCAAATAACAAAAATAATTAAAACATACAAGGTTATCTACTATCATCCTCAATCCATACCTTTTACCAATCTCCAAACCCATCATATTTAAGCTATGTGATCATAGAACATTGGGACTTTACCCTGGTTGTACCTATGATTGGTGATGTTTGTTCTGGTACCCATGTTCTATGGCCAACTATGTAGGGTTTGAGATCACTTGTATGTGGAATTGTTAATAAGGTCTGAAAAATAACTTGTAAACTGATGTATTCATTGGTGATATAATGATATATATAATTAAAAAATGCATAGATCCCAAATAAATTACCAATATTGATCCTCGAGTTATAATGAAGAATGGGAGATCAATTATACATGTATTCTCTAGTGTCATATTTTCTTTTAGCATCTCACATCAATCACCCAAGGGGACCATGTCCAACCCAATAACTAGTTCCCAAACAATAAAATTTCATTTCCCAATGCTAAATCTGTCTTACTATATCAACCAATCAGGTAAAATATTTTTATCCGTGCAATATAAGTAACCACCCAAATGAAATAATCCTATTTCTAGGACATCTAATAACCACACAAGGGAAACATACTCATCCTTATAACATTGTGAAACCACTCTGGGATCATCCATAATAGAATTGGCAGAAAAATCATACACCATAAAGATTGCATCCCATTCATACTTTAGGTACCTTTCACCCCTTACTTAAAGATATATATTAGACTCAATTTCTAACACAAAATTCACATTTACAAGAATTATACCTATGAAATATGTATTCTCAAAGGGAAAATCATACCCAAAACCATATACAACATGCACACAAGAAATATCACCCCCTAACTATTAGATATTCCACATATAATTTAATCATATACCCTCTCTCAAGATCCTCATAACATACCACATGAATAGACCACATTCTAAAACCTAGCACACAACTCCAATGCTAGCCACTTAAGTGTGAAACTCATTATAATCACTATATCCCACTCAGTCTCACGTAATCAATTTGGATTCTATGGTGACATATAAAATGAAAACTAACCATTATCACACTAACCCTCTCAAGGGTTAACAAAATCACTGGGGAACCCATCATAGTCGACTATCTCTCGTCAAAGCTCAAATGACTTATATTAGACCCTTGATAACATTTTAATATCTATGGTAATCAGTCATCACTCATAGGGAATTATACCCCCAATATCATCTTGATAACATTTCTACCTTACTATCCTCATAGAAAAAATAACACAATAATTACTCTTAAATGATCCCATAATTCATATACCACTTCAAAAGATATCATTGGTCTTTCCACCAATATAACCTATCATCAATCCACAGAGGCATTCCCATGATGAAATATCATATTAATGGTTGGGGAACACTTTCACTATTTTAGTCACTACTACCCTGAATTCATTAAGGTATATCAATGTTTTCACATGGTATAACCCTTCCATTTATTCAAATTTCATTAATCATCCCATTTATATGGACATAAGTGATCACATATCCAGCTGCACAACTTTTCATCAATTAATAGAATTTACACCCTTATAGGGTTCTCATGTAACAAGGAACACATTTCTACACAACAACATGACTAACAATGGACGATGAATCACTTGTGATCAAGGGTTCATAGTGGTCATTGGTGAAAACATCAAACCATAAACATTTTATATAAATAACTTATTTTTATTTATGGGTTTCTCAATGATAGTTATGATAATACATATGACATTATGTATATAATATAAATAGAATAATATACCATACTATTATTTTTAGGCAACCACCTATCTCTATTGAAGCAACTTATGTCATGACCCATCCTCCGGACCCGTGCCGTGACTACCCCAAACCCGCCTCCCATATGCCAGGGGCAGGCGACTAGCACCAAGGTGTAAATCCCGAAAAAAAGGGAAGTCATTGCCTTTATAAGGTAAAGAAACACCACAGAGTAAGAAAGCAGAAGGAAAAAGTAAGTAAAAATGGGTAAAATAGTAGTGCGAAAATGTAAGTGGGCCAGAATACAAACCCAAACTGAAAGTAAGTACAATTGGAAATAAAGCACACCAACTGAAAGTAAAGAAGCAATGTCGAGTCGTCCACTGGAAGTCTCACTAGAAGGGTGGGTACAGATAGCCCCCTCAGCTCCTCGGGTCCAGCCATCTACTCCATGTACATCCCGCCAAGTGGACCACCTCCAGGAACCGACCTGCTCAACAAGCCTCAACTACGACCAGAGCTGTCTTTCATCTGCATCCAACACAATGTAGTGAAGACATAGCCCATGTAGGGGTGATTATATGCTACTCAGTAGGGAAAATGAGACCCCCGAAGGTCTCCTAGAATCCACACTGTATAATCCACAACGAAAAGATACAATAAAGAAGTAACAATCAACACTACTTAGGTATATGACCATACATATACCTAAGTCATCAATTCCAGTTTGGCTCCAACATCCGATCCCAAGTTCGATCACGTCCACACAGTATAATACAACACAATCCACACAGGATAACACAAACCAATCAACATAATAATGAAATTCAATCGTATCGAATATATTGATTGAAAGTCAATACTCAGCTCACACAGGTATACTCTTTCGTAAGTTGATAGAGATGATCAGATGTATCCACTGATTAATCTAGCTGGGACCCACGTAGGATACAAGTACTGTAGTTGTCATCGCTGAACCCACAGAGGATTCCAGTACGGTTGTCATCATTGTTGATCCCATGGAGGATTCTAGTACGATAGTCATAACTATCAAACCCACAGAGGATTCCAGTACGGTTGTCGTCACTGCAGAAGCTACAGTGGATTTTAGTGCAGTCCTAGTCGTCGAACCCACAGAGGATTCCAGTACGAAAGTCTTCACCATCGAATCGAAATAGGATTTTAGTACGGTAGTCTTCATCATCTAACCCAGGTAGGATTCAAGTACAAATGTCTTCATCGTCGAACCCACAGAGGATTCTCGTACGAAAGTCTTCACCATCGAACCCACATAGGATTTCAGTACGGTAGTCTTCATCATCGAACCCACGGAGGATTCCAGTACGAAAGTCTTCATCGACTAACCCATGGAGGATTCTAGTATGAATGTCTTCATCTTTGAACTCAAGGAGGATTCGAGTACGAAAGTCATCATCGTCGATCCCATAAAAGATTTCAGTACGATACTCTTTATCGTCGTCGCAGCCAGCTCTAAGGTTCTTGCACACAGCATGCTCGATTCCAGGAGGGTCCGCTTCTCGAGCCAAGTGGGCCGATACATCATCTGACACATATTCTTGAGTTGATTAATGCCAAAGATCTGGCTCGTCGATAGGAACTCAACGTGACAGACGGCGCATCAATCAGACGCCCGGTCTGAGAGTTAATTGCTTTTTCTTCCGAGGGACCCTGATGGTTTTTAAGTCAAAAACAACCAGACCGTACTCCACCTGCATCCAAAACTAGAGCAGAGTATGCCAAAAGGTCAGTCTCACTAAGAAGAATCCAAAAAAGTTGACGGAACGTCAATCAGACATCCGGAGCTCAAGTTATAAGCACTTCCGCTCCAAGGGCCCGGTTGGTTTCATGTTCGAACCAACCCGGCCATACACAAATTTCATTGAAACATTGAGTGTAATATACCAAAATGACCGTCTCGATACAAGGATCTGAATGCAACTAATGAGGCATCGATCTAAGGTCTAAAGCCCAAGATATGTGCAAATGAATGGAAACATTCCGAATTGGGGGGTCTGGACCCGGCCCGGCCCGGCCCAACCCCACCTGGGTTGGCCCGAACCAGGTCGACCCAATCCGGATCCGGGTCTGACCCATCAGCGTGCGGCCCGGCCGGCGCAGCCCGACCCGTCGTGGGTGGCCCAGCCTGGTGCAGCTGGCCCGGCTCAGCGGGTGCCGCGTGATGAGCGGACGCGAGGGGGGGGGGGTGTGCTGCCCCCCCCCCCTTGCTAACAGACGCGACGCTGGATTCTGCGTCTCCCCAGGATCCTGCGCGGATGCGGGATCTGGTGAACCCACTGCCGCCGCAGCTGGAGCCGTGGCGTCTTCTTCTTGTGGTGCGCCGACAGAGCCTTTCACAGACCACTAGACGCTCTCCGGTGGTCCATTTTTTCCACCGTCTGCGCTTGTGGCTCTCCCGGGACCCATAGATAACTACGAAGGGTTTAAAACGCCTTTTCGGCCTGCATCGTCGTCGCCCGTTGATCTGCACACCAATAAACAAACTACTGAGGGTTGTTGGGCCGTGTTTGTTCGGCCCTCACCCTCCACGTTAGGTGTTTTTCAAAAGGCAATATCTAAAAGACATGCTCTAAACGAGGGAATAATTTATTCAAGGTATAATTATTCAATCACCCTAAAGATAAAATACTCATGCACGAGGGTATAATTCACACATAAAATTTATTCAAATACCCCCTACCTTGATGAAGTCATCATACGAGGTTGGTCACAGGAAAGGGACATTGCGGAAGGCCGCATCGTAGAAGGAGGATCATCGGCGTCGCGGTACACAGCGTCATGGAGAAGAGAACCGTCGACATCGCGGTACACAGCATTGCGTCATCGATCTCCAAGGATTCTGAATTCTTCGTCGTCCTTCGTCGATGGTCAGCGTTCTTCGGAGACCTTCGTCGGAGGGCGGCATTCTTCGTCATCGACGGTGCGTTCATCACGTTCTTCAAGGAGGATGATGAAGTTCAAGGCTTGAGCAAAACCTCTCCAATCCTTATCGCAAAACCAAAACACCAATAATGAAATAAGACTTGTCATATTTAATTAACTCACACAAGCCACCAATCAATTCTCGATTGAATTATATTGAAGAGCTTCAATAGTTAGTTAATAAGAGATTTGACTTACAAATTAATTGGGGTGTGGGTGATTTATAGAATTAAATACACATGGGAGGTAAAAAGAAATTCAAAGGGGGTGGGGCTCGTGTGGGCCCCACTTCACTAATATTCTACCTAGGGTAGTTAGGAACTAGTGTTTCCCACCCCAACCTCCATGCATAGATCTAAAATACCTTAAATAAAAATAAAATTGGTTGCACAAATTTTATTTTATTCATTACTTAACCCACTATTTTAATAACCACAATCAAGAAAAAGAAACTACAGAAAAGGTGTTACTATGCAATTACCGGAACTGTGATTCCATCGGTGCCCTCAGATTTCAATTCTGTGCACCGCTCCAAAAGTTAATAAAACTCGCTCGTTCGTTTACTGAATGTACCTGAGCTAAACTTCGGAAATTGATTCCGAGCACACCGGGCCTCGGAATCAAGTGCCGTCAGAAACTGCATTCTAGTAAAATCCCAAAGAAAATTAAGAAAAAACTTCCATTAAATTTTATGGGTCTTTACATTACTCTCACCTCAGGGCTTTACATCCTCGTATAGAATTAACACAAATTGGGGATACAAAAGTGGTATTGAGCATGCATCTGAGCATTCGTCTCCCATGTGCTCTTCTAGAGGTTCCCGTGCTGCCAATAAAAGCACTCAAGAGGAATCACCCGTCCTTGTAAGACCTTCTCATGTCGACCCTCAACTTCTACTAGAACCCCACAAAAGTCATCCCATCACCAATGTCCAGCTTCCCATGGTTGATGATAGGCGAAGGGTCGTCCACGTATCTCTTCAGTTGAGATACGTGGAAGACGTTGTGCACCCAGTGCAACTGAGGTGGTAGAGCCAGGCGATAATCCCCCTCGCCTATCCTACTGAGTACCTGAAAAGGTTCGATGAAGCGTGGAGACAACTTGTCGCCCCGACCAAAACTCCATAATCCACATCGAGGTGAGACTCACAAGAAAACGTGGTCGCCATCATCGAACTCTAGTGGCCTCCGCCTCCTGTCAGAAAAAGACTGTTGTCGGATCTAAGCTGCCCTCATCCACTCTTGGACGACCTGGACCTTCTCTGGAACTACAAGAGTTGCTAAGATTTCTTCTTTTCTAATAATAGAAATCTGTTCTCATCCCCTGGATGAACCACGTTATCTGCCTAATATAGTCAATCCCGACATAGATGATACGAATCTATACCAAGGATGATGTCGTAAGGCCTCGATGCTTCTACCAAGAGATCCAACCGTTACTCTCGCCTCCAAGGGTTGAGTAACACTTTCAGCATCAGTGTGTGGTCACTGGGTCTCCCCTAATAGGTATTTCAATGGTGAGGGTCAAGTCAACAGTTTTAAACCGTAACCTCTAAGTAACCACACAAAGAGAGGACATGAATGTAAATGCCAAAAAGAAAGGTGTCTTTTATTACTGCAACTCAATGTACAAAAACACAAAGCATCCACAAACAAAAATCAACAAAGCTATAAGCAACATGAACAAAAGTATCCATGTCTGGAGCTAGTCCCGCTCCAGTCCATATGCTCCAAGAGTTTCATGATCATAGGCCTCAGCTGCTTGAAGCTGAGATCTTCCTTGTCCACATGTTCCCTGCGGTCGGGGGGGGGGGGGGGGGTCTCCCAGGTGGTGGTGGTAGGGCCTCAAAGAGTCGTCTACCACCCACTGCTCGGCCAGCTCCATTGCCTCGCCCTCCTACTACCTGTGGACCTCCATGGCCGAACCTCTTCCTGGGAGGTCCCTCTACCTCTTTCTGTTCATCTGCAGGACGAGTTGGGCAATATCGAGCCATGCGACCCTACTCGCCGCATGCATAGCATTCTATGCTCCTCGTGTAGCTGGATCTCCTTCATGTGCCCCACACAACCAAATCATCACCCTGAGATTTCCCATATGATGGTTTGTCCCCCATGGACCTCTGTGTTACCTGTCTACTGCCAGCTGCAAAAGACTCCACTACGGGTCATCCTGCAGAGGGTCCTGCCACTGGTGCCTGCTCCGCGAGAAAACTCTCCACTTGAAGGGCTCCCTCCAACACCTCTTCCTGCGTCGGAATGTTGAGGGAGACCATCGAAGCCCTGATCTCATGCCTTAGTCCCTTCTCGAAGGTCAGGTCCTTGAAGAACGGGTCCCGTACCATATCTGTGGAGTAACGCGAGAGATCAAAAAAACTTGCAGAGTACTGGGCCACGGTCATGCTACCATGATACGGTTGTAGTAGGTCCTAGATGCACACCGCACTGAGGGTGGCTGGGACGAACTCCGAGCAGAAGAGGCTCTCAAAGTCTATCCGGAGGAGAGATGCCTCATTGTGCACCTAGACCATCAAGCTCCACCATCTACCTACTAACGCGCACATGAGGCTCGCTGCGAGGATCACCATGAGGTCAGATGGTGTCCCCACTAACCTGAAAACTCACACAACCGCCTCCAGCCAATCCTTGGATGCCTGAGGGTCCTTCTCCCCACAAAAACTAGGCGCTCTCTGATGCTAAAACTCGTGCAGTGTACGAAGGTGACGTGCACTCTCAACTGCTAAGGCTGGTGGCATCAGTGGCATGATGGGTAGTGTTATCACCAGTGCCTCCGCTGAAAAAGTGCCATGCACCGAGGCCTCGTCGCTCGGTGAGCTGTCATCTCGCAGAAAGCTCAGAACACTAGCTGGATGCCATCATGGGGATATCCTGAAAAGAAATAGGTGCGCCATGGTCAAACAGTATATCTGGTGAGCTGACACAATGTAATCACAAAGAAAACTTTTGAAACACCCATGCAATCATTGTTTTCGTGCATTGAGTTAGAAATCAAAAGTCAGGGTCCTGGTGTACGGATACGTTGGCCACCGCACTAACACTAGACTCCCTAGACAAATAACCACAATCAGTACCCTTAACACTATTGCTTCACATAGAAAAAAGATCTGAGTCCTGAGTTCTGTGGTAGAACTGAACTCCTATGATACAAATTTGTCACGACCCGTCCTCAGGACCCGTGTCGTGACTACCCCAAACCCGCCTCCCATAGGCCAGGGTCTGGCGACTATCACCAAGGAATAAATCCCGACAAAAAGGGGAAGGCATTTCCTTTATAAGGTAAACAAACACCACAGTGTAAGAATGAAGAAATAAACACTAAGTAAAACTGGGTACAATAGTAGTGCAGAAATGTAATTGGGCCAGAATACAAACCCAAACTGAAAGTAAAGTAAATATGGAAAGAAATTACAAAAACTAATAGTAAAGAAGCAACGTCGAGTCTTCCACTAGATGTCACACCTGGAGGGTGGGTATAGATAGCCTCCTCAGCTCCTCGAGTCCAACCGCCGCTCCGTGTACGTCCCGCCCAGTGGACCACCTCCAGGTACCGACCTGCTCGACCAGCCTCAACAACAATTAGAGATGTCCGTCGGTTGCATCCAACACAATGTAGTGCGGGAATAGCCCATGTACGGGTGAGTATACGCTACTCAGTAGGGACCCCGAGACCCCCGAAAGTCTCCCAGAATCCACAAAGGATAATCCACAAAGAGAAGATACAATCACAAAGTAACAACCAACACTACTTAGGTATATGCCCATACATATACCTAAGCCATCAATTCCAGTTCAGCTCCAACATCCGAGCCCAAGTTCGATTACATCGACATAGGATAGTACAACCTAATCCACATAGGATAACACAACCCAATCCAGATAGGAATGAATGTCAATCATATCGAAGATATTCATTGAAAGTCAAGACTCATCTCACATATGTATACTCTTTCGCAAGGTGATAGAGATGATCATATGTAGCCACTAATTCATATAGATGGGACCCATGTAGGATACATGTGCTGTAGTATTCGCTGTCGAACCCACAGAGGATTCTAGTACAGTTTTCATCGTCGTCGAACCCATGGAGGATTCCAGTACGATAGTCTTCACCGTTGAACCCACAGATGATTCCAGTACGGTTGTCATAACTACCGAACCCACGGAGGATTTCAGTGTAGTCATAGTTATCGAACCCACAGAGGATTCCAGAATGAAAGTATTCATCTTCAATCCCATGGAGGATTCCAGTACAATAGTCTTCACCGTCGAACCCACATAGGATTTTAGTACGGTAGTCTTCATCATCGAACCCATGGTGGATTCCAGCACGAAAGTCTTCATCGTCGAACCCACAGAGGATTCCAATATGAAATTCTTCAACATCGAACCCACGAAGGATTCTAGTACTAAAGTCTTCACTGTCGAACCCACATAGGATTTTAGTACGGTAGTCTTCATCGCCGTCGCAGCCATCTCTAGGGTTCCCGCACATAGCACGCTCGATTCCAGGAGGGTCCGCTCCTCAAGCCATGTGGGTCGATACATCAACTGACAGATAGTCCAGAGTTGATGTATCCCAAAGTTCCGCCTTGTCGATAGAAACTCAACATGATAGACCTCGTGTCAATTGGAAGCCCGGACTGAGAGTTAATGGATTTTTCGTCCCAGGGGCCCGGTTGGTTTTCAAGTCAAAACCAACCCATTCATACTCCAACAATGTCCAAACTTCGAGTGGAGTAATCCAAAATGTCTGTCTCAAAGAGGAATCCAACAAAGTTGACGACACGTCAATCGGACGTTCGGATCTCAAATTATAAGTTATTCTACTCCGAGGGCCCGGTTGGTTTCATGTTTGAACCAACTCGACCATACCCAAAGTTCTCTGAATACTTGAGTGTAATATACCTAAACGACTATCTTGATCCAGGGATCCCAATGCAACTGACGGTTCATCCATCGGAGGTCTGAAGACCATGATGTGGGCAAATGACTGAAAACAGTCCGAAATGGGGTCGTCTGGGCCTGGCCCGGCCCAGCCCAACCCCCCTGGGTTGGCCAAAACTAGGTCAACCCGACCTGGGTCCGGGTCCAGCCCATCAGGGCACGACCTGGCACTGTAGGTGTGGCCTGGCCCGGTGGGGCCGGTCCAGCTCAGTGGGTGTCGCGCACTGAGCGGGGGGGTGCGCTGCAACCCCCCCCCCCCCCGTTGTGAACGGACGCGGCGCTGGTCGCCGTGTCTCCCCCGGATCTCGTGTGGTCATGGGATTCGTTCATCCTGCCCCTACCGCGGCGGTTCCTTCCAGTGGCGTGTCGGGGCGCTGCCGCCTCCGGGCGGCCAGCAGCACCTTCCGCGGACCACCGGACGCGCTCCGGTGGTCTGTTTTGCCCGCCTGCTGCTCTCCCTGGACCGGTAGATTACTACGAAGGGTTCAAAAGGCCTTTTAGGCCTACTTCGTCATCGCCCATCGATCTGAACACCATAAACAAACTACAGAGGGTTGTCGGGTCGTGTTTGTTCGGCCTGCACCCTCCAGATTATGTGTTTTTCAAAAGGCAATCTTTAAAAGATATGCTCTAAATGAGGGCATAATTTATTCAAGTAAAAATTATTCAATCAACCTGAAGTTAAAATACTCATGAACGAGGGGATAAGTCATAGATAAACATTATTCAAAACCCCCCTACCTTGATGAAGTCGTCGTACGCGGTTTGTCACAGGAAAGAGACGTTGCGGAAGACGGCGTCGTGGAAGGAGGATCATTGGCGTCGCGGTACACGGCATCATGGAGAAGAGGACTGTCGGCGTCGTGGTACACGGCGTCGCATCGTCAATCTTCTAGGATTCAACATTATTCGTAGTCCTTCGTCGCAGGCTGGCGTTCTTCGCTGTCCTTCATCGGAGGCCGGTGTTCTTTGTCGGCGACGGTGCGTTCTTCACGTTCTTCAAGGAGGAAGATGATGTTCAAGACATGAACAAATCCTCTCCAATCCTTCTCGCAGAACCAAAACACCCTTAAAAAAATAATACTTGTCTTTTTTAATAAACTCGCACAAGCCACCAATCAATTCTTGAATTAATTATATTGAACAGCTTCAACAGTTAATTAATATGAGAGTTGACTTACAAATTAATTGTTGTGTGGGTGAGTTACAGAATTAAATACACGTGGGAGGCAAAAAATGAATTTAAAGGGGGTGGGGCTCGAGTGGGCCCCACTTTACAAATATCCTACCTAGGGTAGTTAGGAACTAGTGGGTCTCACCCCAACCTCCACACATAGATTTATACTTCCTTAAATACTAATAAAATTGGTTGCACAAATTTTATTTTATTCATTACTTAATAGACTATTTTAATAACACACCGGAGCAAACACAACTCTAGAAAAGGTGTTCCTAAGCAATTACCGGCGCTATGATTCTATCGGTGCCCTCAGATTTCGATTCCGAGCACTTGTACAAAAGGTAGGAAAACCCGGTCGTTCGTTTTCTGAATGTATCCTAGCTAAACTTAGGAAATTGATTCTGGGCACACCGGGACTCGGAATCATGTGCCGTCAGAAACTGCATTCTTGTAAAATCCCAATTAAAATTAAGAAAAAATTTCCCTTGATTTTTAAAGGTCTTTAACTCTTATAATGAACTACAAGAAACATGTCACATGAACTCTACCAAGTCAATCCATCAATCACTAACCCACAAAAGAATCAAAATCAAACAGAAACATCTAAATTAATAAAACATAATAATTTATAAGCAATTATAGATTGAGAAAATATATCACTATAAAAGAGATCATAATTCACATGATTTTAATAGAGATTTATTTGATGAACATAGCATTTCCCTGCTACTCCCAATAAAAAATATGAAGATGATATTACTGGTCACTATGAAATGTTTGTCGTATGTGGTGGCAGAATTTCATAATATGTTTCTGGGGATATCATAGAAGAATGTGATAACCCTAAAATAACCATGGTGATTGAATCAATGATCGAAGACATAAAAATTGAGAAGTTTTATATTCATGTTTAGTAATAATGAGTCATATTTTTGATGGAATGATCTGTTAAGGATTATCCTCTGAAGGTGACAATCGATGAGATTGATGTCTTGATGATTCATTGAATCATAATTTTTGTGTCTATGATTTTTTGTATTCTTTGGGAAGGATATTCTTAAAATATATTAACATTGAGTCTTGGGGGGGTATAAACTAGGATCATTATGATACTAACCATTCACAATATTCTAGGGGATTCGGGACCCCAATGGTGGAGAAATTATTGGTGATGATATATAGAGGCATTTGGGTGGACTTTGCCTCAAGTGATAGGTGATTGGATCTATAACACATTGATAGGGATGCTAATAGTGTTATATGGGTATGAAACCTATTGATACAGACCAACATTATGACTGTTGATTTTTAAATGTCAAGCAGGACAACGATGTGTTTGATAGTTGAGATAAATCCCAAAATGACTCGGTATCATCTGTCTTTTCACGTACTATATTACTATAATGGGGGAAAAATATAACTTCTAGGATAGTGGTTAAGAGAAAGCTGATAATAATGTGGGGATCATACCATCATCAACCCAAGGGACTGTGTAGTATAACCTTTAGACACATGGAAAATGATACAACCATTGTGAGTGGGATATCCTCAGGATGTGATCTTAGTATGCGACTCTCATGGACTGGAAATGGATGGGTCTCCTTGTCATTGGGCACAATTGAAGGAATAGTGAATGACGATGGAAACTAGCGATCTGGAATTGATTTTCCATAGCCCATGAAGGTAGGGAAACACTGGATTATGGTATTATGGATAATGGGCCTTAGATAAGTTGATTCATTGGAGACTTATGTTGAGTTTATTCAATGCATATATTAATTTTCACTTTTGGTTGAGTCATTCTATTATTATTTGTGTTATATATCCATATTTTCCAATGTATTTTTTCTATTATTAATAAATTGTTTAGATGTGGATTTTTGCCTCCCAATACAGGGATGAACCTTATTGAATTATATTTTTTTTAATAAATTAAATAATGTAAATTAATTAAAAATTTAAATCCAATACGAATATAAATATATTCACACACATGGAATCATATTCTCACTAAAACTATAACAATCAGGGTGTGATCTACTCTATACATGCACCCATTCCTTTTCCACAAAGACCCCAATTTATTAAATTACTATTTCATGACTAATTTATCCAATATAGTTTCAAACACTAGGAAAAAATCACAAGGTGTTGTTTGTCCCCCAAAACAACATGAACAACATGAAAACATCTTTTAGATATGTCTTTTATATACACCATATTAAATCTCAATCATTACATGATTTTTCACCTTAATATAGAGGAATAAACCGCCTAAAAAGAAAATACAAACCACCATAATTATAGTGGAGAACAAATTGAAGAATAAGAAAGATTTGAATAAGAGAACCAAATTACAAGATAATCATCCTACAAGGGTTTTTAATAGGGTTTATCAAACCGTGAAACAGATTTATAAATAACATATGCTACAGATATCTATGTTTCTTAGTGTTTCTCTACCACTATCTATAATATCCATTAATAAATATAGCACACATGGTTTTTCTGAAAACTAAATGGTTATACCTATAGAATGATATAACCATTAAAACATATTTTTTTAGGGCGTAAATAAAATTAAAACATTAACACTATCAATATGTTTTATGGTTTTTCCTAAAACATGAACAAAAAACTATTCTCTAGGGTAAACCTCCTTAAAAAACTCTAAAAATAACCAATATATCCTCATATTCTCCTACGCACCAGAGTAACCTCTCAGACCTTTTTCAATATCTAAACACATATTTTTTAGATGATAAAATTATTTTAAATCCAATTTGATTATCAAATATCAAAATAATCCATGGTCTGATGTAAAAATTTAAATTCCCTCTATATTTCTCATCACAAAGTACATGTGATTTTACAAACTCCCCTCCAGAGCAGTTTCAATCAATGAGTATAAATGGTTTTCTTTCATCTATAAGTAGAAACTAATACCGATTTTAAATTAACTCTGTAATCACTACATTCTGAACCATAATACTGGATGAGCATTTCTTTCATGACTCGTAACTTGAGGAACACTAATTATGAAATCAAAATCCATCATATATCATCACCACTATATTAGAATGGTGAATCATACCCATACATATCAATGAATGACACTACGGTGTTATTGATCAATTAAATCATAGTATCATGGTGCTCCCCTTCATAAGATTCAACTGTCCTGAGTTGATTTTATGTGATAGTACTCCCCACCTTCATAATTTCATATTTAAATATAGTTTTAGAGGACTAATGACACGCTTAATGTAGTTTCCACCTCATAACACAAAATTATCCACGAAAATTTCCATCATACCATATCATTTTAACCATTGATGAAAATTATTATTTTAATCTACTGAAACAATATCCCATCACCTAATCACAAAATCATAACTCAAGAAGGTATATCATGATCCACCAGGCTCTATCATCAATGTCCATATGCAACTCTTATGTAATTCCATAATTGAATCACTAAACACCCACAAAAGTAATCACTCTCTCAACCCAAGAAGAAGTTATCCATTGATATATTTAACCTTCGAATCACATAAAAAACACCAGGAACCTGATGAAAATTTCTATACATCACATGATATTGCATCCAAGACTCACATATGTTATTTGGTAAAAAACTAGATAAATCTCAATCCATATGTACACTAGAATCTGAATTCCATCTTCAAAATCTAATGTGTGGTCTCATTACACCTTGGCCATATTAACATGAGGTTCACACATCAATGACCAATAACTATCCATTAGTGAACCAAACTACAAGACATGACCATCATGCTCATACTAATGCACTGAAAAGAAACAACAAATTATAATCATTCCTAACACATAAGTTATGTTACCCTCAACATCTACCGAATTTTAATAATAATTATGGCCACACCATCCAAAATCCTATTCTGTAATCCCCAAAAAACAACTATCCTTATACTGAAATATGAGTGTAACCTCAATGGGTTCTAAAAACATACCTTAATAACTATTTTTGTCAGTAAATATTCTTAGGATGGCCGTACAATGAAATCATAATATATCGCTTATGTATGTTCCCACCAAAAGGTATGTTCATCATAATTTACAAAAACAATGAAAACCATTCCCATAATAATTTAATTAATGACACTAGAGCTTAATTCCATTATATATCCTAACTTCTCCACAATCTACATAACTCTATACAAATTTTTTTTTGCAGCTCCAATCTCACCAAAATCCCAAAAAGTGTACGCTTTAATACAAAACAATCAAATAAAAAACATAGGATCCCATAAGTCACACTCCATCAACACATCGTGGCAAGAATACTTATGAAAATTATAATTTTCCTATGACATGACAATCCAATTTGGGATGAATCACCTCTATTATTACATTCCAACGCACTTAAATATCACTCATGGAAAAGTGTACAACAAGATCACTAATCACCCATGAATTATCACTAAAATAGAATTGTCAAATCATGAACTATACTTTTATGATCACTCCATCTAGCATCAGAACTCCAAATATTTCCTGTAGCTTCACCCAAATACACTAGTTCTATGCATCCTACAAATCATGAACTCGAAACCCATCCTTGATACAAAATGAGCTATAGGTTATTTATTATAAACAATATAGTGTCATCATTATACCTAAACAATGTATATGGTATCACCTCCTTGAAACAATTTCATATCCAAATAATCTACCAATGTTTCTCATATATTAGTGAAATCACGAGCTCAAGCGACCATTTTTATTTGATTAGAAACATATATATAACCAAACTCAACAATACCTTGAGTCTCATTCCATATGCACTAGGTTATCCCACCTACTACATAAACCACGTTTCCGATATACATAAATCATGGGGATGCATATTTACTTGTGTATATTTTATCACCTAGTAATTCACATTCCAAAACACCAAATACTTTTTCTCACCTATAAAAAATAAGCATCAAATTCTGAACCATCACCCCTATAGGGAACCAATCATCATTGGGATTATATATAAGAGACTTCCCCTTAGGTATAAAGTTCACATCAATGTATATATAATGAAATATTCCCATTATGATCCGTATCAACAATACCATGGAAATGTTGTTTGTTTAAGTAAAATTCGACCAAGAACGTAAATGGGAAAATAATATATAGATTTTTGTTGTCACATTATATAACTGAACTAATTTATTTGTCTATAACATGTACTATGGATTCAAATGAAAATAAAAAAATAAACTATGAGTAACTATACATTTCATTTAATAGGGATTATATAGTCTATCATAAAATATTATTCCTTCATAGAATCCAAATTACCTATAATTATAATAAATATATTATAGTTTATTTGAGTATAATTCTAATAATAATGTATATAGAAATACACCATATAAGTTGTTCTTTACAAATTAAAAAATTAAACTTTGTATTATTATTGATACTAATCACACATAATCAGACACATGTCATCTCAATCACAAATTCCAAATACGAAACATATATAAAAGCCTTGTGGTTATATGACATGATAAAAAAATTAAAAAAATTAAAAAATGGATAACTATTATGCATCACCCTAGGTTAAATTATACAATCATTAATGCATAAACCACGAATAGAAATCATAGATTCATGGTAACTACGGGATCCTATAGAGAATAATATTCATAAAAAACCACTCTTTAGTCTACTAAAATATCAAAATATTATTTATATTCTATTTATAATATCCAAAATATTCAAATCAAAAATGATATGATACCGATTTATATCATCCCTCCACCTGACACCACAAAACTGCTGCCTAATCTACCAATTTCCTTGTAACCTCAGCTACACCTCTACATATCCCAAATGTTCCAACTACTAGTAAGAGACTAGGTTGTTACCATGGGGAGACTATAACCACTTATCATAGTAAAAAAATCAGAAAAAACCCCAAAATCATCTATAAAAATAATAATTAAAGTTTGTAGAATAAAAAACCCAATCTAGATACATCAAGTAAAAATATGTAATCTTAAAATCAGGTTGAATGAATATTATACAAACATTAAATAATAAACCCCTCCATGAATTTATTCACATATAACAAATAACAAATAGAATTAAAATAAAACGAGTCTCTATTACAATCACTTGGTCACACCTCATCCGTGTCTCCAATTAAATTTGAGTAACTGTGATCGATCATGTAACACTTGGCCTCTACTCAACTAGAACCTACCGCATGTGTAGTCTTCTTTGGTCCCTAAGATATATGGCCATATGATTTGGGTGTGATTATATCTTTATAGTACAACAGTAATTGGATCCCCAACATAACCTAGAGTGTATTGTATGTGTAGTTAATAGGCACAACTAAATAAATAAACACATTTTGGAAGTGTAAATAAATAACCACAATCAATCCTTTGGTTCAAACATTAATATTGGGATCAACTGAACCAATTTATTCTAGTGATAGTGTTTATCTGATCATGTCCCATCAATCACCATAGGGTACAATGTCCTACCATGTAACTAGTGTTTGAAAATATAATATAGTTTGACCAGTTCCATTTTCCTCTTAGAATATCAGCCACCCAGTGATATGATATTCATCTCCAAAATAAAAGGAACAACCATGAAAAAATATAGCCTTGTCTAGAATATATTATCACCCCATTGGGTAAATATACCCATACTGGAATATAGTCAAATAACCTCAGGCATCATCCATATTTGAACCATGAGAAATATTATACAACCATGGAGTCACATCCCCTACTCAATAAAATGTATTTGACCATCATATTGTGAATATACATATTTTTTCTAAATATTATCCCACAAAAAATAATTCTTAAAAATATAAATATGAAACACATAAACCCCTGTGAACATCCACGATATAACCTCATGCAACATGCACCTAGCTAATCCTTGCTAGGAACCTCAGATATACCTCATATACATAGGGTTAATATTCCATACCTAAAATGTATAATATGATATGTGGGTATACTATCACCAAAAACT
The DNA here is from genome assembly GCA_963277665.1 of Viscum album. NCBI lineage: Eukaryota > Viridiplantae > Streptophyta > Magnoliopsida > Santalales > Viscaceae > Viscum > Viscum album. The sequence continues at coordinate 640,309,957 of OY728137.1, forward strand.
TACACACCCTTCATAGATAGTTCCCTAAGGATAATATTCCACCCTTTTAATAATATATTGACTAGGAACACTCCATTGATATGGGTTCTAATGTGTCAACCAAAATCATCCCAACCACCCTATCATGGAAAAAACTAATCAATGATTAACCCATAAGGGTTCTCGATATATAATCATAACCCAAACACCATACCTAGATTCCATTATCTCGAGAAAATCTCTTAGGTTAAAACCCACTACTCAAAGTGTATAACATCCATTTAAATCATTGAGATTACATTTTAGCACAATTTGTATCATAGAAAATACTACCATGGACTTTCACTTTGGAGAAGGAATAATAACCAACACACATCACTATACATTATTGGTTAGTCCCTTAACCTATAACTCTATAAATACACGATGATATTCCCACATATGAAGTTAAATCTCATTGGGGGAAGAATTCTCTCCCAAATATCATCTAATCCCACACAATGGATTTATAGAATTTAATTTTTCTCTCATAGTTCTCCCAGGTCAATAATTCCCCATGTATCCCACATTATTACTTAAGGTAAAATGGGGATAACATTCTAGGTCCACTGTGTTCACTTATTTTTTTAAATTGACATCACTTTAGTGTTTATATAACACATCAAACACATTTTTACATAATCACATGATCATCAGTGGATAGGGAATTACACGGGATCATGGGTCTATAGTATCCCTTATCTCTCATGTAAAACTATATGATTTTTATATAAATAATAGCTATATTAAATTTCATTTTCGATCACCCTTAGTAGAACTTTCAATTTCAAATTCAATCTATAAAATAAAAAATTAATATACCATATAGTTATTCAAACAAGAAAACATACCTCAGTTAAATTCGTTTACATTTTAGAAACTATCTAGGAACATCTTCCTAGGGTTATCCAAGTCAATTATACCATAACAATCTAACACAATTTCCTAAATCATTCTCACACATTCATATTAATTGAAAAAATATATTTATAAATATTTAATAAAATTATAAATAATTTTACAATTTAATAGAAATAGATATGCATTCCTAATAACTAAGTAGATTCCCTCCTCTCACTAAAAGTATGTGAACAGAGTTTTTTATTACTCTCAACAATCACCCAAAACTAAACCATGAAAAATATCATTTATTACATTTTATTTCAAGAAAATTCACCAAATTAGGTTAAAATAAATATATAATTTAATATGGTGATGTGATTCCAAAATACAATGTGCAATGTCATGCATACATTATCTTGGGATGTCCTCTAGCAGCAATATATGAATGAACCATCTATATGGGTTGATTTCAACACTATTTGGTACATTTATCTCTAAAACACCTGATTTAATCTACCCAAAATCATAGGGGTGAGTAAGAGGAAGAAAAAGGTCCATGAAATTAAAATTATTTTACCTCGAATCATCATTGAAGGGAAAGTGCAATTTCCCAAAAAAAATGGGAAACAATGAATGAACAGGGTTATTTTAGTCAAATTGGAATAATAATGAGGGAGAGGGAAATAATGTATTATGGGATTAAAAATAAATTGAAAAATGGCCATTTTTCCATTTTAGGAGTCAAAATGATGTGATGTATTTTTTTAAATCATGTTCCAATAATGTTGTTGGAATGGCCCAAGAATAATCCTCTCATATTTTTTTAGACACATAGATTAAAAAACTGTGAAACAACCATGTGACCAAAACTATCTCAGGTCATTCCTCCAATATAGTTTGCTTTTACTTGTTATAGGAACATGCACCAACCATGGAAATCACCTCCTAATCTAAATTTAATGTTTTTATGATTTGAATAAAACTATTCACAAACCATGAACCGTAAAACAAAGGATATACATTACATATATATTACTCTCAAAACATCATGGTTATCATTAAAACATATACTTACCATGAAAACCACCCATTCATGAAAAAATATAATTGGAATCACAAACACAGATAGGAAGCTATATGGTTTTTCTTAAATCATTTATATCTAATGATGTACTAGGTAAAATCCCTTCTTAAAATTACAACAGTATCACCCTGCTCTTAAAATTCACATTAGCACCAAAGAAACCTTCTCAGCCTCTATCCACAACCAAAAAATCTATTTATGAAAATCCAAATCATAAAAATTCAATACCAATATCAATTTTCTCGATGTCCCTTTTTCTAGGGTCAAAATTTCAATTTCCCTTTATAATTTCTAACCCAATAAGTAACATGAATGTATAGTACAATAAATAATAGAGTAATTCACCATTATCCACCCAATGCCATTTTTGATGGCAAAATAATCAAATTAAATTTTATCAATACATCATTTTATTAGTATCCCATAGTCAATAGTGACTCCAAAACACAATAATAGATTAGAACCGTATTACTATGTAGATATTCTATTTACCGAACATATGTAAAATAGGAGACATGATCTCTTACTATATAATTATCTCTTGGTCTACTGTAACCCATAACTCCTATGATACATGAGGCCTAAGAAGATTATAAGATCATTTTTCTACTCGACTATGGGTGGATCTTGTGGATTTTATTTTTTAATACCTAAAATCTCTATAACATGATATTGTAAACAATGATTCACTATCACAGTCATTCATAATAAAAAACATTATCCAACCGATGGTAGATATATGAATTAAATTCTATATGAATATTATTTACTTATAATATATCACATGAGAATATATAAGGATATTATAATGTTTTATATCCTTGTTAAAAGAGGAATATCTTGTTACCATAGGGTATATAGTTGGTTATGATATTGGATATTTTGTCACAAAATCTTTTCTAAATAATACCAAATTATATGTTGATATAATAATTTATTGATAATCTTGATTTTTTTTGAGAATTATAAAATATATTATAACATTAAATGTTAACATTTGGATAGCTAATTTAAAAACTATCATTATTATTTGTAACACATGATAGAATAAAAAATTATAGAGTAATAAATTTTGTTTGAATGTTAAAAAGATTTAAAATAGAAGTCCATTACTCAATGTTATATAACATAAGAGAACATTACACATAGGCTAAGTGATTTTCTATGAGACTATATAAATTGGAGAAGGAATTGATATGGGGATATTAATTCATGGGATACTTGAAGAATCATATGGTAATTATCCTTGAATTACATGCCTCATAATTCCTTTGTCAACTGAGGTACAAGAGAAATGAACATCTAAAGAGGAGCTGACCCATGATATTTTTGGATTTACATCACACAGTTACAACAACCCAGATTGATGATTGCTTTGTTAATTCCACAAAAATCCTCATCAAGCATGTATAATATATGAATATTATAAATTATAATATTTGGGGAATAGTACATGATACTCATTCAATTTAAACATGAGTTAAGTTTTATATAGTTTTTGAATTTCTAGATTGAAGTAATATTCCTATTAGATCCTAGTAAAAATATTATTATTTCACATTCAACTGATCATTCATAATGTTCCATAAATGTAACAACATGACCAATGAATTTTTTTATGAAATTGAAAAAATGTGTCAAAACAAAGATTATCGTTTCACATTTAATTCATTCTTAATTTTTAAAATAAACATCAGAATTGAGTTATTTTTTTGTTGATAGTGTTGATCATTCAATCCATATTTGTTTTATTGTCATTTACTCATGGGACCTAATGTATTGCCCCAAAAATGGTAACCCAAATGGGTTCTTATATTATATTAACAACACAGAGTAAACACAAGGTGCAATCATGGAAAATTGATTATATTTTTCTTACCTTTTTCAATTCAAATTACATCATACTTTAATAAGTAACTATTATCCTTATCAATTATGGATGGAAATTCTGATTGAGATTTTCTACTAATCATGAGAGTTTACCTTATAGAAATTAATAATTGAGAGAGAATTTTCTAGGTTGGAAATGTTGGGAACAATGATTGTGTCCTCACAGATTTGTATCTATAATTAATTTTATCTACATTGATGTGTACATACAATTTTTTTTCTTATAAATCATAGTTTCTAAAAGGATATTATCTAAAAAATATAAAAAACATTTTTAATCAAATGAGACTATAACCAACTATTTTTATGTATAAGGTTAGGGTCAAAATATTACTCAATTTCACTTGGGACCTTAACCATATATTAAACCCATTAAGTGCCACACTAAATTTGAAATAATAATACTATTTTTTTTCTACTTGAAACACACTTACCTGCATAATGAGAAATAACATTTTAATGTCTGGTAAATAAATATTTTTCACCAAGTCCAATAATCTATCCAATATTCCAACTAAATACTTAATAAACCATGAACAAATATTAAAATAAATATTAATCATTAAATAAATAAAAATAATAATTTTTATATTCACTATTTCATGATATAAATATTTATTGAACATTTTAAATCTTTTATATAATTAATAGAAATTATTTCTTGTTTGTAAAAAATTATTTATTCTAAATGTTATATATAAAAAGTCTTTAACATACATTAATGTAAACATAATTTGGGAGACCATCTAGGATAATTCAATGATTTTATTAAGAGATCTGGTCAAAATTTCAATATCATCACCTGATAATAGACAAAGGAACCTAATATAAATAATTTTTTGTCAATATGATGACAAACACAAGTGATAACTTATCATATAATATAATACATTTGTCTTAGTATCTAATCATGTGGTTTGAAAACCTATTCTGTCAAACAATATGCCTGATATGTCTATCTTTGACTTCGTAAAATGAATCATTCGACACACCACATACATGGAATTTCGTTTCGCATATTCATTTCAATAAAAGTTATAATATATCAACTTTTATAAAAGTAGATGACACTAATCCATTCATGAACTATTCATTAAAAATAGTCCACTCATAACTTGCCCAACATTCCAAACATTTCGATGAATATGTGGACAAATATTTAATGAAAATACATCTAATTACATGACTCATAATACACATTAATTATAATATTACAGTCTAATAATTATTTAACAAGTTAATAGATATGTTTTATAATTTAATGTAAACATGTATAATTCCAATTTACAGTTCTATCTACATGATCCTCTCATCTTCTATATCCTCATGTGCAAACATAATAATATATTTTGTCATCCACAAATAATGACCCACAAAAATCAATCAATATACAATGTTTTCCAACATAGAAGATCACATTGATTGTATAGAAATTTATCTAAGAGATATCATTACATAATATATCAATTATCATCATATTGGAGAACAACTAATGCTTATATAGATGAAACTGATACTCTATGATACTATCACTTTATGATACATGTGATAAATATTTTTTTGTGATAATTTTCTTCAATAATAATTTGTATGAATATTTTTTTCAACTTAATCTTCAATGTAGTTAGTTCTTTGAAACAAATTCTCAAAGACTCCTAATGATAGTAGAGAAAACATCACACTGATATCATAGTTCAAATTTATTAAAAATCGTTATTCTAAATATGTCTATATATATAATTCATATCTCCATTTCATGGTCATGGTTTGAATATCGAGAAATATGTATGAGATATTTTCTAACCATGACACTACTACCATGAACTGATAACTCAATTAGTAATATTCTAATGTATCAAATTCTTGTATCATTTTCATAAAACTGATATAATTGTTAATACCATAGTGAATATCTATCTGTAAAATTAAAATAAAATTAATACTTCGTATCACCTAAAATATAACAAATGATTTCTGAACCACTTCATATTCTTCATCAAAATATTCAATATGAAAGGTTATTATAAATATGGAAACACCAATCTATAATATGTTTTCATGAATTTTACCTTATCCATATTGTTATCTATGATCATAAGTTAAAATAAGAAAACTATATTGATATAACCTTAGTCAATATATTTCTCCTTTATATTTTTCAAAGAACCAATCTGGTTTTACATTCTTAACTACCATTTGATTGTTTTATATAAATGTTTGTAAATTTATACTCGTTTTAATTATGATATTTTCAATACATGTAAATGTAATATAAAAAATTAGTATATATAATGGAATATTATATAAACTCCTAAAAATCAATCTTGATAAAATTTATCCACAATCTCCTCTTAATCTCACACATGATTTCATGGAGATTTTTTATTGTATGTGACTTTGGAAATAGATACATTTGGAATTATTCTATAATTTATTAAAAATAAAGGGTTGACATATATAATAATAATATAATAAAAACCCCCAAAGATCCATATTTATATTATGTTCCATAGAATTTGGATTAAATTTTATGCCACTATTGGAGAAAAAAATTTAGAATTAATGAACTAGAAATAGTGACTGCCAACATTAATATGATGTTAATATATCCTTCATTGAAAATAAAAGTTCAATCAGAAAAATCATTTATTCAAATTGATTTATTTACTCTAAAAATATTATATTTTCATCGTGCTGAACTCTATGAATATATGGATGCAGAAAACTTTTATACTTTAATTTTATTCATTGGTCTCACTAATTCTTTTGGTAATTCCATATAGACATATTTTAAAGGGTCTCCATTAAGGAAACAATCTTTCACATCCAAAATCCTAATATAAAATTCTTAGAATATATTATTTATAATTTTAATTAAAATGGATTTTATCATAATGGTTGAAGTAAGGGGTTTTTCATTGACTGTGACTTACAAATACATTAATAATAATTCATTACTTATTGGTATTGAATTTTACTGTATTATATTGATTTAGATATATTAATATGGATATGGAATGCTTAATGAAGGTGAAAGAAGAATGAAATGTGAATGGGATCAGTAATGAAAATTAACTATTATTTGAATATATTTCTTTGGATTATAAATTATGACTTCTTATTGTAGTCTATTGGTGATTCTATAACCTATAGGGCATGAAGAAGAATGTTGGGAAATAATTTTTGTATGTATTAAATGAGATATAGTGGTCAACTATTTTGACTATGTATGAATAGGAGGTGTTATTTTATAGATCATGATAGTGGAACTGTAATGGCCCAGACCCTCTTGGCCCATTTCTTTTCCAAAAGTGAGGTTCCACCAAAGCAGGGGCACTGTGATGGTAGCACCGTGAGGGTGACACCATGTCCCCTCGCCGAGCCTTTCCTTCTTCCTCCAGTACCTGACTTTTCCTCTCCCGAAACGTATGTTTCGACGTAAATTAATTCTTTTACTCTTTTTAAAACAATTTAAAGCCCATAATTTATTCCTACAAATCCAAAGAGACCTCAGTGTGTAACTGCCCAGCTGCGTGGTCTACCCACGACCCCCGCGCCTTACGCGGTTACGTGTTCTCACCTCAACCGTCTGCAGCTCTTATAAACTAAGGGTTAGTCGTGGTTTCTCTTTTCCTCGATCGTGGCTTTTCACAAACAGCTTTTGGTGCATTGGGTGTGCCGCATCGTTATCCGTAAAGTTCCGCGCCCGACCTAAAATGTCGACCATCTATCAACAAGTAGGGAATTTCTCCTTCGCCTCTCTCTTTTGGGTATCATGCGGGGTGGGCGAGCTTCTGTTCTATAGGATTGGATAAACATGAACTAATTAAAGATAATGAATGAATTCATAAAGAAATAAGGGGGGGGGGTGATCGTTGATGTTGTCTCATATTTTTTTTTGATGATGTTTCTTTTATGACCATCTTGTTGAGTTGTGCTGGCTTATGCCTCCTGAAAATCGAAGCCGTTGGTGGTTTTTTTTTGCACTAATGAACCCTGATGATGTTTTAAATGGCTTGTTTGTGGTTGTAAACTCCTGCTGTGAAAAATTAATTGGTTAATCACGTATATCCGGCTGAATAAATTGAAATCACCAGGATCAACCCTTCTCTGATAACACCCGGATAAAACACACGAAAATTTAAATCATGGAGTTTGTTAAGTCATTTTAATATGAAAATCCATGACTTGTGTTGGTAGTGGTAGTTGGTTGTTTTCTTTTATAGGCAGATTGCTGGAGATGTGGGAGGGGATGGGATCCCTTGTCTTTATACTCTCGGTGGTTTTGTGAAATTGGGGATGGGATCCCCTATTGGTATGGTTTCGGTGGTTGTGAGTTTTAAGACCGGGTGGATACTTGTTTATATCACGAATTGGGGTGGAATCCTCTATTGTTGAAAACTGGGAGTGGGCGTTTGGGTTGATGTTTGACTGTTTACATTCTTGTACTTATTCTTATGCCTACTAGATTCCCATTAGTGCTTAAACATAAACATTATTACTGAACATGGAATAAGAAAGTGGAAAAATGGGTTGTTAGCATGAGTCGTGAGTCGGATTTGAGTGATGTTGTGATCTATAGGCTGTCTGAAGAAAAACCTAGCTTTGGGTGAGTGCTTGTTACCTATATATATACATGCAGCTTTGTGTTTCTTATTCGAGCCCCACCCAAGTTGAGCACTTAGTGCCGAACACCCCCATTTCATGGGGGAGGGTGTTTTTCCCAACACTATTTTTGGTGGATGGTTATTATCTCCTTTTTTTCTCCCTTTCCCGGATAGCCCAAGTATCTTGGGGTAGGCTGTGATGGCCTGAGGTCCATTATTACCCCATGAACCTTCGGCCGGGGCAGTGTGGTGGTTGGCCAAGTGTGTGCGGCATGTGGTTTCCCAAGTGTCTTCAGGATGATGCCCAGGTGTCTTCGGGCATGGCAGTGGATCCTTTAGCCTAGGTGTCTTCGGGCGTGGTGGTGGTTGTTCTGGCCTAGGTGTTTGCTGGGGTGGTTACGTGTGACAGTTATGGCCTAGGTGTGTGTGGCCAGAATTTGGCAGTGGGACTGCGTGCGGTTGTGGCCCAGGTGTGTGCGGGAGGGTGTGGCAGTGGGACTGCGGTGAGAATGGCGGGATTGTTCCGATGCGTAGGATGTATCAACAACCAGTGGGAAAGTGGCGTGGGGTACCCAAACATCGATGTGCTATTATATTATATTACTAGACTTTCGTTATTTGGGGAGTGTGCCTTGGTGAGGCTTGGTTGTATATTTTACCTTGATAGGTGTTTGGTTTACTTATTTTCTCACGGGAATTTAGCACGTTCCCCCACTTGTGCACGAGAGTATTTGGTTTTCCCTACTGAGTGTACTTGTATTCTCACCCTACATATATAAAACTACTTTCAGGTTTCAAGGAGGACATCGGGGATCACGCAGGACCTTACTAGCTCGGACCTTTGGAGTAGTTGCAGTTGTTGTTTTACTTTTCCTATTTGGTACTTACCATTTAGTCACCTTTTGTACTTGTGGCTTTAATTTTGGAACATGCATGAGGGAATGGATTATTTTTTTCTTTACTTTTCTTTTACCTTGGTGTTGTTGAGTTTAATCATCTCATCTCTCGATCTTATAAAACAAAAAGGGGTAATGCCTTCCATTTGTGAGAAATTTTTATACCCCTGGTGCTAGTCGTCACTCCGGGACCTATTGGAGGCGGGTCTCAGGGGTTATTATCTCTCCTTCAAGAAAAATAAGGAAGGGCATGGAAATCTGCAGACCGTTCACTCCTTTTGGTGAAGGCGGGTCGTGACAGAATGGTATCAGAGGTGATGGTTGAGAGATAGGATGGAGTATGGAGTTAGGCATAGTGAGGATTGCATGGGATGGCAAGGCAACAATGTTGGGTGACCATGGAACGTGAATTAGGCCAGGGAAGACTGGCTAGGAAACGAGATTTTAGAGACCCCCATGATCTGATGCAAGGACTCTGTACCTACTAAAATACCAAGTGAGGCCACACTGATTGCAGTGTAGAGACCCTAGGAAAGGTACATGCATCATAATGACTTGTGTTCTTGTGTTTCTGGGATGTCTTGGGAATTAAGAATAAATTAAAATTTTAAGAAGTTTTAAGAACGATATTATGCACTACTTGGGATTAGGCATTCCTTGTTTACCTTGCAGCTATGGCACCTGGAAGGAGACCACATGTGGTACAGGTGATCGAGGCCCCAGAGACTACTTTGGCCGATCGGCAGAGAGCTGGTCGAGAGGAAGAGGACGACCAGTGGTAGAAGACTTTTCAAGACTTCCAATGACAGGCCCTCGAGAAGTATGAGGGCAGCACCTCCGACATGAAGATGGAATGCTAGCTAGAGGAGCTAGTTATATCCTTTGGCCTGATTCGGGCCCCGAACGAGTACTGGGTTACTCTGGCTGTCAGCCATATGCGGGGAGCGGCGCGTCAGTGGTGGACACTTTACCTGGGGGAGAGGAGAGAGTCTGAGGTGTCTTGGGTGGATTTCGAGAGGGAGTTCTGGGCGGAATTCCTCTCCTCGACGATGAAGGTATAAAATAGGTAGGAACTACTCTCCATCCAACATGGGAGTATGTCTGTGAGGGAGTTAGGGATCAAGTTCAAGGACCTCCTACATTTTTCTCTGGACCTCTTCCCCGATGAGGAGTATCGGGCAAGACATTTAGAGGAGGCGCTCCGACCCTCCCTCCAGTATGCTGTTACCCCCCTTACCCTGCCAACGTACTTGGAGGTCCAGAAGTTGGCTGATGTGGTGGAAAGGATGCATGGTCTAGGAGGAGTGTCGCGAGAGGGGATCCAGCTGGGACCATCGATGGGGGAGGCCGTCAGCACCAGGCCTCCAGCGTCAGGAACCTCCAGGTTCTGACTAGCAGGGAGCGGACCGCAGCAGTTTCAGTTTCGATCCCCCGGCCCTCGCCCTTTTCCTTCGGGCCCGGGACCGCGATGCTTCATCTGTGGGAGCCCTGGACATCTCCGTAGTCAGTGCTCGGACCGAGTGCAGTACAGTAGTGGCAGTCATCCCCAGCACCCGCCCCAGCAGTAGCTTTCATCCAGACCATTCCAGCAGCAGCAGCAGTGACAGCGAGCTCCCGCTCCTCCGAGGTAAGACGTAGGAGGAGGAGGCCGACCTCAGGGTGATCCACAGGGACCTCGACTAGGGCATGGTCACGGAGGTGGCCGACAGCCGAGGGGCAGGGGAGCTGGGCGTGGACAGTTACATGCCGCAGAGGCAGCAGTTCTAGCAGGTCCAGAGGTTGTTCGAGGTACAATTAGTCTGTTTAGTACTCTTGATTATGCTTTGTTCGATACCGGAGCTTCGCACTCCTTTGTTGCACCCAGTCAAGCCCGTGCCTTGGGTCTAGATGCCGAGAGACTTCCAGTGCCTCTGGTGTTGAGCACACCATTTGGAGGTCAGACTGACTTGTTGTTCGTTTTTCGTGGATGTAGACAAATGTTAGGGCCACATCAGTTGGTTAGGGATCTTCTTCTGCTATATATTCAGCCATACGATGTCATCCTAGGAATCTACTGGCTATTTTCTGTGTGTGTCGTCATCGACTGTTTTCAAAGAAGGGCGGTGTTCTCAGACTGGGACAGCCGGCGTGTTACCTTTACGGGCGAGCAGAGCAGCCTGAAGGGAAACTGGAGATAGGAACCTCTCCTCTCCTTGTTGACCTAGATAACGGTGGAATCAGTAGATGTTAAAATGATAGAAGTGCCAGAGATCGTCGGTGAGTTTATGGACATCTTTCCTAAGGAGGTGACGACTCTACCCCCTCGATGTGATATTGAGTTCGGGATAGACCTGCAGTGCAGGGCTTGTCCAATATCAATGACTCCTTACCGGATGGCACCTTCGGAGCTACAGGAGTTGCGGATCCCGATTGACGATCTGATGAAGAGAGGTTAGGTTCGACCAAGTTCGTCACCCTGGGGTGCTCTGGTCTTGTTTGCAAAGAAGGCAGATGGTGGTCTTAGGTTGTGCATAGACTATAAGAGGCTGAATCAGGTGATGATCAAGAATCGCTACCCTCTTCCGAGGATAGACGATCTTTTCGACCAGCTGAAAGGGGAAGGATGGTTCTCGAAGATCGACCCGCGGTCTGGGTATCACCAACTGAGAATGAAGTTGGTGGACATCCCGAAGACAGCGTTCAGGTGCAGGTATGGACACTTCGAGTTCGTTGTCATGCCCTTTGGTGTAATGAACATCTCGGTTGTGTTCCTGGGGCTTATGAACTCCATCTTCCAGGAGTACCTGGATCGGTTCATGGTTGTGTTCATCGATGACATCCTGGTCTACTCAAGATAAGATGAGGACCATGCAGAGCACCTGAGGACAGTTTTAGAGGTCCTCCGACAACACCAGCACTATGGGAAGTTGTCGAAATTCAAGTTCTGGACACGAGAAGTGCACTTCCTCGGGCACGTGGTGTCTGAGAAAGGGGTAGCGGTCGACCCATCAAAGGTTGAGGCAATTGTTTCTTGGGCAGGACCCAAGAATGTGGCCGAAGTCCAAAGTTTTCTCAAGCTGGAGGGTTACTACCGTAGATTCGTACCCAACTTCTCCCAAGTAGCAGCCCCTTTGACAGCTCTGACCAAGAAGGACCAGGTTTTCGTATGGAGTGAGTAGTGCGAGTTAGCCTTCAGCTATCTGAAAGAGAAGTTGGTAAGTGCCCCAGTGCTGAGATTACTAGAAAAAGGGGCAGCTTATGAGGTGTTCTGTGATGCTTTAGGACAGGGTCTGGGATGCGTGTTGATGTAGCGACAAGGGGTTATCTTTGATGGGTCCAGGCAGCTGCATTCCCTAGAGCATAATTACACCACCCATGACTTGGAGCTTGCAGCGGTCGTTTTTGTGATAAAGTTATGGCGGCACTACCTCATCGGGGAACGCGTTGTGGTGTACAAGGATCACAAAATCATGAGGTATATCTTCTCCCAGCGGGACTTAAACTTGCGACAGTGGAGATGGTTGGAGTTCCTCCAGGATTATGACTTCGAGATCTCTTATACTGAAGGCAAGGGCAATGTGGTGGCCGATGCCTTGAGCAGGAGGACACAGAAGGATGCGGTCCGAGAGTCAGTGGACGCCTAGAAGGCAATGGAAGAGTTGGATACCTTATGCTTGGATGTGAAGATGGATAGTGGCAGAGGCTACCTATATCAGATGATTGTGCAGTCATCTCTGTTTCGACAGGTGGAGGAGTCTCAATGGGGAGACCCGGAGTGCGAAGTTATGCGTGACCAGGTTGACCAGGGCAATGCTCCCGAAGGATGGGCAGAGGATGGACAGAACCGGATGCTTTTCCAGAAAAGGTTGTTTGTCCCGGAGGCGATGCATGGCAAGGTTCTCAGTGAGTTCCACAACTCACCCCTGGCGATACACCCAGGAGTTTCCAAGATGTACCATGGACTGAAAGGATAGTTTTGGTTGCCTGGAGTGAAGCGAGCAGTGGCAGAGTTTGTGGCCAAATGCTTAGTGTGTCAGCAAGTGAAGGCTGAACACCGAGTTCTGGGCGGCCTACTGTAGCCCCTAGATGTCATCGAGTGGAAGTGGGATGACATCTCGATGGATTTCGTCACGGGAGTACCCAAGGTCATAGGGGGATACGATGCCATCTGGGTGGTAGTGGAAAGGTTGACGAAATTGGCTCACTTTCTGGCAATCAGGGAGTCGAGTACTGTGGATACTTTAACACGAAGGTATGTGGATGAGGTAGTGTGGTTTCATGGAGTTCCGATGTCTACAGTCTCAGATAGGGATGCACGGTTTACCTCACGAGTCTGGAGAGGATTGCAGCATGCGTTTGGCACCCAGTTACACCTTAGCACTGCTTTCCATTCCCAGACGGATGGAAAAACATAGCGCACTATCCAGACCATGGAGGATATGCTACAGGCATCTGTTCTGGACTCCAGAGGATCAAGGGTGTGACAATTTCCCCTGGTAGATTTCTCCAACAATAATAGCTATCACTATACCATCGGTATGGCCCCGTTTGAATCCTTGTACGGGAGGCCATTCCGTTCACATGTGTGTTGGGCCGAAGTAGGAGAATCAGGCATTTCTGGCCCGGAGGTGGTGCAGAACACGACAGAGAAGGTTCAGCTCATACAGGAAGGGATGAAGGCGGCCCAGGACCAACATAAGTCGTATGCTGATACCAGGAGGAGGCCCTTGAAGTTTGAGGTTGGGGACCATGTGTTCTTGAAGGTCTCCCCTCGGCATGGGAAGTAGAGGTTCGGAAAGGGGAGTAAGCTTTCCCCCAGGTTCATCGGACCCTTCGAAGTGTTGCAACGGTTCGGTGAGGTGGCTTATCAGCAAGCGTTGCCACCGCCGATACTGAGGATACATGGTGTCTTCCATGTGCCCCAGCTCCGTCGGTATCTGCATGAAAATTCACACGTCCCCGATTGGGGTGAGCTGGACATCGAGGACGACATGAACTTTGTGGAGAGACCAATGATGATCGAGGATCGCAAGGAGAAGGTGCTTCGTGGGTGAACCATTCCCTTGGATCGCGTGTTGTGGAGACATGGTGGGCTTGAGGAGAGTACGTGGGAGAGGGAATCATAGATGCGTACCCAATACCCAGAGTTGTTTTAAGTTTTGTTCCTTGTTGTATCTGTTGTGAAAGAACGTTTTGTCTTTTGGCTATGAAATTTACTGGTTTTTCTTCCTCTGGATGTGTGTGAAAAGCCCTGGCTATGTGGGAGGAGAGAACCCGACCCCTAATCAAGATGCCTTAAGGTGGATGCGATTAAACCCGTGTGGGCGAGTCAGTGCCGCCCAAAGTGGATAATATCTTGACATGGGGGGAGGAGACTCCCCAACACACATGCCTGGGCAGTTTGGCATGGTATGTTGCTTGGTTCTTGACAGAGAAGTGTTTTTGGTTAGAATGGGTTCACTTCTAAGAGGTATCTTTCGAGGTGGTTGTTCGGACCTTCTCTTTCATTTTTGGTTTGTTTTGATTCTTGAGGATGAGAATCATTTAAGAGGTATCTAATGTAATGGCCCGGACCCTCCTGGCCCATTACTTTGCCAAAAGTGAGGTCCCACCAAAACAGTGGCACCGTGACGGTGGCACCATGATGGTGGCACCGTATCCCCTCACCGAGCCTTTCGTTCTTCTTCTCATACCTGACTTTTCCACTCCCGCAATGTATGTTTTGAAGTAAATTAATTCTTCTACTCCTTTTAAAACCATTTAAAGCCCATAATTAATTCCTAAAAATCCCGAAAGACCTCCGTGTGAAACTGCCAAGCCGCGTGGTCTACCCATGACCCCCGCGCCTTACGTGGTTATGCATTCTCACCTAAACCGTTCGCAGCTCTTATAAACTAAGGGTTAGTCGTGGTTTCTCTTTTCCTCAACCGTGGCTTTTCACAAACAGCTTCTGGTGCATCGGGCGCACCGCATCATTATCCATAAAGTTCCGCGCCCGACCTAAACCGTCGACCATCTATCAACAATTAGGGAATTTCTCCTTCGCCTCTCTCTTTTGTGTATAATGTGGGGTGGGCGTGCTTCTGTTCTGTAGGATTGGATAAACCAGACCTAAATAAAGGTAATGAACGAATTCTATAAAGAAAGAAGGGGGGGCTATGATCGTTGAGCTGTTTTATTTTTTTGATGTTGTTTCTTTTATGACCATGTTGTTGAGTTGTGCTGGATTATGCCTCATGAAAATCGAGGCAGTTGGTGGTCGTTGTTTGTGCACTAATGAACCCTGCTGATGTTTTAAATATCTTTTTTTTTTGTTATAAACTCCTGCCGTGAAATGTGAATTAGTTAATCACATATATCCGGATGAATAAATTGAAAGCACCAGGATCAACCCTTCTGTGATAACTCCCGGTTAAAACACATGAAAATTTAAATCATGGAGTGTGTTAAGTCGTTTAAATCTGAAAATCCCTGATTTGTGTTGGTAGTGGTAGTTGGTTATTTTCTTTTACAGGCAGATTGTTGGAGATGTGGGAGGGGATGGGATCCCATGTCTTTATACTCTTGGTGGTTTTGTGAAATTGGGGATGGGATCCCCTGTTGGTATGGTTTAGGTGGTTGTGAGTTTTAAGGCCGGGTGGATACTTGTTTATATCCCGAATTGGGGTGGAATCCTCTGTTGTTGAGAACTGGGTGTGGGTGTTTGGGTTGATGTTTGACTGTTTACATTCATGGACTTATGCCTATGAGTACTAGTTTCCTAGTAGTGCTTAAAAATAAACATTATTACTGAATGTGGAATAATAAAGGGGACAAATGGGTTGTTAGCGTGAGTCATGACTCGGACTTGAGTGATGTTGTGATCTGTAGGCTATCTAAAGAAAAACCTATCTTTTGGTTAGTGCTTGTTACCTATATATATATACTTGTAGCTTTGTGTTTCTTATTCGCGCCCCACCAAAGTTGAGCACTTAGTGCCGAACACCCCCATTTCATGGGGGAGGGTGTTTTTTCCCAACACTATTATTGGTGGCTGGTTATTAGCTCATTTTCTCCTCCCTTTCCCGGATAGCCCAAGTATCTTTAGGCACGCTGTGATGGCCTGATGTCCATTATTTTCCCATGAACCTTCGGGCGGGGCAGTGTGGTGGTTGTCCAGGTGTGTGCGGTAGGTGGTTCCCCAAGTGTCTTTGGGATGAGGCCCAGGTGTCTTCGGGCGTGGCAGTGGATCCTTTAGCCCAGGTATCTTCGGGCGTGGTGGTGGTTGTTCTGGCCTAGGTGTTTACAGGTGTGGTTATGTGTGACATTTGTGGCCCAGTTGTGTGCGGGTGGGATTTGGCAGTGGGACTGCGTGCGGTTGTGGCCCAGGTGTGTGCAGGCGGGTGTGGCAGTGGGACTACGGTGAGAATGGCGGGATTGGTCTGATGTGTAAGATGTCTCAATAAACAATGGGACTGTGGCATGGTGTACCCAAACATTGATGTGATATTATATTATATTACTTGACTTGTGTTATTTGGGGAGTGTGCCTTGGTGAGGATTGGGTGGATAGTTTACCTTGATAGGTGTTTGCTTTACTTCTTTTCTCACGGGACATTAGCATGTTCCCCCACTTGTGCACGAGAGTCATTGGTTATCCCTACTGAGTGTACTTGTATGCACACCCTACGTATATAAAATTGCATTCAAGTTTCCTGGAGGACTTCGGTGATCATGCAGGACCTTACTAGCTCGGACCATTGGAGTAGTTGCAGTAGTTGTTTTTCTTTTCCTCTTTGGTATGTACCTTGTAGTCACCTTTTATACTTGTTTCTTTACTTTTGTAACATGAATGTGGGAATGGTTTATTTTTGGCTTTACTTTTCTTTTACCTTGGTGTTGTTGAGTTTCATCATCTCCTCTCTCGATCTTATAAAACAAAAAGGGGAAATGCCTTCCATGTGTGAGAAATTTCTATACTCCTGGTTCTAGTTGCCACTCTGGGACCTATTGGAGGTGGGTCTCGGGGGTCATTATCTCTCCTTCAACAAAAATAAGGAATTCCCTGGAAATCTGCTGACCCTTCCCTCCTTTTGGTGAAGGTGGGTCGTGACCAGAACCCTTGTATATTTTCAATGTTTTAAATGAATATAGAGTCATTATCATGGGAAATTGGCACAAAATGAACTAAATATTATATATTATTATTGAGCATAAGATAATTTAAAATAATCGTATTAGAAAAAATAATTATATTTTAATTTTTATCCCATAGTTTAACCCCTCATTAATACATAAAACCATATCATGGTGACATGTTCATTACTATGGTAGCTATTCATTGTGGAAAAAAATTAAGATGAACTGGTTATCTGGTAATTATAATGATGAATCAAAATATGAAATCCATTTTTAATGGCTTAATTGGTAGATGTGGATGAAATTTATAAAAATATCCACCCACAAATTGTTAAAAAAAAATTTCAGAAAAAATGTATTTGTAAGAATGAAAAATGAATTTATTCACATTACATTATATGTAAAATTAATTATATGAATATTAAATTATTTTATTTTATATATTATCTACATAATTCATTAAAATAATCGATCATTATTGACTAAAAATATTTTTTATGATAAAATCACATTTTGTGCATAAAAATAGTTTTCTTGAAAAATATCTCTTTTTACCTTCAAATTATTTAATAATAATTTATAACCATATAATTATCTATATATGAATGATAATGCCTTTTATTAAAGTGTAAAAAATAATAATAATAAAATACTCAAAAATAAGGAAATTATCCTTAAAATTATATATATTATGAAAATATTCTTTGTAAAAATGTTTTCTCATTTATTCTAGAATTTCTAGAATAATATTATTTCTTATTCCTCAAACATTTCATGAATACCATTACATTATTAATTTCATGAATTATATAAATTTCATTTAATTATCCATCAATTTGTTTTATCATATATTTTTAAAAAGTCATTATTCTCATATGTTCGGTGTCGTGTACATAACAGGCTATCTAACAACTTGAATTTATTAAAGATAAATTTATTTTAAAATCATGAGTTATTACATTATACTCCCAATAAAAAGAATGTTTCCATAAAAAATAAATTATTTTAAAGGAAATAGATTAGGCCACTTCTTCCTAATTATATCATTTGATTCCCATATGATTCCAAAAATTTATTATTTTCCTAGAGAACCATAATAATATCAGTGGTCTTATATTGTAGAAATTTATCACCACAATCCAATATTTATAGTAATTTTTCTCGATTATAATGATCATGCTCTATTGGTATACTCTCTGTGTTATGTATATGTGATGGATCTGGTATGCAATTCTTCAAAATACACATATTCAACACATCATAAACATGGAATAAATTTTTTGGAAGAACCAATGAATAAGTTACCATTGAAAAATAATCAAGAATCTCATAGGGATAGATATAACATGGGCTCAATATCCTAATATTTTCAAATAACATAACCTTCTTCCATGGAGATATTTTTAATAATAAATTTCATGAAACATAAAATTCTATATCTCATATATGTATATCTATATGACTCCTCAATCAATTATGAGTCATCATAATATGATATTAAATTGATCCAACTATATCCACCATTTACTCATCTATATTAGGTACTAATAGCTATAATTCAACAGAATTGCCCCATTATTTTTGAATGATGGACTTATTTCTATATTGGTATTTATAAGGATCCATTTTAATACTCCAATGAAATATATTATTCTATAAAATTTAAACTACTAGATTGTGTTGATCCCAACATCCACTGAAATCCAAATATTATTATCTTAAAATATCTTCTATGTTTTGAATATTTCTCTAATATTTTACATCTATTTGAGGATGATGTGAAGTGTTAAAAAGTACATCTATATTGAATGATGGATGAAATGTTTTCCATAACATCATGGTAATAATTATTTCTCTATCATATAAAATTTAGAGAGGATATTCATTTAATCATGCCACTTCTAGTAATGTATATGCAGTGAACATAGTTAGGTAATAAATCTTCTCTAACAAGAATGAAGTGAGATAACATTGTATAGTGGTAAATTTAAAATAAAATGGAGTCCTGTAATATATATTTTTTATGGGTCCAATGATGAATTAAATGTCAATTATTTCCCATTTCATTATTTCTTTGGGTTATAGTTTTATCATCCCCATAGATTTATAACATTCAACCATATCTTTCTAACATACCATTGATCGAGATACATGATCCACAATTTCTATTTTCAGTCTATCCCACCAAAATAGATTTTTGAGAACATGGTACATATTTTAATCTCAATATAGATATGGAATGTTGATCCACCTACTATATAAACTATATCTATTATTATTATTATTATTTGGGACAGATAGTTGGTTTCAGACATGATCATTCAGTCACCATCATAGTCGAATTCAAGAACATTGCATACCTTCTTATATAACCCCACATACTCTGTCATTCTTATTTAATATTCACATTAACGAATTGTAAAACATTCATCTAATAAATATATTATTAATCACCTCTATTCATAATTTTAATATCCATCTCTATAAATCCATTAATTTTTGTTTTGTTTCAATCCTCATATTGCATAAGTTGTCATGGTCCTTCCATAAGAACCTATTGAATATCATGTTAACCCTCCCTAAGGGGTAATGTATTGAGAATTCATTATCTTCAACTAATTACATCCATCACAATTGGAACATATTTAACTATTTACACAATATTATATAATTAAAACTTTTATGATTAGAAAATATATCACTCATTTCACTATAATAATAACATCCCAAATTTTTAAATAAAAATTTTCCACTTCCATATGCCAGTAATGAGTTGGGTAATTTTTCTCATGAAATTTTTATTGGTGTGTGGTACACACTCCAACAATCTCATTTTTCATGTGATCACATCCTATACTATCCTTTTATGAATATATTTATATCAAAAATCCTTCTCCACTATAGGGAAATGTGAACATGGGTTCACTAAAAAAATCAATTTAGTTCCTTGAAATTGTATTCTAACTCACTGTCCCAAATAAACAAGATTCCTTTAGTGTTATCATGGATATTATCTTTTATATAATTTAGAAAATTTTCCAAAATCTTAGATAGTATCATTCAAATCACAGAAAAAAATGGATATCAGTCATCTTGGTTGGTTTGGGTCAATGTTAAAAACTTCTATCATTGAATAACCAACAAATTTTCCCTTTTCCTGTAATTATTTTACCCAATAATGATATGTTCTCTATATATAATTCAAAAAATCTAATTGTTTCATAAAACATATCCATTCGAAATGTCTTAAATAATATCCTCAAATGATTATCATGATCTTCCACCCTCCAAGAATATATAATAATATCATATATAAATGATACCATTAATTTAATGAGGTAAACTCTTAGACTATATTCATTATATTCATAAATATATCAAGATAATTACTAAGTCTATATAGTGTTTCTATAAATGTATAGTCATCATACCTCATAAATAAGTGTTTCATAGATATGCTATCTATTTTTACATAGAATTAATGATATCATGAACAAAGACCAATTAATATAACATTATAAGATTCTCAAAATTGATGAAAAATTAATCCATATAGGGTAAATGATACATATTCTTTATTATTATTTTATTATGTTCATTTTAATCAATAAAAAGAAGCATTAAACCTCTTTTTATTTTAAATACAATGAAAATGTGAAACCCATAGTGAAGAACATTCCAAAATGATTATATGCTCCTAATTCCCATAGTGTTTAATCTTATATTAATGTAACTAAATTAGGGCCATTCTGTTAGAAGCCTTTAAAAAAAAATTATCATAGATTATGATTTAAATGAAAAATCAACTTCATTTTTTGGTGGTTTTCTAGGAATGTAATTAAGAAATACTTTAGAATATTCTCAAATAGTATTCATAACATCAATTTTGATAACAAAACAAACCATTTGAGGTATATACCCCTCATGAATAGGTATTAAGGCACATATAATAGATGTAATTTCTATAAGAAGTTCATGTTAATTCCATACTGATAGATAATAATATGTTGTTTTGAAATATAAAATTTGAATTCAATTCCATGGAAATTATTATGAGATCTATATAGAGAGAGCCAATACATTCACAAAATAAAATAAAATTCAAATAGATAGAGAATAAAAAAATTAGTAATTATATCCCAAAATTAATCTATTAAAGAGAATCTATAAACATTGATATTGATAAACATACCAGAAATTGTTTTTAATAATTATTCTGCATATAATCATTTTGGAAGTAATGTGAGAGTAGAATGTTATTACAATATAAAAATTTTGTAGAGTCAAATAGAATCTTGAAATTTAATTTTCATAAATTCAACATAATAATACATTTCTACTTTTGATTCAGTTTCTCATTATTCTTTAAATCAAAAATATTAATGTATGTATTATACAAATTTAATTACAGTTATAAATAATAAAATCATTAAAATCAATTATAAGATGTCAAAAAAATTTAGACCTTATTATCTGAAAATGAAAATTTAGTTTCATCCTAATTCAAATTTAGTTCATAATAGGTTTTATTATGTTCATCACATGTATTATTTATAGCCTAATCTCAAAAAATAACTAAATACCGCACCGAGAACAACTGGGTAACGCCAAAAGTTTTTATGATATATGTTTATTTTAAAAAATACAAATTGTTTTATAGAATTTTTTATTCACAAAACTCGCGATATTTGAATTATTATTATAAATTATATGATTAATCAAAATTTAATTTATCAAAATAATATATATTTATCAAAAAATAATTTCTAATTCACATAGAAAATACTATTGACTATAATGTATTGTTAGGAAATATTTTTTATGATAATTATTTTATGATGTACGCCTTTTTTAAAGGATATTTTTTTAATTTTAATATAATTTTGAATATAAAACATATAAGAATATATATTCTATAAATTTATTTATTTTTACAATATTGTTTTTAAAATTAAATAGATGTATTTGAATTTATAAATAGTTGTTTTTCTAAAAAATAAATTCCATGGGAACAATATGTTTTATATAAATAAATAATAAAAATAATTATTGATTTATTAATTTAAAAAAATATAATTAGAATATTTTCAATCATATTTTTTTCACATTCATATAAATATTTTTTCTAGGTAATGGGCTTTAATAGATTTAGTTTTATACTTACAAATGGATTTTTCAAAATAAAGTTGTAGTTATATTATTCGTGATTATTTTATAATTAACTTTTACCACATATAGAAATTTAATTCGAAAAAATAGTTTCCATATATAGAATCATAATTTTCTTTTTAGTTAATAATTTTATATTCATTTTTGGTCTAAAATATTAGTCAAAATAGAAAAACAAATTGCAACATTATGGTTAAAATGATTTTATCAAGGGTTAAACAAATAAATAAAAATTAAAATGCCAATTATAATATTATAATATTATTAAATGGAGATATTTTAACATTATATTATATTATATAATATTATATTACCTCTTTTCCACTTTCACTAGATAGTGACTAAATATTATTGAAATATTTTTTGTAATTATTTATGTGTGACATCCTTTAGTTATAAAATTGATAATTTTCTTTTCCATTATTCACAAAATAATATTAATCTAGTTTGGAAAATCCCTACCCAAATTGATTAAAACCAGCCATACCATAATTATTAAGCTTCTTAGTTTACCCTATGACCAGAAAAAAATATGGTTTTGTGTAAATGGAGAAGGGGGTCGTTCGATGATGTATAATTGGATTACCCTACTCTTTCAATGATTATTACATCTTGTAAATAATCTTAATTTATTTTATCCATAATAAAATAAATAATATATTATACTAAATATATTTATATGTTATTATGATTACATTATATATATTTTTCAATACATTCCTAATCCAATGGGATGTGGAAACATTCCTTGTTGATATATATGCACACCAATATCCAAAAAGTGATGTATTTCATTTCAAATAAACAACATTAATGAGTGGTAATTATCATGAATTTAGTTTTAATATATGATATATATTATATAATTATAAATATATGATAATATTATCTTATATTCCCTCGTACTTTTCTCTCTATTGGAAAATGATTAAGTTTATTATTTGTACTTGTGGACTAAAACTTCACAAAAAGTGTGAGTCAATATTCATTTTAGATTTATATAGATAGTAATATGGATATATATAATGAATATATATAATATTATTTAAATAATAATGATTTTTGGAATGAAAAATTTTTATATACCATCATTTTGTTACATCAATTGTAAAGTGGAAACATCACTCATGCATACATATAGGCTACTGTCTCAATGAAGTTATAAAAATATTTTTTCAACAGAATTTTTTATATATGGCTATAATAGTGAAGAAAATTAATAAATATTAGATTTATAAAAATTTTCAGATTCTAGATATGATAATTTCATGATAAATTTTCATGAACTAGAACCTTCGAACTGAAACATGTATGGATGTAAGGCCCATTTTTATCAGAATAATGAGTTTGATGAAAATTATTTATCAAAAGGGAAATTTTAAAATGTAATTGAATGATATATAGTAATATATTATACTATAGTTCTTTTATAGATGAATAATATATATATATATATTCTAAATAGGAGTATAAACATATGATATGAGGGATTAGACTTGAGGTAATTTATTTTTGATACAATCTAATTTCTTCTGAAAATTATATTTAATAAATTTACATTGGGTGGAAATATATTAAACATATACTCAAAATAAAATATATTTTATTATAATTTTTTTATTTCTCTAGTATTTATGATTACCATTCATTCTACCCTATTTTATATATAAAAGAACCTGATTGAGGGGAGAATTAATGGTAATCGTGTTTATTTTTCCAATTCATTCTCCATTATGATTATGTTATGATGAAATGTTTATGAAATCTGTATCTTTTTCGTGAGTTATTCTATGATGAAATGATTAATTATATTTAATGGTGTTCCATAAACTTTTCTGGATTTCATTATATAATGGGTGGACTATTAAATCCTTCAAATATATTGGGTAATGTGATATAGATATGTCATGATATTATGGTGATAATAATGGAAATAATTTTAGATAAATTATTTGATTTTTTTGCATGATATTATTATATCCATGTTTGCCGAAAATATTATGCATGTACCTAATTGTAAATATCTATGTTGACAATGTTATTATTTCCATTACATAAGATGAAACATGCTTATGTCATGACTCTAGAATGATGGTTGGTTCTTCTAAACCATTATTAATATTGTTTATATAAATGATATTATTTTAATTTCAATGATCTATCCTTTTCATGGTATGAATATTCCGAATTTAGAACAATATGTTCATACTTTTATCACACCCTTATGATCATCGTATGCACAATTATGATAGATTTATCAATTTCTTACCGTTAGTGAGAATCTTTGTTGAACATTGTGTTTTCATTCCTCGGGTTTTTATAGAATGTTTTAAGTATGATATATCTATAAGTGTAACACCCCAAAATTTTATGAGATATATTATTTTTAATTTCTTTCATATCTTCTATTGTACGGTACACCAAGATTATCTTGCGCTATACGCAACATCGTATTATCTTGAATTATACGCAACACTATTCTCGGATTTTGTTACACACAATTTCCAGTTCGTTTGATAGTAGTAATTCTATGCAACATTGAGTGTATATATATATATATTCAATTTATGAATGAAATATTATTGGATTCTATTATACGCAACAACAAAGGAGTGTTTCACTACACACAACCCTGGCTTGGCTTGCATTACATGCAATCACGACCTTCCTCGATAGCGTGTGTTGTACAAAATACTGGGTTTCACTAAACAAAGATATATAGTTATAATATTATCATGGACTTTCCGTTATGAATATTATTAAATAAATTTTGAATTTTAGAATATTATTATTCATCTTACAGATTTTTTAGAACAAGGTATGAGAACAAGATAAATGTTTCAGTTAAAATAAGTATTTTACAAAAAATGTAGTTTTTCCGCCTTTTGATGGCGCACCCACATTAAATATAGTTTTTGATGGGGTTATAAGTTCAATATGAACAAATAAAATTATTCTTTGGAATCAGGATATAAAAATTAACTTTGGATATTTTTTTCATATTATTATGATAACTTTAATATTTTAATGAATAGTAATAACATTCTATATTTTAAATAAAAACAACTATTATCATCTCAATAATTTATACTGTTAGATTATAATATTTAGTGGTTTTAAAGTATAAATATAATATATTTTTACCATTTAATATAATTTATGTCATTATCATTTATTTTACATTGGATTCATAGGTAAAATCCTTTCAATCTTTTGCAATGTTATGACTTTGAAAACTCATTCTCTTAACAATTGGATTAATTTTTATTTAATTTCTTCAACTTATATGATTTGAATTAGGAAAAATGGATTCCATATTTCGAATCCGTAGTTCCAAATTATGTTAATAATCTAATTTTTATTATTGGGCAATATGAATAGTTACTACTGTAAATTGTATTTACCATAGATAAAGGTAAATCGGGTAATTAAGGGTAAATATAACATTATAAAATTACCCTAACACTTTTCTTAATATAATTTGAAGATTTTATTTTTTTCCTAAATAATACTTGGATCTAAATTGAATCTAATGGAACCCACTTGTATTTGATTAAGACATTTAGTTTTTTTATTTAAATGAAAGTGAAATATGTCTCACTCGAACATTAATAATTAATATATTTTTAATATAAGGTTATAGATAATATAAATTCCAATATAAATGCTCATTTGATAGCTAATATGTTTTTATTTATCATGGTAATTTATTTTTAATTTTTAAGTCTTATTTAACTACTTTATTATCTTATACATTAATGATGCAGAAATTATTTGTTTAGTGAAAAATCGGTAATATTTTTTTATTGAAATATTAATGCATATCAAAAGACCCAAAATCTGATCAAATCTTAATGGTAGTGTATATATAAACCCAAATCATCCACTGGCCGAATTTTTTACCATTTGAATCCTTATAAAGGCAATGACGACACTTATATTATTTTATTTTAAATGATTCCAAAGTTATCACCTTCAAAATTTAATAAATATAAAATTTTACATGTTGTGATTTTAAGATTATAAATTCGAGTAAAAGTATTATGATAAAATATATGAGATTTATCTTTATCATACAATTTTTTTTAAATTTTATGTGACAAATAATTAAATTAAATAATTAGACAAAAATGTTGTATTGATTAATTTATTATGAGATATAACAAATAAATGGTTTTAAAAATATTAAAATAAATATTATATGAACTATTTAATGTGATCCACAAATTTTCTAGACAAATTTCACATTTTATGAATCTATTAAATATTTTGGTTAGAATATATCCTATGTTTTGAATTTATTTAAATTAAAATAAATGAATAGTGTCAAAATTGACACTATTGTTATTTTAAAAAAAAATAACATATTATAAAATTTCTCAAAATCTCAATAATATTTAAAAATTATAAATTTAAATTTATATGTTATAAAATTTCATAACTTATCCAATTATGGAACATTCACAACACATAAGTAATTATTTATAATAATTTTGAAATTAAAATCTTACTACCACAAATAAAATTAAATAGATTAAATAAGGATAAAACAAGTTGATAATGTTTAAATTAAATTCCCAACATGTCTAAATTTTATTGGTTTATGAGATTAAAACCCTGTATTATCTAATATTCGGATTTGAGTAATTTTTGTAGGTTTCTAAGTGAGGTTGAATTTATTATAAATTTATATTTCTTATGTTACCAAAGGTGCCCCTCTCCTCCCTTATATAAAGGGAACCCCTTACCTTTTCTCTACACACCCTTTTGAGACTTGATGCTCAGCAAACACCCAAAAATTACTCTTTTTAGCCTCTCTAGTTATATCATAATGGTTCAGTTCATCTCAAAAGACTAACTCTTGTGCCCTATGAAGAATTTTAAAGAAGGTCTGTCGAGGAAGAGGTAATCTCTTCTACCGACTCTTTCAAGTTTATTTCTTCTTATACTTTCTCTTATTTAGTTATTTTATTATAATGTAATAACATCCATATTACATATATACAGATATTTTATTGTAAATATGAAACAACCCTATGTCACCTTCTATCCATCCTACGGAAAACGAAATCACAGCGCGTGCGTACGAACGGAATACCGTCTCCATGCCATGGTGTAATCTATTTTTCCACCACCACCTTACATGGATGGGAATGATGGTGTAAAGAATAACTATATATGGTTATTATAATCTCATAATGATTCTAATATATTATATCATCCACTCCAATTCCATTTAATATATATGGGAATGATATCATCACTCGTGCGTACGTACAGATTACCGTCTCCACGACGCGATGAGATTAATTTTCCATGTTAACAATTAAAAAATGATTATAAAGTATATACAATAAGTAATCATGAAATATATGACATAATAATGCTATAGGATTTATTTATATATATATATATGTGTGTGTGTGTGTGTGTATGTCATCTACTTAATTCCATTCAATTCAATAAGGAAACGAAAACAACATTCATGCGTATGTACGGCCTACTGTCTCCATGAACGGTGTATTTATTTCCCTTTATAGATATATTATGTATATGTATATTATGAATATATATTTTAAATTATGAAATTAATTAATCTTGATCTAAGTAATCATATTAATAATTATAAGTCAAAACACAGATGATAAATGAAACGATTTTACCCAAAACGCTACTTTAACATGAATTTACAATGGAACGGGTAATATAGAGTCATAAGAGAACCATATATGATATCATAACAATGAATATGATTCTGTAATAATTCAATGAAATTATTTAAATCATTATACAAGAGGTTCAGATACGTACGAAGCTTATCAGACCAAAGGTAATGGATATTTTTGCAATCTCATTTTTATTGGAGATTGCCTATACGTAAGTATTTAATGGGGCTATATTTTTCATCCATGTCCCTAAATTTTTTTCATAAAGTGTTTAATATTCTTACATGTATTTTTAAAGGCATGTTTACCCTTATTTGACTTTTACTTGGTGTTATGGATGAAATCTTTCTTTTTTTTACCAGACATAGTACTTTTTGACTTTTCTGTTAAAAGTACAAGGAGAATATTTTTTTAACTTATACATCATGAACGGATTTTTAAGGTTTCATAACACCTTATTTACATGAAGCTTACTCTACAATATTTAATGAATATTTTCAAAAAAAACCTTTTCATTAAAAATTTCATGGCATTTTTTGAAAAGAAAATGATTTTGAATAGGAAATGATATTTTTCTCACGAATTCATCTCAAGTGTTTTATCAAAGCCATTTTCCATCTAAGATGAAATTATTTCATATTTGTATGATTCAAATATAATTTATCTATGATTTACATTGTTTCACTTCCCTTATGAAGAAATGATATCCATTTTTTTATATGGATTATGTTATGATGGGATGATGTTTATGAAACCCATTTTATTGTTTGGGTTATGATGAATGATTTACGTTTATGTTGTGGCATAAGTAAGAATGATTTCATTATGTGATGGGTGGGACAAATATCTCCCTTCAATGCACAGGGTAAAGATTTATATCTCATGAGATAGACATGGATGGAACGATAATTAAATCTGGTTCAGTAATACAGTGCTAGAACGACAGGTAAAACCGGTTCAGTAAGGGACTTTGTCCACTAAGATGGTCTTGGAAGCAATGTTTTGGATACTATGGAAATCATAACATGTTCTTAATAGAATCCACAATTACATGCTTTATTCCCATGCTACTTTATAATGATTGATGACCCATTATGATCTATGCCTTATGGACTTCCATGTTTTATGTCATTGCTCAAGATTTTCATGTTAAAATATTATGTTCATGTATTGAAGTTAAAATGTATATGGTTTGTTTTATTTTCTCCATACTTACCCTTACTGAGCATTTCAGATCACCCTTTATATGTTATATTTTCCCCAAGATATAAATAAAGGTTTTAGGTGAGAAAAGAAGGATGATCTTTATGGGAGATGTTAAATTTCTTTCACCAAGATTTGAAGATTATATTCCGAGTTTCCAAAGACACTAATCTATTACGATCCTTGAGTGCTTGGGTTTTGTTATGTATTAAGTATTCCCCAAAAGTAATGTAATTTCCATGTACATCTAGCTTCGGGCCTCTACAGTTGGTATTAGAGGAAAGGATTATTCGACCATTGGAAACTAGGATACGAGAACATTAGTGAGATCCCAAGAGATATTTCTAAGGTATGTCTAGGGATATCCATAAGGTTTAGTATAACTATAGTTTACAGTCATAGAGTTATGTTGAGGATCATGAATAACCTAGGGTTAACCTAAGGTGTCATGGATTAAAGAATGTGTGATAAGTTAGACATCCCATAAGTGAATTATAATGATTATGTGGTACCTTGTTATTTTAACAATTTCTTACACTATGGTTTCTTGTTTTAGTCAATGGAGGGAATGAGAAGGAATTCAGTTAACGTTGATTTTGATGGAAAAATTGGTGACATTGATCAATAAAATTGTGTATTTCCTACAAAGAAAGATATTGTGATTATGTCGAATCAGTCATTATGATATATGATTACCAAGATGAACTTTGGTGGTATTCCTAATTCATAAAATATGAGGAAGATGGAATTTTATGCATGTTCACATGGTGAGGATCAAAGAGAAAGGAATATTGAGTTTTCTATAGAAGGGAAGAAGAACCTGGAGGAATACCTCAAATTGAGGGGATGATGTTATCTATGTGGAGAAAAGGCTCACAAAGTGACAGACTGTCATGGAGTTCAATGTCTTATTTGTGGAGAACACGGTCGTTACCCAACTCAATTCTTGGACCAAAGAGGTTACATCGAAATCAAGGAAGGTTGTATTCCATTGCAATCATTGAAGAGGTTGGATTTAAGTGTTTATGTATTGGTATTCAAGAATAATGTTGTTGACGTACTTTAATGAAATATTGGAATATCTATGTATTGGTTAATTCTGGTTTTCAATAATTACAAGGTACAAGTAACCATGAAAGGAGTTTGAAATATTTTTGGAAATTAAATTATATGTGCATAATGAAGGGATAAGGAGAAAATAATATGTTTGGTAGTATTCATGAGCTCGTGAATAATATAAGGACAAAGTGATATCATGGTTTGAGTATATAGAATTTTTGGGATTTTTGGTATGTGGAATGATTTAAATATTTACATCATTCATGTTTTAACTAAGGATCAATGAGAATTCATTTTTCATGAGATTATATTATTACAGTATTCACAAGTTTGGAATGGGACCAACAAGATATATTTTATGATATATAAGGGATAAATTATGGTATTCACATACTTGTTATATGACCATTCTAGTAATAGTTTTATTTATACTATGAGATTATAAAGAAGTATTTTGGATAAAACTAATGATTATAATAGATTAATTTAGACATTAGATAGTATTTTTTAACGCTAGAACATTATTTATGTTATAATAGTATAGTTTTAGAAAAAGCACAACCCATAGGACGGGCGACAACCTGTCACGTCGGACGAGGTTGTGGGAATCGAACCCACAACCGAAGTGAAACATGCCTTTATCACCTACCACTGTCCTACAGGATGTCCCTGGTTAGTAGAAACAAGTTTTATTATATTAAGAGGTATGATAGATGATGTATAAGTCCATTTTTGGAATCATATACGATTTATATCACTATATATGGACTTATGTATTTTTTATAACTTTTTCAATCCTTTTGTTTATGACAGATGGAAAAACCCATCGTTATATCACATGAAATACTAACACCTCATGAATGACAAACTCAACTTCATATCTTTAGGAGATGATGTGGAAATTGTTCAAGGCATAAAAAACAGTGAGATTGTACCAAAATCATGTAAGTATTCCTTCTAATTCAAAATTATCAACTTTAGGGAAATGATATTGAAAACCAAAAATTTATTCCTATTGCCATTATATTTGATGAATCAGATGGTACCTTAGATCATCACAAATTTACGGCATTGTAATTGTTGGATTTTTTATAGCCATGTTCTCTACCACTATCCATCAGAACTTGATGGATAGATTTCTCTTTCATATACATATTTTCACCTATGTTCTCTTATGTGGAAACCCAGTGATTAGTTAATATGGGTAACCGTTACATTTCATAATTTAGTTTTTAAAGTTCAGTTTTGGTATTCCTTTTTATGAAGTGGGGGTTTCTATTAATGAAATTTACAAATAGAAAACCATTTATAACCCCGACGAATTTCGGGGACGAAATTCATTTTAAGGGGGTAGAATGTAACACATTGAAATTTTTTGGGATATACTATTTTTAATTTCATTCATATCTTTTTTTGTACGCTACACCAAGATTATCTTGCACTATACGCAACACCGTATTAGCATGCAGTATACGCAACACTATTCTTGGATTGTGTTAAACACAATTTCCAGTTCTTTTGATAATAGTTATTCTATGCAACATTGAGTGTATATATATATATATATATTCAATTTATAAATAAAATATGGTTGGATTCTGTTATACGCAACAAAAAATGAGTCTTGCACTATATGCAACCCTGACTTGGCTTGCATTACCAGCTATCGTGACCTTCCTCGACAGCGTGGGTTGTACGCTATACCAGGTTTCACTAAACAATGATATATAGTTATAATATTATTATGGACTTTCTGTTATGAATATTATTAACTAAATTTTGAATTTTATAACATTATTATTCATCTTACACATTTTCTAGAACATAGTATGAGAACAAGATAAATTTTTTAGGTAAAATAAGTATTTTTCAAAAAATGTAGTTTTTCCACCTTTTGATGGCGCACCCACATTAAATAAAGTTTTTGAGGGGTTTATAAATTAAATTTGACAAAATAAAATTCTTATTTGGAATCAAGATATAAAAATTTACTTTGGATAAAATTTTCATATTATTCCGATAACTTTCAGATTTTAATGAATAGTAAAAACATGCTATATTTTAAATAAAAACAACTTTTTCATCGTAATAATTTATATAGATAGATTATAATATTCAGTGGTTTTAAAGTATAAATAGAATAAATTTTACCATTTAATATAACGTATGTCTTTATAATTCATTATACATTGAATTCATAGGTAAAATCATTTCAATCTTCTGCAATGTGATAACTTTTAAAACTCATTTTCTTAACAACGGGATTAATATTAAATTAATTTCTGAACATTATGTGAATTGAATTAGAAAAAATTGATTCCATATTTGGAATACGTATGTCCAAATTATGTTAATAGGATAATTTTTATTTTTGGGTACTATGAATAGAAGCTACGGTAAATTTTATTTACCATAGTTAACGTTAAATCGGGAAATTAAGGGTAAATATAACATTATAAAATTGCACTAACAATTGTATTAATATAATTGGATGATTATATTTTTCCATATATTATACTTGGGTCGAAGTTTAATCTAATGGAACCCACTTTTATTTGATTAAGACCTTTATTTTATTTTATTTAAAGGAAAATGAAATATGTCTCACTCAAACATTAATAATCAATGTATTTTAAATATAAGGTTATACAGAATATAAATTCGGTTATAAATACTCATTTTAAATCTTATTTATTTTTCTTTATCGAAGTTATTTATTTTTAATTTTTTAAAATGGTCAACAATTCGGCCAGTGGATAATTTGGGTTTATATATACACTACCATTATGTTTTTTTCATATTTATGGGCCTTTTGATATGCATTACTACTTCAATAAAAAATATATTATTGATTTTTCTTTATCGAGGTTATTTATTTTTAATTTTTAATTTTTATTTATTACTTTATTATTATATACATTAATGATGCAGAAATTATTTATTTAGTGAAAAATCAATAATATATTTTTTATTGAAGTAGTAATGCATATCAAAAGGCCCATAAATATGAAAAAAACATAATGGTAGTGTATATATAAACCCAAATTATCCACTGGCCGAATTGTTGACCATTTTAATCCTTATAATGGCGATTATGACACTTATATTATTTTATTTTAAATTATTCCAAAGTTGTCACCTTCAAAATTTAATAAATATAACAATTTACTTGTTGTGATTTTATGATGATAAATTAGAGTGAAAGTATTTTTATAAAATATATGAGATTTATCTTCATCACAGGATTTTATTTTTAATTTTTATGCAATAAATAAGTATATTAAATAATTATACAAAAATGTTGTACTAATTATTTTATTAAGAGATATATTAAATAAATAGTTTTAAAAATATTAAAATAAATATTTCATGAACTATTTATTGTGTTCCACGAATTTCATAGACATATTTGACATGTTATTAACATATGAAATATTTTGGTTAGAATATATCCTCTGTTTGGATTTAATTTAAAATAAAATAAATGAATAGTGTCAAAATTGACACTATTGTTAATTTTCAAAAATAACATAATATAAAATTGTTTAAAAATCTCAAAAATATTTAGAAATTATAAATTTGTATTTATATTGTTGAAAATGTCATAAATTATCCAATTATAGACAATTACGATCACATAAGTAATTATTTATAACAATTTTGAAATTAGAATCTTATTACCATAAATAAAATTTAATAGATTAAATAAGGATAAATCAAGTTGATAATGTTTAAAATAAATTCCCAACAAGGCGAAATTTTATTGGTTGATGATATTACAACCCTATATCATCTAATATTTTAAATTGAGTCATTTATGGAGATTGTTAAGTGAGGTTAAATTTATTATAAATTAATATTTCTTATGATACCAATAGTGCCCCTCTCCTCCCTTATTAAAAGGGAACCCCTTACCTCATCTCTTCACACCCTTTTGAGCCTTGATGATCGGCCAAACCCAGCCAATTACTCTTTTAAACCTCCCTAGTTTTATCATAGAGGTTCTGGTCTTCTCAAAAGACTAACTCTAGTTCCCTAAGAAGATGTTTAAATGAGGTCCGTCGGGGAAGAGGTAATCTCTTCTACCGACTCTTTCATGTTTCTTTCTTCTTCTACATTATTTTATTTTGTTGTTTTATTATAAATTAATAACATCACTATTAATTATATACTGATATGTTATTATAAATATGAAACAACCCTATTTCACCTTTTATCCATCCTGTGGATACGAAATCACTGCGCGTGCGTACGTACGAAATATCATCTCCACGCCGTGGTGTAATCTGTTTTTCCACCACCACCTTATTTGGAAGGGTTTAATGGTGTAAAGAATAACTATATATGGTTATTATAAAATCATACCAATTCTATGATATTATAACATCCACTCTAATTCTATTCAATAAATATGGGAATGATATCATCGCTCGTGCGTACGTGTGGATTACCGTCTCAACGACACGATGAGATTAATTTTTCATGTAAACAATTCAAGAATGATAATAAAGTATATATAATATGTAATCATGATATATATGAAATAATAATTATACTTGATTTATCTATATATATATGTATGTAATCTACTTAATTCCATTCAATTCAATAAGTAAACGAAAACAATGTTCATGCATACGTACGACCTACCGTCTCCATGAATAGTGTATTTCTTTCCCTTTATCAATATATTATATATATACATATTCTGAATATATATTTTATATTCTTTAATTAATTAATAATGATATAAGTAATCCTATTAATAATTACAAGTCAAAACACGGACGATAAATGAAACGATTTTACCCAAAACGCTACGTTAACATTAATTGACATAAGAACGTGTAATATAATGTCATAAGTGAACCATATTTGATATCATAACAATGAATATGATTCTTTAATAATTCAATGAAATTATTTAAATCTTTATACAGGATGTTTGGATACATACGAAGCATATCATACCTAAGGTATGAGATAATTTTGCAATCTCATTTTTATCTAATATTACTTATACGTAAGTATTTGCTAGGATTATATTTTTCATCCATGTACATAAAATGTTTTTCATAGTGTTTAATATTCATACATGTATGTTTAAAGTCATGTTTAACCTTATTTTACTTTTACTTTTTGTTATGGATGGAATCTTTTTTTCGTTTAGAATACATGGTACTTTATTACTTTTCCGTTAAAAGTATGAGGAGGATGTTGTTTTTGAACTTATATGACTTGAATGGATTTTTACGGTTTTATAACACGTTATTTTTATGAAGATTAATCTACAATATTTCATGAATATTTTCAACAGAATCATTTTCATTTAAAATTTCATGGCATTTTGTGAAATGAAAATGATTTTGAATAAGAAAGGATATTTTCCTCCATAAATTATCTCAAGTGCTTTATCAAAAACATTTTCCATCTAATATGATAAATATTTCATTTGTGTATGATTAAAGTATAATTTCACTATGATTTACAAGGTTTCACTTCTCTTATGATGAAATGATATCTGTTTTTATATTGATTATGTTATGATGGGATGATGTTTATGAAACCCATTTTATTATTTGGATTATGATGAGTGATTTACGTTTCTGTTGTGGCACAAGTAAGAATGACTTTCATTATGAGATGGGTGGGACCTATATTTCCCTATAAAGCATTGGGTAAAGATTTATATCTCATGAGTTATACATGCCTGGAATGATAATTAAATCTGGTTCAGTAATACAGGACTGGAACAACAAGTAAACCTGTTTCAGTAAGGGACTTTGTCCACTAAGATGGTCATGGCAGCAATGCCTTGGATACTATGGAAATCATAACATGTGATTAATGTTTTCCACAATTACATGCTTCATTACCATGAACATATATCAGGATTGATGATCCATTATGATCTATGCCTTACGTACTTCCATGTTTTATGTCATTGCTCAAGATTTTGATGTTTAAATATTATGTTCATGTTTTGAAGTTCAAATGTTTATGTTTATTTATTTTATCCATGCATACCCTTATTGAGAATTTGAGCTCACCCTTTATATGTATTATTTTCCCCAGGATATAAAGAAAGGTGTTAGGTAAGAAAGAAAAAGGAAGATCATTATGGGAGAGATTGAAGATCTTTCACCATGATTAGAATATTATAATCCTAGTTTCCAAAGACAGTAAACTATTACGATCCATGAGTGTATGTTTTTGTTATGTATTAACCATTCTGAAAAAGTAATGTAATGTCCATGTACGTTAATCTTTGGGCCTCTATAATAACGGTAATGAAATGAAGAATATATGGTGAGCCATTGAATATATTCTATGAAATATGTTTAATATGTAACTGGTTTCCAAATACAATAAAACATTATAGTCCTTAGGAATGTGTAATTGTGGTATATATTGAATATTCATCTAAATTCTATGTTTTTTATATTTTTTATATATACATGTTTCCTTTTATGGTCTTAGATATAAAATGATCCTAAATTCCAAATATTGATAATATGATTTCATAAATTCAGATATCTTAGGAATTAATTTTGAAGCATTTAATACTATGCTTAGTATTTCTTAGAAATAATGTTATCATTTTTTTATTTTAGTTGATTGATATAACTAGATGTAATAATAATAACATTGAATGTGAAAAGTAGTGAAATTAACATCTTCATGATAATATAAATTGATATGAAGATGAGATGAAATATATTGTATTTATTCCCAGTAAACAATCTCAATATATGAGAAAAAACATTAATGATGATAATCTATAAATGAAACAGGGATAGAGAAATATGACTTTGGGATTTTTGTGGCAACATCCAACATTCTTCTATGGGTATATTCATTCACCGAACACTTCGAACTTGGTCAATGTTATGGATAGTATATTTTAAACTCTTCACAGATTGAACCCCAAGATGTTTATCATAGTATTCTATTATTTGGAAGGGAGAGGTGATCAATTGTTAACTCTTATCAAGAACAAGAGGTAAGAGGAATAAATAATATATTTCAAATAAAATTTGAATTAAAATGGATTTATCAACATAAAAATACCTTCACTCTTCGTTCTATGATATAATAGTACGATATAGAGATGAACTAAAATATTAATGATTCCATTAGTACCTAGAATGAAAAAATTACAATACATTAAATGTTTTCTTATTGTTTTATCACTAACCATGTGAGCATTATTGATCATTTTTCTGTCATCAAAATTATACTTCATAGAAAGATGTTATTCAACATAGACTATGTTAACTATGAATAAATCATTAAATATTCTCAAAATATAAAAATACATAGAGTAAATATAATTATACTTTTATTTTTTAGTGATAAAATGTGAAAATGGATCTTTATAGAAATTTTCATTGTATATCCATGGTGGAAATAAATTCTAACCACATACATGAAAAAAAATTGGGAAATAACACAAAATAATTTATAAAGGAACCAGTAAATGACTTAATTGTGGAAATATTGTCCATCATACAAGTAATTATTATGAAGGATGAAAAGTTCCTAAAATTCAATAGATAATAATGATGATTAATCCAAATAATTTTAATTTTTATTAATGTATCATTATAATTATGTTCATATATAAAATAATTGAAGAGGTATTGTGGATGGTAAGACTCAAAACCCATAAAAATGATTAATGGAAGGCCTTTTCTATAACAACTTATGTGCTTCATGAGAATGATTAGTGAATCGTTCACTTACTATCCAATGTAGAACAAAAAATTTATTATTTGATTCAAGTTATATATACTCTATTATATCTAATTAATTTTATAGTCATATAAAATAACCACAACAATTTTTTGATATCTAAATGTTGTTAAAAACTATTCTTTCCCATGATGATTTCATACCTTTTTATAGATTCTTTTCAAAAAATGTTTATAAGAAATCACTACCTAAAAATATTATTATTATCCCTCATGTTGAATATGATGTTATTTTTAGGAATGTATTGGAAATAATTATATAGATCCCATATCAATTAATAATTAAGGGAAGTCACATATGAAATTCTGAATCAACATACAATTTTCTATCTGTTCAAGGATGAATTTGAAATTCCAATCGAAGTTACCATAATAGTATAGGTCTCAATACCTATTACAGTGGGATGTTAATATAAAATGGTTAAGTATAGACCCACAATTTATTATATGTTTTGTTTTGTGGAAATATACTAATCTATGTAATAAATACAATCCTACTGATAGCCAAAATCATGATCATGTGGTTCAGTTAAACACAAAACTCAAGTTACACCAATATTAATGAATCGTTATTGAATGGTCCCAATTGAGTTATAGTAATTGAAAACGTTTCTATATATGAATCTATAAAATGGGTTTATATTACCATGTAAGTCACAATGGTGTGTATCTATTCTTACATTAATAATAAATATGGGTAAATTCATATTTGTATTTATTATCGAGAACATCACGAGATCCCCACCAAGAATAAGTGTCTTTTACACTTTATTGATGAATTTTTTTATCAATAATGCTGATTTCAATAATTATTAAATATTGAAATTCATTATTGATATAATAAATTAATAGTAAAGAATGTGGATATTCTGAAGAAAAGCATCTATACAAGATATAGTTATTCTGAATTTATAATCATTATATTTGGACTTACCAATTACTCTTTTATCTTAACGGATGTAATGAATAATGAATTTATAAATTAACATCACCGGTTTTAAATAGTCATTAAATATTATTTTCCTATATATTCAAATATCAAAAGAATCAAATAAGTTCAATTTAATATTTCATTTAGGTCCCAAAGGAAAGAGATATTGTATGTCAGATTTATCAAGGGTAAATTTATCTTAATTTTTTTCATTCACAAATCATGTAATACATGTGATGGTATATAGGTGGACCGTTCAAAGAAGGATGTTACTGATAATTGGATGATAAATACCACGTTAATTTATATATATACTTTACGTGGGAGGGGTATATACTATCAAAACAATTTAGGGATCTACTACGACTATATAAACCACTAACGACATTTACAGGTAATGTATCATGGTTTCAATGTAAAAATGAATGTGAGGAAAATTTAAAAGAGCGAAAAATAAGGTTGGTTATCCCACATATTTTCACACTAACAATCCATTGGGAAACGTGTTTTAATTTTATTTATTCATTAAATATTAGACATGGTAATAATATTATGATGAATGATATGTTGAAATCTTCTACCTCACAACAATTTAAAAATCCTGAGAAAAAATAACTGAAATATTATATAGAGATAGAAATGATAATTATTACATTGAAAATAGGGATTCAATATCATTATGGTGAAATGTGTGATATATATAAATATAATAAAATAATTATCTATATATTTAAGAATAAATAATTGAATATTTTCCAAATGGAAAAGTTAGAGTTTGTTGAATATTAAGAATGATCAATTCCGTACCAACATAGATAAGAGAAAAAGATATATGATAATCCATGGTATAAAGGACATGATAGTTTATAAATTATGAGGATTGAAAGTGTCGAAATACATATGGATTTATTGAACACGTATATATAAATCTTGATAAAAGTGGGAAAATGATACCTTTATTAGTTAAATGTACTTCCATCTGTACATGTAAGGATTAATGAGGCATATAATGGGAATGTGAATCTTTAAAATGGTGAGGGATATTCCTATGTTCAATCTTGTTTTTTACATAATGATAATTATTAAGAACTCGTTTTTTATCTCATCAAAATATGGAATGAACAAGGAGCTATTTCAAAATATCTTGGTTCATCCATCTCTACTTATCCATGATGTATAAATATGTATATAGAGATAAAATATTATTTATTGTTTGAAAATATAAAAGGAGATATTATAGATTATGTATCGGGATGATTGGTCTATTATAATTTTATGGCTAAGGGGAATTTTTTTTGACGATGTTACAACCATAACCTATAATATAATAAAAATGGAAAAGAACTTCCTTGTATTTAATAATCATATTCCACAAAACATCTAAATAGGAAAATATTATTTGACTTAAACATTCCATTATTATTAAATCGACACATGATATTCATTTTATAAATGACATTACTCTTGTTCATAATGATTTGATATACATTATGGAATTTTTATGATTGCATTGTGTATTAGGTAATATTATATTTTCTCAGAATCTATGTTTTTACATTATTGTCCTATAAAAAATAAAGATTTGAACATTTCTACTATATATCATTCTTAGTCACATGTTTAGTCATAGGGGACCATTGAAACAATAAAATATATGTTGAGAAATTTTTATTTGAATTTTATTGTTTTTTGAGATCCACACATCCATTGTTAGATTTTTATTACAACAATATCATTCAAATTATAATTTAGATGAATCTTTTTGAATCCCAAAATAATATGAAATTCAAAAGTCCAGTGTTAGGGGATAAATATTGAAGAATAAATACTTTTAGACATGAGATCGATGGTAAAATTAAAGAGACGTTTAGATCCATTTAACAACATAGTGAGGGTCCATGGTTGTAGTGACCCTCACCCATACAACATTGTGTAAGTGCCTGAAACTGTTACATTATCATAGGTAAAATGGTTTGAATCCCAAATAAACTAATAGTTTAATAGTCATATAAAACTAGATAAATAAATGATTTTTTCATTAAAATTGAATGCAAAAAATAACACATATTTTTGTTTTATTGAATATCTTTATTACATACAATATATCCCTTCATATGAGTCATAGTAAAAATCATAGAATACTGGGGAAAAGAAAAAAGATAAGGGTGTTATCAAATTAACAGTAAGGGTAACTGTACAGTTGAATCATTATAAATTTATAAGAAAATCCTATACTAAAATGTATATAACTAAAACACAATCCATTTAATCAATAATTTGATCATGATTTTGAAGGAATAAATTTTGATTAAATAATCAAATGTGCATGAAATTTAACCATGGATATTATAACTAATTGAATAAACACATGAATATTAGTAGCTACATTCATAATAATTAAATACATATGGATTTATATCTATAACATACCATTGATTCTTCATTCCAATAATATAATAATATAACGTCTTCATTCACAAAATATAACACCATTATGTATTCATTCAAAGAATCTAGTACTTTCAACGCTTCATTATAAGAGTTTAATATATGTGTAAGGCATGATCCAAAACCATATAAATTATGTCTCATGAAACCTATAAATGCATCATGGGGATATATTTTTCTCTATGAATGACATAAAAAATCCAATGAATGATTCATATAAAAGTTGTGAAATAGAAACATAATTATTTTTATTAAAACAAACTTCTGAAATGTAAATACATTCACCAATCAGTAGACATATTCATAGACCATCTAGAGCAAAGTGAATTATCTAAAAATAGAACATCCATAGTAAAAAATTTCATAAACCAACAACATAAATAAAAAGGATTTTCTCAGTATAAAATATACCCATTGGAGTAAGAATAGGGTGGTTTTTTCTATGATGAGTAAATGTATCTTTGAAGAATATTTTTTAGGAAAATATCCTTTTCACTATGAAAAACAGTTTTATAATATTTTTTATGAGAAAAATTCATTTTTTTAATAGAGTAAAAATTTATAAAAATTACACTACTAAATTATTTTTAAATGGATAAAGAATACATTTTTGGAACTATTTTTATAATCACTATCTTTTTAAGATAATAGTTTTCAGAAAAAAGAGACAAATGATGTCTGATTTTATTAAGAATTATTCTCCATAATTTTACATCTGAAGTAGTGTCAAATTGATAAAAACACTAGAAAATATTATTATTAACATATTTAAAAGACTAATTTGTTTTTAAAAATTTATCATATAAATATTATTAAAACAATCTCGATTCATATTTGATTGTGAAATAAACCCCTAAATGATCTTAATATTGAAGATATAATTAATCAATTGATATATTATGTTTATCAACTACTAATTCATATAAAAAAATTTAAATATTACTATATATATTCAAAAAATCATTATAAACATAATCCTAGAACGTTAATGAAAATGAGAATGTAATATATCCTATTGAAATATAATTATGTTATAAAATTCCTTACCACATGATAACATTTAATAAATTCCCATTAGATGAAATAATTAATATTAAAAGTTAAAATTACATTAATAATTAATTATTAATGATATTAAATGCATACATTCTGTATATATTCCATATAAATGTAATAAATTTCATAACAGTACAATATACCTCAATAAAATTAATTTTTTTAAAAATCACATAAATAAAACTTCCTTTCGATGAAAAATGATTTAAAATCCAATATAATGGTTTGAAACATGTTATTAAAATATATCATAATAATATTAATATTAATAACATTATATATTATCATTTTATAGCAGATTATCATCCTTTTGTTAATAATATTTCATTATTTTCAATGTTTTGGTTGTTAATTGCCTTCTTTTTCAAGTATGTTTTGAATTTTAATGGTTTGTTCCTACTAATTAAATAATGAATTGATCATCTAAGGAATGTAATCCCTGATTTAAATATCATATATATATATATTATAAATTTTCTTATATCATTCCATAATATTTTATGATAGGAAATAAAATACACCATCCATGGAGACTACTTGTTGTATGCCACAATGAATGCTATAATAAAATTATTATAGAATGAAAATAAATAAAATATGATTATATATTTATATATCATATCAGTATATTATCATTTTTAAGTAATATATATAATATGTTTTTATTAATTCCATTTTATTTACATTACATATAAAGTGTTAATGAATTACATCATTTTGTGAGGCGGTTGTCTTTCGTACTCATGATTAACATTATCATATTCCTGAAAAATATAAAACAAGAATTAAGATGAGATATTAAAAATAAAAAATAAAAATAACATCATAAATAAATGATTTATTATATATAAAATATAAATACATCATTATTCCTATCGTTGAAAGGTGGTAATAGATAAATGAATAATGTAGGTCCTTGAGGTGGTAGTATGTCTAATACACAAATAACAATTCTATAACCAATTTTATGAATGTGTCTGTTATTTTATATCATTACCCTATAATAATAAAAACATAGTATATGGAATATGATTCTGTAATTATATAATATGTTTATAATTATAGTTGAATTTTTTTATAAATAAATAATATGAAAACTCTTTTAGAATAACATTTCCTCGTCTTTAGGAATCCTCCTTAAGAATTCAGTAAAACCATCAAGGGTTATTTTTATTCAAAAACTAAGGATTTTAGTGTGAGTATAGGGAAGTTTTTTTTATGATATTATCTCAAACAATGTTTTTGGGAGTTTTGAATATTGGAAAATAGGGGTGGCCTTTTATCCTTGGGGGAGAGAACAAACATAATAATTTAAAAAAGTATTCTGTTCTCCTGTGTTTATTTGTGTAATTATTATTCAATAATTGAATAATATATATAATTTAATGGTTAAAGTATAAAAATGGCCAAAATGGTCATTTTAGAAGTTTCTAGGTCATTTTAACCATTATGCTTAATGTTTTTTTCCCATGATAAACTCGTTTTTTCTCTTAATCACTATAATTAACATTAAATGTGTTCGCCAATCACTATGGTCACAAATTAATTATAATTATTTTAAATTTTAAATAATTTATATTATAAATATGTAATTTATTTATCCAAATTCAATTCATATAATTGGATAGAAGTAATTTAAAATTTATCCCATAGACACAATTAGAAAATGAGTTTTTAATATGGATATCATCAAAAGATTAAAATATTTTTCTTCTATATTTGATATAAAAATGATTCCAATGAGTTATATGTGATTAATATTTTCATATTGTAACAATTTTTTATTTTATAACCTATTTAAAATAGAATATACCAATGTAAATTAATTAGATTAAAATTCAGTTTTCAATTAAAATTCAATACCATGCACTATTTGAAAAAAAATAAAAGTACTTATAAAAATAGAGAAAATCCAGCCTAATATAATT
This sequence comes from Viscum album, assembly GCA_963277665.1. Taxonomy (NCBI): domain Eukaryota; kingdom Viridiplantae; phylum Streptophyta; class Magnoliopsida; order Santalales; family Viscaceae; genus Viscum; species Viscum album. The sequence goes on from OY728137.1 coordinate 640,354,606, forward strand.
TTGAAATTAAAATAAAAAATATTATTTGTATATTCTAAAAATAAATTTTAAAAAGTGTAAAAAGTAATTTTTAAAACATGGGTGCATTAAAAGGTGGAAAAATTGCATATTGAAAAAAATATTTTTTTGTGTAAAATTAGTTATATTTTTATATTATCCCTATAAAATATGTTGGATGAATGTAAAAACGTATGATGGAATATATAATATATATATATATAATTTATATATTTCAATAATATTAATTGATTTTAATTTATTAAAAAATTCTTTTAGGTGCCTAAAACCAATTTTTTCAAAACATTTCCATTATGATCCATTAATTTTTATTTTCATTTATAATAATTTGGAAACCAATGATTTAAAAAAATATTTCCATATGTTAGATAATAATATTCATATCATCTATTTTAAAAACTATAAGATAATTTTAATTCTAAATAATAATAATATTAGTATTCACTAAAACTATATCTTGCGTGTAGGGAAAACTATTGAAGAAAGTCATGGTTCTATGTGATACCAAATAACTCAATGTACCATGAATTAAGAAATATATCATAGATTTAATTTATTTAAAATATTATATATATTGTAATTTATTTGAATTTTATATTCCCTTGTATTCTTGGTGTTGTGTTTAACACATGATATTTTATAACATATTATTTTTTCCGAATTTCTTGGTGTTACATTCTACCCAACATAAATAAATTATGTCCTCACAATTTAAATGTGTTATCGATAATATTGATTTTGATATTTATAGATAACATTTTTGAATATTCTATGTCATAAAAGGGTTAATATAATATCCCTTTAATGTGAGAGAATGGGATGTACAAAAGTCATCTGGATTAATAATGTAACAAGGTTTTAATGTAGTAAAATGCAGGTTAGAAATGAAAACATAGAAATTCATGTGATTTTTAGCACACAAATACTCATAAATAGTGGTGTAGAACATTTATCATAATAATGTGGGAGATACATAGAATATTAATGACAAAAAAAACATAACCCAAATAGTTTCAAATACGGTCATTAATACCATAATAAATTATTGTTTTAGGATACCTATTATTTAAAAAAACGTTTTCTAAATTTGTTTAATTATTTTAATGTCATTAAATATAATAAAATATATATTATTGATACCATTCCTAATCATAATAAAACATTTATTCTTTTTTGAGATTCGATCAATTTCAAATCCATCCATTACAACCAAAAATGAATATCTAAAATTGATTTTTTATACTAAAATCACTAAAATTGCTATTTTATAGATTGTAAGATTCATAAAAGAGTGAAACTTATTTTCATCTATCTCAAACTATATTCCAAAAACCAATATGGTTATCCCTTATATCATCATGAGGTGAAGAAATTAATTAATCTCCAAAACCTCCTCTAAGGATCTGCTTAAAACATTTCATAAATGATTAACCATTCAAAAAGATTATTACCCAACACATTAGAGAGAAGGTAATTGAATTACCAAAATGATCTTATCATTAATTGCATCCAATTTAGTTAGTATCATCCAATTTAAATTATCCACATCTATCATATCATTAATGAAACATTATTATCACAACATCATAAAAATATTTATTTTTATCTTTCCATAAACCATGTGTTTTCAAAAAACTATATCATACTACTAAATCAAATATTATATGTCATCGACACTATTTAAAAAACACCTCCAAATACTTACTGAAAAGTAATGTCATATAGTTATTTTTTTTATATTTCATCTAACTAAAAATTCAATACTAAAATAGTGTAATTTCATAATTCATGAATGTAAACATATGTATATTAATCATTGATATTCATTTAATGTCATAGCATAAGTTTGACCATGATCTATTAAAATATTTCTTGGTATAATATTTTGAGAATAATATATTGTCTTGCATAGTGTCCCATCAAATTATTGCTGAATAATTTTATGTTGGAATCCTTTTTCAAACCCTATAAATGAAAATAATAGTAGAATTTCAATATATGCTTGTAGAAAACTCTCATTCCTTTTAAGCATGTACTAGTGTGTTTCATTCCCCAAAAATAACATGGTGGGAAAATTATTTATTCTCAGATATCCTTTATACATTTTATAAGATTTATTATTTTTCTCATGCTACCATCAGATTCCATAATACATAGTTATTTATTTATCTATCTCCTTAGTACATGATAATATATCCTCATATAATTATATTTTTTTGAATATCAGATCCCTTAAATGTATTATATTATGTCCATAATATATTTGACATGTTATATGATTTGTATCATGTGTATACATTAGGATTCCATTCCTTTTATTGGGTACCATTCTTAAAAAAATATATGATCTATATTAGGCCATTTCATTATGTAACATATTTTTTAATCTAAAAACTAGTCAAATAATGACAAAAATTGAATATTTCCTGAATATCTAATATTATAATCATAAAAATGGTCTATTTGGTGATATCGTTGTTTTCATTTATTTTAAAATTGGTTTTAATGAAAATTTAAATTATCCTAAGAATAACATATAAGAGTGTCAAGCCATGTGTAAAATAAGGCCTATTATTGTGTGTGAGGATAGACACAAGTCAATGCAACCTTTCATTTTTTTTGTAGTTATTACCCCTAGGTATATCTTTAACAGAACCACATCTACTTTTTGTATCTATACATGGATAAATTTCTAGGATGAACAATATAATATATTCATTAAAAAAACATTATTTTATTATTTTATACTTTTTCAAATTTATATCATTGGGTTAAGTTATTTAATTTGACTTTTTCGAAATATAGTTACTAATGTTTCTAAAAATCATGCTATGATACTATATTTATAGACCTTGTCCTTAGAAGCATGTTTGTAGTTCTAGACAACATTATATTATAATAGATACAATGGTTAAAATCCCAATAGGATGAATATTTTAGTAGTTTTAGAAAATAATATATATACTTGAGTCTTTCATTATAATTGAATTAAAATATTACAGTTGAGTTATTTTTAAGAATAACATTATACAATATATTATATCCCGATATATTAGTCATATTAACATCATGGAATCTGGCAGAAAGGAAACAATATAACGGTGATGTCAAATTATCTGTAATAGTAAGAGTAAAATATAATCAATAATGAAACAATGAGAATAATCAATATGAAAAGGAAAATAACTAAATAAAAATAAATTTAATCAATGACTTGAGAATGAAATGTATAGAATAAATTATGATTAAATAGTTCCATATAAACAGTCACAAGATCAAGAAAATTGACCATGGATATTATAAAAAATTAAATAATACCCTTGAATGTCAATAACTAAATTCATAATGATTGAACACAAAACAATAGATATCTAAAACCAACCATTGAGGCTTTATTCCAAGAATATAATACAGTCAACGATTCATGCCAATAACATAATACCAATAAGGATTCATGCAAAAAATATAGCGTCATCATGGATTCATAACAGTAATCTAATAAATGGGTAAAGCCTCATCTAAATCCATTTCTTGGTTGTGTCGGGAATCCTATAATTCCATCGAGGGGATATAGAGAGCTCTCTCCAACGTATACAAAATATAACTCATTTCTCATAGTAAAAGGGAGATTTATAATCAACATAAATATTCATATTAAAATTAGAATTTGAAATGTAAATAATATTCCCAATCAATAAACATAATCAAATATCATCATAAATAATGTGAATGGTGTCATAATATTACATTCATAGTAAAGATGGCCATAAATTTACCATAAAAATAATATAGATGGTATCAATACAATAACTACCCACTTGACTATTAATAATGGATTGTTGTCATTGATGAGTAAATACATCATTGAAAACAACTCTTAAATAAAATTTTATTTTCATTTTCAACAACATTTTGAAAATAATTTTATTTGAAAGTAATTTTTACCACCATTTGGCAGAGATAAAAAATGGATGAAAATTTCTATTATAAATAACATTATTTTGGTATGAAGAAGAAAATATTAAATGTATTTTTAGAAAAAAAAGGTTTTGTAAGAAAAATAATTTATTTTTATAGAGATTACTAAAGATGGTTTTTATGAAGACATTTTCTAAATAATTTTATGTAAAAAAGAGTAAAAAATGGTATTATTACTTGAAAAAGATATTGATTATATTGATTATAATGAAATGATATTTATTATTAAATAATATTAATTTTATTTTCCATAATGTAATTTCAATAATAAATAATCTTGATTCGAATGAAATTGAGAAATTAACCCCAAGAATTATCATAACATTGAATTGAAATTAATAAATTAATTTATTATGACTAAAAATTATAATCCCACATAATAAAGAATAAAAAAATATATAGTCAAAATTCATTATAAACATAATCATAAATCATTAACAATAATTATGAAGTAAAATAACCAAATTATAAGGAATTATGTTAATAAATTATTTACCAGAAGTTAATTTTTATCTCAAATACCCTTTAAATAAATAATTAAAATTTATTGTTAAAAAATAGTGAATAATTAATTATTCATGATATTACATTTCAATTGGATGTATTTACACTATATAAATGTAATTATGTACATAACCATACAATATTCCCTAATGAAATATAACTGATACAAAATACCTTAACTCATGCTTTATATTGATAGAACATTCATTAACCTCATTTATAGTGGTTTTAAAATATAATTAACATATAATAGAACCATATTAATATTTATGAAATCATATATTATTATTTTATAACATCTTATTACCTCTTTTTTAATGATATTTCATTATTATCATTGTTTAAGTTCTTAATTATCGTGTTTTTTGAGTATCTTTTGATATATTAGTTATTACCATTAATTTGATCATGCTTTAATCATCTCAAGAATCTAGAACATGATTTAAATATTGTATGTATTCTTTATATATGTATTTATAGTAATATATAGATTTTTGGGATGAGAAATTAAATATATCATTCATGGACACAGTAGGTTGTACGTACACAAGAACCCTGTTTCCATTTTCATATCATACTAATAGAAAGAAAATTAAATTATATATATTATCCTTACAATATTTATTTTATTATATATATATCAAATCTATTTATTATTTTCATCCATAATACATTCTATGTAATGTTTTAACGAATCACATTGCTTCGTAAGGATGTTGTTCTTCATACTCATGTGTAGAATTATTGTATTCACAAAAAATGGAAAGAATGATTGTATGTGAGATATAATAATTATATAAGAATAATATTATATTAAATATCAAATATATAATATACCTAAACTATATATCCTTCATTATTCCTGACCCTGAATGGTTGTAATGGAAAAACAAACGACATCCGTTCGTTTGGAGGTATTATGCCATAAAAACCAAATGTGATTTCATAATAAATGTGATGGAATTCTGTGAAGTGTAATGTTTTAACAAAATAATAAAATAAATCATAGTATATCTAATATAATTATTTTATTATATAATCATTTTAAAATAATAATTTAATGAGGTGGATAAAAAAAACATAATAAATATACCTTTAAAAGAACATTACATCATTTTCATGTATCCTCTTTTGGATGAAAATAAAAACATCAAATTTTTTCTTTTTACCTAAAATAAGTCTTAAAGGATTGTGGAATGAAATTTTGGAATTTATTTTGGTAGGTATTTTTAGAGACAAAGTGCTTTGGAGGTGTGAATACAGGAAGAGTGTGTGTGGCCTTTTATAAGCGGCGGAGATGACACAATTGTTATTTTTGAAAATTATGTTGTGGTCACATGTTTTTTTCATTCAGGTATCTCACATAATGGAATACAAATATACAATAAGTTTTAATGTCTAAATATATCCATTAAAAGGGATTTTTAAAATTTTCTATTTCATTTTTTCACTTATGTTTAATGTTTAGTTCTTTAGTAAACTTTTTTTTCTCTTAATAATAATATTTAATTTTAACTCTATTAACTAATAAATTTGGTAAATAATTATGATGAACATATTAGACATTATAAATAGTAATAATCATTCCATTTATAGAATCCATTTTCCCAAATTCATTTCAAATGTTCGTGTAAAATTAAGATAAGATTCATCTCACAATCGTGATATGAATTCCAATTTTTAATGTGAATATTTTTATAACATTACAAAATTTTTATATCTAAATAAAGCATTAAAATGATTCCAAATACCTCTATAGTAATAATAAATTTACAATGGATAAAATTTTAAATTAAAATTAATTTAAAATGTAATTTAACATTATAAATTATTTTGATGAAATTTTAGTTTTCAATTAAAATTCAATATGTATCATTATTAATAAAAAAAGAAAACTACACCAACAAATAACAAAAATAAATCCTAAAGTAATTTTGAAATTAAAATTTCAATATTTTATTTAATTTTTAGAAATATAATTTATAATAGCGTCGAATGTTTATTTAAAAAAAAGTGCATAAATAAATGATGACAAAAATTCATTAAAAAAACAGTTTTTCGCATAAAATCTGATAAGTTATTTTTTATTCCTATAAAATATATTTGATGAATTTAATGTAGTTTCATATAATATATAATATTTAAATTTAATTATGACCATTCAATAATAATATTTTATTTTTTGTACAGAACATCATTTGCTGCATAACAATAGTTTTTTTTTGAAAAATTTCCCTTTATATTCATTCGATTTTTATTTTCATTTAATATAAATATGAAAAAAATGCATAAGACTATATATTTTCATAAGTTATTTAATCAGTTTCATGAATCATAACTTTTTAGTTATTTGATAGTTTTCATTTTAAATAAAAATATCAATAGATTTTTCTCAAACATGGCCTTTTGTGTCACACAAGCTATCAAAAATATATTTATTACATGTAGCGTAGGCTAACTCAGTGTTGCATGAATTGAGAGATATATCATAGATTTAATTTAATTTGAGTACTAAATATATTTTAATGTGTCATGAAGTTTTATTCCATTAAATATTCGAGGTTTTATGATATAGAAGTTGTTGAATAAAATGTTATTTATCAAAATAATAGGGTGTTACAATTGTGGTGCATTAGTGAGACTATACCCAATTTATCACAGTGGATAACAACTGTGAATAATAGATAAATCAATATAACTATTATAATAATGAAATAATGTGATTATACATTAATATATTAATAAATAGTCTAAGGGAATAATCAATACCATATACAGATGACGAAATGCCTATAGAAAATTGGGAGTTGGGATATAATAATACATTCTATAAAAAATTATACATAAAGAAACAAATTTAAAATCAAGTAGATTCATTAAAACTAGATCTATCATCTTCTCCTATAATACATCCTAGTATATAAATCCAAGCATCTATATTTGGGATCTTCTCTTTTCCCCTACCGATATCAATTATGTCTATTTGGGTACCAATTATAGGCCTGAGCATAGTTTGGCTACAAATTAGTCGGCCACCAACAAATGTTTCTAGTACATTTTGTGTGAATGAATATAATATTTAATAGTTTTTTGGTATTATATAGTTATAAAAACAAGTTAATGTGATTAAATAAGATATAAAATGGATGTTTAGTACAATATATTTCCTGGTTACATGTAGTAACAATATTAAATATATATATTGGATAATGATATATAATGAAGATGAATCTTGTAAAACCAACCAATATCGGCTCATGTTAGATATCTAATAACCTCTACCTATCTGTCTAGGAATCCAAGTCTCTTGGATGAAACATAATTATCAACTATTAAATAAATCCTATGTAAACTATATAGAGTCATGTTTGGAACCCAAGGAGTTAATCTATGGTGGCTCATGTTTGAGGACACCAACATAAATTCAGGTTTGTATTCCAAGGAATTTTAATTTTTGGAATAGAGTATATGATTAATTGGTTTTAGACTAAGTCATGAACACAAATAAAAAAAATCACTCTTTAAAGATGGTGTTTTACTTGGATTTCACATGAATGAATCGAGTTGGCATCCTCTAAGTACTCTAGGCATTCCCTCCTAAATCCATGTCTGGATAAAATTTAACTAATCCTATAAAGATATCTATGTCTATATGAATATACAAGAAAAATATATATAATTTATCAAATCTAATGTTAATATCCATTTCCAATATCAATGCATTAACTATAATGGGAAATCCATTTTATGGGTAAATAATAAGTCTATATGATACATCCATTCTATCTAATAATTTTTAATTTAGTATCTAAATTACTTGTTATAAAAGGGATAAGTCGATATACATGAAATATTGAAATTCATTTAGTTCATTTTTTTATTCCACTAAACGTGTTAATCTCAACAATTCCCAGGGGTAGATTAGACCCAAGGAGAAAATAGTAAAATATGAGTGAAATAAGACCCACATTAAGGGGGTTTAAGTTTATCCTATTCAACTCCAACCATTTAAATTGATATAATAACATGTCTATTCCATTTCATAGTTTAAAAATTAAAGGATTATCAATTTTAGAGGCAATGCATCGAAAGTCCACAACTCAGCATAATGACACATGATAAAATAAAATAGAATTTTAGGGAAATGTATTAGAAACCGTACCTCAACATTCTTCTAGAATCCTCATTCAATACCTTACACTGATTTGGTTTTTAGTGAAATAAAATAAAAAAACTAGAAAAAAACCCTAAAAATTCGGTATATAAGTTCACATGAAGATAGCTCTATAGACAGTTAATGAAACTGATAATGGAAGCAAGTGGAATCATTGAAACAACAAGATATTACCAATGAAATAAAATTTAATCGAGATGGATTATGAATGAGGAATATATCTTGAATCCCATGAGAGGGAATAAGTAGACCTATCACTTGTGGGGAGCTTCTGTGTGTTTGTGGGATTAAAAAGGAGAAGAAGGAAAAAATGTTAAGTGGAAAAATGGACATTTACAACATTTTAAATGAGATAATTGTTTTTCTACACATATTTCTATACTATGTACAAACCACATGGCTCACACAATCCATGATCTGCATCCTTCATCGTTCATGTGCAATTTTTGGACAACCATACACTACCCATGTGGTTGGCATTATCCTATTGCTCACACCCAACACATTAATGTCATAGATTTTGAAAAAATATTTATAAACCGTATTTGGTACAACTAAATTTTATTGTCTAGATTTCAAAACCAAAAAAACCTCTATGAATAGTTTTAAAACCCATCTCACACCCCCTATGACTCACAGATTTGATGGTCAGGTTAAGTAATAAATATGTTACTCACATATTTCTCCAAATTATGGGACTATATTCCCCAAAACATACATGAATTCTATCAATAATTCCATTGACCCTTAGTAAAACCCATTTATATAAAAATAATTTTTTAAATTAAAATGGAATGGATCTATATACCAAGAAAAATATGTAATTTAATGACATTTACACCATTATATGACTAATCCTTGGTTCCTATAAGAGTGATTGATTTTTATATGAGAATAACTCCATCCACTGAGCAAATGTATTGGGTTTTATTACTCAAGGGAATCCTCCTATATATAGTAATGTTACTATAGTGCCTAAACTAGTCAAACTGAATTGACTATAAGATCCTTTATTATACATTCAACGATTCAAATATGGTACTCCTTAAAAGAAGCATCATCCTCAATCCCAATATCCTTTGGATAAAAATAATTATATGTGTTATAATAACATTGATAATGATAAGAAACATGGAAGAAATGTTTATGGACCACTACTTTTGAAGAAGTTATATCTAATCAGCTACCAACCAAACTCTCTATAAGATTCCAAAATTATCAATATATTTTGGTTCCATCTTCCTTTGTCCCAAAAATTATTGATGATCAAATATAGTTTTAACATTAATGCTGACCTGATCTCCCACATTTAAATCGATATGTATGTCTTAATGATCAACATCGGACTTCTTCCTCAATTGATATTTAGTTATACATTTCCTGATAAAATATACCTACTTCGATGATACCTAAATGGGGAAACTCACCAGAATCACTAGTTATCAGGGCATTAACAATCATAGGGTAGAATTGAAATAAGTAACAAAGAGCATATCAAAAGGATCCATATTTGTAATCTCCTAGAAATTATTATTATATGAAAACATTTATATGGAAAAGTGATTTTTCAAAGATCCGGATAAATCATGGACACGTGATGTGGGATTTTCTATAACATATGTTTAGTATGTTCAGATTGAAAATCAGGTTGAAGCACTTCTGTTATCAAAAGTACATATGAAGATAAATCCCACTGCAACCCTTTCAAAAACAATGATGTAAATAGACCATCCATATCATATATGGTGGTACTTGAATTTCATAAATTTTTATGATCTCCCTAACATATAGCCTCCCTAACTCATCCAATTAGATAAAATCTATAATGGTCAATAAGTATTATTCCATCCCGTAAATATTGTTGATTTCCCATATAACAACAATGCTTAGATATTATTTTTGAAACCCAATCAAGAAATACTTTGTGAAAGCACCAAATTTTCACTCCATAATGGGTAAAGACTATAAAATATAAAAAGGATATTGGTGTTCTACCTTCACATATTAAAGACTATATCACTTGGTAAAATATCGTTTATCTCATTTTCTATACCTATCAACCAAAATTGAAAACCTAAATCAAAAAAAAATCATGGTGTGTCCATGGTGTACATACCATTAAAATCATGAGATTCTCACATAAACTCATCATATATTTCTACAGCTAGCTAGACCCAGCTATGTATATATGGGTTCTCATCCTAATTGAAACCCAAGTTGACATAGTTTCCGCATAAGAAGAACTTTTCCTGAGGACCATACATTTCAGATATAAATTATTTTCACTGTTTAACCTATCCATAAGTAATAAATTCACTCCTAAATCCTTGTGACAATTATATGTGTGAAATTTATGATCATCTAGATTTATCTCAGAAAAAACCATCAACTTACATTCACTCCCAGATTATTGATCTACTTGGTTATGATTTTTGTGTCTCAAAAAATCAAGTTATACATTACCCATACCAGGAATTTAAAGAAACATCAAATTCAAATGGAAGGAGTTGTAAAACACATCATCCCTATCTAGGGATTATGTCATTCTAAGTAACAATTTATTTTCTGAATTTAAAGACCATGTATACAAGAAATGTCTCTCCAAAAAATAATCTATCCACCAACAAAAATCATGAACTACATATCCTACATTTAGATCATGCATCAGGTAATTATTCAGTTGACTACTCAACTAGAAACACTCATATTCAATGAATCAATACCCATGAATCAAAATGGTGACAATACTGATTCCTAATACAATATAATAAACTATGTAGCATCTTCATGGATTATGTAGATTCAGGATCAACAATCAGGTTGGAATTATTTCAATCCTAGTATATGATTCACATCATGAGTCTACCAATTCATCCATGGGATTACATTATCCAATCCCCAATCTATTTCATGTGAATCCAAATAATTTCTCATATATCGAACAATATATTAAAATCACTAAAAATTTTATTTATCATAACATATTTATATTGAGTAAAGGAATGAAATTTATCAGTATGTCCCCATTTAATAAAATAACTTTAAAAAAGAACACCAATTGGAAAAATTGGTGTATAGTTTAGGAAATTTTCATTCCCCTCATACAATGGGAGGGATATTTAAAATAAAATTAATATACCATTAAAAATAATTAGAAGAATGTTTTCAATGGAATAGAAAGTTAACAATTACAAAATAATGTATGATTATTCAATAACATATAACAATTGAAGATTTTCATGTCAACTACCCTGAGATGAAATAATTCAAATTGAAAATTTGAAATATTAAAAATTACTATTTATTGATATTATATAAAAAGGGGAATAATATATATAAAATAAAATTTAATTGGTTTATAATAACAGATAAGACTCAATGGAATGTAAATTGAGACGAAATAAATTACCTCATAATTCTTTTTAATTATTTTTTATTTAATATTGTAGAGACACAAAGCTTGACGTACATGGACATTACATTACTTTTGTGGAATACTTAGTACATAAATAAAACACACACAGGGACCATAATAGTTTAGTGTCTTTGGAAACTCAGAATATAATCTTCTAATTGTGGTGAAAGAACTTCAACATCTCCCATAAAGATCTTCTTTTTTTACCTAAAACCTTTCTTTATATCCTGGGGAAAAGTAAACATAAAATGGTGAGCTCAAATTCTCAGTAAGGGTAAACAAAGAAATATCAATCACATCATATTCATAAGAACATAACATTTTGGAAATCTTAACCTGCAAAAGAGATCATAATATCATAACATGGGATAAATCATAGTAGTGAAATGTATTCCCAATAATCATAACATAAAACATGAAACTTTGTTTCATACACACATAATAATAAAGAATCATTTCTTATTAGTCAAGACTCATTACCAAGACTATCTTAGTGGACAAAGTCCATTTCTGAACCGAGTTCACACCTCGTTTCAGTACTGTTTCACTGAACCAGTTTAACCTGTCATTCATGAAATGTCTATCTCATGAGATATAAAATCATTACCCAATTCATTGGAGGGAGATATAGGTCCCACCCATCTCATAATGATACCATTCTTATGTGTTCCACAAAATCATAAACCATACATCATAGCATAACCCATGTAATAAAAATGGGAATCTTAAACATCGTGACATTATAAAACAATTCATATAATATAAAGGAATTCATAAAAATAATTCCATCACAATATAATCAAATCAATGTAATAAAAGGGATAGAAACAGAATCCTTTATTATCTTATATGGAAAATAATTTTGATAAAACACTTGAACTCAATTCTTGAAGAAAATATCCTTTTTACTTCAAAATCATTTTCCTTTCTTAACATGTCATACAATTTTAAACTAAAACAATTTGATTAAAAATAAAGTTAAAAACTTGTAAAGTAAGCTTCTTGAAATAATGTTTTAAAAATCCATTCATGCCGTATAAGTTAAAAAAACATTCTTCTCATACTTTTGTCGGAAAAGTCAAAAAGTACCTCATACAAAAAATGACAAAAGATTCCTTTCATATCATTAACTAAAAACTCAACGAAGGGTAAAATTGGATTTAAAAAATTGTAGGTGGATGGAAATAATATTAAATATTGAGGAAACATGGATGTGGATGATAAAATACACCCTAGTAAATTTCAAAGTATAGACAATCTCGGATAAAAATGAGATTTTCAAAATTATCCCTTACCTTAGGTCTGATTTACTTCGTAAGTGTCCGAACCTCCTGTATAATGATTTAAATAATGTCATTCACATATTCCAGAATCATACTCATTGTTATGATATCATATATGGTTCACTTATGACTTTATATTACCTGTTCTTTTGTAAATTCCATGTTAAAGAGCGTTTTGGGAAAATCGTTCCATTTGTCGTCCGTGTTTTGACTTGTAATTATTCATATGATTACTTAGATCATGATACTTAATTACAGAATATAAAACATGATTTATATATAATATATATTTATAATATATATATATATATAATAGTTCAGTAAATGGAAAGAAATACACTATTCATGTAGACGGTAGGCCGTACGTACGAATGAACGCCGTTTTCGTTTCCTTATTGAGTTGAATGGAATTAAGTAGATGACATACATATATATACACATAAATCTAGTATCATTATTATGTCATATATTTCATGATTAATTATTGTATATACTTTATAATCATTCATGAATGGTTAACGTGGAGAATGAATCTCATCGCGTCGTGGAGACGGTAGTCCGTACGTACACATGAGCGATGATATAATTCTCATGATCGTGGAATTGTATTGGAGTGTATGTATACTATTTCAGAATCAATATCACTTTAAAATAATCATATATAGTTATTATGTACACCATTATACCCATCCAAGAAAGGTGGTGATGGAAAATAGATTACACCACGGCGTGGAAACGGTATTCCGTACGTACGCACGCGCGATGATTTCTTTTTCCGTAGGATGGATAGAGGGTGAAATAGGGTTGTTTCATACTTATAATAACATATCAGTATATGAGTGATACTGATTTTATTACTTCATAATGAAACAACCTATGAAGAATAAGTGGAAGAAGAAATAAAGTTGAAAGAATTGGTAACAGACATTACCTCTTCTTTGAAGTGCCTCTTTGAGTCCTTCTCTTAGGGCACTAAAATTGGTCTTTGAAAAGACCAGGACCTCTAGGATGTTTCTAGGGAAGTGGAGGAGAGAATTTATCAGGTATTTTCCGATCTATAAGGCTAAAAGTGGTTTGAGGAAGAGAGGGAGGAGGTTCCCTTTTATAAGGGAGGAGAGGGGCTCTTTTGGAATAACGAAAAATATTATTTTATTATAAAGAAAAATTCGGTTTTAAATAGCTAAAAAATGATTTATTTCTAAGCTAAGGTGGGTATGGGTCTAAATAATCTCATCAAATAGAATTTATACAAGTTGAGGTTCATATTTTAACCTTATCATTTATATTTAACTTTAAGTTAGATAATTTTACTCTTACCGTGTCTTTTTGTGTTCTTACACTATAAGGTTAATAAACTTACTATAACAATCCAAACGAACCAATAGTTGTTTATTATTAATATATATAGCCTTATTTAAGTCATTTTGCCGATCCTTAGATGTTTAAGAATAAAATAACAATTAATAATATAATATTTGTTTTAAAAACTATTTTATGCCAAATTTGACACAATTTTGTAATTGAAATTTGTGAAACTCATAACAGAATGATTAGTTCAAAAAAAGTTAATTAAATCAATAATAACATGTCATATTAACCTAGAAAATTAGTTGAATTCAAAAAACGTCTTAAATTACATTTATATGGGTATTTATAAAATCAATTATGTCAATATTTCATTAATAAGATAATTACTGTATCATCGTTGTGTTATAAATATATTAACTTATTTAAAGTCTAAAAATTACAAATAAAATATCACTATATAGGAAATCCTTATATCTTTCTAATGAATATATATATTCTAATTTATCTTATGTATAACCCTATATAAAAAATTATTTAGTTATTAAACATTGATTTTAACTATTTTAACCCTTCTTTAAATAAATTAATAATAAATGTCCTAATCTAATCCAAGTGGGCCTAAATGGTCATATTTTATTCCTAAGGTTGTTTTTGGTCGAATTACACTTATCCAATAGAATTAGGATATGTGTTAGCGTAAAAATAATAACATTTAACCCTTAATTACCCTATTTAAATTTAACCGTGGTAAAAAAAAGTAAAAAGTTACTATTCACCAAAAATTATTTTCATCTCATTGAACTAAATTTTACTTACTGACATCAACCGTGTCTCTCAGATTTTTGAAATTCCACTCATAGAAGCGGTAAAATTATGTTTTATGAAAAAATCATTTTTTTAACTACCACTTAGTGGTTTCACTATTTATCAAAAAATGAAAGTTTCTCGAAAAATACCAAAAATTAGGCCTAAGATATATATGATATTATAAACTCAAAAATGATGTCTATTTTACCAAATTCAAAACATATCAGTTACATTAATTAATTTAAAAATTAATTCCCGTCGTCAAAACAAATACCGTGTTCTTAAGAGATAATAACTATCAAAAGATTGACAGTTGTTTATGTCTGGTTTAATTGTGAAATTACATCCAATGACCAACATCTTATTAGATTATAAAAATATATTCTAAATATACTTTAAAACCACTAAAATTAATAATTTATCACTATTAATTATTTCTAATAAAAATGTTGTTTTTAATAAAAATTTAGAAATTTTCACTATTCATCAGAAAATGAAAGTTAGCCGAAAAGTACCAAAATTCCACCCTAAGCTAATTTCAATATTCTGAATCCAAAAATGAAGTCCATTTTGAAAAATAAAATTTAAAAAATTTCAAAAAGTGGTTATTACTATTCATAATGACTAGTTTTAATAATATTATAATGGCATATCGTTGTTTATTGAAACTCGGTATTGTGTACTACACACGCTATCGAGGAAGGTCGCGATTGCATGTAATGAAAGGGAAGTCAAGGATGCGTGTTGTGCAAGCTCTTTTTGGTGTAGCATACAACACAAGACATTAATGAAATTAAAGAGAATATTTTTCATAAAATCTCAGGGTGTTACATTCTACCCCCCATAAAATGAATTTCGCCCTCGAAATTTGTCGGGATTATAAATGGATTACTACTCATAAGTTTCTTTAATAGAAACCTACATCGTAAAAAGTAATACCAAAACCAATCTTTAAAAACAAATGTATGAAACGTAACGGTTACCCAAATAAACTAATCACTGGGTTTCCACATAGGTGAAAATATGGATATGGAAGAGAAATTTAACCATCATATTCTGATGGAGAGTGGTAAATGACATGGCTATGGAAAAGCCAGCAATCACAAAGCCATAAATTTTTGACGATCTATGGTACCATCTAATTCCTCAGATAAAAGAGCAATAGGACAACATTTTTGGTTTTCAAGATCATTTCCTTAAAGTTGATGAAATTGGAATTTGAAGAAATACTTTCATGATTTTGGTATAGTCTCACCATTGGTCGTTCATTGGAAAATTTCCACTTCATCTCTTAAAGAAATAAAGTTGAATTTGACATTTGTGGTGTTTTAGCATTTCATGTGATAGAATGATGGGCCATTCCATCTGTCTCAAACAAAAGGTTAGAAAAGTTTTCAAAAAAATACACAAGTTCATCTATAGTGAGATTAATCATATATGGTTCCTAAAATGGACTTTTACTTATTATATCATACTACTTAATATAAAAAAACTAGTTTTTACTAAACAGGGACTTCTTGTATGCCAGTGGTAGGTGATAAAGGCCAGTCGCACTTCGGTTGTGGGTTCGATTCCCACAACCTTGTCTGACGCGATGGGTTGTCGCCCGTCCTGCAGGTTGTCCTTTTTCTAAAGCTATATTACTATAACATCCCCTAAAAAATATCGAAAAAACTTATATACTTAAACAATATTAAATTATGTCTAACATAATCCATTCAAATCTTTAGGCTTATCCAAAATACTGATGTCCAATCTCATATTATAGTGAAAACTATTACCAAAGGGTTCATACAACTAGCATGTTAATACCATCATTGATCCCCATATTTCATGAAATATGTCTTGTTGGTCACATGTCAATCATTAGAAGGCCTTAATCATGTATTCTATTGATAAAAATTAATACCCATTGAACCATATTGAAAACATGAATGTTGTTAAAAGTTAACTCTTTTCACAAACCAAAATCCTCAAAATTCTTTATACTCAAACCATGATATCACTTAGTCCTTATATCAATCATGAGCTCATGAATACAATCAAACATCTCATTATCTTTTTATCCCTTCATTATGCACATATCATCTGTTTACCAACAAATATCTCAATCACTTTTCATGGTTACCGGTACCATAAAATTATTGAAAACCATAATAGACCAATACATAAATATTCAAATATTCCATGATACTGTATACAACAATATTTTGGAATCCCATTACATAAACACTTAATCATTCCACCACATTGTTTCCATATTCCGCATCTCCAATAGTGATCACATGTGACTTCCCTTTTTTCCTTTTCCTTAAGTGGTTGCTCACGTCGATCATCACTAACCCATGGATTAGGGCATTTATTAGCATAATGCCCCATTTCCTTGAACATGAAGCATTGAAGTGTTGGTGGTGCGTTCTCTGCAGTACTTTCTTTATTCACATCATTAGAAACCCTTTTTCTATTACTTCGACACTCAGCTGATTGATGACCTTCTTTTCCACACTTAAAACATTTTCTAGTCCCTTTAAGACAATCTCCACCATGCTTCTTTCCACAATATGAGCATAAGGAAACATTCTTCTTCTTTTCACCATTATTCTGAGATTTCTCCTTGAACTCCATCTTTCGTTTCTTGTCAAAACTATGAGATGGATAAGTAACACCAACTTCCATTTCTACCTTGACAGCACAACACACAATTTCTTCATAGATAATGATGTCTCTTATAACTAATTCCCTTCGAAGATTTGGTTTTAAGCCACTGAAGAATCGATCAACTTTACTTTCAGGTTGGATAATAAATCCAGATGCATACCTTGCAAGCCATGTAAAATTCACTTCGTATATACCAACATATTCATCATCCTTTTGCTTTAGTTCAAGAAACTCTTTCTCCATCTTTGTTTGAAGAATACGAGGGAAGTAATTATTGAAAAAAAAGTTCTTGAACTCGTCCCATTCCATGGACTCAATTTCATCTCTTGGCCTCGTATTCTTGATAAGATTCCACCATTGATCTACTTCACCTTCCAAACGATATACTGATAAGATGAATTTATCATGTTCAGAACATTGAAGAACTGAAAATATCTTTTCAGTGGTAATGATCCATTGTTCATCAACAAGTTGATCAGAAGACCCACTGAAAGAAGGTGGACGTTGCCTCATGAAGGACTCAATAGAATATTGTTCCCTTCTCTGCTCATTTGGAAGTCCAGAATAAATCATATCTTGTGTAAGTATATCAATAAGATTTTGCACTCTATCTCCCATAACATTTGTTTTTTCAGAAGGACAATCATTTGATTGTCCATTACATTGATCAACACGGTTCCTTCAGGTTCCAGCCATCATCTAAAACCCAAAAAGAATAGTGTGAGAGGAAAAAATCACGCTAGGGAAAACAATATAATAACGGGGGACTACCATCAATATCTAACATCTTGGGTTACCGTAATTCTATTAATATAACCTATACTTATACATAACCTTAAGGACATCCCTAGACATACCATATAAATATCTCTAGGGATCTCACTAAAGTTCTCGCATCCTAGTTTCCAAAGGTTGACTAAACCTTTCCTCTGATACCAACTGTAGAGACCCGAAGCTTGACGTACATGGACATTACATTACTTTTGCGGAATACTTAGTACATAACAAAAACACACACACAAGGACCGTAATAGTTTAGTGTCTTTGGAAACTCGGAATATAATATTCTAATCGTGGTGAAAGATCTTCAACATCTTCCATAAATATCTTATTTTTTATACCTAAAACCTTTCTTTATATCCTGGGGGAAAGAAAACATAAAAGGGTGAGATCAAATGCTCAGTAAGGGTAATAAAATAAATATCAATCACATCATATTCATAAGAACATAACATTTTGGAAATCTTAACCTGTAAAAGAAATCATAATATCATAACATGGGATAAATCATTGTAGTGAATTGTAATCCCAATAATCATAACATAAAACATGAAACGTTGTGTCAAACACACATAATCATAGTGATTCATTTCTTATTAGTAAAGACTCATTGCCAAGACTATCATAGTGGACAAAGTCCATTTCTGAACCGAGTTCACTCCTCGTTTCAGTCCTGTTTCACTAAACCAGTTTAACCTTCCGTTCCAGCCATGTCTATCTCATGAGATATAAAATCTTTACCCAATTATTTGGAGGGAGATATAGGTCCCACCCATCTCATAATGATACCATTCTTATGTGTCCCACAAAATCATAAACCATACATCATAGCATAACCCATGTAATAAAAATGGGAATCTTAAACATCGTGACATCATAAAACAATTCATATAAGATAAAGGAATTCATAAAAATAATTCCATAAAAACATAATCAAATCAATGTAATAATATTGATAGAAATAAAATCCTTTATTATCTTAGATGGAAATTAATTTTGATAAAACACTTGAACTCCATTCTTGAGGAAAATATCATTTCTACTTCAAAAACATTTTCCGTTTCTTAACATGTCATTCAATTTTAAAATAAAAGAAGTTGATGAAAAATAAACTTGAAAACTTGTAAAGGAAGCTTCTTGGAAATAATGTTTTAAAAATCTATTCATGCCGTATAAGTTTAAAAAAACATTCTTCTCGTACTTTTGTTGGAAAAGTCCAAAAGTACCTTGTACGAAAAATAACAAAAGATTCCTTTACTATCTTTTACTAAAAAATCACCTAAGGGTAAAATTGGGTTTAAACAGTTGTAGGTGGATAGAAATAATATTACATATTGAGGAAACATGGATGTGGATGATAAAATACACCTAGTAAATTTCAAAGTATAGACAATCTCGGATAAAAATGAGATTTGCAAAATTATCCCTTAACTTAGGTCTGATTTGCTTCGTAAGTGTCCGAACCTCCTGTATAATGATTTAAATAATGTCATTGACTTATTCCAGAATCATAATTATTGTTATGATATCATATATGTTTCACTTATGATTTATATTACCCGTTCTTTTGTAAATTCCATGTTAAAGAGCATTTTTGTTAAAATCGTTTCATTTGTCGTCCATGTTTTGACTTGTAATTATTCATATGATTACTTAGATCATGATTACTTAATTCTAGAATATAAAACATGATTTATATATAATATATATTCAGAATATACATATATATAATAGACCAGTAAATGGAAAGAAATACATCGTTAATGGAGAAGGTAGGTCGTACGTACGCATGAATGCTGTTTTGGTTTCCTTATTGAGTTGAATGGAATTAAGTAGATGACATAAATATATATAAAAATAAATACAGTATCATTATTATGTAATGTATTTCATGATTACTTATTATATATACTTTATAATCATTCATGAATGGTTAACGTGGAGAATGAATCTCATCGCATCGTGGAGACGGTAGTCCGTACGTACGCACGAGCGATGATATCGTTATCATGTTCGTGGAATTGTATTGGAGTGTATGTATACTATTTCAAAATCAATATAACTTTACAATAATCATATATAGCAATTATGTACACCATTATACCAATTCAAGTACGGTAGTGGTGGAAAATAGATTACACCGCGGCATGGAGACGGTATTCTGTACGTACGCACGCGCGGTGATTTCATTTTCCATAGGATGGATAGATAGTGAAATAGGGTTGTTTCATATTTATAATAACATATCAGTATATGAGTGATACATGCGTTACTACTTAATAATGAAACAACCTAAGAAGAATAAGTGGAAGAAGAAATAAAGTTTAAAGAATCGGTAACGGACATTACCTCTTCTTTGAAGTGCCTCTTTGAGTCCTCCAATTAGGGAACTAAAATTGGTCTTTGAAGAAGACCAGAACCTCTAGGATGTTTCTAGGGAAGTGGAGGAGAAAATTTGGCAGGGATTGGCCGAGCTAGAAATCTCAATGTGGTGTGAGGAAGAGAGGGAGGAGGTGCCCTTTTATAAGGGATGAGAGGGGCTCTTTTGGAAAAACCAAAAATATTATTTTATTATAAAGTCAAATTCGGTTTTAAATAGCTCCAAATTGATTTATTTCTAAGATAAGGTGGGTATGGGTCTCAATACTTTCATATAATAGAATTTAGACAAGTTTATGTTCCTATTTTAACCTTATCATTAATATTTAACTTTAAGTTAGATAATTTTACTCTTACCGTGTCTTTTTGTGTTCTTACACTATAAGGTTAATAAACATACTATAAAAAGCCAAAAGAACCCCAGGTTGTTTATTATTAATATATATATCCTTATCTAAGTCATTTGGCCAAGCTTTAGATTTTTAAGAATATAATAACAATTAATAATATAATATTTGTTTTAAAAACTATTTTATGACAATTTTGACAATATTTTGTAATTTATTTGTTTGAAAATTATAACAGAATGATTAGTTCAAACAAAGTTAATTGAATCAATAATAACATGTCATATTAACCTATAACAGTAGTTTAATTCACAAAAAGTCTTAAATTACATTTATTTGGGTATTTATAAAATCAATTATGTCAATATATCATTAATAAGATAATTACTGCATCATCTTTGTGTCATAAATAAATTAACTTATTTAAAGTCTAAAAATTACAAATAAAATATAATTTTGTAGGAAATCTTTTTAGATTTATAATGAATATTTATATTGGAATTTATCTTCTGTATAACCCTATATTAAAATGATTTAGTTATTAAACTTTGATTTTAACTATTTTAACCCTTCCTTAAATAAATTAATAATAAATGTCCTAATCTAATCCAAGTAGACCTAAATGGTCATATTTTATTCTTAAGGTTGTTTCTGGTCGAATTACACTTATCCAATAGAATTAGGACATGTGTTCAGGTAATAATAATAACATTTTTACCCTTAATTACCCTATTTAATTTTAACCGTGGTAAAAAAAAGTAAAATGTTACTATTCACCAGAAATTATTTTCATCTCATTGAACCACATTTTACATACTGACATCAACCGCATCTCTCATATTTTTGAAATTCCACTCACAGAAGCGGTAAAATTATGTTTCATGTAAAAATTATTTTTTTTTAACTACCACTTAGTGGTTTCACTATTCATCAAAAAATGAAAGTTTCCAGAAAAATACCAACAATTAGGCCTAAGCTATATTTGATATTATGAACTCAAAAATGATGTCTATTTTACCAAATTCAAAACATATCAGTTGCATTAATTAATTTAAAAAATAATACTCGTCGTCAAAATAAATAGTGTGTTCTTAAGAGATAATAACTATCAAAAGATTGATACTTGTTTATGTCTGGTTTAAATGTGAAATTACATCCAATGACAAACATTGTATTAAATTGTAAAATTATATTCTAAATATACATTAAACCCACTCAAATTAATAATTTATCTCTGTTAAATATTTCTATTAAAAAGGTTGTTTTTAATTAAAATTTAGAAATTTTCACTATTCATCAGAAAATGAAAGTTAGCTGAAAAGTACCAAAATTTCACCCTAAGCTAATTTCAATATTCCGAATCCAAAAATAAATTCCATTTTGAAAAATAAAATTTAAAAAATTTAAAAAAGTGGTAATTACTATTCATAATGACTAGTTTTAATAATATTTTAACATCATATCGTTGTTTAGTGAAACTCGGTATTGCGTACTACACACTCTATCGAGAAAGGTCACGATTGCGTGTAATGAAAGGAAAGTCATGTATGCGTGTTGTGCAAGCTCCTTTTGGTGTAGCGTACAACACAAGAAATTAATGAAATTAAAAAGAATATTTTTCATAAAATCTCGGGGTGTTAAAAATATATTTTATAGTGGGTTTATACATTTTATTAACATATTGAAAAACAATATTAATATATATAATATTATATATAATCATTTAATTACATAATATCACCCATTCATTAATAATAATTCACTTTTTTCATTTTAGGTGTTAATGACATTGTTTTCTTTTATTTTATGTTTTGTCATTGAATATTCAGTTATTTCACATAATAAATAGTTTCATAATATATAGAATTATAATAAGTAAAAAAGTTTCATTTTTAATATCATTTCTAGTTTCATAAACAATCATGAATGGGGGTTATGAAAAATTAAGTATGTTACGATCATGGTAATGTTAAGCCATATGTACGCATGTGCAACGTTTCCATTTCTCAGTGATCATTATTGTAAGGGGTAACTTATATTTTAACCTTAAATGATGATAATAATATAATTAATATCATATTATTCTTATATTTATCATACATTTTGTGTTGTGATGAAAATAGAGTCGCATCATTTCATGAAAATATTATTATACACATACAAGAACAATGTTATCATATTTACATGAGTGAACATGAATGAAAGAAAATTATATATATTATAATTATAATATTATAAATATTTCATCAATATCATAAATATTTCATATATTTCAAATATAATAAATAAATTTTTTATCACAATCCATTTTATGTGTTAGTGAATGGTGAATTAGATCCTTATGTGAGATGATAGTTTGTTTTACAGACAAGCAACGATATCGTATCTCCAATGAAATAAAATTTATATAGATATAACTACTAAAGTAAATACAATGGTATAAATATGTTATAAATATCTTATATTTAATTTATATTTTTCATCATAAAAAATATTGAGTGGTGGAAGTGAAAAAATATATGACCTCTGTTCATAAGGCAATTTTTAGCCGTTTATATGAACTGTGATTTTGCAACCAATTTGATGGTTGTGTAGTAGGTTCTAGGTGGTTTTATTATTATAAAAACATCATATTATATGTTAAAAAATTATATTATTATTCAATGATAGTTTTATAATTATTGATGTTGGTGTAGAATGATGTAAAATAATGACGCTTGTTGAAGAACATTATCACTTCATGGGGTACCCTCCTCTGGTTTCCTATAAATCATAAAATGGATTTATTTATACCCAAAAAATGATTCTATGATGAAAACAAGAATTTGGAGAAGTCAGTTGGGTGAGTTTTGGACAATAAATATGTTTTTAGGAGTGTAAATATGTTATGGGAGGGAGTTCCATTTCATAGTACAGGAGGTCTGTCATTGTTTTAAATACTCAAAAGTAGTCACTATTAGGAAGGAAATATTAACAAAAATATCTCCAAAATTCATAATTAAATGTTTTTATCGATTACAGGGTCCAAAAAATCTCCACCACACAATTAACTACATTTTCTATAAAAAATTCCTTTACTAAAATTTTTCATTAATTGTACTATTTTTGGTTATAGCTACGGTAAGATGTTTTCTATGCCACATAATATTTCATGTAATACATAAATAAAATGTGACTTTTTGGATAATTTGGTCTTGATAATTATAAAAATTAAATAAAATTTATCGAAAAAATATTATATGATTTGATGATTAGTCTTAATAAATGTTCATGTAACCTGCCAAAACGTTTTTTTACCTCAACTATGTTGCAAATGGTTTTCCTTTTATAGTGTCATTATCGTCTTTATTGAAGAAAAAATAATATGTGAATAAAACATAGATAAAATTTATTGTCTTAAAAATATAACATGGAATAATATATGATTTATTGAAATTTAAAATCATGTTCTAAATTATAATTTATCATAAAATAACATTAATGAAATTTTTTACATTATTCAATTAAATTTTATTTAAAAATATCATTAACTAGATGGAATTATAATTTACTTAGTTTAAACCTATCAAAAATTATATATTAGTATAAAATTTTAATTTAACATAATAATTTATTCCATTTACGTCAATTTTATTAAATTAAATTTTAGTCCTTATAATTTTTTTTTACAGAACAATTAATTAACTAGAATTTAATAAGATTTTTATGGAATTAATTCATAAAAAAATAAAGTATAATCATTATTATAACAAAAAAACATTTATATTAAAAAATATATTTAACTTTTCTAATGTTATTTCTATCCTTATACAAAGGCTTAATTGATTTTACTTGTAAGAAAGGTATTTTTTCATTTATGGTTCCAAACATTTTATATGGGTCATATTCAAATTTAATTCTTGTGTAATTTCTATATTTCAAATAGTTTTCTTTAAAAATTATATGTATACTTGTAAAAATATTAACATGAAATTTTAGTCCATTTTTAATTTTATCAATCTATTTTATCCCACGATAGATATATTTTTTTCTTTAAATGAGCTAAATAATTTTTATTGTTTTAAATATTCAAATTTTTTCAAACATATAAATTAACCTTATTGTAAATTAAAATGTATAGTAACTAAAAATAGATAATATATATTTTTAAATTAAATTCAATGAATTGAAACATTCTAATTTAGAAATAATCCCACGGACATGATTAGTTAGCATGTTTTTAATCTGAAAAAGTATAGAATATTAGAAAATTAATATCTAAAGTAAAAATGAAAATGAAAAAAAATACATTAATATGATTATGTTATACAATATTTAACTAATGTTACTTTTTAACTAAACAAAAATACACTTTAAAATTATAAATTATCTAAATGAAACGTAGTTTTAAATTAAAATTATTTATATTCACTATTAATTGGAAATTGAAATATTGATCAAAATTCCAATAAAAAGTCAATGTAATCTAATTATTGTATTCATATATCAAAAATGACTTCAATTTTTTTAATAAATTTTATACAGGTGATAATGTTTTATATATAATTTATTTTTCAAACATTGAGTAAACATTTCGTTGATTAAACATGATTTTTTTTGCATCAGAAGCTATAGACAATATGAAACCTATCTTAAAATAAATAGATTTTAAGGTCTTCAGGTGTTACACAATTAATTAGAGGGATATATAATTCCTAACCATATTTTTTATTTCATAAAATCTATTATTGGTAATAACATAACCCCCATCCTTTATTATAACATAACCACTATCATATAATGAAAATAATTAATATGTGTACAACAATATATAAGAATATTAACCATATTAGAAACCATTAAAAGATTTTGTTTTCACAAACAAGTCATTGTAATACTACATTTTGATAGTAAACAGTATTCATAATACTTTCATTATTTCATCAAAGCATAACCCATAGAAAATGAAGGAATATTTATTAGCATTTTATATGGATTAACTATTGGAAGAGAATAATCTTTACTAATAATTCTATCATCATAATAATAGATCATATATATAAATGATAAGAATGGAATCCTTGGATAATATACACTTTAAATAATAAAAAATATTAATGTATTTTATTTTACATGGAATATTGTTTTTATGTATTTCATGGAACATTTCATGGGGAAAACCACTTTTCTATTCAATTTTTTTAATCCTATAACTGAATAAAATATAAATGAAATAATTTTCTTTGTATATAAAATATTTTTTTGAAATCATGCTTTAAAAATCATTTAAATTATTTTTAGAGTAAAAAAAATATTATAATGAAAACAATTTTTAGATATTAAAATTGTATTTTTTTTGAAATCCTTGTTATTGATAATTTTCTCAACAACATATAATGATGCATTTCAATCACTTATAACTTTTCATGTGGAAATTATCCTTTTCCATATTGAAAAATACATTTTAAAATATAATTTTTTTCAAAAGACATTTTTTTTAAAATATATTTGGAATAATTTAAAATTATATTTAATAATAATAATGTTAATGACAGGGGTAACATCCACTTATGTTGTACACATTAAACCCAATATATAATTGAAATTTTTATTAAAATATAAATAGAAATTTTTTGAAAAAGTACACACTAATTACATTCAAATCATTTTAACAATTAAAAAAATGGGTAAAAATGTTATTATTAATTAATTTTTTAAATGTAAAAATATTATTTGAAAACATTAATTGAATCATGTTATTGTAAGAAAAAAGGATTTTTGACTCAAGAGACAAATAAATACATCTTTCAAAAACAATTTCTACTGAACTCTATTGTAAATAAAGTGGGGAAGTTGAATGAAAAATTTTATTCTAATGACATATCTATATAAGAATAAAATTTAAGAATTTTTTGAGATATAGAACATAATATTTCTTCATTGGAAGCATATTAATTAGTAGTCAAAATAAATGATGAGATCAGAACATAAATATATAACCAATTGGGTGACATTAAAACATAATAACCACTAAATAATATAACTAAATAAAAAATATATTATCATGTAAATTATTATATTGTTCATATAATAAGTGAAATTATAATTATATAAACATCATAGAATAATATGGGTTCACAGCATAACAATGGACACCAAGATTGAAATTTGAGTCAAAAATCCTTTACCTCTTTAGTAATCAATTGAAATATAATATCCAATAAATAAAAAATATAATGAATAATAAATTATCAAAAAAATAATTATTTTTTATCATTACATATAAAGGTTATAGTATATATACCATATAAAATAAATGAGTTTTCAATCTTCATATATCTCCCAAAAATAAAAGAGAGTTAAGAAATAACATACCATAACTCTGAACCTTTTTCATACACATTATAAAATCCAATTTTATAAAAATAATTTTGTTTTAAATATTTTATAGAACAATATTTTTATATATATAAACATTTATTATTTAATCATGGTCTATTATTACTCTTTTATAATTAATTCACTATTGATGTAATGTTTTGGGAATGAATTGCTTTGTTTTTCAGTTATGTATTGATTTTTTATTTTGGTTCCTCTAACATTGATCATAGTTACATCCTAAAACTAAATTTAAACATGATATAAATATCATTTATATCATTAAAATGTGTATTTATATATATCAATATTATTTAAATATATAAAATTAAATAAACCATTTACGGAGACATTAGGTCGTCACATGAAAGAAATATTGTATTCCTGTAAAATGGGATGTTAGAAATACTATGTGATATCATTATTAAATAATAATAAAAATAATATAATAAAAATAATATATAAAAACAATAAATACATCATTATATTAATTTATTATAAGTGTTGATGGAAATTGAGTTACATCGTTTTGTGTGATGAAAGTTCTTTGTACAGTCAAATGGTTATATCAGAACACATATAATTGGATAAGAAAAGTATATAGGTTATTATGTAAACATAATTGCAGAGTATTATATGAAATATATTGAGAATAATATAACAAAATGTTTTATTAATAACTTATGGAGGTGGGGGAACAAAAAATAAATAAAATGCTGGATAAGGGATGTTACCTATTCTATAGGTTACTGATTTTGTTTTAAGTAAAAGGATTCATAAATTGGATTTAAAACTAGAACAGAAGATATTGAATTATGAGAGAATATTAATGATGTTATTTGGTTGGTAATTTTAAAAAAATGGTTTCTTTGAAGTATGAATAGGAGAGGATAATGTGTGACATTTTATATGTGAGGTAAGTAGAACTCTTGTATTTTCCGAAAATGAAAATTTGTGACCATGTTTTTTCAAATTCCACAATGATTAGAAAATTTATGATTATATTTATTTAATAAGGACTAAATATTTCTTTATTTTTTTGATGAGTTTCTAGGTCATTTTACCCCATATACTATTCTTTCCAACCTCTATAATACCAATTTTCACCTTAACCACATTAATTAATTTTTACGGCTTTTTGTACTAATCGTGGTGAAAAATAACATTAAAATTATTTGATAATATATATTAACATCGTTAAAAATATCTAATATATTTCAAAAAATTAAAAAAATCTAATTTAAGATTTGAGTAATCATTTAAAAAAATGAGGTGATGTGAAAATGAGTGTTCATTGGGAATAGTTATAGAAAATGAAAAAAATATAACAATATTTAATATAAACTCCAGTCCAATAAACGAAATCTGATTAAAAGATATATTATTGAATTAATTATACTTTTAAAACCAACTCAAAAAATTATTACTTCTTCAACATCATTAAGTATATGAAAAATGTTAATAAAAACCAGTATTTTCACCATTCATTATTAAATTAACATTTTCAATAAAATTCAAAATTTTAAGACAATGATAATTTTATCATGTCAATTTATAATAAGAATTATATTTTTTCATATAAATATTTTATGTGTTTTAATAATAATTTTTTAAAAAAATGGACTGAATTTGAATAAATATCCATTTTAAAAAATATTGCACCTATGTTTAAAATTTGGATAAATTTTATCTCATTTATATAAAACATATATGATGAATACTAAAATATTTATTGAATAAATTACATAAAGCCTTAATTATAATCAATCATAAAAATTTATTTGTTTAGTTTTTTAGGTAAAATGTGTTTGTGAAAAGAATTTTTTTAAAAATATTTCCTTTAATTTAAAATAATATTTTGTTTAATTTATATTTAATTAGACCCATAATAAATAGATTTTGAAACATGTAGAAACCATATATTTTCTAAAATTAATTAATATTTTTCATAGATCACAATCTAATACCTAGGTGATATCTATTATATAAAATCATAATATATTAATAGTATTTCATGTTTCATTTAATCATAGTGTAGCATATAAGAGAATATAATATTTGTGTTTCATGAAATGTAAGAGAAACTAGGTGTTTCTCGTAATGAAACATAAACTCATTTTTTCAAGTAATGAAAATTTTGAAAATTTTTAATTTTATTTCATATTAATATTTTATAAATTTCATTGGGTGTTATATTCAATAACCATTATTAATTATCATCCTCAAAATTTGATCATCGGATCAGAAAATTAGTGCGTAACATTTGATAATTCCTTTTATGGAAACCCACATCATAAAAACAGTTCATAATATTTTTCCTTTAATATAGAGAAATAGATATGATATGGTAATATAGAATAACACCAACCTTAAATAAAATATAAGAGAACATGGGGGATGTGAATATTAGGACATAGAATAAAACAATTATGTTGAAATAATGATGCTGAGTTATATAGATAATTGATCATATGAATGGAAAAGACCTTGTGAAAATCAATAGCCCAAAAACTATAAAATAGATTGGTTTGAAAAAGATCATTGTTACCATCATAAATTATTTTCATAGGATGAATTTTTTATCAATTTAAATGTTCAAAATTTGATAACTTCTCATAGAAAATATATAATTTTGTTTTTTCATTAAATTTCCCAAGAAAAATTTATTCATTTGTAATATCCTTGATGAATTTCCACTTAATCATTCACTATTTGAAATTAATATTCTCTTGTTATTCCTAAAGCACTAATGAATCACCTGATCTAAAATATAATTATATTTTATTCCTAATATCACTCCTGAGCATCATAACAAAATTTATAGCAGAGCCCATCCAATATTCATAAATCGTTATATGGTTAAGTAAAACATTAATATATTATACCTAAACCTATGTTAAAATTTCAATATTTCATAAATGGTATACCTTATAAAATATCTATGAGATTAAAATCCAAGAAACTAGAATAAAGGTCACTAAATTTCCAAAATCAACATATCATTAATCCCCCAAACAATATAACGCAAAAAATTAATGCTTCACATTGAAGGAATGATTTTTACCCGGTATGGGTTCATCTTCATGTTCTTAATTTGGTCGTTTGGAATCCAATGATTCTGTGTGATATTTGTGTGGAGATTGGGACCCTTATACTACTTGACAAGGAGACTAAGAATGTCTAGTTTGGACACTTCACCAGGATGTTAGTAGAGATTGATCTTAGCTCCATCCAGATTGAAAATTTAACTCTTTTCACTCCAACAAATAACATTCAAATTGATGTTGAGTATGAATGAAAGACACGTTATATAATTAATATATGGCTATTGGGAACTCTTTGAAACTATTTCGGAGAAGGATCTATAGTGAAAACTATGGATTGAAGGGTCATCCATCAAACCTTGTTATAAGGAAATCAATGAGGAATGGTGTGGATTTTTCACAACACCTTGATCATAGCATTAACCCATCTTCTAATAAAGATGATGTGTTTTATGAGGAAGAACATCAACTACCTTCTAATGGTAAGGGATTGATGGTGGACTCGTCACTGTTGAGAGCCAATTGTGGCTCTTTTAATATTTGGGCTATCTCTACATCCCCGATGTGTGGTCCCTCTACTACTATGGTTGATTATTTCAAAGAGATTACACCCAAAGATGGTTACGCGGTTACTCCCACTAGATTAGTTTAGACTAGAGAAAATTCTCCTTTCTCTGTTATAGGATATCCTGCTTGTACTAAATCCTCAAATATTTGCATGAATGATAGTCTTGGTGTAGGTGTGTTATGCGATGAAACTGCTAATTTGACTCCTAACGCTGGGACTCCCCAATAGGGTTATTGTCATCAGGGGATCCAGAATCTCTTGAACTCCTCTTGGATATCTGGAAAGTTGGTGACATCTTGGAGGTGGAAGGGATTACACTGGGTTGCAGTGGACTTATTTCTTTCAAAGATATGATCATTTCTGGAAAAGGGGAATTTGACTACACTCCTGCTCCCTAGAAGTAATGGCCCTAAAAGAACAATTCTAATACACATTGAACTATGTGTACACATTAGACTAAGCTATCAGGTATGTTTAATTCTTATATTTTTATGATCCTCAATCTGGGTAGGTCCCACTCTGAATAGTAAACTATTGATGACTCTTATTAAGGAAATGATATTTCTTATTATGTTCTATAACTTTATGTTTGAATGGACGAGGGAAGGTCCCTTTGTTTAACCTCGTTCGTCTTATCTTCTCCTTCCTCTTGTATTTAATAAATATTCCTAAGCATAGCTTTTGGATGGACTTCCTGGTTAGAAAGCATCATTTTGTAAACATCATGATCATATTATTGGTTACCATCCCTAAATAATTTGATTTCTATTAAATTTAATGTATCTATTAAAATAATATTTTAGGTAATCTGCACAGTTAAGCATTATGTTTCAAATAAATTATGGATTATATATATTTAACAATCTATATATATCTCATAATTTTATACATTCATTATATAAAAACATCAATTAATCTACTCCATTCCGAATCCTTTAACATGAATTCATCTAATTTTTCCTTTAATACCTATATCCTTTATTATTCAATTTTTAGACTATACATATTCAATAAAAAATAAATTACATATAAATCATTTTTAATCCTTTTTCCTGATATTTCCCCCTAGGATATCGCTTTTCATAATTCCCTTAGGCTACATGTTCACAACATTCATCCATTTATTAAGCCATAGGGAAACTATTTCTCTCATTTATTTCACTAAATACAAATTTCATTTTTCCCATACATATCGCTTAATTTATTTCCTTATTTAAATATAAAACATCTAATCATTCCCTAGAGACATTTCATTGATGTATTCTTCCCATATTCTTGACATTTTTGAAACCAAATATTATTTCCAAAATTGTCGACACCATCTAAACTCTCAATGAACTTTATCCATATATTCTTTGGTGAGTAATCGTGGTGATTAAGGTGACTTTTTAAATCTTATATCAGGATAAAT
Organism: Viscum album; assembly: GCA_963277665.1. Classification (NCBI taxonomy): domain Eukaryota; kingdom Viridiplantae; phylum Streptophyta; class Magnoliopsida; order Santalales; family Viscaceae; genus Viscum; species Viscum album. Next base: position 640,387,637 of record OY728137.1, read on the forward strand.
TATTATGCATGATCACTATATCCTTCAGTCTAATCATAAAAATTTATCTTTTCTCATAAATTTTGTTTGATCACAATCAACATTATTCAACTTAATTCATGTTGATGTTATGACTAAAAACCCATAGTGTGAGTAAAAAAACCCATATTAGAGAGATAAAAAATCATTTAAATTAAATTAGCGTATTACAAAAATATTACAATTTTGTCTCAATATATGATACATTAATTAAACTCTAGGGAATTCATGGTAATTATTTAAATATATTAGGATCGTATATAAGGAGATTGTGAATTTCAAAACCATATCTCTCAAGTGTTTTAAACATGGTGTAATGAAATTCCAATTTCCATTCCCCTGGAGATGATTGATTCAAGATCACTACACCCTTTATAGAGTTATTTCCACATTCTATGATGGGTCAAGAATGACACCCATTTATAACATCTAGACGGGGATATAATTACATAGAAACAACTTTCTCTATCCATTAACAAAATTCCAAAACATTTTTCTATACATGGAGTTATCTATCGGAATATTCTTATATCACTCCCAAGTAATATCATTGAAAAAATGATAATGGATATTTCTAATGTTTTTAATATCAGTTTATGATGTTTAAAAGAATCAAATTACAATAAATAGGTGGGTTGAATTAGTTGATCACTTTTTTTGAATGTTTCAATTATTTTAAAACATAATATATTCAACCAATTAATTCTTATGACCTTATCATATTTTACGGTATAATCATGCCTGAAAATGTTAGAAATATATTATATCACAGGAGATTTACATGGATATACTTCAATGTTAGAACCTACTTCCTTTCCATCAGCACACTGGTGGGTTTATGAAAATTCTCTATTATGAAGAATATATTATAACTTATACCAAAATTGATTAGACACCATATATATCCTGATAAGAATAATTATACTATCTATTTTTAATTAATAATGTTTTCCTACAAAAAATTGAGCCAAAAAAATTAAATATGCCGTTCAATCTTCCCAACAGAAGTTCATGGGTCTGATAACATTGATTTGGATGGCTTTCAGTCCATTTATATTATTCAAATTACTAGAGTATGATCAAATCAATATGATACTCCCTTTAACATTCTCCACCAGAAGAAACTTTCTGATCTATTTGGATAAAAAAATTCAATCTGGTTTTCAGAAACTACTCAAAACCAAATATGAACATCCACAGTATGATGAATTTAGTCTTATAGACTCAGTTTTATGAAACTATTTGGAATTTGAAAAAACACATTCTCAAGTAAAATTATCAATATGGTCTTCCATAGTTCGATAAAAAAACATTGGTTTTTCATACCACCTTTTTATGTATTAATCCAGATAGAAAATATGACATGAAATATACAGATCTTCCCCTTTTCTACAAATTTAAAAAAAATCAATGTACACATGTATTGTGATTCTATTTATAGGTGAATTATGATATAAAATAAAAAAAAACTTTTCCATGTCAAATTTATTTCATACTTTAAAAAAACATGAATTTAAACATCAACATTGAATACATAAAACCATATCAATATTTCTCCACAATTAGTCTTCTCAAATGTACTGACATTTATATAATCCATTATAACTTTCTGATCATCAATATGATGAGACTATATTTCTCATCTCATTATGATCTAAATTTCAACCTCTTCTAATTACAATATTTTTATAATGAAATACTCACAATTACATGACAATGTTACACAACTCATTTCGATCAAAATATACTATTTATTGTTAGTATGATTAAGTCTCCATCTCAAAGTTACTCTAATCATATTTCATTATTATAGTTAGTCTGATTGAATATTTATAATGATGGAAGTTTCTTTACAATGTTATTCTTATTATAGTGAAATTAACATTACTGTGGAAACACCAAACTATAAATTTTAAATTCATCAAACATCATCATCTATAACTCATTTTGACATCTAAATACATTTATGTTTTGTATTTATAAATATGATGAAAACTTTTTCATGATATCAAAATCATATAAAATCATTAAAATTTCTCCATTTCATAAAAATATTTTATCATGATTTCTTTCATAATTTATGAAAACAACAATATTGGTATATATTTATCTGATGAAAAATTTCTGAATCCTAACTTTATTGTCTTATTTCAAATCCCTTCAAAAACATTAGAAATCCCTTAGTCCACAAGATCATTATTTCCACCTTGTGATGTTGTCACATTGGGGATTCTCATATAAATGATTTCAGCCCTTATATATCTAATGTTGCTCGTATAGATGAGAAACATTCAGAATACATTACTTCATATTCTAATCTTTTCTACCAAATCAATCTTGTATCATTACTTATTGATGATTTATAACAACATAGTGATCATAAAATCATTTTTATATTTAATAAATCAAATTTATATTACATAAAAAAATTTGTTTCATTTAGCATATTCAATGAATAATTCTCACCATTCTATGATAATCCATCAAATTCTCATTCTGATTTCTGAGTTATGTTGACCCAGGTCATTGAGGTGAGTCTAATTTCCCATAAATATGGACATTGAATAATCCTAGAGAATAAAAACATTAAATTAAAAAAAGTAGGAAAAATATACAATTCATTGTTAAAAAATAACAAAGGTTCTTCAATGTCCCCCATTTGGATTCATTGACAACACATTTTGGAAACATTATAATGTCATATAAAATTATCCAAACTCTACATTGATAATGAAATATAGATTTTTAAATTTTAAGAGGACGTTTCCTTTATCAAAATTTTGTTCTCTAAATAAATGGATATTGTAAATTTTTTGAAATAATTTTATTCCTTAGTGAAAAGAAACTTTTTCGTCCATGTAATGATAAACTCCCCCGCACATTTAAATTTTCTCACTTTTAATTTTCTCTAACAATTTTTTGTTACCTCCCACATTATCAAATAAGTATAAAAATACATTAATAATATAATGATAAATAAAAAATTATTAAATACCTTTATTTTTTCTCTCCCATTTTCAACACATTCTTAAGAAAGGGTGGGAAAGTCCTTATGATATTTTATAACTGTTCAGTGGAAGATAATTAAGAAATTACAACCTCAACTCAAAAAACATCTCATTGGGAAGTTCCTTTTTGAATAAATCTTTAATTTAATACATTGATGGGATATATTTCTATAAACAGCTCTAACAGAAACTGTACCTTTTATAAATAAAAAAATTAATTGATATTATTTTATCATGAATGTGAGATAAGATATTTAGATATATTAATTTCACATTGATTAAAAAATTTTATCTTTAATGGTTATAAAAAATTTACTTTCAAATATTATAGATTAAAAATCATCCACAAAATTTGAGTACATCCCTAAGTAGCCAAAAAATAATCTGATTCCACTGTGTTTAATGCTTATAAACATTGTTTAATACTATTCTATCTTACACAACATTCACCCAAGAAAACTTTTCCTCATCAGGTTTATTTTCTACCATTATAATCTATATACCAATCATCCTTAATATAACCATTATAAATACTCTCATTATTAGTTTTTATAAAATCCCATCGGAAATTTTTACCTTTTAATATCTAATAATTATCATTTCTTCCAACATATTTGATTATTATGGATAACATTGATCCCTGGAAAATAATTTCAAAAGGAAAAAAATATCAATCCTTGGGGCTGTTAGTTAATCCAGACATCTTGTTTGCTTCTAAAAGTAATTATAATTCACACATTTTCTTAAATCATCTTTTCCCAACTTCTACTCATAGTTGTCGGAGTTTAAACATGATTGGATTATTCCATCCCAAAAATAATTATCAATTACCTATCATATTGTTTTAGATAAAAAAATGTACTTCTTTGGGACTTTAAATATAAGGAAGAGTTTCATTTTTCTCAAAATTGACATTTCAAAATTCATCTTTTCTTCATCTAAAAATTCATTAAAAATATTTTATTCCTAAAAAGAATAAAATATATCAACCCTATAAATATTGAAATTATAGTTCCAGAGAAAACATCATTCAAAAATAATTTTCAATATATTTTTCCTTTAGAAGAAATCAATCATTATTATATATTGTCCAACCATAAAATATTGTGCCCAAAAATATTTTTTCTCCTATTTAAAATATTTTATTAAATTTTTATACATTTTTTCATCCATATCATGTATAATAGAAAAATTATGTTCAATGTAAACTTATTATTCAATTTCTACGTTGGAAAATTCTTACTTTTAATCCATCTGATATAATCTGTAATTCTTGAGAGAAGCCATAACTAAAAACATTCAAATATTATCTATCCTTGAAACAGGAGAGAATATTTCATCAAAATCCACACGTTTATCCTATGTATATATTTTAAAAACATTTTATCATGATTCATGAAACATATATTTTATCATTATATATTTTTATGTAAATCCCATTTTATCATAATTATTTTATTTGATTTCTATTGAAAATTTCTAATGTATTAGTTTTCAAATTTGAATCCAAATCATCTATCATATAATCAAACCATTATTTTTGTTGAATAATATCTACAACTATTTCATGATCAAGTTTATTTATAATTGATGTTTGATTTTAAAATCTCAAAATTCATCTAGTATAAACTAGATCCATAAAATTTACAATATTTTTTGGTCTCAACATGATTTTGTATATTACGAAATTTAAAATTATATCTTAAATTAAAATATTCATTATCAAATTATTCATTTAAATACTCATGAATATTTCTTCTACCAAGATCATTTTCAATGGATATATTCTGTTTTTATTCTTAACCATTCATAGAAACTTTTTATAAGACTATTATATTTTAAATAATGTGTTAATCATACACGTTAACCACCATTTTTAAACATTTGTTTCAGTATTTGTAACTTCTTATATTGGGTGAATAACCCATAATAGTTTCTTCCTCAATGTTCTCATCAAACATTCCCATATAAGGATTATTTATTTTATGTAACCATTGACATAAAAAACCTTGAAGTACTAAAATGATGTTATTCTACCACTTTTCATAAGAACTCATATTGGATTCTGGTCTCAAAAATATTATTCTCTATGTATTTACTATAATACTAAAAAATTATTTCTCGTACAACATTTAACATTTGTATTCTTATAACATAATTTTTTTAATATCCACAAAACTTATATTTTTTGTTTCTACTAACCCATTTTGTTGTGGAGTATAGGTAGAACTATACATATGTTTTATATTATACTTTCTCAGACATGTTTCAAATATATTTCCTTAAAATTAAGTTCCATTATCTTTTCCAAACAACATTAGATAATCCTCCACTTCTATGTAAACTTGTTTATGGAAATACTTGTGCATTCATATATCCTATGACTTGTGTTACATATATATGATTCTTTCATTAGAGTGAAAAAATAAATTAAAAATGATAAATTATAAATATCCCTATTTTTACTAATATCTAATCGGCCCATATAAATCATAATGAATAAGATTAATAGGTATGGTATAATAAATCATAACTCTAATATGATTATTGTTAGTTTCATTACATTATGTCAAGTAAAATAAATATCATTATTTCTTATTTTAAATTCTAGAATGTAATAGAAATAATCAAAATTAAAAATTTTGATCATTTTTGTATTCTTATGGTTCCCAAGTCTTCAGTGCCACAATTTGTTTTAATCTTAAGCTCTCAAGTATCATGTGTTACCAAACAAAATGATTTAAAAGATATTACCATGTGTTGTTTATATTTTTTAATATCATGTCCTTATTTCTCACTTACAATAATTTAATTAAATTTATTGAAATTAAATTATTTTCCTCCATAAAAATTTTGAATTATACTATGTATGTCATGTTTTAGTCCACAAATAACATCATTATATTTCATATTTTCTCCATTAATATCAATTGTTCCAATTAATTATGTTTTTATAGAACTATACTTACCAAAGGTAACTAATTTTACATTCTAACAATCAGTATGTTTCAAAAATTTTAACTCACCTATCATATGAAAAGAATAACCACTATAAAGTATACATGGGTTGTTCGTTTTACATTATTTTATATCTATTTCAACAATAAAATCATTTCCCTAAAATTAATTCCATTCATCTTCATTTTTCTTTTATAATATTTGAAACATGTAGTATATTGGGTTTCATACATTTTATTTCATGATACCGAATCGAATAAAAAATTCAACAAATATCTTCAAAGAATTAATATTTATTTATTTTTGTTTGGTAGTTTCTAAAAGTGAGATATTTCCCTTTTTATCTTACTATGAATTAGTAATGTTACTTATTATTCTTCAGACATTAAGTAAATCTAATAAAAACTACTTCTACAAAGTGAAATGCTATACGAAAAGTTTTAATAATTATTCAAATAGATTCCAAAACACCATAAATAGATATAAAATCATTTTTTTCTATTGATGTAAGATCACTCATTGTTGTATTTTTTTGTCGTTGATAAATTTTTCCTGCTCTAAAAAAGCTAGAGGTGGACCATTGTTACCCTCGAGTTATTTTTCGTATATGATAGATGAAATAGTATCGTCACAGGCTTTTTCCACCCAATATTTCCCAAATAACATTCTTGAATTATTAATATTAGAATATGTAGAGGACAAAATATATTTTTTTCATGATAATTTCATCTAATTATTGATTTTATATTTCTCAGTATCCTTATAATTCATAGCTTTTACATGTGAAACATGGTTTATGTTTTCATTCATCTTTCTTAAGTTATTTTTAGACTAAAAAAGTTTTTATTGAAATTTATTAACCTCTTATTTTTTATATTACATACTCAAACTATGATATTTATCCATATTTTCCAATTTACAATTTCAATGTTTGTAATATAATATCTTTTAAATGAATTACTCCTTTTAATTAATGACATCTTTTCATCCATCAAAAGCATAATCACAATGTTTATTCATTATTCTGATTTCTTTAATGATAGTTCCATTATTTTAAAGACATGAAACCAATTCTATTTTGAGCTGATATTATCTATATAATTCTTCCCCAGTTTATTCAATATCTATAGAATTTCTTATTTTATCCAATTTTTCAATCATTGTTCTTAATTTTTTTGAACATTCTTATTTAGTTGAATTATTTTACAGTTGATTCTGATTCATCATGATTATTCAGAGTAAATCATTTGTTTGTAGTGAGATTTTTAATTTAATTTAGGGATGACTATTTGTCAATATATATTTTCTTCCAGTTCTTCTATCTTAGTTTTTCATCAGCATCATATCAGTATAATAAAACATTATTCTAGGCGAAATTCATATCAAATTTTCAAATTACAGCACAATTAAAACATTTGTTAGAAATCATACCTCCATTATTTATTCTTCTTTTATGATAGTTCATAGATATTATAGTTATGATATTCTAATTCAAAACATCCTTTTATTTACCTTTGAATTCACCAGGATCAAAATACTCAAATTTTTACAGGGATTCAAAATCCATTTCATATTTATTATTCTTTTTTAACATTATTGATTTACTCATTTAATAAGAAGAAATAATGTAAAACAATTCACCTAGAGATATATGATCCTAATATTCTAATGTCGAAATTTTATAATCAAACATGTCTGGAAAATAACTCATATGAATTCTCAAAATTGTAGAATATTTCAAGATATTGTAGTATCCTATGATGTAGAAAAAAATTCAATTACTATGTTGAAGTATTCACGATAATTTATTTTTCTCACATTCCTAGGTCTTCATATATGATATAAATTATTTTTAACTTCTCTCCCTCAACATTAGTATTCCTTTTGAAAATAAATTCTGGGTTTTCCAAAATACTTTTGAAAAATATTAAACTAATTAGCATCCTAATTGAATTTTTTGATAAAGACATAATTATAATATTTATATTCTTTATATCAGTAAATGTATATTTATTATCAGTAAACATCAAAGAATCATATTTTTCAGTAGTTGTAAAACCAATATTAGTAGCATTAACAACTTCTTGGCCATGAGATATGTTATTAGAAATCATCCTATTTTTTATCCATTATAATGTTTTGTATAGTGTGTAGGATTTAATATACAATTGATATTATTGACATTGTCCATGATATAGACTCCAAATATGATCCTTGGCTATGATTCTACTTGAAGTTCCAAAGGATCGAATACCAAATAAAAATGGATGATTCAAATCAGTTTTTCAATTTTTTATAAGTTTCAATAATATGAAAATATTACCCATTGAACATATTAAATTTGATATGCTAATAATAATTTAGTAAATTTTTATTCTTGAAAAATGAGTAAATATATTAAATCACATCAGATTTAAAAGGGTTTTCTTTAGTGTGAGATCCTATATACATTCCATGGACTCTCTCTTGGGTCTAAAGAAATTCACTGTTATGAGTAGTTGAATAATATTTTATTTAAATTATCTTATACACCTTCTATCTAAAATCATGAATAATTATACTAACTCTCATAAGTTTAAATAGTTTTCTTACAGTAAATTGAAACAAAAATAATAACAAATGGCTTTTTCAATATGCCCTACAACCTTTATTGGTTTAAAAACCATGAATCTGATGGTCTTTAGTCTATTGAACTTAGTCTAACTACCTCCAACCGATTGGCTTAATATGACGATCCCATTACCATTCTATGTTTGAATAGACATTCTATGTGATCTTTGTAAAAACATACACTTTTCATAATAATCTCAATAATAAATCGATATGTCCTTTCCCTGATGATTTCAATCTAAATGAATTAGTAGGATGAACCCATTATGAATCTATAATAACTCCAAATATTTTTAAAATAAAAACTCAGACAACCTTATTTAGATAAATAAACATTCAGGTGACTTACCTTCTTTTGAGATCAGGGTCAAGAAATAATAATTGAATAATAAATTTCAATTCTAAAATTTTTCCATATATTTAGTTAAGTTGAAAAGTATTAATATACTATGCATCATTTAATAATAGACTTAGATTAACAATGGCAGGAAACCAAAAACTTTTATAAATAACCAAAACTTCTATTATCCAAAAAAACTCTCATTTAACATTCAACTTTACTTCTTTAATGCTTCTCTTGATTTCTCTAAAATTAGTCTTTTCAAACATACAAACGACCCATTTTTCTGATTTATCTTCTAAAAATTCAATCTGATATGTCTATCTGGATCAACTACTTATTATCTACCTTTCATCATTTGATCATTATAATTTGACTATCTTGAACTACTCATTATGTTCAGACTATCTTGTACAAGTCATTACCATCAGAATATCCTCTTTGAGATGCATTCTAATTGAATTTACTTCTCAATTTTATTCTCATCATATTTCCTTTCTAGATTCAGTCTGATGGAATCCTCATATTGGTGGAATTCTTATTACAATGGATACTCAACACTGTAATATTGAAGTTATTCATACCTCATCTGCTATAACTCATTCAAAATATAAAAAACATCTATTTTAGGAACTTATAGATCATATGAAATAATTTTTATGATCTATGAATCTGATACAATTTTTATGAGTATCTTATTCTATCAATAGTTTTTATCATTATTTTTTATTTGATTTTTGATAAATTAATGATTGCTAATGCTTCATATGAATTATGTTATAAAATATGAAAACATTCCAACTAATAAAATCAATATATTCTTTCAAAACCCTAAAAAATTGTGACTAATTCACTCTTGAACATGATTATTCGGGTGTTTATATATTTTTACACCATTATTTCACATAATGATTATCTATATATTTCTATCTCTAGTGTTCCTCACAGCAATGGGATGTATCCCTCATTATTTATATCATATTTTCCTATCATCCATAACTATAAAATATAACATAACTTCTTCATGATTTATGAGGACATCACGATCATAAATGAATCGTCAGATTTAATAAAAGGATGTTCTATTACATCCCATCCTTTATCTCTATCATTGAATTTTCTGAGATTAATTCTTCATGATACCATTTTATAACAGTCTATAACATTCCATCAAATTTTCATTCAGATCTCTGCATTCTTTTGTATCAATATATTGATCTATATTTGATTTACTATACATATATACTAGGTTTGATAATACTGATTAAAAAAATAATTTTACAATATGGTTAGTTTACAATAAATACAAATCCATGTTAAAAACATTATCAAGTACCAATAGTAAAGTTCCATAATACAAGGGCCCAACCGTAAATATTATATAATCTTGAATTAAATGAATAATTAACATTGAGGATCTTTTCATATTTAGAGTTTTATAGAATTAGGCATAACAATTACATTAAATCTCAAAAATTACCAAGAAGACACTTCTACTCAGTTTCTTTTTTTTCATAAAATAAAAACTCGTGAATAAATAAGACATGTCTATTTCCATGTTTTAGAAAACATCAATTTTCCTATATCCCATCCATGACCCTATTAAACATTATGTCTTGTGAAAAAAATTTAAAAAACATGGGATGAGTATAAAAAGTTTAGTAAGGGATAAACAAATAAGGAATTCTATTAGATTTTCAAAACAACATGTAAGCCATGAATACTTTATAATAAGTAATTGTTTCCACCATTATAAAGTAGTAAATACTATCACTGAATAAAATATTATTTCTTACCCTTTTGTAACCAAAAAATCTCCCTAAAACCCATATAAAAGACACATAACATATAAAGGTAACTTGGGACATATATATTTATAAGGGGAATAACCTTACGACCGACCTCAACAAATATCACTAAATGGAATATCCAAACAGTCAACTTCCATACCCAATTCATTGGAGGTTATAACGTAACCACCCATCCTAGATTATCATGACACCACTCGTCATTTGGTTTATCACATAACCAACTATCAAATGTCCATGTACCATCATAACCTATAAAATAATGAAAATATAAACATTTCACTAATACAATTTCATTTGAAATTACAAGATGTAATTTCAAGATATTGAAATAATCAATCCATATGCATAAACTATTTAAAAATATATTTTTGAATCAATGTGTCCCATACCACTTTGAATATTTTAATGGAGTTATAATTTTAAAACATTAATTTCCATTAAATTAAATACTCAAAACCATTTTAAAAACATGGAAATTAATGATAATGATTTATAATAATAAATCTTTAAAACATTTAAAACGGTATTTTCGTTATAGAGTTTTTAACATAATGAGAGACTCTTGGATACAAATAATTGAGGAATAACATTTAATATGAAAATTATAAGATCATGAGAATAATGGGATTTATGATATAATATGAAAAATGACAGTATATAAAAAATATATGTGTGAATTAGTGCATAACAAAAATTAAGTCTCAATTGAAATGTAAATTGAGATGAAATCCCATATAAAGATGGTATCATTAAATTTAGGATAAATCAGTCACATAATTATGTGTAAAAAATATAAATAAACCCAATATAAATGGATATTAAGTGTCAAACAATTAGTGGTCATTCATAAATATTCATAGGAAGACATATTCATGAAGTAAATTTTTAACCCAATGAATTGAAATTTGTTTAATAAGTTCCCTTGCAAAAAAATTGAATGCCTAATGACATCACTTTAAAATTCAGAAAATGTTTTGATGAGATAAAAAGGGAATCTAATTTCTTGAAAATAAATAGTACATCAATAAGGATATATAAGAACATATCCCAACTTAATAATATGTAAATTAAAAGATATAACTAAAATAACTCTTTTAAAAAGAGGAGGGTGAAAGTTTCCCTTATCGATTTGGAAATTTACAAAACATACGCCTCATGAAAGAAGGACCATAAAATGTAGACGTAAATACCCATATATAAATCTATATTTCACAAATATTACAATCATGAGAATTACATACACCACTCAGTGGAAATAGTGAAAAATATAGCATGAATCTCATTGGAATAAAAAGTGAGATAAAAACCCTTTACCTAGTTGTAATCAATCTAGTCATATGACCAAAGGATAATAACCACAAAACGAATCAAACAATACCATGAATATAATGAGAATAATGATAATATATATCAATTTTAGTAGACATTATACCACATAAAATAAATAAGTGGAGAACAATGGAAATCTCATGGAATTTAAAGTGAGATAAGAAATACCCTAACCTTGTGTATGACATGACTCGTTTGTTCCTTGTTATTCCAAAAAGAATAAATTAAAGTTACTTTCTACTTTATTAAGAAAATTTTAAATTTTATTAACCATTTTATATCATTTATTACCATGTTATATTAATTATACATTCATATATGTTAATAATGGTCATTTAGTCGATATTTGGTACTTATGTCAAAAATGAACACCTTATAATTACATGTTTTCCAAGTGGTCAATAGTCCATTATCTCCAGAATGATATTGATGATTTATATATCATATAAATCATATATATACAATACATATATGTATTTATAACAGTACATAAGATTTTAGAGATAAGAAATGAAATGCACCATTCATGGACTCCATAAGTCGTATGTACTCATAAACGCTACTTTCACTTCTATTTCATATTTTAATGAAATTAAAACACAATGATACAAAAGTATATTATAATTATAGTATAATATAATATATAATATCATAAACTCTATCCTTTATACATCCCACATATGGATCTAACGAGTAATATCACTTTGAGGGGGCGGTAGTCCGCACTTCCTCAAATGAAATTATCGCGTTTAGTCGTTAATGGAAACCATAAAAGTATTATATAAATTAAAAATACAGAAGCATAAAGAAAATAACATAATATATATGATATTTAAATATAGTGAAATCATAATGGCCACCATGATAAGCGGTAGGAGATAATCGAACAATCATTATCCTGTGAGGTGTTAGTTTTCCATCCACAAAACCAGAATGTTCTTCAGCTGTTAGATTGTGGTGTGTGTAAGTGTAGTTTGAACCCATCTCATAACAGGATCCAAATATATTTCAGATACTGGTTTTTTTTATCAGATAAATTAATAAAATGATTGTATGGTTGGTATAATTTATATAAAAATAAATAAATCAAAATAATTTATGATAAATTATTATCTTTAATTTGAGTAACTCCATTTGGTATGAACCAAAATGGATTCTTGAAGATCGTTCTACCGAAAGTAAGGCATATAGAAGAAGGAGATGGATATAGGGAGATTAATTTTTTAGATTTTGGACAAGCCAAAATTCTTTAGAGGTGTGAGGAATTGGTAAAAAGTGACGGCTTTTTATTAGGGGCTGGAAGGGCTCATTATGAAAACTTGAAAATAATATTTTATTATAAACATATCTTCTGTTTCAAAAGGTCCAAACTCATTAATTTAGAATATAAGATGACTCATAGTCTAAATAAAATCATCCAATAAGAATTGGACATGTTATATATATATTTTTAATCATTATAATCTTATTTATTTAAATAATTTATTAATTAGCTATATACTACATCATTATTGTGTCAAAAATAATTTACTTTATTTGATGTCTAAAAATTATAAAAAAATACCATGATGTCGGAAATATTTTTAGATTTCTAATTAATATTTATAGACAAAATTAGAACTTATATAACCCCATGTAAAAATTAATTTACTAAAAGATATTTGTTTATGTCATTTTGGTGGTTACATTAAATTAATTAAAATAAAGTGTCATTATCACTCTTTTGTGGCTCCAAGGAGTTCCAAAATCGACCCAAATATGCCCACAGTAAGACATGAATCATCAAATAAGGTCATGAATAATTTTATGTTAATTTTTTATTATTATATTATTTTTTTTACCTTGAATTACCGTATTAACCTTTCACCGCGGTAAATAAAAGTCAAAAGTTACTATTCACCAAAAAATATTTTCTTCTTATTAAACACAATTTTAAATACTAATAACAACCACGTGTGTGAAATTTTTGAAATCCATGTCATAAAAGCGGTATGATTTTCTATAAATGAAAATGACGGTTTTTTTAACTTCTACTAAGTTGTTTCACTATTTATCAAAAATTGAAGCTTTTTAGAAAAATACCAAAAAATCAGCTTAAGTTATATTTGATATTCAGAATTCAAAAATGATTTCTATTTTACCGAATTCAAAACATAGAATTTTCATTAATTAATTTAATATTATTTCCCATTGTCCAAACAAATATTGTGTTTTTAAGATACAATAACTATCAAAAGATTGTTAATTTTTTATTTCCATGTTCATAGAGAAATTAATTACAATGACCAACATTGGATTAAATGGTAAAAATGAATTCTACTTAAACTTTAAAACAACTTAAATAGATAATATAACCATATAAATAAATTAGATTAAATATAACATTTGAATTAAAATACAGTATTTTTCACTATTCATCAAAAATTGAACATTATCAGAAATATACCAAAACTTTACCCAAATTAAATTGTGATGTCCCAAATGTAAATAAGTATTTTAGTTTTTCAAATAGAATATATAGAAATGAGCAAAACTATATTTAATGAGGTTTTCTCTTCAAAAGACGGTAAATCAAAATTTTAATGTAAATTATGCTTAAAATAAGATTCATTCACATTTTTGCCTTTAACATTTATTATATAAATGTAAAAAGATTTAACAAATATTTATAATAATATTGTAGTTAGTTATGTTTGTAACCTCTATTACAATGACTATATGTTAACTACTATTTAAAATAATAAAATTATAATATTATTTTTCAATACGACTCAGCGTTATGTGCAACGTAAGATTTAAAAGAAACGCAATGTTGTGTATCGGGTATTCCATCGAATCATAGAAGCCACTTTAATGTAAAATTAATATTTAATTCACATAAATTAATAAATATGAAAATGTCTTACTCATTATTTACCTATATGTTACATCCTTACCCCGCTTTTGGAAATTCTGTCATCACAATTTTAAAATTGGGCATGGAAACATAATTTAAATTCCCACATCGAAAAAAGAGTCAATAAATATATATCTTTAAAAGAAAGAAAGATATGTACAAAGGTCACCAGAGATAATCACATACTAGGAATCCATGTAGGAAAACATGGATATGGAAGAGAAAATAATCCATCATGTTCTGATGGAGTGTGATAGAAAACTTGATTAGGAGAAAGTTAACCCCCAGATAATCATAAACATGTGATGGGTTAAAGGGTCTTCGATTCCCTAGTAGGAAATGTTAAGAGACAAAGTTATTTGTAATTTACTTTTCATAATGTCGAGAAATTTATTTATGAGCCTAAATAAAAACATAAAGAAACAGAATTAGTTATCATGTAGACTTTCATCATTTACTAAATATCTACCCCAAACCAAACTTTTCTCCAAATGATGAGTATTCAAACTGACTTTGTCACATTAATAGTGATAGAATAAACTTATAGAGTATTATATACTCCACAAAATTTGAACTATATATTTCCCTTTCCTTTAGACATCAACCAAAATAAAAAAGATCAGTATAATATAAGATAATCCCAAATAAAGATAATACATAATAAAAAGAAATACTACTCTTAATCCCCAAAATTCGACAAACAAAACCCAAGGTTTTCCAAAGACCATTCAATAAATAAATGCCCTTAAAATTCTTCAATGTAACCCAAACTGTGATTGTAACTCAAAACTCAGAAGGATTTAATCACATGGTCCTCAAAAAATCTTAACATTTGTCTCCAAATAATATTGACTACTCATAAAGTCTCATTCTGAATTGTAAATAATCAAATCACATATTCTCTATATTAGGTTATTCATTTCCATAAAAAACACAATTCATTATATGTCGATAATAAATACATATATTCTTCCAAAATAAAATTCAACAATTTCTCATGAAAATAAATGATAATTATTCATTGAATAACATTTTGACATACTAAACATTAGGGTTACACATATATAAAAAGTCTTCCAATTCAATCTCATCATCAAATGATCCATAACACTTTTAAGAATTTCATCATCATAAAATATACCATAACTCTTGAATCCCTTATATATTGACTTCTTACTCATTCAACATTATTCATGATCCATTAACAATTCCTTAAAAAACATATTAAGAAATAATTCTTTCCTACAATCTAACTCATGAATCATATCATAAGATCCAACAATATGAAAACATATGTAATGAAATAATCCATACCTTTCATTAGTCATTGCCAGTTTTTTCACCGTCAATTGGAATGGAATTAGGTATTGGTAGAAATATATTTGTATGATTGTGTTGATCCCATTGACAAAACTTCTTCATAGGACATCTGTTTTCATAATGACCATGCACACCACATTGAAAATATTCAATTGATCCCTTAGAAATAAGTTCTTTCCCTATACTAGAGTAAAATGGATGCTTCCTTTTTCAATTGCAAGTTATTGCTTTATGACCTTCACTTCAACATCTATAGTATCTTCCCATCACTTTGAAAAAATTTCCTATGTGTCTCTTTACACATCATTGATATGTACGTTTTTGAATATACTTACTCATATGGTTATTACCTAAATTTACATGGTGATTTATTTCTCACTTATAAAATTCCTTAAATAAATCACCAAGGTTTAGGTGGTAAATCATGAACCCAGATATCAGGTTGAGAATAACTACAATAGTTCCCATTGCAGCTCCAATTTTATTCAATTGATCATTCAGAAAACCAGCACAGTTTTATTCACATCCACTATTACTTTGGTTCCTTTTAGATACATCCATTTACTAAAACCAAAAAGGTTACTATTTGTATATTAGTAAAATCATCATATAATATCATATGAGGACTTTAAATACTAATATATAATTATATATGTCATCTTAAACACATTCACACTATCTTAAAAAAAACTACGACTCTTTCTAAATCCTTACCATTATAGTAATGTCACTTATGCTTATAAAACATCCTAACCTATAACGTTATCTAACCCAACCTCTGATACCAACTAAAAGGACCTGACCTTAAACATTATAAAATCTTGAATTAAATTCATAATTCACATTGAGGATCATTTTTGGTTTAGAGATTCATAGAATTAGACATAACAATTACATTACATCTCAAAAATTACAAATTAGACACTTCTACCAAGTTTCCATTTTTTCATAAAATAAAAACTCTTGAATAAATGATACATGTATAGTTCCATGTTTTAGAAAACATGAATTTTTTATGATCCAATAATTGACCCGATTCTACTTTATGTCCTATGAAAAACATTTCAAAAACATGGGATGATCCAAAAAATCCCAATAAGGGATACACAAAGAAGGAAAACTGTTAGATTTTCAAAAAAACAACTAAGCCATGATTACATTATCATATATAATATTTTCACCCTTTATGAAGTAGTAAATACTCTTAAATGAATAAAATATCATTACTTACACTTTTCTAACAAAAACATTTCCATAAAACCAATATAAGAAATACAAAACATATAAAAGTAACTTGGGACATAAACATTCTTAAGTGGAATAACCATACAGTCGACTTCAACAAATATCACTAAATGGAATAGCCATATGACTTACTTCCATATCCAATTCATTGGAGGTTATAACATAACCCCTCGTCCTGGATTATCACAGCACCACTCGTCCTTTGGTTTATCATGTAACCACCCATCCAATGTCCATGTACCACCATAACATATAATATAATTCAAATAAAATCATTTCAGTAATAATAATTAATTTTAGATTACAATTTGTAATTTATTATATTGAAATGATCATTCCATTTTCATAAACCATTTAAAAAGATATTTTTGAATCAATGTGTCCCATACCACTTTGAAGCTTTTAATGAAATTATAATTTTATAACATTAATTTCCATATAAATAAATACTCAAAACCATTTTTAAAACATTTAAATTGAACATAATGATTTATAATAATAAATCATTAAAAAATTTAAAAGGATATATTAGATAAAGAGTTTTTAACAAAATGAGAGACTCTTGAATAGAAATAATTGATGAATAACCTTTAATTTGAACTTTATAATATCTTGAGAATAAATGGATTCATGATATAATATGACAAAGGATAGTATATACACCATATAAGAGTGAATTGGTGCATAACAACAATGAAGTCTCAATGGAAATGTAAATTGATATGAAATCCATTATGAAGACGGTATCCTTAAATTAAGGATAAATCAATCACATAATTATGTGTGAAAAATATAAATACATCCAATATAAGTGGATATTAAGTGTAAAACAATTATAGATCATTCCCACATATTCATAGGATGACATATTCATGAAGTACAAGTTTAACCCAAATAATTTAAATTGGGATAAGAGGTTCCCTTGCCATAATTTGAAATCATAACGGCCTCACATCAAAATTTAGAAAATGTGTCGATGAGATAAATAGGGTATCTCATCACATGGACATTAAATATACATCAATAACTATATAGAAGAACATATCCCAACTTAATACGATGAAAATTAAAATACATAACAAAAATAAGTCTTTTAAAAAGAGGACGGTGAAAGGTTCCCTTGCCGATATTGTAACTTACAAAACATATGCCACATAAAATAAGGACCATACTATGTAGATTTAAATACCTAAAATAAAATTATATTATAGAAAGTGTAGAATCATGGGAATTACATAAACCACTCAAACGAAATAGTGACAATTATAGCATGAATCTCACAGGAATAAAAATTGAGATTAAAACCCCTTACATTGTTGTAATCAATCGAGTTGTATGACCAAAAGATAATACCCAAAAAATGAATCACACAATACCATGAATATAAATATAATCATGAAAATATATATCAATGTCAGTTTACATTACACCACATGAAATAAATAAGTGGTGAACAATGGAAATCCCATGGAATTAAAAGTGAGATAAGAAATCCCTTTACCTCGTTTCTGACTTGACTCGTTTGTTCCTTGTCCTTTCTGAATAATAAACTAAAGTTAATTTACACTTGATTATGAAAATTTTTCAAATTTATTTCCCATTTTATATCAATTTTTTCCATGTTATAAACATTATTCAATAATTTAAGTTATTAATGGTCGTTTGGTCGATATTTGGTACTTGAGTCAAAAATGAACACCTTATAATTACATGTTGTCCATGTGGTCAATATTACATTATCTCCAGAATGATATTAATGATTTAGATATCATATAAATCATATATATCTTTGAAAAATAAGTATTTATAATATTATATAACATTTTGGAGATAAGAAATGAAATGCATCGTTAATGGAGACGGTAAGTCGTACTTACGCCCGAATGCTACTTTCATTTCTATTTCATATATTAATAGAATTAAAACATAATGTTACATAGGTATATTATAATTCCAGTATAATATCATGTATAATATAATTAACACAATGCCTTATACATCCCAAAAAATGGCATTAACTAGTCATATCACTTTAAGGGGTGTAGTCCGCACTTCCTCAAAAGAAATTATCGTATTTTTTCATAATGGAAAAAATAAAGGTATCCTATAAATTAAAAATAAAGAAGCATAAAAAAACATAAAAAAAATATTTATCATATATAAATTAAGTGTCATCATAATGGCCACCAGGATAGGAGGTAGGAGATAATCGAACAATCATCATCTCGTGAGGCGTTAGTTTTCCATCCACATAAATAGTATGTTCTTCACCCATTAGATGGAGATGTGTGTAAGTGTAATTCGAATCCTTCTCATAAAAACATCCTTGTATATTGAGGATACTGGAGATGTTACAAAATAAAGTAAAAAAAATACATTAGGGGTTGTAGATATAAAATTAAACGAAATAAAACAAAATATTTTAAGGTAAATTGTTACCTTTAATTTGGGTAACTCCCTTTGGTATGAACCCAAAGGTTTTCTTGAAGTGCCTTCTGCCTATGGTAAGGCTTCCAAGATTAGGAGAGGTATGTAGGAAGAGTGATTGGACATAGTTTGGAAGATACAAAAGGCTTGAGATGAGAGAGGAATTGGTTAGAAATGAGGGATTTATATTAGGGGGAGGGGGTCTTTAGGGGAACTTAAAAATAATATTTTATTATAAACTTATCTTCGGTTTAAAAAGTTCCAAAACTAATTAATTTCGAATATAAGATGAAAAGTAGTCGAAATAAAATAATATAATAAGAATTAGAATGGTTATATATATATTTTTAATCTTTATAATCTTATTTATTTAACTCATTTATCATTGAGGTAAATACTACATCATTATTCTTTCATAAATAATTTAATTTATTTGATTTATAAAATTATAAAAAATACAATGATCTAGTAAATATTTTTATATTTCTAATTAATATTTATAGTCTAAAATATATCTTATATAACCCTATATAATAATTAATTTATTAAAAGATATTTAATTTTTTCATCTTGGTCATTACATTAAATTAATTAATATAAAGTGTCATTATCACCCTAAAATGGCTCAATGGGGTCCCAAAATCAACCCAAATAAGCCCATGTTTGGTAATGACTCTTAAAATAGTGTTATGAAAAGTGTTAAGGTAATTGTGTATGATTATGATATTTTTTAACCTTAAATTACCATATTTACCTTTAACTATGGTAAATAAAAGTCAAAAGTTTCTATTCACCATCAATTGTTTTCATCTTATTAAACCAAATTTTAATTACTAATAACAACCATTTATTTCATATTTTTTTAAATCCAAATTATATATGTGGTAAAATTTAATTTAAATGAAAAAGTCTGTTTTTTAACTACTACTAAGTGGTTTAACTATTCATATAAAATTGACGATTTTCCAAAAAATTCAAAAACAACAGCCTAAGATATATTTGATATTCTGAATTCAAATATGATGTCTATTTTACCAAATTTAAATCATAGGGGTTGCCTTAATTAATTTTAAATTAGTTCCCATTTTCAAAACAAATATCATGTTTTTAAGAAACAAAAACTATCAACAGATTGATACATGTGTATGTCCAATTTCAAAATGAAATTAAATTAAATGGTAAAAATATAATCTAATAACACTTTAAACGCAATTAAAAATATAATATAACTATATAAATAAGTTATATTAAAAGACACTTTTGAATTAAAATACAGTATTTTTTACTATTCATCAAAAATTTAACTTTTTCAGAAAAATCCCAAAAATTTAGCCAAAGTAAATATTGATGTCATGAATCTAAAGAAGAATTTTATATTTTCAAATAAAGCATATAAAAATGACCAAAACTATATTTATATATGGCTCCCCTTCAAAAGGCATTAAATCAACCTTTAAAAGTAAATTATGCTTAAAATTAGATTCATTCACATTTTAAGCCTCTAACTTTTATTAGATAAATGTAAAAACATTTGACAAACATGTATAATCATAATGTAGATACTTTTGATTCTTCCCTCTATCACAATGGCTAGGAGTTAACTACTATTTAAAATAATAATATTATATTATTATTTTTTAGTATGACTCGTCATTGTGTGGAACGTAAGATTTAAAAGAATACCATTGTTGCGTATCGGGTGTGCCATAGAATCATAACATCACCATTAAAGTAACATTAATATTTAACTAAAAAATTTAATAAAAATGAAAATTTCCTACTCATTATTTACATGGGATGGTACAAATAAATCTCTAACATATATAATACAACATAGTAAAAATTATTCAATATATAAAATACAAATCCATGTTTTAATCATTTATGTATAATTCTATTTAAAACATGGTCACAAAAAACAACGTGTAAATAAGTGAGTTATGATATCTCCCAACAACTTCACCATATGTATAATGATTCTTAAACATATAATACATAATAAATCTTGTCACATTATAAAGAGATGAATCATATGAAATGAAAAATCATATGCTAAAAAAGGGTAAATAAAGGAAATATAAATATAATATGATAATATTGAAATGAGAGCATGATAAAAAAAAATGAAAACAATACATTTTATATCACAAATCAAAAACATGATTCAAAGTATAAAAACTGGTAGTTCATAAGACATGAATCATAATGGAATCAAAAAACATGATTCATGAGATAATCACATTGGAATAATATATATATTGGTGGAATAAATATATTCACATAAAATTATATATCATGGTTACCCAATGACATTGATAACATGTTAGTTTATTGTTAACCCCTCATTTACCTACTTTTAGACTAGGATATCCTCCATTGTACCCTCTTTTAGACTTGTGATAATCTCAAATGTACATCATTTAGAAATTAAAAAATCTCTCATGAACCATTTGAGCTCATAAATAATTAATCATTTCCAAATGCATTTTATGGATAAATAGATCCCGACAATTTTGGTTATAACATCACTGACATCCAAGGATATAAAATAACTACCAAACATGTTAATAAAGAAACCAAAATCACATAATTAAAATCACATATATGAGTGCCAAATGATAATATAAAATTAATATATCAGAACCCATGAAAATAAATGTATTTCATAAACATTTCAACACAACCTATCAGGCATTGAACAAACACATTTCATATTTATTTCATCCTTTGATCAAAGAATATACCATGTAAAATGATGAGGGATTAATTATAACTTTTAAATTCTATAATATAATAGTAATAATAAAAATTGGATATTTTGTTCACATTTTTATGCTTATGGTTCCCAAGTCTTCAGTGCCACAATATGTTATCAACTTCAACTCTCAAGTAACATGTGTTATTAAACACTATGATTTTAAAAAATATTACCATGTGTTATTTATCCTTTTTTAATAACATATCCTTATTTCTCTCTTAAAATAATTTAATTAAATATATTTAAATAAAATTATTTTCCTCCATCAAAATTTCAAACTATACTATGCATGTTATGTTTTAGTCCACAAATAACATCATTATATTCCTTCATTTCTACATCAATATTAGTTGTTCCAATTACTTTATTTTTTAAAGGACTATAGTTACCATAGGTAACTAATTTTTCATCCTGACAATCATTATATTTCAATATTTTTAACTCACCTATTATATGAATAGAAAAAGCAATATCAAGTATACATGGGTTGTTCCTTTTACATTATTTCATATCTATTTCAAAAATAAAATATTCTTCCTATAATTTATTTCGTTCATCTTCATTTTTATTTTATAATATATGAAACATGTAGTATATTTGGTTTCAAACAATTTATGTCATGATACCGAATCTAATCAAAAATTCCACAAATATCCTAGAAGAATTAAAATTTAGTTATTTTTGTTTGATAGTTTCTAAAAGCATGATATTTCCCCTTTTATCCTACTATGAATTAGGAATGTTACTTATTCTTATTCCAACATTTAATTTAATTTCCTAAAATATTTTCTACAAAGTGAAATATTATACGAAAATTTGAAATAATTATTCAAATAGATTCAAAAACTCCATAAGTATACATAAAAATATATTTTTTCTATTGATGTACGATCATTCTTTGTTGAATTTTAGTTGTCATTGATAAATTCTTCCATCTCTGAAATAACTGGAAGTGGTCTATTGTTACCCTTGAGTGATTTTTCATATATAATAGATGGAATAAGTTTGTAGTTCGCTTTTTCCAACCATTATTTCCCAAAAAATATTCCTTAATATATAATATTAAAAAAATTAGATAAAACATTATATTTTCTGCTTGATAATTTCATCCCATTCTTGATTTTATATTTCTCACTATCCTTATAATTCACAGTTTTAACATGTGAAACATTCTTAATGTTTTCATTCACCTTTCATAAGTCATTTTCAGACTAAAAAAGTTTTTATTGAAACTTATTAACCTGTTATTACTTATATTCCATACTCATACTATGATCTTTATCCATCTTTTCCAATTCATAAATTCAATATTTGTAAGATAATATCATTTAAATGAATTATCCCTTCTGATTAATGACATATTTTCATCCATCAAAAACTTAATCACAATGATTATTCATTATTCTGATTTCATTAGTGAGAGTTCAATTATTTTCATGACATGAAACCAATTCTATTTTGAGTCGATATTATCTATATGATTCTAACCACCTTATTCAATAGATGTGTAATTTCTTATTTTATCAAATTTTTCAATCAATATCTTTAATTTTTTTGAACATTCGTATTTCGAAAAATTATTTTACAGTTGAATCAGATTCATCATTCTTATTCAGAATACGTCATTTGTTTGTAGTGAGATATTTATTATAATTTAGGGATGACCTTTCTTCAATATATATTTTCTTCCAGTTCTTCTTTCATTGTTTTTCATCATCATCATCTCAATATTCAATATCATTATTCTTGGGGAAATTCATATCAAATTTTCAAATTCCAACAAAATAATAACATTTGTGGGAAATCATACCTCCATTACTTATTCTTTCTTTATGATAGTTCATATATATTAAATTATTGATATTCTAATTCAATACATCATTTTATTTACCTTCGAAATCACCATGATCAAAATCCTCAAATTTTCAAAGGGCTTCAAAATCCATTTCATATATATTATTCCTTTTTAATATTAGTGATTTACTCATTTCATAAGCAACAATAATGTTAAAAAATTCACCAAGATATATATCATCCTAATTTTCAAATGTGAAATTTTATAATCAAACATGTCTGGAAAATTTCTCATATGATTGATCAAAATTGTAGAATATTTCAAGATATCGGAGTATCCTATGATGTTGGAAAAAACTCAATTACCCTGGTGAAGTATTCACGTAATTTCTTTTTATAAGAATATTAGGTCTTCATATATAATATTAATGATTTTTAAATTCTCTACCTTAACATCATTATTCCTTTTGAAAATACATTCTGGGTTGTCCCAAATACTTTTGAAAACTATTAAAGCAATTAGCATCATAATTGTATTTATTGATAAATAAATAAGGAAAAAAATTATATCCTTTATATAAATAACTGTATTTTTCATATTAGTAAACATCAAAGAAACCTATTTTTCAGTAGTTGTAGAACCAATTTTAGTAGCATTAACAACTTCTTGGAAATAAGATATGAGATTAGAAATCATCCTATTTTTTATCCAGGATAATGTTTTGTGTAGTGTGTTGGATTTATTATAATATTGATATTATCGATCCAGAAATCCAATTGTGACAACACGATCGGTGACTTTGTGATCCTACGACATCTGCAGAATGAAGGAATTTTTCCTCAGCCATAACGTTTTCATGAAGTCTTCTGGAAAGCCCCGCTTAGTGGATGGATCAATATAAATATGGATGGACATTCCAAAGGAAATCCAGGCCCTGCGGGTTGTGGGGCAATCTTTAGAGACTCCACAGGTCGGTTTCATTGTTTTTTCTATGGTAGTTACGGGGTCACTTCCTCCATTGAAGCTGAGATGGTGGATCTTATTGATGTCATCCAATTTGTTAAAAATAAAGGCTGGAACAATATCTGTATCAAAAGTGACTCCACCAAAATTTTTAAATCTCGTTGGAATGGGGAGCTCCACCTCTCTTGGCCTCTCACTATGAGTTGGAAGCTCTTCTTGAACTCTCTTTTTGAGATCAGTAATATTTCCACCCATGCATACCGTGAAGCTAATATGGTGGTAGATGATCATGCAAACACGAGAATCAAACAGGCCATTATTTGGTTTGATGAGTTTCCAGATGATTTCCTCCCTCTCTTTGCTAATGATTGTAATAAAATTCCTTCATTCAGACATCTATAATCTCTCACTTGTTATAATAAACTTTTTATTGGTCATTGACCAAGACATTGTCTTAAAAAAACTTCAAAAGTGAACCTTGGCTATGAATCTAATTGAAGTTCCAAAGGATTGAATAATAACTAAAAATGGATCCTTTTAATCAGTTTTTCATTTTTTTATGTTTCAATATTAGGAATATATTACCCATGGAACCTATTACATTTTATATTCTAATAATAATTTAGTAAATATTCATGCTTGAAAAATGATTAAATATATTAAATCACGTAATATTTACAAGTGTTGTCCTTATTGTGAGAACCTACCTACATTACATAGACTTTCTCGTGGGTGTATAAAAATTCACTATTATGAGTAGTTTAATAATTTGTTATTCAAATTCTATTGGACACCTTCTATCTCAAATCATGAATTACTACAATAACTCTCATAGTATTAAAAAAATTTCTTATAGAAATTGAAACAATAATAATAAAAATGTCTCTTTAAATATGCTACACAACATTTCATAGGTTTGAAAACCATGAATCTGATGGACTTTAGTCTAATGAACTAAGTCTAATTACCTTCTAATGAGTGGATTAATATGACGATCCCATTATCAATCTATGTTTGAATAGACATTCTATTTGATCATAGTAAAAACATACACTTTTCAGAAATATACTCAATACTCAATCGATATGTCATCTTCCTGATGACTTCAATCTAAATGAATTAGTATGATGAACCCATTATTATTATATAGAAACTTGAAATATTCATAAAAACTAAATTCAAACAGCCTTATCTTGATAAAAAAACATTCAGGTTACTACCTTCTTCTAAGATTTGGGTCCAGAAATTAAATTTGAATAAAAATATGCAATTATATTAATTTTCCTTATATTTAGTAAAGTTGAAAAGTATCAAAATATTGTGCTTTATATTATAATATACTCATAATAACAATGGTGGGAAACCAAAAACTTTTCAAAATCACCAAAATTTCTATTATCCAAAAAAACTCCCACTTAACATTCAAATTTACTTCTTTAGAGCTTCTCATTATTTCTCTAAATTAGTCTATTAAAACATACTAATGACCCATTTTTCTGATTTATCTTATACAAATTCAATATGATATGACTATCTATATCTACTACTTATTATCTACCTTTCATAATTTTATCATTATAATTTGACTATCTTGAACTACTCGTTATGTTTAGACTATCTTGCACAAGTCATTACCATCATATTATCCTCTTTGATATGAATTCTAATTGAATTTACTTCTTAATTTCATTTTCATCATATTTCCATTCTAGAGTCAGTATGATGGAATCTTCATAATGATGGAATTCTCATTATGATGGATACTCAACACTGTAATATTGAAATAATTCATACCTCATCCTCTATAACTCATTCAAAATATCAAAACCATATATGTTAGGAACTTATAGAGCATATAAAATAATTTTTATGATCTATGAATATGATACCATTCTTATTATTCCCTTATTATTTCAATAGAGTTCATCATGATTTTTATATGAGTTTTGAGAAATTCATGATTGCGAATGCTTCATATAAATTATTTTAGAAAATATGAAAACATTCCAAATTATAAAATCAATATATTCATTCAAAACCCTTTAAATAAATATGACTTCTTCACTCTTGAACATAATTATTCTAGTATTTATATATTTTTACACCATTAGTTCACAAAATTAGGATCAACATCTTTCTATGTCTGGTGTTCTTCACAGAAATGTGCTTCATCCCTCATTATTTATATCGTATTCTCTTATCATACAAAAACTATAAATTATATCATAACATCTTCATGATTTATGGGGACATCACGATCAGAAATGAATCACCAGATTTAATAAAAGGATGTTCGATTACATCCCATACTTTCTCTATCACATGTCATTTTTTGAGATTAATTCTTTATGATACCATTTCCCAGTAATCTCTGACATTCTATAAAATTCTCATTCGTATCTCCTCATTCTATTGTATAATTATAATGATCTATGTTATATTTCCAATTCATATGGACTAGGTTAGATCATACTTATTAAAAAAATTATTTTACAAAATGGTTAGTTTACAAAAAATACAAAACCATTTTAGAAACACAACACACATTCATCAATTTCCAAAGGTAATGAAAAAAATTATCAGGTGCCAATAATAAAGTTCTATATTATAAGGACCCAACCATAAACATTACAAAATCATGAATTAAATAAATAATTCACATTGAGTATTTTTTCATGTTTACAGTTTTAGAGAATTAGGCATAACAATTACAATAAATCTCAAAAATTGAAAAGAAGACACTTCTAATCAATTATCACCTTTTTCTTAAAATAAAAACTCTTGAATTAATGAGACATGTCTAGTTCCATGTTTTAGACCACATGAATTTTCCATGAGCCCATCCTTGGCCATATTACACATTACGTACTGTTAAAAACATTTTAAAAAACATGGGATGAGAATAAAAAGATCAGTAAGGGATACACAAAGAAAGAATACAATTAGATTTTCAAAATAACAAGTAAGCCATGAATAATCTATCATAAGTAATATATTACCCCATTATGAAGTAGTAAATATTTTTCACTGAATTAAATATCAGTTCTTACCCTTTTGTAACCAAAAGATTTCCTTAAATCCCATAAAAAGAACCCATAACATATAAAGGTAACTTGGGACATAGACATTTTTAATTTGAATTACTATATGGACGACCTCTAAAAATATCACTAAATGGAATAGCCATATGACCGACTCCCATACCCATTGCATTGGAGGTTATAATATAACCACCCATCCGGGTTTATCATGACACCACCCGTTAATTGGATTATCACGTAACCACCCACCAAATGTCCAAGTACCATCATAACACATAAAATATTGAAAATATAAACATTTAACTAATAACATTTCATTTGAAATCACAAGTCGTAATTTCAAGATATTAGAATAATCAATCCATTTTCATAAACCATTTAAAAATAGATTTTTGAATCAAAGTGTCCCATAGCAGTTTGAAGATTTTAATGGAATTATAATTTAAAAAAATTAATGTCCATATAATTTAATACTCAAAACCATTTTTAAAACATGTACATTAAATATAATGATTTCGAATAATAAATCTTTAAAACATTTAAAATTATATTTTCTCTAAAGAGTTTTTAACAAAATGAAAGACTCTTGAATAAAAATAATGGAGAAATAACAGTTAATATGAATATTATAATATCATGAGAATAATGAGATTCATGATATAATATGTGAAAGGATAGTATATACACCATATATGTGTGAATTTGTTCATAATAAGAATTAATTATCAATAGAAATGGAAATTGAGATAAAATCCCTTACAAAGACAGTATCATTAAATTAAGGATAAATCAATCACATAATTATATGTTAAAAAAATAAATACACCCAATATAAGTGGATATTATGTGTAAAAAAATTAGTGGTCATTAACACATATTAATAGGATGACATATTCACGAAGTACATGTTTAACCCAATGAATTGAAATTGGTTTTAGAAGTTCCCTTGCAAAAAATTGAAAGCCTAATGGCATCACTTTAAAATTAAAAAAATGTTTTGATGAGATAAAATGTGCATCTCATCACGTGGAAATAAAATTTACATCAATAACGATATATAAGAACTTATCCCAACTTAATAAAATGTAAATTAAAAGACATAACTAAGAGAAATCTTTTAAAAAGAGGAGGGTGAAAGATTCCCTTAACGATTTGGTAATTTACAAAACATACGCCACATGAAAGAAGGACCATAAAATGTAGATGTAAATACCCATATAATTAAGTATATTACACAAAGTGTAGAATCATGGGAATTATATACAACACTTAAAGTAAGTAGTGACAAATATAGCATGAATCTAATTTGAATAAAAAGTGAGATAAAAAACCCTTACCTCGTTGTAATCAATCTAGTCGAATGACCAAAAGATAATAACCACCAAATGAATCACAAAATACCATTAATATAAATATAATAATGATAATATATTTCAATTTTAGTATACATTATATAACATGCAATAAATAAGTGGCGAACAATGGAAATTACACAGAATTAAAAGTGAGATAAGAAATCCCCTTAACTATTGTCCGACATGACTCGTTTGTTCCTTGTTATTTCTGATAATAAACTAAAATTAATTTCTCATTTATTAAGAAATTTTTTAAATTTTATTATCCTTTTTATATCATTTATTACCATGTTATAAAAATTATGCAATCATTTATGTTAATAATGGTCGTTTGGTCGATATTTTGTACTTGTGTCAAAAACGAACACCTTATAATTACAAGTTTTCCAAGTGGTCACTAGTCCATTATCTCCAGAATGATATTTATGATTTAAATATCATATAAATTATATATATATAGTACATATATGTATTTATAAAAGTGCATAATATTTTGGAGATAAGAAATGAAATGCACTGTTCATGGACCCGGTAAGCCCAACGTATGCATGAACGCTACTTTCAATTCTATTTTGTATATTAATGAAATTAAAACATAATGATACCTAATTATATTATAATTACAGTATAATATAATATAAAATATCATTAAATCTATCCTTTATACATCCAACAAATGGCATTAATGAGTCATATAACTTTGAGGGGGCGGTAGTCCGCACTTCCTCAAATGAAATTATCGCGTTTAGTCATAATTGAAATAATAAAGGTATGATATAAATTACAAATATAGAAGCATAAAGAAAAAAATAAACATAATATATATAATATATAAATACAGTTTCATTATAATGTCCACCATGATAGGTGGTAGGAGATAATCGAACAATCATCATCTGGTGAGTCGTTAGTTTTCTATCCACAGAAACAGTATGTTCTTCACCCATTCGATTTAGGTGTGTGTACGTTTTGTTTGAATCCATCTCATAAAAGAAACATAATATATTTTGGATACTATTTTAGTCATAAAAAAATGTAATAAATAGAGTTTATGGGTTGTAGGAGTAAAATAAAACAAAATAATATAGAGTGAAATGTTTACCATTAATTTGGGTGACTCTATTTGGTATGAACCAAAAGTGATTCTTGAAGTGTGTTCTGTCTAAGGTAAGAAATCTAGGAGGAGGAGACAGATGTAGGGAGATTAACTGGGTAGATTTTGGGCAAGTTAAAATTCTTGATAGGTGTGAGGAATTGGTTGTAATTCAGGGATTTTTATAAGGTGGAGGAAGGGTGCATTAGGAAAATATGATAATAATATTTTATTATAAACTTATCTTCGGTTTAAAAAAGTCCAAAACTAATTAATTTAGAATATAAGATGACTCATAGTTGAAATATAATCATCCAATAAGAATTGGACCGGTTATATATATATCTTTAATCATTATAATCATATTTATTTAAATAATTTATTAATTGGGTAAATACTGCATCATTATTGTGTCATAAATAAGTTAATTTATTTGATGTATAAAAATTATAATAATATTCAATTATATAAGAAGTATTTTTATATTTAAAATAATTATTTTTAGATGAATAGATAACTTATATAACCCCAGGTAAAAATTAATTTACTAAAAGATATTTGTTTATGACATTTTGGTCATTACATTAAATTAATTAAAATAAAGTGTCATTATCCCCTTTATGTGGCTCCATGGAGTGCTAAAATCGACCCAAATATGCCCATGGAAGGCAATGACTCATCCAATATGTTCAGGACAAATGTTATGGTAATTTTGTATTATTATGATATCTTTTTTACCTAGAATTACCCTATATTCCTTTCACCGTGGTAAATAAAAGTCAAAAGTTACTATTCACCAAAAATTATTTTCATCTTATTGAACCACATTTTACATACAAATAAAAACCATGTATGGTAGATTTTATAAATCAAATTCATAGAGGTGGTAATATTTCATTTAAATGAAAAAGTCAGTTTTTAAAAAACTACCATGTGGTTTCACTATTCAACAAAAATTTAAGCATTTCAGAAAAATAGAAAAAATTTAATTTAACATATATTTGATATAAAAAATTCAAAAATAATTTCAATTTTACCAAATTCAAAAAAGATAAGTTGTATTAATTGATTTAAAATTAATTCTCATTGTCTAAACAAATACTGTGTTTTTAAGAAACAATAACTATCAAAAGATTGATACTTATTTATGTCCAGTTTCAATGTGAAATTATTTACAATGACCAAAATGTGATTAAATGGTAAAAATATATACTAATTAAACTATAAAACCAATTAAAAAGATAATATTTCCATATAAATAAATTATATTAAATTGATCATTTGAATTAAAATACAGAATTTTTCACTATTCATCAAAAAATAAACATTATTAGAAAAATACAAAGAAATTACCCAAAGTAAATTTTGATGTTCCGAATCTAAAAAAGAATTTTATTTTTGACAAATATAATATATTGAAATGAAAGTAACTTTATTTAAGGATGGTTTCTCTTTCAAAGGAATTAAATCAACATTTTAAAGTAAGTTATACTTAAAATAAGATTCATTAACATTTTTAGCCTCTTACTTTAATTAGATAAATGTAAAAACATTTAAAAAACATGTTTAATCATATTTTAGTTAGTTTTGTTTTTTACCGCCATTAAAAAGGCTAGAAGTTAACTAATATTTTCAGTAATATTATTATAATATTATTTTTCAGTATGACTCAGCATTGTGTGCAATGTATGATTTCAAAGAAACCCACTATTGCGTATCGGGTATGACATCGAATAATTTCATACTCATTAATGAAAAATTTATATTTAATTCAAAAATATTAATAAATATGAAAATATCTTACTCATTATTTACCTGGATGTCACAACCTTCCCCCCTTTTTGGAAATTGTGTCCTCGTAATTTTAAAACTGGGCTTGGAAGCATAATTGAAATTCCCACATAGAAAAAGTGTCAAACATATATCTCTTTAAAAGAAAGAAATATAATTAAAATGGTCACTAAAGATAATATCATACAAGGAATCCATGTAAGAAAACATGTATATTTCAGAGAAGACAAACCATCATGTTATGATGGTGTGTGATAGAAAACATGATTAGGAGAAAATTTTCCCCCAGATAATCACAAACTTTTGATGTGTTAAACGGTCATGGATTCCCTAGTAGGAAAAGTTAAGTGACAAAGTTATTTTTATGTTACATTTTATAATGTCGAAAAATTTATTTATTAGATTAAATAAAAACATAAGGAAACCTATATACTTACCATGTAGACTTTCATTCATTACTAAATTTCTACCACAAACCCATCTTTTATCTAAATGATGAGTATTCAAACTAACTTTGTCACATTAAATGTGATAGAATAAACTTATAGAGTATTAGATACTCCTTAAAATATGAACAATATATTTCCCTTTTCTTTATACATCAAACAAAACCAAAAAGTTTAGTATAATATCAGATAATGCCAAAATAAGATAATAATTAATAGAATGAAATACTACACATAATCCCCAAAATTCCATAATCAAAACCCGAGGTTATCTAAAGACCATTCAATAAAAAAAAATTCCTTAAAATTCTCCAATGTAACCCAAAATAAGATTGTAACTCAAAACTCAGAAGGATTTAATCACATAGTCATCCAAGGAAAATCTTAACATTTGTCTCAAAATAAAATTGACTACTCATAAAGTCTGATTCTGAATTGTAAATAGTCAAATCACATATTCTCTTTGTTAGGATAATCATTTCCATAAATAACAAAATTCATTATATATCCCTCATAAGAACATATATTATTCCAAAATAAAATTCCACCATTTCTCATCAAAATAAAAGATAATTATTTATTGAATAATATTTTCACATAAAAAACATTAGGGTTACACGTATTATAAAAATCATTCCAATGAAATATCATCATCAAATGATCCTTAATAATTTAAAGCATTTCATCATCATAAAATATACAATAACTCTTGAATCCCTTATATGTTTACTTTTTACTCATTCAACGTTCTTCATAATCAATTAACCATTCCGTAAAAACTTATTCAAGAATAACTCTTTCCTACAAACAAAATCATGAATCATATCCTAATATTCAATAATATCAAAACATATGTTAAGAAATAATCCACACCTTTCATTAGTCATTGTTAGTTTTTTCATACTCAATAGGAATGGAATTAGGTATTGGTAAACATATATTTTTATGATCGTGGAGATCCCATTCCCAAAACTTCATCGTATGACATCTGTTTGCATAATGACCATGCACACCACATTCAAAACATTAAATTAATCCCTCATAAATAACTTCTTTCCCTTTCTTTGAGTCAACTGGATTCTTCCTTTTTCCATTACAGGTTCTTGCTTTATGACCTTCAATTCCACATCTATAGCATCTTCTCATCCCTTTGAAAATTTTCCTATGTGTCCCTTTCCACATCCATGATACATATGTTTTTTATATACATACCATTATGTTTATTCCCTGAACATCCATGGGGATTTTGTTCTCAAATATACGATGCCTTATAAAAATCACCAAGGTTCAGGTGGTCAATCATGACTCCAGATAGCTGGTTGAGAATAACCACACGATTTCTCATTGCTGCTCCCATTTCATTCAATTTCTCATTCAGAAAACTATCATAGTTTTCCTTCAGATGCACTATTACATTAGTGCCTGCTAGATCCATCCATTTACTAAAACCAAAAAGGTCAGTGTGAGTATATTAGTAAAATCATCATATAATATCATATGAGGAATGTAAATACTAATATAAAATTATTTATGTCATCTTAAACACATTAACATTATATTAAAAAAACTATAACTCTTTCTAAAATTCTAACCATTATGGTAATGTCTCTTATGCTTAAATAACATCCTAAACTCTAACGTTATCTAAAGCAACATCTAATACCAACTATAACGACCCAAACCTAAACATTACATAATCTTGAATTAAATTAATAATTCACATTGAGTATCTTTTCAGGTTTAGTGTTCAGAGAATTAGTCATAAAAAGTACATTACATATCGAAAATTACAAAGTAGACAATTCTACTAAGTTTACATTTTTTCCATAAAATAAAAACACTTGAATAAATGAGACATGTCTAGTTCCATGTTTTAGAGAACATGAATTTTCCATGATCCAATCATTGACACTATTCCACTTTATGTCCTGTGAAAAACATTTCAAATACATGGGATGAGTCAAAAAAGTTCAGTAAGGGATACACAATGAAAGAAAACTATTAGATTTTAAAAATAAACAAGTAATACATGATTAATTTAATATATGTAATATTTTCCCCCTTTATGACGTAGTAAATACTCTTCACTGAATAAAATATCATTGCATACCATTTTCTAACCAAAATATTTCCATAAAACCAATATAAAGAACAAAAAACATATAAAGGTAACTTGGGACATAATCATTCTTAAGTGGAATAACCATATAGTCTAATTCCAAAAATATCACTAAATGGAATAGCTATAGGGCCTACTTCCATACCCAATTCATTGGAGGTTATAACATAACCACCTGTCCTGGATTATCACGGCACAACCCGTCATTTGGTTTTTCACATAACCACCCGTCAAATTTCTAAATACAATCATAACACATAAAATATTTTAAATATAATAATTTCAGTAATAACAATTCATTTTAAATTACCATAAGTAATTTCATGATATTGAAATGATTATTCAATTTTCATAAATCATTTCAAAAGTTATTTTTGAATCAAAGTGTCCCATACCACTTTGAAGCATTTAATGGAATTATAATTTTAAAACATTAATGTCCATATAAATAAATACACAAACCCATTTTTAAAAAATTTAAATTGAAGATAATTATTTATAATAATAAATCATTAAAACATTTAAAATGATATTTTAGTTAAAGAGTTTTTATCAAAATGAGAGACTCTTGAATACAAATAATTGAGGAATAACCTTTAATCGGAACATTATAATATCATGAGAATATAGGGATTCATGATATAATATGACAAAGGACAATATATACACCATATCTGAGTGAATTAGATCATATCAACAATTAAGTCTCAAAGAAAATGTAAATTGAGATAAAATCCCTTATAAATACGGTATCCTTAAATTAAGGATAAATAAATCACATAATTATGTGTGACAAATATAAATACACCCAATATAAGTGTATATTAAGTGTAAAACAATTATAGGTCATTCACACATATTCATAGGATGACATATTCATGATGTACAAGTTTAACCCAAAGAATTGAAAATGGGATAAGAAGTTTCCTTACAATAATTCGAAAGTATAACGACGTCACTTTAAAATTCAGAAAATGTGTTGATAAGATAAAAAGGGTATATCATACTTTTTAAATTAACTATACATCAATAATGATATATAATAACATATCCAAACATAATAAGATGTAAAATAAAATACATACCAAAATAAGTCTTTTAAAAAGAGGTGGGTGAAAGGTTCCCTCACCGATTTGGTAACCTACAAAACATACGCCACATGAAAGAAGGAACATAAAATTTAGATTTAAATACCTAAAAATGAAATTATATTACAGAAATAGTAGAATAATGATAATTACATGCACCACTCAAAGGAAATAGTGACAAATATAGCACGAATCTCACGGGAATAAAAATTTAGATAAAAACCCCTTACCTCGTTGTATTCAATCGAGTCACATGGAAAAAAGATAATAACCACAAAATAAATCACAAAATACCATGAATATAAATATAATCATGATAATATATATCAATATCAGTATAAATTACACCACATTAAATAAATAAGTGTCGAACAGAGTAAATCTCACGAAATTAAAAGTGAGATAAGAAATCTCTTTACCTCGTGTCCGAATTGATTCGTTTGTTCCTTGTACTTTCTGAATAATAAACTAAATTAAATTTATACTTGATTAAGAACATTTTTAAAGATTATTATCCTTTTTATATCAATTTTTACTATTTTATAAACATTATTCAGTCATTTATGTTAATAATGGTTGTTTGGTCGATATTTGGTACTTGAGTCAAAAATGAACACCTTATAAATACAAGTTGTCCATGTAGTTAATAGTCCATTGCCTCCAAAATGATATTTATGATTTAGATATCATATAAATAATATCTATCTTTTACATATATGTATTTATAATAGTACATAACATTTTGGAGATAAGAAAAGAAATGCATCGTAAATGGAGACGGTAAGTCGTACGTACGCATGAACACTACTTTCATTTCTATTTCATATTTTAATGGAATTAATATATATTGAAACATAGGTATATTATAATTCTAGTATAATATCATATATAATATCATTAACACTATCCCTTATACATCCCACAAATGGCATTAATGAGTCATATCACATTAAGGGGGTGGTAGTCCGCACTTCCTCAAATAAAATTATCGCATTTCTTCATAATGGAAACCATAAAGATAAGCTATAAATTAAAAATACATAAGCATAAATAAAAAATAAAAAAATATTTATCATATATAAATAATGTTCCATTATAATGTCCACCATGATAGGCGGTTGGAGTTAATCGAACAATCATCATCTTGTGAGGCGTTAGATTGTCATCCTCAGAAACCGTTTGTTCTTTACCCGTTAGATGGAGATGTGTGTAAGTGTAGTTCGAATCATTCTCATAAAAATAACCTATTATTTTTAGGATACTTTTTTTATTATAAAATAATGTAAAAAAAAGACATTAGGGGTTGTAGAAGTAAAATAAAACAAAATAAAACAAAATATTTTAATAGAAATTGTTACCTTTAATTTGGGTAACTCCCTTTGGTATGAACCCAATGGGTCTCTTGAAGATCCTTCTGACTAAGGTAAGGCTTCTATGAGGAGGAGATAGATTTAGGGAGTATAATTGGGAAGAGTTTGGTCGAGACAAAAGGCATGATATGTGTAAGAAATTGGTTATAAATGAGGACTATTATAAGGGGGGATCTTTATGAAAACTTATAAATAATATTTTATTATAAACTTATACTCGGTTTCAAAATGTACAAAACTCATTAATTTCAAATATAAGTTTACACATAGTCGAAATAAAATAATAAAATAAGAATTGGAAAGGTTATATATATATTTTTTATTCATTATAATCTTATTTATTTAAATCATTTATTAATGAGGTAAATACTGCATCATTTTTCTATCGTAAATAATTTAATTTATTGGATATCTAAAAAATAAAAAAAAATACCATGCTCTATA
Organism: Viscum album; assembly: GCA_963277665.1. Classification (NCBI taxonomy): domain Eukaryota; kingdom Viridiplantae; phylum Streptophyta; class Magnoliopsida; order Santalales; family Viscaceae; genus Viscum; species Viscum album. The sequence continues at coordinate 640,425,862 of OY728137.1, forward strand.
AAATAATTTTATCTTTCTATTGAGAATTTATAGTCGAAAGTATGAAGAATATAACCCTATATAAAAATTAATTTACTAAAATATATTTGTTTTTTTCATTTTGGTCTTTACATTAAATTAATTAAAATAAATTGTCATTATCACCCTTAAGTGCTCCATGGGGTCCCAAAATCAACCCAAATATTCCCATGTTCGTCAATGACTCCTCCAATAGTGTTAGGACTAGTGTTAGGGTAATTTTGTATTATTATGATATTTTGTTACCTTGAATTAACCTATTTACCTTTAACCACTGTAAATAAAAGTCAAAAGTTTCTATTCACCAACAATTATTATCATATTATTAAACAAAATTTTAATTACTAATAACAACCATTACTTTCGGAATTTTGAAATCCAATTAATAGAAGTGGTAATATTTTATTTAAATGAAAAAGTCGGTTTCTTTAACTACTACTAAGTGGTTTCACTATTCATAAAAAATTAAAGATTTTCAGAAAAATACCAAAACATCAGCCTAATCTATATTTGATATTCTGAATGAAAAAATGATGTATAATTAACCAAATTCAAATAATATTAGTCACATTAATTAAATTAAAATTAATTTCTGTTTTGAAAACAAATACCATGTTTTTAAGAAACAATATTTATCAAATTATTGATACTTGTTTATGTCCAATTTCAAAGTGAAATTAATTTCAATGACCAAAATTAAAATAAATGGTAAAAAGGTATTATAATTACACTTTAAAATCTATTAAAAAGATAATACATATATATAAAAAAATTATATTTAAAGACACATTTGAATTAAAATTCAATATTTTTCACTATTCATCAAAAATTGAATTTTTTCATAACATTACCAAAAATATACCCAATGTAAATTTTTATGTCCCCAATCTAAAGAAGAATTTTATTTTGTCAAATAAAACACATGAAAATGACTAAAACTATATGTAAAGAGGGTTCCCCTACAAAAGGTGTTAAATCAACCTTTTAATGTAAATTATGCTTAAAATTAGATTCTTTTACATTTTAAGCCTCTAAATTTTATTAGATAAATGTAAAAACATTTAACAAACATGTATAATCATATTTTAGTCAGTTTGTTTCCTTGCCATTACAATGGCTAGGAGTTAAATACTATTTAAAATAATAATATTATATTATTATTTTTCTGTATGACTCGGCATTTTGTGCAATGTAAGATTTCAATGAAACCCAATGTTGTGTATCGGGTATGCCATAGAGTGAAAGCATCACTATTAAGTAACATTAATATTTAATTCAAAAATATTAATAAAAACAAAATTTTCTTACTCATTATTTACCAGGGATGCTACAAATACATCTCAAAAATATATAATACATCTTATTAAAAATTATACATTATATAAAAAACCAATCCATGTTATAATCATTTATGTATATTTCTTTTTGAAACATGGGCACATAAACAACTTGTATATAAGTGAGTTATGATATCTCCCACTATGTTCACCGTACGTAGAATGGTTCTTAAATATATCATCCATAATAAATCTTGTCACATTATAATGTAATGAAATATATGAAATGTAAAATCATATGCTCAAAAAGGGTAAATAATGGAAATATAAAAATAACATGATAATATTAATATGAGAATAAGAGAATAAAAATTGAAAACCATACCATTTATATCACAAATCAAAAACATGATTCAAAGTTTAAATACTGGTAGTTTATAAGACATGAATCATAATGGAATCAAAAAACATGATCCATGAGATAATAACATTGGAAATAAATATATATTGGTGGAATAAATATATTCACATAAAATTCAATATCAAGGTTTCCCCAATGACATTGATAACATGTTAGTCTTTTGTTAACCCCTCATTTACCTACTTTTGTACTGGGATATCCTCTAGTGTACCCTCTCTTAGACATGTGATAATATCATATGTACCTCATTTAGACATTTTATAATCTCTCATGAATCATTTGAGCTCATAAAACATTAATCATTTCCCAATGAATTTTATGGATAAATAGATCCCAACAATGTTGTTTATAACATCACCAACATCCATGGTTATAAAATAACTACCAAATTTGTTAATAACGAAACCAGAGTGACATAATTAACATAACATATATGTGTTCTATAAGATTATATAATATTAATATATCATAAACCATGAAAATAAAAGTTTTTCATAAACATTTCATCACAACCTATCATGCATCGAAGAAATGCATTTCATATTTATTTAATCCTTTGATCAAAGAATATACCATGTAAAATGATGAGGGATTAAGAATAACTTTTTCATGGTATAACCCATGGAGTTGAATCTAGTTTTGTGAACATCTGTTCATCATAAACATGAACCATATAGAAGGAGAATATGAATGGAATCCTTCGATCATATATCTAGTAAAGTATATTTAACATCAAATTTTTTCTTCTAGAAGGAAATTTAGTTTCTTATGATCACATAGAATCTTTCATGAGTAAAATATATTTTTTGAAAATAAATAATTAAATAATTAAATTTTTTGAATATTGTGGAAATAAATTTCGTTATAAATAACCTTGAAAAGATTTATTGGTAGCTTTAAAAATCATTTAAAATATATCATGAGGAGAAAACCAATTCAAAAAAATATGTCATTATACAAAAAAATTATAAATCATTTTGGATATATTTTTATTTTAAAATATCCATTAAAACATAAAAGGGAAAATATAATAATTAATTCAAACATTTCATGAGGAAAATATCATTTTATCATTGATGAAAATTATTAAATTATAATATATTATCAAAAAAAATTCTTTCCAATTACATAGGAAATTAATTAAGAAATATTAAATGAAAATAAATGTCTACATTGTGATAAATTCAATTAATTTTTTAAAAAAAAATCCATACACATTTTAAATTAGTTAAAATGGAAAGTTTTTTTAAAATTAAAATAATATTATGGTGAATTATTTTTAAAAAAATTAAAATATGGATAAAAATATGTTACATATATCCTTTATAGAAGTTATGAAATTGATTTTTTTTAAACAACTTCTTTGACTAAGAAGGGTCTTTCGACATAAGAGGGAAATAAATAATATATTTCATAAAAACTATTATTATTTCTCTTGAGTATATAAAGAGATGAATATGAAATGAAATATATATTATAATGATGTGACTAGTAGGGAATAAAATTCATCATTTTATTGGGATATAGATCAAAATATGTTATCACTGGAAGAATAATTATAAAAAATTCATGATAAATGATATGATTGTAAATTAATCTTCATATCAATTTGATGTCCTAAAATCAAAAACCTCATTGTAGAATGAAATTAAATTAAACATATTAAATCATGAAAATATTGATATTGAATATATATCAAGTTAAAGGGTAATTATATTCATCTCAAAGAATAATGTAGGTAAAAAAGATAACATAGTCCCTAAAAGATGAAATCTGAGTCTAAAATCCATTACTACTTTAGTTTTCTTATGAATTGTAATCCCTATTAAATTATTACATAAAATGATACCTTATTTAATATTAAAGTAATTGTATTCATGAAATAAAAATTCAATGTGGTTGAATATACACCACACAGATGAGACAACTAGCAAATTTACATATGTCTCCCGAAAATAAATTATTGTGAAGAAATCCCATATAATAAGTGTCAACATCCCTTAAAACCCGATAAACCTTTATAATAATTTTTTATTATTATAAAGATATTATAAAACATTAAATAAATATATATATTATCATATATTATTTACATATGACTGTTTATTACTTATTAATTTCCATTTTCATGAGAATTTCATGTTTTGAGTAACAACTATATTATTATTCATGTATGTTTTGATTTGGATTTTTGGTCCTTTAACATTGATCATGGTTTAATAATATATATAATGATAACCATGATAAAAATATATGACATATTAATTATATATTTATTTACAGTAATCCATATACTTTAGAGATAGAAAATGAAATATAGTATTTATGGATACAATAGGTTGCACGTACGCATAAACGTTGATTCCTTTATGTCGATTGATGAAATGAATGAAATGTAAATAATAAGTTACATATAATTTAAATTTTTATATATTATTTTTCACATATATTTATTTAACTGATTCTCATTAAATTCATTTTAAAGAGTATGTTAGAAACATATCACCTCATTTCTTGTGATGGTAGTCCTCCATACACAAGAGCGATGTTATCATATCTCCCCATAATGGAAATTTAGAATTAATATGTGATATATGAATTCTATAAAAATAATAATATCATGAATATAATATATATACAATATATACATCATTACATCTATCTGTGATAGGTGGTGATGGAAAATGAATAAAATCAGATTGTGAGGTTGAAGTCATCCGTACACATAAATGTTGATTTAATGACCAATCTGAAGGAAGAAGATAATGATTAAAGAAATCAAATTAAAACAATAACATATAAGTATATGTAATATATTGAAGGTATATTTTTAACATGATTATATAATAATTCAACTAGTCGGATGATGAAATAATATAAATTGCTGGATTAGAGAGGTTGCCCCATCTTCAAACAACATCATTTGGATTTCACCAAATGTTTTCTTAGGGTGTATTTTAGACTAAAATAAGTCATGCAAGATGAGATATTGGAATTAAGTACGTAATTTTGTTATGTTTTTTCTAATCCAATGAGATTCATATGTGTTAAGAAGAGAGGAGTGTGAGTGGACTTTTATATGTAAGGTGAGTGGCACGCATGTATTTTTTTTTTAAAAAAATAAGTTCCCATGTTTTTTAAAATTAAAAACTATCCAAAATGGGACCTTATAGAATCAAATTTTATATAATATTTAAATATATCTATAAATTGGGTTTATTCCATGTTTCTAATTCATTTTATCTTTAATCCTCTCTATTTAACTCCCAATATACCAATCTTAACCATTACTATAAAAAAAAAATTTACTTATTTTACAGTACATTATAGAAAAAAATAATATTTAATTATTAGACTGTATAATTTTATTTTATTAAAAATATGAAATTATTCTTTAAAAATTATTTTAACATATGTCGAGTGATTTATATTGAAATTAATCCCACTAAAATGATAATATTGTTAGTTTTTAGTGTGAAAAGATTCAAAAGATATAGATTCTTTTTATAGAAAAATTAAATATGTAATTAATTAAAATGAACAAAATTGTATTAGTAGATGTGTAATTGTACTAATTTAACATTTAATATATCTAAAAAATGAATTTTTTATTTATTAAATTGAATCATAACTCTTCATAAAAACCATATTTTCACTATTTATTTAAAAAATTATCTATTCATAAGAAACCAAAAAAATCAACCTTAAGATAATTTTTTTATTTATTTTTCAAATTATAGGTTTAGTATTTAAAATAATATTTATAAATGTCTTAAAAACTAAGTATTGAATCATTTTATCAAAATTCGATAACACAAAATTTTTGGTAAATATTTTTAATAGTAGAAAATTATATTTATTTTAATAATTCACATTGAAGACATATATTATTAATTTTAATAATTTAATATAGAATATAATATATAAATTCCTTTTGAAAAATTAATGAAAATTTATTTTTTATTTATTTATGTAAAACCTTTTTGTGTGTAGAAATATAGTATTTCATAAAAGGATTCCCATTATTTTATTTTATTTAAAATTACCATTTAATGATAAAATTCACATTATATACATTTTTAAACAAAACATTTTAATTATTTAGTTAATATTTTTCTTAAAATCCCTTCTACGATCTAAGTGAAAAATATCATATTAATTTTTTTTATTTAAGTAGTATATTGTTTTTTACAAAAAAAATCAATTTTGTACATAAGGTATTATAAAGATAGTGTTCTATATTACACACTCTAATGTAGAAAAAATATTTAATGAAAAAACATTATTATTCAATGAAACACCAAATACTAAAAAATGAATTTTTTTAAATTTTTTTGTCACATTGTTTTAGGGTGTAAAAATATTTCATTCAAATGTGGGATTACATTTCAGTCAATTCATGGGACATTTGGGATTACAATTTATTTAGATTTTATTATTAGTCTCAATGAATTATAAGTGATTTCAAAAAACTACACATTAATATTTATAAAAACATTTTAACCTCAAAAATATTTTTAAAAATAATTAATGCACTTTCTTACTCACAAAAATTATCTCACAGACTCCAACGAAAATATGGTTATTAAAAACTAATATATTAAATAAATTAGAATATATTTTTAAATATTAGAAATTTAATTGGCTAGTCAAACATGGATATAGACATTGAAATTTATAAAATCTTATGTGAATAATTTAAAATCATAAAAAATTAAAATATAATAAAACTCCAAATAATGTATATAATTGAGTTAATAATATTAAAAATATATTATGAAAGAGAATTTAATTAAAAACAAATTCTTTGATATTTATTTTAACTCATTAATTACTAATACAAATAAAATCGAAGAAAACAATATTGGAAAACATTTAATGTCACTACAAATTAAAAATACAAAAATAAATAATTATAAAATCAATATGAAGAAGTATAATTCACATATATATAATTTTTTATACTTAATTTTATACTGGAATGATATTTTTTATTTTAGGAATATTAGGATTAGACAATACATAAAAATGAGAATGGAAAAAAGACAACTTGGATTATATTGGGTATAAATGGATAGAATAAAATAATACCCATTGAATATTTATAAAATGTATTTAATTGATTATTATATTTCACAATCATATTAATTATTTTTATTTAAAAATAAAATCAATTTTTAATTTAATTTAAATTAATAATTAAATATAAATAGTATAAAAATTATTTTGAAAACCCCATGAGGTATTTTTTTCTTCATTTTACAAAACATGATACTAACAATGATTTTTTTCCATTCACAATACCTATATAGTACCAATCCATCAAAATATTTAATCACACACTCCATTTTTACAATCTAATATTCTATAACCCCATCCTCTTCATGATACATAAGATAATTATGGTCTATTATCTTTGAGAAATAATGAAAAGTATCATATGAATTCTCTTCACATGCTCGAATAAGATAATATTGATTGTATTAAAGGTTATAATAAATTACATTATTCACATGGTTATTTATCTCATAAAAATACTACCTCCTTAGTAGAATAATAAATTTGATTAACATTGTCCTAAGAAAATAGTTGTTTATTAGCATTTTCATTATCAATGTTAGGATTATTTTCATTCAACTAATTTTGGGATGCTTCTATTTATACATATAAAATTCTATTTAATTATCCAATATTACATGATCAATATAATAATGATCCCCTCTTTCTTTAAACTATAAATAGATGTGTTGGGTAGCAATTATATTTTTAATTCTTCTACAACCTCTATAAGACTCATATTCTAAAATTTAAAGATTATATTTTTCTATGTCCAATTACATATGTAATGAATCAACTATTCTAATTTAGATATGTTATTTTTAGAATATATTTTTTCAATTTATTTAATCATAAAAATGGAAATTAATTGTTTTTTAAAAGATTTATATATCAGATCATTGTGTGGATATTGTTGTGATGGATTCAATGGTAAATTTTCTATACATTGTAATTGTTGTTCTTGAAATTAATTAGTCCATCCAAAAATATGTATTAATGATTTAATGTATCATCCATTATTTTATTGATTATTATTTTATAGATATATAGAAAAAATGAAAACCAAATATTATGAAATCGATAAGAAAATATTTCCTCCCTAAATAATGATGGAAGTTTATTATGTACATGCCACAAGTAAAATTAATAAAATATTTTTTATTGTGTGAAATTAATTGTTATTTCGAAGACATGTTTCATATTATGGTAATGATCATTAGTAAATTAATTTTAATTTTACATAGGTTAAACTATATTTATCATTAAATAAGTTTTATTATGTGAATGAATACACAAGAGTTGTTATGAATAAATGAAACTATAAGTATTTTATTGAATGGGATGATAGTAAATGGTAATTATTTTATTCCCTTTTTTTCATTTTTTTGTATAATTGAATTTTTCGTTGTATTCATTTTTTAGTTATCGGGATCCCTGATTAAAAATATTCCCCTATGTTTTTCTTTCAAATTTGATGAAAGACGACACCAAACACTTACTGAACTATCCATATTATAATGTGAGATGATTTATTCTTTATTAATTTCAATGTGTCATAATACACCACCAAGAACTATTTTTCTACATCTACTTGTGATAAAAATAATAATTCATGACATTTTAATTTTAATGTTAATAATATAATTTATTTTTGAACCCTTTCACTCTAATATCAAATTCTTTAATAATAAATGACTATAAAAATTAAAATTGAATATTTTTTACAAAAAAATTAATTTTATTTTTAGAAATTAACAAATTATAAGTATCTCTAGTATGATTCTAGATGTATTAAATATATTAATAGATTTATTGGATGTTACAAATATATATATAAGAAGAATCCATTGAATAATATTGTTTTACATACTTTTACTAACGATTATATTTAGTATTCCATCATTTAGGGAAGATCATCTTTATACTCTCTAAATTTTATCTAATCAATATCTCTTTAAATAATACCATGTATTATTTTATCTCATGATTAGCTTAATCTCACTTATCATCATCCCACTTGTTTAATAGTCATTAGTTAATATCCTATAATATCTTAGAATCTATTTTGTTTTAATTATTCATCCTTAATAATAGATCACTCAATGTAGAATTAGATTCGTAGTGATCTTAATAGATATATCACTAAATTAGTGACACTTCTTAGCTTCAAAAAATTTATATATTTTTCTATTACCATATAGAAGTTATCAATTTTTTTAAAAAATATAACTAATTTATAAAATGATTGATGTTTCAATAATGTTTTCATGATCTCTACATACCATTATATTATACTCTTCCTCATCATTTAGTTAATGATGTATAGACATATGTTGTAACATGTCAACATATGATTCAAATGGTATCCTTATCATCTTCATGGGTTTTTTTAATTATTCTTAAAAATTAATTATTTTATAAATGTTAATGAATAGATCCTTATATGGTTGTAATTGGTTTCATGATAAGAATAGACTGTTTACTCTTGAATACCTATATTTTAAAATATAAATATAAATATAAATTAGTAAAATATATATAGGTTTTTATTTTTGCTATTGATCAAAAATATTTAATTCCGGAATCAATTGTTCCACCTCATTTAATTAAATAACCCCATAATTGATTCACCAATTAATTAATCCAACTGACTTAATTCAACAAGGGAATAATGAAATCAAAAATTAATTATTCCAATTCACTTAATTCAATAACTCCATAGTTATTTATTAAATATCATAAGTCTCTATCCCATCATAATTAATTCAAATTAAATTATTCCAAATCACAATTTCATATATTTAACCATTCCCTATAATTATTTCTACAATTAATTAATCATACTCAATTGACTCAATAATTCTGTAATTTATTAAAAAATTAATGAATCTCAATTTCCAAATTCAATACTTTGATATTTAATTTTACTGATTAATTATTTACATTCCATAATAACCATTATTCAATCTAAAATCCAATTACTACAATAATTAATTTACCTGTATCATCATAGGTAAATAAAGAATATAAAACTGTTATATTTTTTAAAATATGTGAATTAAATATTATTTTTTCTTTAAAGGTGATTCTATGTTCTATGGAATACCCGATACGCAACAACTAGTTTTTTTAAAATCATACATTGCAGACAACATTGAGTTATACTGAAAAATAAAATAAAATAATTATTATTTTAAATGGTAGTTAACACATAGTTGTTGTATTGGTAGGAATAAATAGAACTAACTAAAATATGATTATATATTTTCTTTAAATTTTTTTACACGCATACACCAAATTTAAGAGGCTTAAAATTTTAATGAATCAAATTTTAAGCATTAATAATCTAATACACATTAAAAGATTGGTTTACCTCCTTTTGATGGAAAAAAATAATTAAATCTTGTTTTGGTAACCTTTATATGTTTTATATGAATAAATAAAATTCTTATTTAGAATTAGGACATCAAAATTTACTTTGGTTATGTTTTTGGTATTTTTCTGATATAATTAATTTTCTAATGAAAAATGAAAAATATTGTATTATTAAATCCAAACTACCTTTTAATCTAATATATTTATAAGGGTAGATTATCAGTATAATTGGTTTTAAAGTGTAATTATATTATTTTTTTAGAATTTAATACAATTTTTGTCATTGAATGTAACATCACATTGAAATTGGACATAAAAAATGTCAATATTTTCATAGTTCTTATTTCTAAAAAACATGCTTTTTATTTTGATAGTGGGAATTAATTTTAAATTAATTTCTGGGATATATGTGTTTTGAATTTGAAAAAATGGATTCCATATTTGGAATCCTGAGGTCCAAATTTTGTAAAAATTTAACTTTTATGTTATGATATTATTAATCTATTAATCAGTAAATATTTTATTAACCATGGTTAAATAGTAAATATTGTAAATAAGGGTAAAACATATTATTATAATAATATTAAATTAATCTAAAATGTGTCCTAATCTTATTTTTTGATACATTTATGACCATGAGAAACCATTGATCGATTTTGGGAACCCATGAAGCCACCTGGGAGAGATAATGACACATTATTTTACTTAATTTAAAGTAGACAAAAATGACTTAAACATATATCTTTTAGTAAATCAATTTTTACATAGAGTTATATAAGTTTTCTCTTAGAATATAAGTATTAAATTGAAATATAAAACTATATCCTACAACAAGTTAATTTGTATATAAATTTTTTACATCAAATAAATAAGATTATTTATGACACAGTAATGATGTAGTGTTTATCTCATTAATGAATTATTTAAATAAATAATATTATAAATATTAAAAAAAATATCCAAAACCTATAAAATTATTGTTTGATGATTTTATTTCGAACATGATTCATCTTATATTCTACTTTAATTACTTTCGGATCTTTAAAAATTGAAAATCATTATATAATCGAATAAAATTTTCAAACATTTCTAAAGAGCCCATCTGCCCCCTTATAAAAAGCCCTCACTTATAACCCATTCCTCAAACATCTCAAGCCCATTGGATCATCCCAAATCATTCCAATTAATCTCTATAAATCCTTATCCACCTACTATAATACTTTACCTTAGAAAAAATAATTCAATTAAACATTTTGGTTCAGAATAAAGGGAGATACCTGATTTAAAGGTAACGTCTTCTCTTATGTTATTTTATTTAATTTTATTTCTCCAACCCCATAAAATCATTTTATTCCTTTAAATTATATCAACAACAGTATACTCAGTATAAAAAGTTTTATTATGAGAGGTCTTTTAACTACAATTACATACACCTACAACAAATGGGGAAAGAATATACTATTTTTTTGTGGACGTCGAACTACTGCCTTACGAAACGATTATTGTTCAATATTCTCCTACCACATCTCATGGTGGCCATTACAATGAAACTATGTTTATACATGATATATATTATGATTATGTTTCCTCAATGCTTCTATAATTTCTATTGCCATGAATACATTCATGATTTCTAATATGTGTAAATACGATAATTTCATTTGAGGAAGTGTGGAATACTGCCCTCTCATGGTGGTATGATTCGTTAATGAAAAATGTGGAACGTATAATGGATGATGTTAATGAAATTATGTAACATATATATCATATGATATTTCAATAAAATTATAATATATCGATGTATCATTCATGTTTCATTTCATTAAATATGATGTAGAAATGAAAGTAGTGTTCATGCGTACGTACGACTTGTTGTCTCCATGAACAGTGCATTTTATTTCATATCTACAAATGTTTTGTAATATTATAAATAAATATATATACATCATATATAATATATAAATGATATCTAAATAATTAATATCATTTTGGAGATAATTATCTTTTCACCAAATGATCACCTTGTAATTATAAGAAGTTAATTTTTGACTCAAGTACAAAATATCAACAAAATGACCATTATTAACATAAATGATTGCATAACGTTTATAACATGGTAATAAGTGATATTAATTGAATAATAAACAAAAAAAAAAGGTTCTTAATCATGTATAAATTTTCTTAACCTTATTATTCGGAAGATTATAGAACGAACGGGGCAAGTTGGACACTAGGTAAGGGGTTTCTTATCTCACTTTTAATTTTGTGATATTTCCAATGTTTTCCACCTATTTATTGCATGTGGTCTATTTTGTACAGAAATTTGATATATATTGTCAATATTGTCTTTTTTATTTATGGTAATATATAATTCATTGGGTTGCTAAAAACCTTTTGTCATACGACTTGATTAATTACTACGTGGTAAGGGGTTTTAATCTCACTTTTTATTCTTGTGAGATTCATGCTATATTTTCCACTATTTCCTTTTGTGTGGTGTATGTACTAAACATGATTGAATTTATTGTGTAATATAATATAATTTATGAGCATTTACATTTTCATTATGTGATCCTTCTTTCTTGGCGTTTATGTTTCATAAATTTCCAAATATGTAAGGGAACCTTTCACCATCCTCTTTTTAAAAGACTTATTTTTGTTATATCTTTAAAATTACATATTATTATGTTGTTATATTTTATCCTATATCCATATTTCTGTAAATTTTATGTCCAAGTGATTAGATACCATTTTTCTCTAATCAACTCATTTTTTGAATTTTAAAGTGCCGTCGTTAGCTGTCAAATTTCTGTAAATGAACTTTTTAACCCAATTTAAATTCTTTAGGTCAAACATATTCTTGTTGATTATGTGATGATATAAAGATGTGTGAATGACCATTCATTTTTTTATATTAAATATCCAATAATATTGAGTGTATTTATATTTTTCACACATAATTATGCAATTGATTTATAATAAATCTATGGATATAGTTTTTATAAGGGATTTCGTCTCTATTTAATGTGGCTAGTCACTCAGTTTCAACTGGATTCTTAAATGGATGTTAATGGTATAGTTATGGTCAATGTTCAATTATCATAAACTCTCCTTGATTCTATTATATAGGATTAGCAGTAGGATGAATGGTTCAAAGGAATTAGAGAATCTCTATGTGCCCAGGAAATTGTTTTAGTATTATATCTATCTTATAATGGTATTTTATATTTTTGGGTTAGCATTATCATCAAAAAATCTAGGAGGATATCGATTTTGTTTCACTATCATAGTACATCAGGGTTCAATCATTGAGGAACTAGGAAGATTTATTATCAGATGAGATAGTGATTCTAGTGGAATGATGTTAATAATGACATTATAAATTATGGTTCCCACTATTACACATGCCGATAGATATAGAGGGAGCATTTGAAACCCTATAAGATGCTTCAACCTCTTTCAGGTACATTTTTGAATGTGGGAATAAGTATCAATTGAATATTTTGGGTGATTAAAACAAACATTATTCGGTAGTAATGATATCTATTTGGTTATTAATCTATTAGTAATGTCTAGTCACTTCATTCTGATTAGGGATACCGCTAAATTTGATGATCTTGGTAAGCTGTATGTGTAGGATACTATGAGGGTATATAGGGTTCCTTAAAAAATATTTATGATAGGTATAATAGGATTACATTCAAGTTATGCAGGAGTCTCTAGGAGGTGATGGGGACCTATGTTAGGATGAGTACACCTCTTTATCCCTATATAGATGGCCAGACATATCACACTATTCAGGACATAGAGTATATTCTTCATGTATGTGCCTTGAAATTTGGTGGTTCATTAGATATCCATCTGGGACTAGTTTTTTTCCATATAAAAATATCTATTAGTCATCAATCGGAATGTATCCCTTTGAGTATTTTTATGGTCATTTTTATAAATTATCAATTCGTTGTGAAGAGCTGGTTATGGCCTATATGGTAGGAATAAGTCTCATTCCGGTGATTTTTTGAGGATTCAAGATATATGTTGACATATGGTTACAAATCAGAGATGATAGAAATCATATGTTCATTATAAGCATCTTCCATTGGAGTTTACCATTGATGATTGTGTTTTCAAAAATGTAACCCATAAATGGGTCACCATTAGATTGTGTTATAAGGACATTTAACACCGATATATTTTAGATAATATTTTGTGATTGAATAGAATGGGATGATTTACTATTAGTTCTAATTTCTAGTTTAATTTATTGGTATTCATAATGTTTTCAACATATCATAGCCTAAGAAGTAAAATCTTGAACCATCTCATGTTTTGAGTTGGGAGGATACTAATTTGGATCTATATGTTTATGTAGTATAGAAACCAATGGAGATCATTGAAACTATAGTGAAATTATTTCATGTGAAGTGGACTTTGATGGTCAGAGTGCAATGGAGGCACAGATCAGTCTCTTGTGAGACTTGGGAGTATGAATTATTGATGAGGGAGTATTGGACTCACCAAGTTTCCTTAAATCATTATTACACAATTAATTATTATGTATGAAATGTATTATGGGTTAGATTTTAGAATATCGCATTACCCACTTTGAGTTAATCATCATATCTCTTTTTGTTTCCATTTTTTTGGTGAGTTTCAAGCCTTTCAATGATAGAGATAATTATCTACAGAAAATTACATAGTGTTTTGGGATGTAACTATTTTCTGAAATAATGTATTATATTTATAAATGTGTTAAATTCATGTAAGGGTTCTCCATGATTTTGGAGAAAACCTATAATATACCATGTTTTAATAAAGAATCAATATGATCAATAGAACACATGATATGCAACATCAGGCTTAAACATACAACATAATATTATTATTCAAATGATACCATTTTTACCTAGTCATTGGAAAAGAGGGAATGAATAGAATCAATTGAATTATGAAAATATGGTTTATAAAAGTTGAAATAATGATTAATTGGTTACAAAATTTATTAGAAATTGAAATAAAAAACCATTGAATATAAAGGATGTGTTTTTATAAAAACCTCTTTAGAAAAGAATAATTGTGTTTATAAGATCATATCACCAATTTTAGATTTTTATTCAATAAAAAATTATTGTTATATATTCTGTGCAATTATTTAAATTCATCTTATATGTTTGTTAGATATGATATAAGAAGAAATTCAAATTTTTAGAAAAAAGAAGTATTTTACTTAAAATATAAATTTACCACCTTTTGATATAAAACCCTTTTTAAATTTAGTTTTTGACAAATTTATATTTTTAATATGACATAATAAACTTCTTATTTAGATACATAAAATCAAAATTTACTTTGGATGGATTTTTTATATTTTTATGATAACTAACATGTTTTGATTAATATTAAAAATACGCTAAATTTTAATTGAATTTTTTTTCATCAAAATAATTTATATGGTTAAATAGTTTTATTTAAAGGTTTTAAAGTATAAATGGAATATTTTTTTATCATTTAATATAATTTTTTTAATTATAGGTAATTTCAATGAGAAATTGGACAAAAACACATGTCAATATTTTGGTAGTTTTTACTTCTTAAAAACACACATTCTTGTTTTGACAACATAAATTAATTTTCAATTAATAACTAAAATATTTGTGATTTTAATTTGGAAAAATTAATTCCATATGTTTAATTATAAGGATTAAAATTTTAAAATATTTGTCTTTTATTTTTGGAATTATGAATAGTAACATCTGTAATTATTTTTATTTACCATAGTTAAAGGGTAAATCAGGAAAATATGGGTAAAACAAATAATATTATTATAATATAAAACTACCGTAAATCATGTATGAATATTATTGGATGATATATTTCTGACAATTATCTCTTTAATCTAAAATTTGGACATTTGACATCCACTTGGGTGTGAAAATGACATTTTAATATTTTTTAATTTAAAGAAAAGAGAAATATAACAAAAACAAGTATGTTCTAATAATTTTTTTTTGTAATAATATAAGTGATATATTTGAATATAAATAGTAATTATAAAGCTAAAATTTTTTCATATACAATGATATTTTATTTTTAATTATTATACATTATATAAATAAATTTAATTGTGACATAATTTTGATGTAGTGATTGATTCATTAATATAGGATTCAAATAAATTATATTATAATTATTAAAATAAATCTAATTTAATTATTTTTATGTCATAGATGGATTTTATGTATGAATATGACATGTTATATTTTTAATAATTATTTTTTTCAAAGGAATATTTTTTATGGATTTTCAAATAAGTCATGATATGAATAGTTTCAAAATTGACATAATTTATATTATAAAATATAAAATATTTTATTAAATATTATAAAGATAAAAAAATATAATATTCGTCAAAATGGTTTTTATAATACTAAAAGTTTATTAATTACTTTTTAATGGTACATTGTTCATGTTTTGGTAAATATTTTTGTTCTCAAAGTGTTAAATACTTCATAAAACGGTAAGAGTAAAAAATAATAAATCCAAAAGATATGGATTAAAAAAATATCCAAAACTTGTATAATTCTTATTGGATGATATTAATTAATCCTATATTTACCTTATATGTGATATAAATTAATTTCAACTTCTTTTATTCAAAATATCATTTTTAATAAATTAATATTTCAGTACATTCCTAAAGTGCCCCTCCTCCCTCATATAAAAGGTCACCCCTACTAACCACTTAATCACACATATAAAGTCCCTTGGTTCATCCAAATTATTCTCAAATAAGCTCATAAAATCCATCCACTCTACTTTTAATCATTATATTTAGAAGAATTAATTTCAACAAATCCATTTATCTCAAAACCAATGAAGTTACCTGTTTTAGAGGTATTGCATTCTTTAAAGTTCCTTGCATTTATTTTTGTTCTCCACTACCTATGATATTATTATAATTTTATTACATAAAAAAGTTTCCTAAATATAAACTAATTTATTTATGATAAATATTCAAAATACACTTACACACACCTCCAACTAATGAATACGAACATACTGTTTCTGTGTACGATGAACAACTTCATTACGAAATGATGATATTTGAATTTTCTCTTACCACAACCCATTGTGAAAATTATGATGGAAATGTATTTATATATGTTATATATTGTATTTATATTGTCTTCATTATTCTTTAATTTTTTATTTACGACATACTTTTATGCTTTTCTTGGTGTGTAAACACGATAATTTTATTGGAGGATGGGTGGACAACTGCACCCTCAAAGTGACATGACTCATTCGTACCATGCATAAAACATATAAAGGATGGTGTTAATGTAATTATTTAACATAATTAAAATATATGTTATACTTTTATTTTAATATAACTATTTATCATTAAGTCTTCATTCCATTAAATATGAAATAGAAATGAATGTAACGTTCATGCCTACATACGGCTTACCGTCTCCATGAACGGTGCATTTCATTTCTTATCTCAATATGTTTTGTAATATAATAAATACATACATATAATAGATATATATGATATATATGATATCAAAATCATGAATGTCATTATGTAGATAATGAAATTTTGACCACATGATCAAATAGTAATTATAAGCTGTTCATTTTTTACTAAAGTACCAAATATCGATAAAAACAACCATTATTAACTTAAATGACTGAATAATGTTTATAACATTGTAATAAGTGATATAAAAGGAATAATAAACTTTATAAATGTTCTTAAGAAATTTTATATTATCTTTACCTTATCATTCTGGAGAATAATGAACAAACGGGTCAAGTCTGACACGAGATAAGGGGTTTCTTATCTCACTTTTAATTCCGTGAGATTTCCATTGTTCTACACTTATTTATTGCATGTGTTTTATTTTGTACTATAATTTGATATATATTATCATGATTATATATATATTAATGGTATTCTATAATTCATTTGATTGTTGTTATCTTTTGGTCATACGACTCGATTGATTACAACGTGGTTAGGGGTTTTAATCTCAATTTTTATTCTTGTGTGATTCATGCTATATTTTCCACTATTTTATTTTGTTTGGTGGATGTACTACACAAGATTTAATTAATTGTGTAACATAAATTAATTTATGAGTATTTACTTCATCATTGTATGATCTTTCATTCTTTTGGTTTATGTTTTGTAAGTTTCCAAATCGGTAAGGAAACCTTTCACCATCCTATTTTTAAAAGACTTATTTTTTGTTATTTCTATTAATGTACATCTTATTATGTTGGGATATGTTCTTATATATCCTAATTGTTGTAAATTTTATGTCTATGTGATGAGATTCCTTTTTTTCTCTCATTAACTCATTTTCTGAATTTTAAAGTGACGTTGTTAGGATGTCAAATTTCTTTAAGGGAAATTCAACTCCCAATTTCAATTATTTGGGTTAAACATCTACTTGTTGATTATGTCATGATCTGAATATGTGTGAATGACCTTTTATTGTTTTGAATGAATATCCAATAATAATGAGTTTGTTTATAATTTTCACACAAAATTATGTAATTCATTTATCCTTAATCTTTGGATACCATTTTTATAAGGGATTTTGTCATGAACTGACCCTATCGGTCGCAAACTGCAACTACCCCAAGCCTGCCTCCATAGGCCAGGGGCTGGCGACAAGCACCGAAGGAATAACAATCTCTAGGAGGCCTTTTATTAAGTACATGTACACACGCACACAACCCACTCAACACAGAAGCACATAGTAATAAGGAAACCAATGTACAAATAAATATAACCCAACAATAGTCATGCATCGACTTATAAATAGAAAACTTGAAGTGGTGAAAAGTACTGACAAGGAAATCGAAAAGAAAAAAGGGAAAATTCTTCCCAACCTGAAAGGTTCTACAACCCAGCATCAAGTAAACAAAAGTAAGCAACTGGAGAGTCCCATACCAAGAAGACCTACTATGACCACTGAACGCAGCCCAAGCTCATGTTTCATCTACGCTCCTTCATAGTCTCAATCAACCTATTAGTTGTCTGCATGGGAAATCCATGTGCGGACAATGCCCAAGCAAGACTGAGTATAAAGATACTCAGTAGGATGCCCGTAAAGATCGAGGGAGAAAAAAAAGGAGGTACTAAAACGGTGATCAGTATACAGAATAAAGAATAGTGTAAGAGTACAATAGTGAGAGTACAGCTCAACCCAAAAAAAGAAGGGAAGTATACTTGTCCAACCAAGGCGATCCAGACATGGAATCCACTTGGCATACCCAGCACGTCTTCGCCCCTCCTAGAAAGAGAGTAACTAAACTCAGGGATTGGAAAAAAAGTAGGGTGTTTATATATATATATATATTCTCAACAAGAAACTTGATGGAGGGTGTAAGGGGATCTCTATCTGGAAGCATAGCCCAAGAAAAGTTTCCAACAGTTCTATGTATATCCATAATTGATTCCAAATAGTCCTACAAGTCAAAGTTGTATCATCGCTACACCGTACAACCAAGGGCCCCGCTCTGGTAATTATGGAGATAATTCACTGACTAGACTCATAGAAAGGTCTGATTCTGAAAAAGCCACCGAGTAACCCACTACCCAAACTAGCATGAGGGTAATCCCTAAGAGGTTGTCGGGTAACCCACTGCCCAAGCATGCTAGAGGGTAAACTCTAATGTTAATGGGCAACCCACTACCCACCATCTCTAGAGTTTAAACCCTAATGTCAATGGGTAACCCACTCCCCAGCCTCACTAGAGGGTTATCCCTAATATGTCGGTAGGTAACCCACTACCAAGCCCCGTTGGATGGTAATCCTAAAACTGGTCTGATAACTCTGCACCGCCTGTGCCATCAATGGGGGTTACTAACATCACTACTAGGTGTTGGTTCAGAGTGCATCAAATTAACCTCTGACCAATGCCCTTTCATGTTTCCACAATAAATGAGATCTTGAACGAGGCCTTGCATGCCCAAATAGATTACACTATTGTAATCCTCAACGAAAAACACACAAGATTGAATTTTTACTCGTTGGAAATGGACTCCCGACGAAAACATTTTTCAACACCGCTTTATGCCCAGACGGCGTCTCGTAGGGCCCACACCTCAGTCCTGAAAAATGTTGGGCGAACTGCGCCATCAAGATAATCTTAGAATAACATGACAAAACGAATATTCATTCGCCGCAAATGGACGTCGTATGAAAAAGTCGCAGTTCATAACAGACATCTTAAAAGAAGGCATGTGAGGCCCACACCTCAACTCCAGATTCAAAGCCAACAACCACCCTAGAATATTTTTTCATGGCGCCAATGTCACAACGCCACTAACAGCGCCTAAAACAGACTAGAAATTTTCTCGTGCAATACAATACAAGAATCATGGAGAGGGGCTATGTAACTGTTAGGACCAGTAGGGGCCTATATACCCTGAGAGGGGGGGGGGGGGTGAATCAAGGTATGGATAATCTTTTTCGAAGTTCATTCTACCCCACTGGATCTTGACCTATTTATTTCAATGGTCATTTTGTTTCCTCTTGTGTGTAAACAATGATAACCTCTTTATTTATTTATCTAATGATGATTCTTTGAATGTAATGCAGGGAAGCAAACACACAGACACATAGATTTTTACTTGGTCACCCTCACTGGGCTACGTCTAAGGAGCATACGCCGACAAGTTTCCTGTCGCACCAAATTCCACTATTCTTCACTAAATGTGGATACAATGTTTGGGCTACATATAATCTAAGCCCAGGCTCACTACCTTTACAAGTTTAAGGTTTGATCACTGCTTTCCCAAGGTTTACTCCCTGTTTCTCTTTCTCTGGCTCAATGTCGGTGGAAAGTATCACCTTCTTTCTCTTCCTTTGCTCACTGCTCTTGGAAGGAAGCCACTCACAGTTTATAGACCTGTAGGTCTATTCATTTGCATGAAAGAATGCATCTTACTCTATATTTAGATTCTCTGTTGAAGTAAAACTTTCAACTGTAGATGAATATCTCTTTTCACCGAAGGTATCGGGAAAACTTCCTGCTTCCACGAAGCCCGAAAATCACTGCTGGAAAAAACCTAACTTGGCGCGCAAGTCAGTCTCAGTGCGCAAGTATTGGAGCGCAAGTCACAACTGGTGCGTAAGTCTACCTCAAACACTTGCGCTACACAACATTCCCCAACTCCAAACTTGCGCAACTATCTTCCTTTTACGCCCAAACCAATATTGGCGCGCAACTGCTAACCGACATGCAACTTCTCACACTGGCACAAAACTTCAACCATCGGCACACAACTTCACTTGTGTGTCCCACACACCATTTTTGCGACCACCACACCTGCATGAGGGGAGCTCTGATTTCTCAAATTTTTGAACTCCGGTGAAGAATGAAGAGGGGTTGTCCAGTATTTATAGGTAATATGACCACCCTGCCTGACAGCTCGAATGTCAACCCTCGGCGTGCAAGTCTCAACGCGCAGGTCTCTTCCCCTACAAGTCACTTGCGCGGACTACTTCCAAACATGCCCAATCCACTTTACTTTTCCATATTTTGATCTTCTGATCTTGAAAACCCATAGGCACGCATGTTCTAAAACTTCCAAGTCATTGGCGCGCAAGTATCTTTCACTGTGCGCAAGTCACCTGCGCGACATCACCAAAACATGCACAACCCTTATCCATTTTCCATATTTTGATGATCTGATCTTGAAAAACATATGTCGTGCAAGTTTCCAATCCCTCTTGTACACGGCGTGCATGTCCCTTTTAAAAAAACCACATTTCATTATTTGTCGATTTTCCGGCCCAAAAATTTGGCAAGCACTGGAAAACGGCGCAACCTTGTATCTGTTCTTTTGTACCGCCTTCAGATCATCCACTCCTTTTGTCGACGTTCCTGAATTAAATATGGATCGTTGACCTCAATTCTTGAACTCGACATTACATCATGAAATATTCTTTTTCAACAAATTCGTATGTTATTGTTTTTCTTTGTCAACAATCACCATTCAGATATCCACTTTCTCAACAAACACAATCACCTCAAAAATGATTCAATGATACCTTGAGTGATTTTTTCCCAAAAATCTCCCCCTTTGGGTTTATTGAAAACTCTTCCATAAAAAGATACATCGTTGATTCTTCAGCCACCATTTTCCTTTTTCGATTCTGATAGCGATCAAGGATTTACTCAACACATACTCTAAGCCCACGTGAGCAATGCTCGACATGAGAAACAAGAGTAAATGAAAAGTTAATCAATGAATCACTTCATCTCTTACATCCAATATTGAAACCAAATTGATACCAATTTGGACTAAACTGATTCCAATTGTTTAAGGACTTGTTGGAAGACCAATTTTGTTTTTTGGAAATATTTTCACCACATTCCAACATCTCTATTTTTCTTTTACCACGATCCTCAGCTGTCGTGATATCTATTCATTGATCGATCATATCTAGAATTGTTAGATTTAATACTCTCCCCATTTCTCAGTGCTCTCCCCCTATCTGGATGCTACACCTTTCAGCTTCTCCCTATAACAATCACGATTTATCAAATTTCCACACTGTCTCCCCCTTGAACGATCACTATTTTCTCCCCCTTTGTCAATAAACCCAAAGGTCACTTCTTTGCAGTCTGTAACAGAGTAGAGAACACATATCAGCACATTCGTGAAAAACACATCATACCTAGGGGAGAGGGGGTGGTTTGGGTGGTTCCACATCCACACTCTTTTATGTGCGGGGAGTCGACTTAACTCCCAAGGCCAGTCAATGCCTCTAAAATGCTTCCTTGAGTAAGGTCTTTGTCAGAATATCTGCAACGTGGAGCTCTGTAGGCACATACTCTAACATCACAATTCCATGCTCAACCATCTCCTTTATGAAATGATATTTGATCTCAATGTTCTTGGTCCTTGAGTGATGAACGGGATTTTTTCTAATATTGATATCACTTGAGTAATAGCATGAGATTCTGATTGGAGACATCACTTCGACTCCTATATCATCAAGCTGCTACATCATCCACAATATCTGTGTGCGAGCTTGAGTGGCCGCAATATACTCAGCTTTGGTGGCGCTCAATGAGATGCAGTATTTCTTCTTGTTAAGCCAAGAAATACACAATCCACCACGATAGAATGCACCTACAAACATTGATTATTTGTCATCTACTGATCCGGCCCAGTCTGCATCACTATATCCCAATAACTCTATCTGAGATTTGTCATTATATGTCAATTCGAAATCCACTCTTCCCTGGATATGCTGAAGTATTCTTTTCACTGCAAGTATACAGATTTCCTTGGGATTACATTGATATCTCGCCACTTTGAATGCAGTGAAAACAATATCAGACCATGTCACAGTCAGGTACAACAAACTTCTAATAATTTGCTTGTATTCTGTGATATTACCTACCTTTCTATCCTCATCATTTGATTATTTCATCCAGGTAGCAACCAGAGTCTTCATCTCCTTGGAATTATCCATTCTAAAACTTCTCAGAGCCTCCTTGGTGTTTTTGGATTGAGAAATTAATATTCCATTACTTCATTATGTCACCTATAGACCAAGTAAAAACGTTAGCTCTCCAATAATTGACATTTCAAACTCATTTTTCATGAATTCGAAAAACTATCTACACTAAGAATCATCTGATCCGCCAAATATTATGTCCTCGACATAAACCAACACCATTATTCTTTGATTACTATCATTGTTGAAATACATATTTTAATCATCTCCTCCACGCTGGAAACCAAGCATCTTCATTTAATGATCAAGCCTTGAGTACCATGCCCTTGGTGCTTGTTTCAGCCCATACAATACCTTCTTCATCCTGCAAACTTTATTCTCATCCTCATGAATGAGAAAACCATCTAATTGCTCGATATACACTTCTTCCTCCAGAATCCAATTCAAGAATATATATTTGACATCCATCTAAATGTATTTGAACTTCCGTTGCACTACAATGGCTAGGAATAATTTGATTACCTCCATCCTTGCAACCGGTGTAATTGTCTCATCAGCATCTACTCCATCTATCTGGGAGTACCCCATGCATAGTAGTTGTGCTTTGTTTTGAATCACTATTCCATCCCCGTTCATATTATTGTGAAAGACCCATTTAGTTCTGATGACGTTCTTATCTGTTGGCCTCAACACAATCTCCCACATCAGGTTCTTCTAAATCTGATCCAGCTCTTCATTCATAGCCTGAATCTAGTTTTCATCTTCAGCTGCATCAGCAAAGAATTTCAGCTCAAACTAAGATAGGTAAGATTCCTGCTGTAGTGATTTCATTTTCCTTGTTTGAACTAGAGCTGAATAATCACTGATGATATTATGCCTGTCAATTTCAGCTCAACTCTTTGTATTCTGTGCAGGCACAGACTAGAAACCTTCTTGTTCATCATCGGTGTCTTCTTATAAATCATCATAAGCTACTTCTTCTTCCCTTGTGTTGCTTTCTTCCTCAACACATTCGTTAGAAAATTTTTCACTGACTAATTCTTCAGTGGCTTCATTCCTTTCAGCTAGTTTTTTTTGTGTCATTGTTCAATGACGTCATTTCTTTGAACATCATCTCTCAGATTTTTGTTGACACCCCTTTGATTTTCTCGAGAAAGATTCTTGGTGTCCTGAAAGCAGTCACATGATACCACATTGTTAGAACAAAATAGATAATCATGAAAACCAGTGTGTTGCTACTTTTCTACCAATCATTCTTCATGAGCATACACATTCATCCTTTATATCATATTGAGATCATGCATATGATTACGATATAGAATTCTCCCCCTATGTTATGCAACACTTCCTGGGGTTATGCCCACTGTTTAGACCCATAAACACTCTTCTTCTCCTCATGCATCATTTATTCTAATTTGGAACTCAGCATCGAGCCATTAATCAAATCTCTAAGCCTACTGAGTTGGAACTCGGTGTAAGAAACAAGATATAGAGTTAATAACACAATCACTTCCTAGTGTGCTATGTTTCTCCCTTTCTTCTTCAATTATAGTACCTGATTTGAATCAATTGAAACTCAAGAGCACATTACATATCCACTTCGCATCCTTAGATGCCACTCCCCTTGGATCATATCTCCCTAGAACCTAAAACACATGAATCATCAGTTAATAGCATTTATATATATAGGGAGAGGGGCTCTTTTGGAATCCTCAGGACGAGGATAGTGGTTGATCCTGATGGGTCAACCCTTTGATTCTTTCTTGCAGAGCATCACACTCTTTCCTTGCTTCTTCTAGCTATCTATCCAATTTTAACTACTCTGTCTGTAATATTAGGAAGTCTTTACTCACATTCTGAGCCTTTTTCCAATATGTAGATTCTGTAGGCCCATACTTTCTCATCACATGGGGTATAGAACCACTAGTACCCATTTCCTTCTTTGAAGTTCTACCAAAATTCCATTTTCCTTGATTAGTTCTCTGAGTAGGAATTTCCTTTCCTTTCATCTTCCCTTGTTTCTTCCACCATTGCATGGATTTTCCTTTTCCATCCAGTCCTCTCTATGGCACATGACTTGTGATATTTACAAAACATTCTTCGTTTTTCTACCTTTTATCAGGTTTATGAGTCACCAACCTATTTTTCGTTGGTGGTGGGTCCTCCACTGAATGTACATTCTCCTTACTCACAGTTGTAGTGTTTCCTCCCTTTTTCTTCCAGATATGTTCATGTTCTTTCTTAGAGGATGGTTGTGAGTGTGACAGATAAGGTGACAGATACACCATTCGTTCAGCTCCATGTGATTCCACTGAGGCTCTAAGCATATTATTCACCTCACCACTTTGTCTTCCACTGTATAATTTCTCAATATGATTCATTGAAGTTGAAATTCTTTTTCTGGGTTCCTTTTCATTCCCTGCTTTCTTTTTGCTGCACTGTCTGGCCAAATGCCCATGATCAGAACATATAAAACATCTTCCATTAAAGGCATACTTCATTTCATCATTTCAATGTAGAGATGTTGATGTAGCTTGAGTTCTTCCTCTGACATTGAGCTCTGGAGCTTCCTGACACATACTCATTGTGTGTCCCTTTCTGCCATAGTAGTAGCATCTGATGAATGTTTTCCTCTGAGAGACTCTTCCCTCTGATTTCTCCTGATGCTTCTTCATATTCTCATATTTTGTGTAGTTTCTATTCTCACAGACTAAAATGTATTCACGATATTCTAAACATAAGCTTGATGTTTGGCCATGAATCCCACAGAAATTGCACATGTCAGCACTTCTTTTTGTAATTGTCCTCTTAGGCCTATCTCCAGAAACTATAGGATTTCTTTCACATCTGGAATTTTTCACAGCTCAATTTCTATCTTGAACAAGAAGGGATTCATCAAATCCGATACCAGTTATTCCCAGACTGTATGGTATTTGAGCTAAGAAAATTTATTCTTGCCTCTTTTCAGAAATAGAAAATTATCTTTTCATTTCGTCATCACCTATCGAGGGATAATCAAATAGAAAGTGTAAGGCATCCTTCATTTTGGGATTTCCTTTAGCATTAGATTTCTCCACTTCTTTCTTCACTTATTTGAGCTCTTCTTCCAACATTTGAATCTTCATATCCCTTGATTCAATTTGGGCATTGAGTTCTATTCTAAGATTATTTCCGCTATTTATCTCATCTTCTAGTTCTTGTGTGAGATTTTCCACCATGTCACTTTTCTCCTTCACTTTAAATTTTTCTTCTTCAACAGAATCTAAACAACATAAATTCTCTTGTTGTAGCCTTTGATGGTTCTTGAACTAGCTCAGACAGCTGTATAGCTAGATCATCAATTCTGGATTTCATATTTTGAACTTCATTAGAATTTTCATTTTCTTCACAACCACCATCCTTTTTTTCCTTTCATTCTTGACATTTATTGTGGTTTATCACCTTGAGAATCATTCTTCTCTTCTAGGTCAGTAATCACATCAATAAGCCTTTGATTTAAGCCTCTTAGCTTGTTTACCTCAATCTCCAATACTTTGATCCGGATATCTTTAGATTTGACTTCTTCATCCAACTTCTGGTCCAATATCTTTGTCATGATGACAAAATCTACTATTGGCCTCCTTCTTGTAAATTCGTCATCATCAGTTGTTTCATTATCACTTTGATGTTTGAGTACTTCACTCATTCTTGTATCATGATTGAGTGAATCAATCTTTTCTCTGTCAGATTCTTCCAGGCCTTCTTTCAGTATGTTGTTTGATTCTTTTAACTGAATCACACATTTTCCATACATAATTCCACATTGAGGAATACCACCTGACTTCTGTTTCTTCTTTTATGTTTTTCCCTTTTCCATGGCACACTGAGGTAATAGCAGACAGATTCTTTAACCACACAGATCGAATCCACCAAGTTGGAGCAAACAAATATGATAAAATAAACCTTGCTCTGATATGAATTGTTAGGACCAATAGGGGCATATATACCCTGAGAGGGGGGGGGGAGTGTGAATCAGGGTATGGATATTCTTTTTCAAAGTTCTTCCTACCCCAATGGATCTTGACCTATTTATTAAAAGGGTCATTTTGTTTTCTCTTGTGTGTAAACTATGATAACATCTTTACTTCTTTATCTAATGATGATGCTTTGAATGCAATGAAGGTAAGAAAACATGACGACATAGAGATTTTTACATGGTTCACCCTCACTGAGCTACGTCCAAGGAGTATACGCTGACAAGTTGTCGGTCGTACCAAATTCCATTATTCTTCACTAGACGTGGATACAATGTTCGGGCTAGATCACTTCTAAATCCAGCCTCACTGCCTTTACAAGTTTAGGGTTATCTCACTGCTTTCCCAAGGGTCACTCCCTGTGTCTCTCTCTCTAGCTCACTGTCGGTGGAGAGGATCACCTTCTTTCTCTACCTTTTCTCACTTCTCTTGGAAGGAATCCACTCAAAGTTTATTTACCAATAGGTCTATTAATTTTCATGAAATAATGTATATTCCTCTATATATAGATGCCATGTTGAAGTAAAACTTTCACCCGTAGATGAATATGTCTTTGCACCGAAGGTATCAGGAAAACTTCCAGCTTCCACGCAGCCCAGAAATCACTACTAGAAATATACCTTACCTGGCGTGCAAGTAAATCTTGGCGCGCAAGTATCGGCGCGCAAGTCACAACTGGGGCACAAGTCTACCTCAAACACTTGTGCGATACAACCTTCCCCAACTCCAAACTTGCACAACTCTCTTCCTTTTACGCCCAAACCAATATTGGCGTGCAACTGCCAACCTACATGCAACTTCTCACACTGGCGCACAACTTCAACCACCGGCGCGCAACACCACTTGCGCGACCCACACACCACTTCTGCGACCACCAAACCTACGTGACAGGATCTATGATTTCTCAAACTGTTGAACTCCGGGAAGAATGAAGAGGGGTGGTCCAGTATTTATAGGCAATCTGACCACCCTGCACAACGGCTCGCAAGTCAACCCTCGGCACCCAGGTCTCAACGCGCAGGTCTCTTCCCCTGCAAGTCACTTGCGTGGCCTACTTCCAAACTTGTGCGAACCTCATTCCTTTGCAATATTTTGATCTTCAAATCTTGAAAAACAATATCCGTGCAAGTTCTCAAACTTCCAAGTCATTGGCATACAAGTATCTTTCATTGCACGCAAGTCACCTATGCGAACTCACAAATACTTGCGCGACCCTTAACCCTTTGCCATATTTTGATGATTTGATCTTGAAAAACATATGGCGTGCAAGTTTCAAAGCCTTCATGTACACGACGTGCAAGTCTCAACGCGCAGGCCACTTCCCCTGCAAGTCACTTGCGCGGCCTACTTCGAAACTTTCGTGAACCTCTTTCCTTTTCCATATTTTTATCTTCTGATAATGAAAAACCATAGGAGCGCATGTTCTAAAACTTCGAAGTCATTGGCGCAGAAGTATCTTTCCCTACGCGCAAGTCACCTACGCGACCTCACCAAAACTTGCGTGACCCTTATCCATTTGCCATATTTTGATGATATGATCTTTAAAAACATATGTCGTGCAAGTTTCCAAGCCTTCTTGTACAAGGCATGCAAGTCCCTTTTACAAAAACCACATTTCATTATTTGTCGATTTTCAGGCCCAAAAATTTGGCAAACACTGGAAAACGGCGCCACCTTGTATCTGTTATTTTGTACTGCCTCTAGATCATCCATTCCTTTTGTCGACGTTCTTGAATCAAAAATGGATCGTTGACCTCAGATCTTGAACTCGGCATTCCATCATGAAATATTCTTTGTCAACAAATTCGTATGCCATTGTTTTGCTTTGTCAACAATCACCATTCAGATGTCCACTTTTTCATCAAACACAATCACCTCAAAAATGATTCAATGATACCCTGAGGAATTTTTTCCCAACAGTAACGCTTAACAACTGTGTCACTCCATCAAGCTCCAATCATTGGAATTAAAAATCACTGAGGCCATTTCAAAAACTCATAATCATTCTGAGGATCAGTTTTCCACAAACGGCACGTTAATTCGACACTCGGTTAGCAATTTAGTGGTGTTTTGGCACCAACGGATGAAGACTAGGTGGGCCGGATTGGTTCGGTTGGTCCACCACCTTTAGACCGGTGGTCCGCGGCTCGGTCGCCCAGACCACCAGGTCCAGTGCGGCCCGCGGTTCACCACACGGGCCGCGCGGCTTTTCCCAGACTGGCACAAAGCTATCCGGCCTTTTCCCCACAAGACCCACGTTTTGCAGGTCTCAGTTGCTCACGTGGTCATTACAACCCCGGTCTATCGCGGCATGCCAACCGGAATGGATGGCCGCCCCGTGCACCTGAACCCGTTGCGCCACCGGATGGACTCGTCGGACCATCACGCGGAGCCACCGGACCGCCTTGGAACCGCCGAAAAAATAACCATTTTTCCCGAAAACTTCCCGAGACCACCTCGGACGCCCCGAGACTAGAATATTCGATCTGAAAAGAGCTATGGGAATATCGTATCAAACCCTACAAATATATGGCCTTAATTCGTAAAATAAACAACAATTCAAAACTATAATTTGAGTTCAAATTAGATGTAGAAATTTAAAAAGAAAACGCATGACCCTACATCGCAGGGCGTAGCCCGTCGCTTCACAAATGTCACTCCGGAGCCGCAAACACTTCCCTGGGGTAGAGGTTCACCTTGAAGGAAGGTGGGTCCATTGATGGGAGAGCTTTTTCCAGGGAAAAGATCAACGTGGAAGAAGGAAGGGTGGAGTTTTTCAAGTATGGAAAAGAATTAATTAAAATTATTTAATTCTTAAACACCCACAATTTGGCACATACCCGAACTCTAGACAGGGTCAGGGTTAAAATTCCCCTACAGTAAAATCAAAATTTTTAGCACAATGGAGGTATCATAATGTTAATCTAAGCCTTCGTTCAGAAGATATATTGTTCAAACCATGAGGCCGCTAAATTATAAAAATGCCCCTGGTGGCGTTTTCCACAGAAGATCCACGCCTAAGAAAGTTACATACCTCCTAGTGTAAAGGACACACTCCAGACTCAACGGTCTCCTCGATTTTCCAATCCGAGCAAAAGTTTAGGAGTTATTCGGTTTATTTGGTGTTTTCAGTGTGAAAAAACTTAAAATTTAATTATGGCTGCATCGAGGCTCGGAATCACACACCTTCTGAATGCCCAGCTTTGGAATAACATAACAAAAAATTTCAAAGCCCTACAGGCTCGAAACTCGGCTTCTTAAATCATTCTCTCATTCAGGTTTTTCAAATGTGAAAATCAAATCTACAAAAACAACATGGGATACTAAACTCGCATCTGGCTATCCCATTCCCAGGTGCTCTCATGCACCCTCCTGTGCTGCCACAACAGACAAACCAATCAAATGGTCCATCCACACAGAGTCCGCTCTTGCTCGTCCTCAATCTCCATCGGGTGCTCCACAAAGGTGGTTGTATCCTAAATTTCTAGCCATCCCTAGTCGATGACGTGCATGGGGCCATGCACATATTTCCTTAGATGCAACATGTAGAAAACGTCATGCACCCTCTCCAGCTGTGGGGGTAGAGAAAGATGGTAGGCAACCTTACCAACCTTGTGCACGATCTCAAAGGGCCCAATGAACTTCAAATATAGAATTCCTCCCCACTCGAACCTCCATGTTCCATGTAGTGGGGAGACTCTAAAAAAGACATGGTCCCCATACTCAAATACCAAAGGCATGTGACGACGGTCTGGGTAAGATTTATGTCTGCTCTAAGCCATCCTCATGTACTCACGAATGACCAGCACCTTCTCTGTCCTCGCCCGCACCAACTCTGGGCCCATGAGGGAGGTCTCCCCAACCTCTGTCAAGCACAACGGTGACCTGAAGGTTTTCCCATAGAGGGTCTCAAAAGGTTACATCTCAATAGTAGAGTGGTAACTGTTGGTATACATGAACTGTACCAAGGGCTGGTGATCCTCCTAGCTTAGGAAAAATTCTAACTTGGACACCTCGAGCATGTAATGGCCCGGACCTCTCCGGTCCACTACATTGTGAAAATGTGGTGTTAGAGGTGTTTTGGGAGGTCAAGGTGACTTATCCCCCAGCCACTGCCTACCGGTAGCTCGGTCTAACGGTAGCTGCTGCCTACCGGTAGCTCGGTCTACCGGTAGCTGCAGCCTACGGGTAGCTCGGTCTACCGGTAGCTGCTGCCTACCGGTAGCTCGGTCTACCGGTAGCTGCTGCCTACCGGCAGCTCGATCTACCGGTAGCTATTGCCTACCGGTAGCTCGGTCTACCGGTAGCTGATGCCTACCGGTAGCTCGGTCTACCGGTAGCTGCTGACTACCGGTAGCTCGGTCTACCGGTAGCTGCTGCCTACCGGTAGCTCGGTCTACGGGTAGCTGCTTCCTACCAGTAGCTCGGTCTACTGGTAGCTGCTGCCTACCGGTAGCCGCATCCTACCGGTAGCTGGGTTTACCGGTAGCTGCGGCGTACTTGTAGATTGGTTACTGGTGGTCGTAGTCTACCGGTAGCTCGGCTAATACTTTGCCAAATTTCATGAATGAACAGTCTTTCCAAACTTCATAAGAGCTACCGATTCCATACATTGCCAAATTTTTTAGTATGTGAACAGTGTTTCTAGCATCGCAAATTTGACGTTTTCTTTGATGTAAAATACTTTTAAAACCTTATTTCAAGGACTTTAAGACCGATTCAAAGGCCATAAATTCTATATTAATTATTCCTAAGGCCGGGATGTTTTTACTTGGTCAAACTGCGTGGGTTAGTGCGATCCGTTTTTAAGGGAGAGTAAACCAGATCTTAAATTGTCACCTCTCTAAAAAAAGGGGAACAAGATATCATTCTCCGTTGTTTTCCTCTCTGTTCTCGGCCAAGAGACTCTAGAACCTTTCAATCGTTCCTGTAGGAGTTTTACAATCAAACTCTACTCCTTCGATTGGTTTTGCCAAATTTTTGGATGCAACCGACATGTATCTTTCAATCTTCGATATAAGGTATGTTTTATAGTCGATCCTTTGGGGATCATCTTTTTCGTGATTCTCCCTTCTATATTATACCATGAAATTTCCAAGACTCTAATGGGGTTTTGTTGGGTTGGTTGGTGCTGTCGTATCGTGGCATCCCCGGGCGGATGAAGTTGTCGCTAGAGGAGGATTGTGAACCGTTGTGCGGATAAAGGACACCAAGAATTGTTGAGGTAGGGGATTCGTGGCTTCTCTAGTTATTTATGTGCAACTGTAGAATTAGCATGATTTAGTCCTTTGGATCATAATGAAATTGACCTAATTAAATACATGAACCAGATTAAAATAATTGGTTGATCGCATGATGTTGCTTTATACCGTGATAACGGTTTCCTCATTTTTTCTAGTTAGAGTGATATCTATGTTTTCTTTATTTTGTTGTTCGTTCATGATAGAAATCGATAAAGAACGTAAAGCCGGAATTATTTGTTAAATAACTGGCTAAAGATAAAGTGCCATGTTAATGAATCTGTTGATTCAAGATGGATTAAAGAACTATTAGTTCGATAATTTCAAAAGGGTTCTGAGTTACCCGCTTTCTTGTAAGGCTGAATGCCTTGTGGTTTGGAGCTCTGAGTGCTCATTTTGTATAAAGGCTGAGTGCCTTGTTAAAGGGCCGATAGCCCATTTTGTTATCTTTGATTTCCTGCTGCTGGTGATTTGATGTGAGCCTAGATGGCTGTTGTGATATGTGGAGGCATGGGGACTTGTGGTTGTGGCAGAAGATGACGCCTAGTGTGGCGAGATGCATCGGTTTATGCATGTGGGTGTCGGGGAGGACACCAAGGATGATGGTATGAGATGAATGTGGTGGTTTGATGTTGGTGGTATGGTTTGGTTGTTTATCTGCTTTACTTTTCCCCACTGCTCAAGGCATCTGGTCTTGCTTACCCTCTTTCCGAAGGAGGCGAAGACACGCGGGGTATGCCATGTGCTTTTCGTGTTTAGCCTCTCGATGGAGGATGGGTCTATGATCTTTCTATATGTGGCAAAGACTCGACGGGTAGTATATCTACTCGCCGTGTTGAGCCCCTTTGTGTTTAGTAGCATAGGATGCTTTTCTAGAATGCATGGGAATATGGGAAAGTAATTCCATAATGAACGTTTGTTTAAATGGTGATAATCCACGGAGATGGAGAAACTAGAATTTAATAGTGATGTGAATCCTAAAAAGGAGCAGTTTTTTAATGTGATGCCAATTTAGTTTAATGTGGTAAAATGTTCATGGTTAATTAATGTTTAAAGAATTAATTAACGTATAGTGGAACTGATAAAATGAGAATGGAGTAATCTAATAAAGCTCTTCAAATGGTTGTGTGCTTATAGGATACCTAGTCTTAGAAGTAGCATCCTGGAGTGTGAGAGACGTTAGCTGCAGTTGTGCCTATGACTAGGTAATGCCCATAGTGTGGTTGTGAGTTATATATATTCTGTAATTTTTGTGTTTCTATACGCTACTCCACCCTGTCGGTAAGGGCAACTGACACCCCAGGGATTCTGAGCCCTGGGGAGGTGTTTTCCACAACATTCTGATGGGAGGTTGAATGGATGACTACCCCATTTAGCCCCGCTCTATTCTCTTGGTAGATACACAGTGGTTAGTTTTCCCCATATATGTGTGTAGAGGGCTGTAATGGCTTGTGGTTATTTGACACACATATATTCTGGATATAGTATCCTATGGACTACTATAGGTGTAACGTGTATGGGTTGTGATGGGTTAAGGATCCTTACTCGGCTTATGGGCTGTGATGGCTTGAGGTATAATACTTGACGTATGATACAGGTTATACGAGCTGTGGTGGCTCCCGGAAATTACCTGGTTACTTTTGGTTGTGAGGATGGTGTGGTGCTTCGCCCAGGTGTCTGCGGGCAAGCCTTTGTGGTGCACGTGGTGCAGGTTGTGGAGCTTAGCCGAAGTTTATACGGGCCAGCCCTTGGAGAGAGATGTGTAGGACGTATGTCGTTGGGGCAGAGCGGAAAACCAGTGGGGAAGTAGTAGCAGGGCACCCTTGATATTCTTTACTATATACTATATTCTTGTATGCGTTACTTGGTGATAGTAGCCATGGTAAGGTTGGGAACTTAGTGTACCTATTTAGATAACGAGTTAGTTTCACTTGTTGTTCACTGGGCTTTAGTATGCTTTCATTACTTTTGCACGAGTGGCTTGAGGAAGATCCTACTGAGTATACTGTTATACTCACCCTATGTATATATAAACTGTTTTTCAGGTCACCTTGAGCAGGTTGGAGATAAAGCTGGTTACTACTAGCTTGTGGTTGGAGGAGGAGTTGTTCGAGCATGTGGCTGCTGCCGTTTCACTTTCTTTTGGGTACTTTGAGTTTAACATTTCAGTTGTAGTACTTTTTCATGACATTTCATATATGTACTTGGTTTCCTTTTATATCTCAGTTCTAAGTTGGAGTTGATTGGATTCTATTCTATCTCTCTCTTCTGCATGTGTTCTCTTAGAGGGAAATGCCTCCCATTTGTATATTTATTATACCCTCGGTGCTAGTCGCCAACCTGAGGCATACTGGAGGCGGGACTCGGGGGTCATTATCTCCCTTCTCACATTGTCGGCCTAGGAGGGGTACACATTGTGGGGACCGGGTCGTGACAGAGTGGTATCAGAGCTCTGGTTGAGGTATATGATGGAGTTTGGAGTTAGGCATAGGTGAGGATGCATGGGATGGTAGGGCAATGATGTCATTCATGTTTAGCAAGTGGGGTAAACACTAGAGACTGCAAGAGACATAGGGGTTTAGGCCCCCCTATGATCTATTGCACGGACCTTTATGTTTACGTTGGCTACTAAACAAAGTAATACCGGTTGTAGGGTAGAGACCTAGGAAAGGATCATGCATCATTATTCTTTGCGCTTGTGTTTGAATGGGTAGACCTTGGGATAGGTAACCTAAAATTAATAAAACAAAACAATTAATTAATGATGAGTCTTCCATATTCTAGGCTTAGGAGCTCTAACAGTTGTTATTTTGCAGGTATGGCTCCAGGTCGACGTCCTCATTAGGTTTGCGCAGAAGATGCCCATCAGGCTATTCCAGAAAATCGCCCCCAAGTAGAGGTTGAAGACGATGACACTTGGAGGAAGACAATTCGAGAGTTTCAGCACCATAGTCTACAGAAGTACGAGGGCTTCATTTCAGATGCAGTCACAGAAGACTAGTTGGAGGAGATCGAGATAGGATTCAGTTCGATTCGTGCTCAGAAGGAGCACTGGGTGTCCTTGGTCGTGATGATGATGCGTGGAGTAGAGAGGCAGTGGTGGTTTTTTTCCTTAGGGATCGTGAGGAGTCAACGATCTCATGGGAGGAGTTTCGAGATAGGTTCAGAGTCGAGTTCCTTTCTTCGACTTCGAAGGAATCCAGCCGCTAGGAGCTTCTTACCCTTAGACAGGGGAGCCCAAGTGTTCGAGAGTTTGGAATACGTTTCAGGAACCTTCTACGATATTCTTCAGACCTGTTACCAGATGATGAGGCCAGGGCGAGGCATTTCGAGGAGGCTTTGCATCCAGAGATCCAGCGCCAGGTCACCCAGTTTATGTTGAAGACATATCTCGAGGTGCTGGAGAGGGCAGAGGTTGTTGAGATGAGTTTGGCCAGGACCGGATCTTCACGAGAGGGGAATCATCATGATTCCTCACGAAGCAGAGATGTGGTCCGGGGTTCCAAGTTTTTAGGGCAGAAGAGTTTTCGTTCACCTGGGGGTAGGTCCCAGCCCTTCCCATCTCGTTTCTCTGGAGGAAACAACTCTCAGGCCTATGCCAAGGGATCGGGTGCTTTTTTTTCTTGTGGTGGTCGTGGTCATTAGCAGAGGGAGTGCACGACTTTTCATAACCGTCATCGTGCACTGGGCGCTCCACTCCAAGTTCCTCCGTTGAGGCAGTTCAAGACGAGGCAGCAGCAGCAGGTTGCACCAGTTTTAGATCACTAGAGGGTAGATGGAGCAGGTAGAGGACAGCCCCATGATGCTCCCCGTCATTAGAGAATAGATTGTGGTCGTGGTGGTGGTCGTCATCAGGGTCAGAGCGGCTGTGGAAGAGGTCGTGGTCACCTTCATACTCTAGCATTACCAGCCTCAGGCGAGCCAGATGTCGTTCGAGGTACCCTTTGCTTGTTTTCTACCTTGGTGTATTCCTTGTTAGATTCAGGAGCAACACACTCCTTCATATCACCTACACCTGTCCATGCTTTGGTACTTGAGGTAGAGAGGCTTCCAGTGCCCTTGGTGTTGACTACGCCAGTTGGAGGTCGATCCGACTTGTTTGAAGAATGTAGAGACTGTGAGCTAGTGTTGGGGCAACACCTCTCTTGGGGAGATTTCCTATGTTTACGAATACAACCATATGATGTCATCCTCGTCATGGATTGGTTTTATTCTGTGCAGGATATTGTGGATTGCTTCCCGAAGGAGGTAATCTTCTTCGATGCAGATGGAAAAACAGTGGTGTTTGCTTGTGAGCGAGATCCTTAGATGGGTCATAGGCAGGTTTCATCCTTATCATCCATGATGGATGAGATGATGCTATGTTCTTCAGAGGTTCAACAGTTTGCATTTCCTAGGGTCGTAGAGGAGTACCCTGACGTCTTTCCCGAAGAGGTTGTATCCTTACCCCCTTGACGAGAGATCGAGTTTGGGATCGAGCTACAGCCAGGAGCGTCTCCTATCTCTATGTCTCCGTATAGGATGGCCCCTTATGAGTTACGAGAGCTACGTATTCAAATCGATGGTCTGTTGCAGTGTGGTTTTGTTTGGCCAAGTGTGTCACCTTGGGGTGCACCAGTTTTGTTTTTAAAAAAGGCTGATGGCAGTTTGCATTTGTGCATCGATTATCGTCTCTTAAACAAAGTGACAACAAAGAACCGCTATCCTCTCCCGCGGATTGATGACCTATTCGATCAAATGAAGGGTGCAAGTTGGTTTTAAAAGATAGAATTCCGGTCAGGATATCATCAGATGTGTGTAAAGAATGAGGATATCCCGAAGACTGGTTTCTGATGTCGTCATGGGCATTATGAGTTTGTTGTAATTCCATTCGGCCTGATGAATACTCCAGCTATTTTCATGGGGTTGATGAATGTTGTGTTCCGTGAATTCTTGGACAAGTTTTTTGTGGCTTTCATCGAAGACATCCTTGTGTACTCCACATCTGAAGAGGAGCATGCAGAGCATCTACGAGCCGTTTTGGGAGTTCTTCGCCAACATCAGTTGTTTGGGAAGTTGTCCAAGTGTGAGTTCTGGGCTCGAGAAGTTCGTTTCTTG
Source organism: Viscum album (assembly GCA_963277665.1). Taxonomy (NCBI): domain Eukaryota; kingdom Viridiplantae; phylum Streptophyta; class Magnoliopsida; order Santalales; family Viscaceae; genus Viscum; species Viscum album. The sequence goes on from OY728137.1 coordinate 640,463,854, forward strand.
GGACATGTTGTGTCCCAACAGAGAGTATCTGTGTATCCTTCGAAGACAGAAGCAGTGGTGTCTTGGCCAGCCCCTAAGACCGTGTTAGAGGTGCGAAGTTTCCTTGGTCTCGCAGGCTCTTATAGGAGGTTTGTAGCTAATTTCTCCCGAGTTGCGACTCCTCTGACAGCTTTGACTAGGAAGGATCAAGCGTTCATATGGACTGATCAGTGTCAGACAGCTTTCGAGTATCTAAAGGAGATGTTGGTAAGTGCTCCTATTCTTTGTCTTCCAGCTGAGGGAGTCCAGTTTGACGTCTTCTGCGATGCGTCACATCTGGGGCTAGGCTGTGTACTTATGCAACAAAGGTCAGTTGTTTCTTATGGGTCCCGAAAATTGCGTCCCCATGAACGCAACTATGCCACCCATGATCTTGAGTTGGCAGCCGTGGTGTTTGCGCTGAAGTTGTGGAGACCTTACCTCATTGGCGAGCGCTTTGTGGTTTTCACCGATCATAAGAGTTTGAGGTATGTTTTCTCTCAACGGGACTTGAACTTGCGGCAGCGTCATTGGATGTAGTTCTTGCAGGAATACGACATAAAAATATCGTATACACCTGGGAAGGGAAATGTTGTTGCTGATGCGCTGAGCCGAAAGTCACGTAGTGATGCTGTGCGTGAATCCGGTGATTCTTGGAGAGTAATGGAGGAACTGTCATCATTACATCTTGATATGGAAGATGATGGAGGTAGAGGTTGTCTTTTCCAGATGACGGTGCAGTCATCTCTGATGCATAAGGTGGAAGAGTCTCAGTTGGGTGATCCAGAGGTGGAAGTTTGGAGAGACAGAGTTGTTTGTGGAGAGGCCCCTGATGGTTGTTCGGAGGATGAACATCACCGAGTGTTGTATCACGGCAGGCTTTTTGTTCCCATGGTGATGCGCGAGAAGGTTCTCCGAGAGTTCTATAGTTCACACTTGGCAGTACATCCTGGTGTGATGAAGATGTACCGATCCTTGAGGCGTCAGTTTTGGTGGCCTAGGCTGAAGCGTACAGTTGCAGAGTGTGTGTCTCGATGTTTAGTCTGCCCGAAGGTGAAGGCCGAACACCGTGTTCCTGGTGGTCTTCTCCAGCACATAGAGATTCCTCAGTGGAAGTGGGAGGACATCTCAATGGACATTGTTACAGGTATACCTCGAGCTCCGGGAGGACATGATGCTATATGGGTGGTAGTGGATCATTTAACAAAATCATCCCACTTCATAGCGATCAAGGATTCGTGCTCAGTGGAAGTTTTGTCGAGGCAGTATCTAGAGGAGGTAGTGAGACTCCATGGAGTACCTAGGACGATAATTTCTGATTGTGATCCTCGTTTTACCTCCAGGGTGTGGAGAGGTCTCCAGCATGCTTTTGGGTCTCAACTGTGCCTTAGCACTGCTTTTCATCCCCAAACGGATGGTCAGACAGAGCGAACCATCCAGACTCTTGAAGACATGTTGCACTCTTGTGTTCTTGATATTGGAGGATCATGGATGAAGCACTTACCCTTGGTAGAGTTCGCTTACAATAATAGTTTCCACTCTACCATCGGTATGGCGCCGTTTAAAGCCTTGTATGGATGGCCATGCCGTTCTCCATTGTGCTGGACTGGGGTCAGAGAGTCCGCAATTCTCGGACCAGAACTAGTACAGAATACAAAAGAGATGGTTCAGGTGATTTGTGAGAGGATGAAGATAGCACAGGATCGTCAGAAATCATATGCTGATCAAAGAAGGAGACCCTTAGAGTTTAATGTTGGGGATCATGTGTTTCTAAAGGTGACTCCCCGTCGTGGGAAGCAAAGGTTTGGTCATGGAATTAAGCTTTCTCCCTGGTTTGTTGGGCCTTTCGAGGTGTTAGCTCGTGTTGGAGGTGTGGCGTATCGAGTAGCACTTCCCCCTCAGATGAGTCGGATACATGATGTTTTCCATGTATCACAGCTCTGTCGTTATCTTCATGATGAATCTCATGTTATCGATTGGGGAGAGATCGATGTTGATGATGATGCAACCTTCGAGGAGCGACCTGTGGAGATCCAAGACCGCAAGGAGAAGGTGTTGCGTGGGCATTCTATTCCTTTAGTTCGTGTCTTATGGCGACATGGTGGCATGGAGGAGAGTACGTGGGAGCGTGAGTCACAAATACGTGCTCCGTACCCAGAGTTGTTTAATGTTTAACTCTTTCATGTAATGATGTTGCTTCATGGTTAGACCTTTCTTGTTTTATTTATGTACCTTTCGTGTGATGTTATGATTGAATTGTTTGGATATGGATTGTTTGTTTCCATATTCTTGGATGTCATAGTTTTGTTCCAGCTTTCGAACAACTCATGGTGGTTTTCCCCTGAGAGGTATCTTATGGGGTGGTTGTTCGGACCCCTCTTTTCTTCGGAGTTGTTTTTTTTATTCTCGAGGACGAGAATGTTTTGAGAGGTATCTAATGTAATGGCCCGGACCACTCTGGTCCACTACTTTGTGAAAATGTGGTGTTGGAGGTGTTCTGGGTGGTCAAGGTGACTTATCCCCCAGCCGCTGCCTACCGGTAGCTCGGTCTACCGGTAGCTGCTGCCTACCGGTAGCGCGGTCTACCGGTAGCTGCTGCCTACCGGTAGCTCGGTCTACCGGTAGCTGCTACCTATCGGTAGCTCGGTCTACCGGTAGCTGCTGCCTACCGGTAGCTGCATCCTACCGGTAGCTGGGTTTACCAGTAGCCGCGGCGTACTGGTAGCTCGGCTACAGGTGGTCGTAGTCTACCGGTAGCTCGGCTAATACTTCGCCAAATTTCACGAATTAACAGTTTTTCCAGACTTCATAAGAGCTCCCAATTCCATACTTTGCCAAATTTTTGAGTATGTGAACAGTGTTTCTAGATTTACAAATTTGACGTTTTCTTTGACGTAAAATACTTTTAAAACCTTATTTTAAGGACTTTAAGACCGATTCAAAGGCCATAAATTCTTTATTAATTATTCCTAAGGCCGGGATGTTTTTACTTGGTCAAACCGCGTGGGTTAGTGCGATCCGTTTTTAAGGGAGAGTAAATCGGATCTTAAACTGTCACCTCTCTAAAAAAAGGGGAAAAAGATATCATTCTCCATTGTTTTCCTCTCTGTTCTCAGCCAAGAGACGCTAGAACCTTTCAATCGTTCCCGTATGAGTTTTACAATCAAACTCTACTTCTTCGATTGGTTCCACCAAATTTTTGGATGCAACCGATATGTATCTGTCAATCTTCGATATAAGGTATGTTTTATAGTCGGTCCTTTGGGGATCATCTTTTTCGTGATTCTCCATTCTATATTATACCATGAAATTTCTAAGACTCTAATGGGGTTTTGTTGGGTTGGTTGGTGCTATCGTATCATGGCATCCCCGGGCGGATGTAGTTGTCGCTAGAGGAGGATTGTGAACCATTGTGCGGATAAAGGAAACAAAAAATTGTTGAGGTATGGGATTCGTGTCTTCTCTAGTAATTTATGAGCAACTATAGAATTATTATGATTTAGTCCTTTGGATCACAATGAAATTGACCTAATTAAATACATGAACCAGATTATAAGAATTGGTTGATCGTATGATGTTGCTTTATACCATGATAACAGTTGCCTCATGTTATCTAGTTAGAGTGATATCTATGATTTCTTTGATTTGTTGTTCGTTCATGATAGAAATCGATAAAGAACGTAAAGCCAGAATTATTTGTTAAATTTCTGGCTAATGATAAAGAGGCATGTTAATGAATCTGTTAATTCAAGATGGATTAAAGAACTATTAGTTCGATAATTTCAAAAGGGTTCTGAGTTACCCGCTTGCTTGTAAGGCTGAATGCCTTGTGGTTTAGAGCTCTGAGTGCTCATTTTGTATGAAGGCTGAATGCCTTGTAAAAGGGCTGAGAGCCCATTTTTTGATCTTTGATTTCCTGCTGCTGGTGATTTGATGTGAGCCTAGATTGCTGTTGTGATATGTGGAGGCATGGGGACTTGTGGTTGTGGCAGCAGATGACGCCTAGTGTGGCGAGATGCATCGGTTTATGCATGTGGGTGTCGGGGAGGACACCAAGCATGATGGTATGAGATGAATGTGATGGTTTGATGTTGGTGGTTTTGTTTGGCTGTTTATCTTCTTTACTTTTCCCCACTTCTCAAGGCAACTGGTCTTGCTTACCCTCTTTCCGAAGACAGTGAAGACACGCGAGGTATGCCACGTGCTTTTTGTGATTAGCCTCTCGATGGAGGATGGGTCTATGCTCTTGCTATAGGCAGCAAAGACTCGACGGGTAGTATCTCTACTCGTCGTGTTGAGCCCCTTTGTGTTTAGTAGCATAGGATGCTTTTCTAGAATGCCTGGGAATATAGGAAAGTAATTCCATAATGAAATTTTGTTTAAATGGTGATAATCCACAGGGATGGAGAAACTAGAATTTAATAGTGATGTGAATCCTAAAAAGGAGCAGTTTTTGAATGTGATGCCAATTTAGTTTAATGTGGTAAATTGTTCATGGTTAATTAATGTTTAAAGAATTAATTAACGTATAGTGGAACTGATAAAATGAGAATGGAGTAATCTAATAAAGCTCTTCAAATGGTTGTGTGCTTATAGGACACCTAGTCTTAGAAGTAGTAGCCTGGAGTCTGAGAGACGTTAGCTGCAGTTGTGCCTATGACTAGGTAATTCCCATAGTGTGGTTGTGAGTTATATATATTCTTTACTTTTTGTGTTTCTATACGCTACTCCACCCTGTCGGTAAGGGAAACTGACACCCCGGGGATTTTGAGCCCTGGGGAGGTGTTTTCCCCAACATTCTGATGGGAGGTTGAATGGCTGACTACCCCCTTTAGCCCCGCTATCTTCTCTTGGTAGATAAACAGTGGTTAGTTTTCCCCATATATGTGTGTAGAGGGCTGTAATGGCTTGTGGCTATTTCACACACATATATTCTGGATATAGTATCCTATGGACTACTATAGGTGTAACGTGTATAGGCTGTGATGGCTTGACGATCCTTACTCGGCGTATGGGCTGTGATGGCTTGAGGTATAATACTTGACGTATGATACACGTTATACGAGTTGTGGTGGCTCCCGAAAATTACCTAGTTACTTTTGGTTGTGAGGACGGTGTGGTGCTTTGCCCAGGTGTCTGCGGGCAAGCCTTTTTGGTGCACGCGGTGCAGGTTGTGGAGCTTAGCCCAAGTTTATATGGGCCAGCCTTTGGAGAGAGATGTGCAGGACGTATGTCGTTGGGGCAGAGCGGAAAACCAGTGGGGAACTAGTAGCGGGGTACCCTTGATATTCTTTACTATATACTATATTCTTTAATGCGTTACTTGGTGAGAGTAGCCATGGTAAGGTTGGGAAGTTAGTATACCTATTTAGATAACGAGTTAGTTTCACTTGTTGTTCACTGGGCTATAGCATTCTTTCTTTACTTTTTCACGAGAGGCTTGAGGAGGATCCTACTGAGTATACTGTTATACTCACCCTATGTATATATAAACTGTTTTTCAGGTCACATGGAGCAGGTTGGAGATCAAGCTGGTTACTACCAGCTTGTGGTTGGAGGAGGAGCTATTCGGGCTTGTGGCTGCTGCCGTTTCACTTTCTTTTGGGTACTTTGAGTTTCCCATTTCAGTGGTAGTACTTTTGCATGACATTTCATATATGTACTTAGTTTCCTTTTATATCTCAGTTCTAAGTTGGAGTTGATTGGAGTCTATTCTATCTCTCTCTTCTGCATGTGTTCTCTTAGAGGGAAATGCCTCCCATTTTATGTTTATTATACCCTCGGTGCTAGTCGCCAACCGGGGGCCTACTGGAGGCGGGAATCGGGGGGTCATTATCTCCCTTCTCACATTACCGGCCTAGGAGGGGTACACTTTGTGGGGAGGGGGTCGTGACAGAGCATATCCTCTATCACCTGGATAGTGTGCTCCGTCTGCCCATATGTCTGTGGGTGGAAAGCTGTACTCATCCATAGTTGAGTCCTGAAAGCTTCCTGTATGCCTCGCCAGAATCGCAATGTAAACGGCATGTCATGGTCGAAGATGATCTTCGAGGTTTCTACATGGAGGGGGACAATCCCCGGAACGTACAGCTTCCCTAGAAACTCCACCAAACTCTGCTCCCTGATGGAAAGGAAGTGTGCCGAATTTGTGAATTAGTACACTATCAACCAAATGGAATCATTTCCCTTCACTGTGCGTGGAAGCCCCATGAAGAAGCCCATATATATGTCATCCCACTTCCACTTCGGGATATCAAGGGGTTGCAACAACCATTTTTGAACCTGATGCTCTGCCATCCCCTACTGACAGTTAAGTCACCAAGAATCAAACTCATCTATGCTGTGCTTTATGCCACACCACCAAAACTACTACTTATGGTCTATGTAAATATTCCCCACATCGGGATGTACATCCAAGGGAGATGTGAGGAATTCCTGCATTACCTCCTCCCTCATCTCAACCGGTACTACAAATCTCCCCTCGAATAGGATCTCATGATTACCTCCTTCAGAATACCCATCGGGTGTGTCACCCATGGATATCTGATCAACCAGTACCCCACTGTCGACATCCCCTAGCTGCGACTAAATCACATGCTCAAGGAGCGAAGGATTCAACACCATCAAATGCAGAAAATCTATACCCTCCTTCTCCATCGAGGTCTGCTGTTGGGAAACCAACTTCTCTGAAGATTACCGCATTAGAAGAGCCAGGGACTTCTTGATAAGGGCATCTTCTGCTATGTTTCCCTTCCCTAGAGTGAAGACTATCTTGAATTAATAGTCATGATGAAACTCCAGCCAGCACCTTTTCCTCATATTAATATCACATTGAGTGAAGATGTAAATGAGGCTCTGTTGGTCTGAGTAGACCACAACATGCTCAATAATAAGGTAGTGTCTCTATAACCGCAAGGTGAAGACCACTGCTACCAGCTACAAATCATGTGTCTCCTAATTATGCTCATGGGGATTTAACTGGCTCGACCCATATGCAATCATTGACCTCTGTTGTATCTGTACTCACCTGAGTCTTTGTAATGAACCGTCACAGTATACCATGAACTCAACGCCCTCCTTTGGCAACCTCATCAATGGAGCACTATTTAGCCTCTGCCTCAACTCCTAGAAGGCCTTCTGGTATTGATCAGTCTAGGTGAAGGGTCATCCCTTCTGCGTCAATGCGGTCAAAGAGGCAGTAATCATGGTGATGTTTACCACGAACCTCATGTAGTACCCTTCCAAACCATGGATGCTCCTCAACTCATATGTATTATTGGGTGTCTCCCAAAAAAATCACTGCCTCAATCTTGGATGGATCTATAGCTAAAACATGTTCAAAAATGACATGCCCACAAAATTGAACCTCATGATTCCAGAATTGACACTTCAAGAGATTACCATATAGCTGGTGCTCCTAGAGTAAGTCTAGGACCATCTTCAAATGCTCTTCATGCTCCTCCTCCATCGTAGAGTAGATGAGTATGTCTTCAATAAAGACAACCACACACCGGTCCAAGTACAGCTAGATGATCTGGATCATCAATGCAATGAAAATGGTGTGGGCATTCATCACACAAAAGGGCATCACTAGAAACTCATAATTCCTATAACGACAATGGAATGCCAACATCAGGATGTCATCCTCACGAACCCGCAACTGGTTGTAGTAGGATCAATGATCAATCTTGGAGAACCACATTGCACCTCTCAACTGGTCAAAGAGGTCATCAATTATCAGAAATGGGTACCTGTTCATTATCATGCCTTGATTCAGGTGACTATAATCCACACAATGTCACAGACTCCCTTATGCATTTTTCACAAAAAAAACTGGGGATTCTTAGGGGACACATTGCGTCTAATGAATCCCTTCTCACAAATGTCCTTGAACTGAAGTCATAGCTTCAGAAGCTCTATGGGAGCCATCTGATAAGTTGCACATGATATCTGGGCAGTCCCCAGCTGCAAGTCAATGCAGAACTCCATCTCTCACCTCAGAGGTAGTACCAGGACATTCTCGGGAAAGACATCCATATAGTCCTCTACAATGGTATGGATCCAGGTTCATGTAGCGTCTTCTACTCTGAGGGCCATTATCTCCAAATGGTGAGAAAAATTATTTTGTCTCCTTCTTAGATTATTCATCTGTTCTGCCACGAGATCTTGTTCCGCGAGGATGGTGAACATCGTCCCATCAGAATGGACGCATCTGACTAGTCTGCGCCCACAGTAAATCTAGGCGTGAAAAATGGAAATCCAATCCTTGCCCAAGATGACATCATAAGGTTCCATTGTGATGATGAGTAGGTCCCATGTGAAACTCTCTCCTCTAAATGAAAACTCGTACTATCTGCAAAAAAAGTTCACTAACGAGGCACCTCTAGTAGGAACCTCGAGGCTAAGCGTGGGTGTCAGCGCCTCTACTGGGAGTGCCAACTCCCGTACCAAAATTAGTGATATAAAAGATTGGATGGATCTTGTTTCTAATAGTATTGAATAAATCCTATAGTAAACACAAAGTGTACCTCTGACCATCTCATGTGCTGGGGGGTCATGAACACCCATAGCCTGAAGCTGCCCGCAGCCCCTACCGTCAGCTCCCTGAACCTGGTGTCGGCCACTCGCTGGGGGCGGTGGAAGGGCCTCAAAATGTCATCCCCCACCTCCAGGTCCTGCTTCTCTTCATGTGCCGCCTTCCTAAGGACCACCCTATCCTCAACTAGGAGATCCCTGGTGATGATGCTACCTATGTCGCTACAGTGCACCCACTGCCTGTAACGACTGCTCAGTAGGCATGCACGGTCAGTCCCGTGCTACGTGACCCCATCCATCACAAGCATAGCACACACTCTCTCTTGACTTCCCCAATCCTATACGACTCCACTGAGTTGTATGAACCCGCCCCAGATTCTACTCATGAAAGGGTCCCCACGACTGAGGCTCTGCTCTCCATTGCCTACCTACTCCAGAAGACTCTGCCCAGAAGCGGCCACTGCTAGGCCCTGCCAGCTAAAATGCTTCACCCAAGAATCTCTCTTACACGAGCACCCGCTCTATAACCCGACATATGTTGGGATGAACAGAGGTACTAAACTAGAATGTATTTCCCTACGAAGACCCTACTCAAACATTATCCCCAGATGTATCTATCACCAATCATATCATGTGAGAAGCGTGTTTGATCTGTAAACCGGGCCAAGTACTGCGCCACAGTCATCCCCCATACATCAGCTTCAGAAGCTTTTGAATCTGAACGGAGCATAAAAAATAGAGGGAGTACTCCTCTCGGAAGAGCTGTTGGAAGCTATCCCATGTGAGTGACGACTCGTCGTGGTTCTGTGTAACCAACTCCCACCAACATCCGACCGTCCCGAGGAAAACACTAGCAGCTAGGGCAACCATCTATTCCACTGGTTTCTGTACCAACCTAAAATGCTAGTCCATGGACTCTAGCCAGTCTTCCACTTCCTGGGGATCCGGGTCCTCGTGGAACTTCTATGGTCACTGATGCTGGAAGTCACAGAGTGCACTCAGCCTATGATAAACCTCTACATGCCCTGCCAGTACTAACCTCCGCTCTCGAGATGGAGGGGATACCTCAGAACCACTAGGTAGAAGGAGATCATGTGAGGGACCCTAAATTGAATCCCCATCGCTCGCCAGGTCATCATCATGAACTGGAGAGGGTAACCTGGTTGGCTGCTGTCTTGGGGGAATCATGAAAATTATCAAGGATTATTGCGATCAGATGAGCATATATTTATATAACAGTAATAACAAATGACGGTTGACTAAAAAAGGATAGTCAAAGACTCAATTATACCAGATGCATGTTCCAAATTCCCAACAACAAGTGTCTCAATGTGCCGAATCGAAAAATGGGTTATCAGGGTCCAAGTGAATGGATATGTCGGCCACTCATACCATCCCAAGAATCCCTATCCTGAGAGAGGCTCTCGGGACATGTCGACACTATTTCCCTAATTCCCAACCAATTTCTTTTTAGGTACTTCCGAACAAAGCCTTAAAGAATGAACCACCATTCATACCACTTGTCACCACCCAACCCTACTTGTCTCAAGCCGCATCTATCCCAAGCCCACCACAATAGGCCAGGGGCTGGCGACAAGCACCAAAGACGTAACAATCTTGGGGAGTCCTTTGCCTAAATACCTGTACACACACACACACAACCAAATCAATGCAGAAGTACAGAGTAAGAATGAATCCAAAGTAAAAAAACAAATATGACCCAACCATAGCCAGAAATCAACATCTCAAATGAAAAAGTAATGTGCTGAAAAGTACTGACAAGGAAACCGAACAGAAAAAGAAAGAAACACACGCCCAACCAGAAAAGTGCCACAACCCGAAAAAAGGATAACAAAAGTAATCAACTAGATATTCCCACACATGAAATACCAAGTACACCCACTGAACGCAGCCCAATACCTTATGTCGTCTACGCTCCTTTGTAGTCTCGATCATCATGTCCATCATCTGCAAGGGCACACCATGTGCGGGTAAAGCCAAAGTAGGGGTGAATATTAAGATACTCAGTAGGATGCCCCTAAAGCTCAAGGGTGCAACAAATGATGTAAAAATGGATAGAAGTATATAGAACAATGAATAGTGTATGAGTACAATAGAGAGAGTATAGCTCAACCCAACAAAAGAATGGAAGTAGACTCATCCAACCAAAAGGAGATAGACACAGAAAAAATGTTGCATACCCCAAGCATCTTTGCTCCTCCTAGAAGGAGTGTAACTGAAACTAGAGAGTGGGATCTCCATCTCCAGGGTTAGCCCTAGAAAAGTCACTAACATTTCTAAGGATATCTATCACTGATGCCCAAAAATCTCATACGCCAGAGCTGTCTCATCGCTAAACTGTACAACCAATGTTCCCGCTCTGGTAATCACGGAGAAAAGTCACTAAATAGTATCATAGAAAGGGATGAGTCTGAATGAAGCCATTGATAATCCCACTGCCCAGGCCAGCTTGAGGGTAAACCTTAATAGGTCATTCGGTAACCCACTGCCCAGCCCCACTGGAGGGTAAACCCAAAAGTTAACGGGTAACCCACTACCCAGCTCCGCTAGAGGGTAAACCCTAAGGTTACCGGGTAACCTAATGCCTAGCACTGATTGACTGTAAACCCTAATATGTAGGAAAGTAACCCACTTCCTAGTCCCACTTGAAGGTAAAACCAGAACTGGTCTAATAACTCCACACTGCATGTGCCATCACTAGGTGTCACTAACATCACAATTTCACGTTGGTTCAGAGTGTGTCAATCGATCCTACAACCAATTCACTTTCATGTTTCCATATTTAATGAGATATCCAAAGTGGCTTCACACACGCGAATAGATTACACCATTGAAATCATTGTAGAAAACACGTGAGATAGACTATTTACTTGTTGGAAATGGACTCTGAAGAAAAAGTTGTTCGACACTGCTTTATGACCATACAGTGTCTCATGGGGTCCCACCTCAGTCCCGAAAAAGGTTGGGTGAACTCTTCCATCGTGATGCTCATGAAAAAACACGCCAAAAAGACTATTTATTCGCCCCAAATGGATGTCTGATGAAAAATTCATAGTACGTTACACACAGCTTAAATGATGGCCCGTAGGGCCCATACCTCAACTCCAGCTCCAATTCCGGAAAACACATTTGACTACTTCGCCACGACGCTAGGGAAAAAACACCACTTATGATGCCTAAGACAGACTCTCGATGTGCTTGCGCCATCTGTAACAACAATCCCAACGAGGCGCTATGTAACCCTTAACAAGCGTGTCACACCATCGAGCTCCCGTATCGGGAATTAAATGTCACTGAGGCCATCTCAAAACCTACGCCTCAATCATAGGATCTCATCTCCACCATCAGAACACAAATCCGACACTCAGTTAGTAATTTAGGGGTGTTTTAGTGCTAATGGACGGATAGGGGGTGGACCTATTCGGCCAGTCCACCAACTTTAGACTGGCGGTCCATGGCTCGGCCACCCAGACCGCTCGGTCCACCATGGAACGCGGTTCACTATGCAGTCCGCACAGCTTTAACTGGTATAGAATGTGCTGGTCCGGATTTTCCCCCATGAGACCCGTGTTTCACGAGTCTTGGTTGCTCCTGGGGTCACGACGACCCTGGTCTAACGCGGCACGCTCACCGGCAATGTCGGCTGACCCACACGCCTGATCCTACCATGTCGTCTCCAAGGGATCCCTCTATGCCACATCATTTAGAGCCTACCGCGCTGCCACCTGGACTCTCCAGACTGCCGTGCGGAGCTGCCAGACCGTCCTAGAACCATGGGAAAACATGAGTTTGGTTGAAAAACTTCTCGGGGCCACCCGGACGCCTTGGGACTCAGATTATTCATCTAAAAAGTGTGGTGGGAAGCTCATATCGAACACTATACATATATGGCCTTCACTCAACAAATCAAAAGGCAATTAAATACTATAATTTGAGTTCAATGTAGATGCAGAAATTTAAAATGAAAACGCACTACCCTACCTCACAGGGCATAGCCCGTCGCTTCAAAAATGACCCACCGGAGCCGCAAACACCTTTCTTGAGAGGAGGGAGAACATGAAAATTGGTGGATCCTTTGTTGGGAGAGCTTATTCCATGGAGAAGCTCTATGGGGAAGAGGGGAGTGGTGTAGGTGTTTAATTTTGGAAATGAATTAATTAAAATTAATTAATTCTTAAACACCCACCATAAGGCTCATACCCAAACATTCGATGTAGTCGGGGATAAGTATCCCTTAGGGTAAAATCCACGTTCTAAGTGTAACCTAAGTCTCATAATTTTACTATGAGCCTTCGTTCAGATGTTATAAAGTTCACGCCCGAGGCTGCTAAATTACAAAAAACGCCCCTGGTGGCGTTTTCCACAAAATGGTCGCACTCGAAAATGTTACATCCCTCATAGGTTAAATGGCATGCTCTGGACTCAATGGTGCCCTCAGTTTTCCCATCTATGAAATTGTTTAGGAGTTATCCAATTTATTTGGCATCTCCACTATGAGCGCACTTAAAATTTAATTCTGGCCATACCGGGGCTTGAAATCACACGCCGTCTAAACGCCCTAATCTTGAATAACATAAATAAATCTTTAAAATTCATATAGTCTCATAACCCAGGTTATTACAAATTTTGTCTAAATTTACATTCAATTGAGAATTTATTTTTATTATGCACCAATTCACTAAAATTTGGTGTATATAATGTTCATTGGAATATTATATCATGGATCAATTATTTCACATGATATTATAATGTTATGATTAAATGTTATTCCTAGATTATTTTTATTCAAGAGTCTCTCATTTTTTTAAAAACACATTAACTAAAATATCAGTTAAAATGTTTTAATGATTTAGTCATCTAAATATTTCTCATTATTTTCCATGTTTTCAATAAAAATTTTAGGATTTTTTTAAATGGAAATTAGTATTTTTAAATGACTATTATTTTAAATGTTTCAGAGGGGTATGTGACAGTTTGATTAAAAAATCTCCTTATTAAAAGTATTAAATGGTTTTGGAAAATGGTTTGATAAATAATTGATTATGTCAATATCTTGAAATAATATATTGTGATAGAAATGTGTAAATATTTTCTATTCTCTATACTAGTTTTATGACTTCTGAAAATGTTATGGTTCTTCAACATTATTTACGAATACGGGGGGTTCCATGATAAACCATGGGAAAGTGAGCCCGAGAGAGCTCTCCAATGAATTGGGTAATGTGACGAAGGAAAACGATAATGTTTCTCCTAATAGATATAGGGAATATAAAATGATGGGTATTCCAACATAACTCCCTATGTAGTTCTGATAGCTACAATGTAAGTATGATATTGTTTCCCAATGTTACCTTTATGATTTATGATTTTCTATTTGTTATTCATAAATAATTTGATTTCATGATGTATGTTATGATCCAAAAATATGGTTTCATTGATTTGTATTTATTGATGGGTTAATGTTTTCATTCCTTATTTTATAACCCATATTAAGCTTTTTATACTCATCCCATTTTTTTGAAATGTTTTCCACTGAACATAAGGATGAACAAGGTCAAGGATGTGATCAATGAAATGTCATGTTGTCTAAATCATGGAAGTAGACATGTTTTCATTTAAGAGTTTTTATACATTGAAAACAACGATACTGAGTAATAGTGTCTACATGTAATTTTCAAGTTGCTATGTAATAGTTATGGCCTAATTCTTTAAAACTCTAAACCTAAACAGATCCTCAATGTGAATTATTCATTTAATTAAATATTATGTAATTACTTATGGCCAAGTATTTATATTACCACATTAATGAAATCTAATTACATAATGAATCCTTGAAAATCTATTATCACATACACAAAATTGATAATAATGACTATGGGATTTGAATATTCGACCAGCTACCTAATATACGGTAAAGAAGTGATATGAATCCATCCTTGCTAAAGAAATGTTATTTTGAGGGCTATTAATGGAAAAAATAAATAATTATGAATATTAGGTACAATAAATTTTTTCTCAAAATACAATATTTTCTATGAGAAAAAATTTATACACAATAGTCTCTTACCAAGATGAATCCATTTCCACTGATGTTTCATCAATATAATCAATATCAAAAAGTACTGATTATTAAAGTCTGAAAGGAGAGATTGGGAGAGGAGAGAGGGGAATGTGATAAATACTGGTCTTCCAACCCATGTCATCCACACCACCCCAAATCAAATTAATAATAATTTTTCATCAATTAGTTTGGCTACATTTAATAATTTTATTAATTTTAATTAATCTCTCCTACAAATTTCATGCGTCAACCAATCATCATTTGGGGCATTTCATGGAACTCCACCGTGAGGCTGAATTATATATTAATAATTAGTCTTTAAATGACCACCCCAATTTTAGTGACATCCATTCCCTAACGACACATCTATCTGACCCCATATGAAATAGTTTTTTACTAAATTGGGGTTTTCAAAAAATTATTGTGTCACATGAATACCCTTATTTAATTCCCTAATTAATTATGTACATCAATCATAGTAATTAACCCATCAATTAATTAATCAATATCCATGAAAACAAAATAACAATATAAATTCCAAATTTAATTGTCTAATTATCTCAATTGAATCTACACAACAAACCTCATTTATTAATTTGAATGTTAATTAATAACATCAAACCTAATATTAAATTTCATAATGAATTATCTCAATTAATTTGATAATTAATAAGTCATAAGAATTAAATAAAATCATACTTTCATTTGACAAAAAATTCATATCCTAGATAGGGCGAAACCCCTATTTCAGATCTAATTATCGTCACAAATATCTCATATGATGCACTATTGGGAGATATTAGTAATTTAATGTGAAAAAATTATATCAAATTTTAATTATATATAAGAAGGTTATTTTTTTTATCATGATGTCCAATGTCCAATGTATAAAAATTTTATACTATACCTAAGGTAAACACCCTATTCTGGACACAAATGTGGTATCTGATTTCCCATCAGAGACACATTTTGTAGTTATTCAGTTATTTTTAATAAAATGTTTTCACATAAAATATTATATTATTTTTTTAAATTCAGCATTCACTAAGACTCTGAGGGAAATGGAATATCACACTAACTCAGTGTCGAACACCAAAAAAATATTCAATTGAATATTCTGAGATGGTAACCGGAATTTTAGGCCTTTAACATAATTATCAATATTTCACTGTTAAATCATTTTGTGAAATAAAACAATGAAAATCCATCTTTACCATTTATTTAAATAGTTATACCTAGAAAAACATTGAGATCATACAATATCCCCACCATATAAAATCTTATCCTCAATATTTACACCCATGCAGATTTACAAATAATGAGGTTCTTATAATCTACCCCCTTTAGAGATTCATTAACCACTATTATTCTGTAACTCAAAAATAATGGTTTTTATCATCATACAGTCAATACTGAGAACCTCATCCCTAAATTTTTGATGGTGTACCTCACACCGTTATGATCCACATATATATTGTTTTGTAGGAAGCCCCTCCAAGTGTCCCCATATAACAAAAAACAACATTCATATTGCTAGGAATAAATCAAGATCTTTCTTAGAATACCGAGGATGATGTCAATTCGAGGAAAATGATCACCACTAATTCAAATTATGCTAATAAGTCTTTGAAGAATACCACCACTAATCAATCATTACGAGTGTTTCCTCTCTTTTTTCTACCACACGGTAAAAATTAAGGTACTATCAATACCCTTAAATATCTGGAACTTAGGTCCATGTTAAAAAGGGTTACACATTCCCATTAATCATGTTAATCATTTTGAAAACCATTAATTATCATATTTCATCATTTTACATTATTTGTAAACAAATTAATCAATTTTTTTAATTCAACAATTAAATAACCTATATGCTCACATGAATAAATTCATCAATTAATTTATCACTATAGTTAATTAAATGATTAGATAATATATTTAACAATAATAATTAATTCATCAATTAATTAATCCATTTTTTATATTAATTAATTCAATAATTAATTAATCTCCTTCTTGATATCATCATCCATTAATTAACTCTTGCCCTAATTATCTCAAGGAATAATATAAATATCACATAAATAATTATGAAATTAATTTTCTCCAATTAATAATATCAATATCTTAAAATTAATTATATAATTATTTCTTCTTAAAAACAATAATTTCAAAATTCAGTCAATAATTAATTTACCAATTTCATTTCGATTTCCCAAAAAATGGAAAAAAGATCAATTTCAACACAATACCCAAATCCCATTTTCATGGGCAACCATAAAATGAAGCATGTCACATAATATTAGTGAGTTCCTTGAATTATTCATGCCAACTCAACCCTCATGCAATACCATGCTGCGAGTCAATAAAAACAAATCTCAAAAAATTAATCACATCACACAAAAAATTACATCACCCTTTGTGAAATAATATTCAACTAAAATAGAAAACTGAAATACCAACAGTCTCACTCTGGTAACATGGGTTCTTCCCAACACATGAGACAACTACTCACATTTATTATATCATAATCAAGAACTCACACTTTCTAGTCTAATGTCTAACTATACCAAAAAGTATTAAAATAGAATAAGAAATGATAACTAGACCACTGATACCACTTTGTAACAACTCAACCTAGGTTCAAGGAACTGGTACTTTGAGCCGAATCTCTATACGAACAATGTTACAACTCCTCTTATACTATAGACTACCAACTAGTAGTGAGGGTTTGAATAGTCATTCAGGGGGAAACTATACCATCTTTTATCACAGTATACATTAGCAGAAATAATAAATAGTAGTGGATGAATAAATAAAACAATAGAGAATAATAATATATCAAGATAACTGAAATAGGTAATACAATATTTAACTAAAATGGAAATATTCCATGTCAAAATATGTTTCAAAATACAAAAATAGAAAATAAATACAACAAAACCCCTAAAATGTTATTAAAATACATCTAGTTTGCTCATCAATCCTTCACCAATAAGCTACATAATATAAGGTGTTTCATTTAACATATTCTATAGCAATAATACCTATTTAGGTACAAATAAAGAAGCCTGAATTGGTTGTGAGTGAAACTCAGTAGGCCTCTACAATTAGTGTGTCAAAAAAATCAAGTCACAAGAAAGTGAATGTAGTTGTTTAATGAAATTAATTACAATTCATAATTAAACAGTTTATCACATTAATTAATATTCATTATTCAACCCCATAATTAATCGAGCATGTTAAAATTAAGATTTTTATCCCAATTGAATGACTATATTACCATCCCATAACTATAACACACATTAATTTCCATGTTACCATAATGTACTGACACACCCATGAATGTCCATGTGACCATTCCATACTCATGCACCCATGAATTACAATGTAATCATTCAACAATAACACACCCTTGAATGTCTAATTAACCATTCCATATGCACTCACCCATGAAATATTAGGTTATCTTTCCATACTCACACAACCATGAATGTGCATGCTTCCATTCTTAATAGTTGTACTAATGAGAATGTTATCGTTCACCATTTAATAATACATAATTTCCTAATTACACATATCACATGTATCTCATTTATCAAGGTTTATCAATTATTAACACAATTATCATATATTACAGATCCTCACGTCTAGCATGATTAATCAACATTAATACTCTTTCTCAAATATCACATTAATTTATCAATTAATTAATCCACCCCATTTACTAATTCAATAATTAGTCATCACATAAACCCCGTAATTAATTCCCAAATTAATTGAGCACATGTATCAATTTATTTCACCCAAAAATTAATTAATCATTTACTAATAATGAATTCATCAATTAATTATCTCTATTAATAAACTCAAACTATAATAATTAATTCATTAATTACTTTTCTCATTCTGAAATTCAATATTTATTAATTAATTCTACACATAATTATATTATTTCACAAATATCGGTATCTCATAATTAATTAATCAATCAACTATACAATTTTATAAATTCAATATCTCAACAATCCACATTAATTAATATTTCAATTAATTGATCCTTATCATTTCTAGTAACTAATTCAATAATAATTTAATCTAACATCACCCCTTCAATTAATTCACTAATTAATTATTCATAGAAACTCTAATTGCATAATTTAAAATTATTTAATCACATTCAATGTAATGACCCAGACCCATCAGGTCCATTACATTTCCAAAACACGTCTCCAACGTGACGGTCACACACTAGTCATGGTGGAACCGGGATAGTGGAACTAGTTATGGTTGCACCATGAAAGTCTCCCACAGATCACGGTGGCAACATGACAGTGGCACCGTGAGGGTGGAACTGTATCCTCACCAAGCGATCTTCATTCTTTCCCAGTTCCCGACTTTTTTGCTCCCGAAACATATCTTTTGACATAAAAAATTATTTAATTCACCCATTCATGTCCATTTAAATCCCATACATAATATCTAAAATCCACTAAGAGTCGGGTAACCCATAACTTACCAAAACATGTGGTTTTTTCATGGTGTCATGCCCTTCCCCATACCTTCCAATTCTTCCCTAGTTACGCATTTCCTTATGGTTAATGAAAACTGTTTAACTCGTGGCCGTTATGACCATCCCTCTGAGGAGAATAGATAAATGACAATTAATTACATCGTGCGTAACTACCGAACATTGTGGGGAACCACGATCCAATATTAAAGCCATTCAAATTTCCATATCCCATAACAAAATGATCTCATCCTTATATCTCACATGAATTCCTTCTTCATCTTCCTCTTGGATGGTCTCTTTTCTTCCTTGTGCGTTTGGAGTTCCACATCCCAAGGCAAGTGGTGTGCCTATGCCGGAGCCTTCCTGCTCACCCATGGAGTCCCTGACATTCCCACCTACAAGTCACACATCCCCAGTTCTTGGAACGTGGAGAAGAACTTCGATCCTTGATCAACCATGTAGGGATTTTCCTTCATCTCTATTTATTGTGTATCGTGCAAGGTGGGAACGCTACTGTTTCTATGGGAATGGATGAAATAAAACCTTAACAAAGATAATTAACAGACTGTTAAAGAATGGTGGGGTGCATTTGAAAATTCTGTCATACTCTTTTATAATTTCCATATTTGTGAACTATATGGGCTTATGCTTACTGAACTATATGAGCTTATGCTTACTGAAAATCATGGCAGTTGGTGGTCTTTCCTTGTACACAAATGAACCCTTGTCTTGTGTGATGACTGAATAACTATAACATGGAATTGGTTAATCAGGTAAACTCATTTGGTCAAATGGATTCCTATTAACATCAATCGTGGTGTGGTCACCCCGGTTATCCAATAGAAAGAAGAACCTAATAAATGATGTTCTTGAACCTGGAAGTTTCCCTACACTATTTTGGTAGTAAGTGTGTTTTTCTGTTTGATGCTTATGGGGTAATGTGGATGAAGATGGAATCCTCTATTGTGGCACAGTTGTTTGTTGTGAATCTGAAGCTATGTGGTTATTTATCTCGATGCTTGGATTGCTTCCAGTACATTGAGGGATCTCACTGATCCCATTGTTGTTGTGACTTTACAAGAGAATAGGGTGTGAATGCTTAAATTTTTGTTTGGTTGTATCTCTTTCTCCATCTTGTGGTTATGAAAAATAGTTGCCCAATAGTGCCAAATTTCCTAAAATGGGATCCCTTGAACATGAAATCAAGAATGGGTTAAATGGGGAGTGGGTTATGGGAATGAGTTTTTACTTGTCCATCAGTGATGTGCCTTTCTTTTAGGAATGAATAGTAATGAGGGTGTTTATGCTCAGGATTTATTTGGAAACCCTAGGTTGGGATGAGTTATTGTTACCTATACATATAATTTTAGTTCTTATGTTTCTCATTAGCACCCCAACCAAGTTAAGAACTTAGTGCTGAAGACCCCCATTTCATGGGGGAGGGTGTTTTTTCCCAACACTCCTATGAGTGGATGGTTATTAGCTCCTTTTCTGCTCCCTTTCTCGAATAGACCAAGACAATTCGGCTAGGCTGTGATGGCCTGAGGTCCATTATAGCCCAAGATCCTTCTGGAAGGGTAGTTGTGGTGGTTGGCCCAGTTGTGTGTGGGCATGTTGTTTCCCAATAGTCTTCGGGAGGAGGCCCAGGTGTCTTCAGGCGTGGCAGTAGTTGTTCTGGCCTAGGTGTTTGTAGGCATGGTTACGTTTGGTGGTTGTGGCCTAGGTGTTTGCAGGCGGCATGGTGGTTGTGGGCCAGGTTTTTGCGAGCAGGATGCATGGTTGTGGCCCAAGTGTGTGCGGGTTGGGTGTGGCAGTGGGATTGCGGTGAGAATAACAGTACAGGTTCGATGCGTAGGATGACTTCAATAACTAGTGGGAAAGTATAACGGGGTACCAAAATATCGACGTGCTATTACTATAAATTAATTGACTTGCGTTATTTGGGGAGTGTGCCTTGGGGAGGCTTTGGTGGATAGTTTTCCATACTAGGTGCTTTGGTTATCTCTTTTCTCTTAGGGCAATAGAATGCATCCCCACTTGTGCATGAGAGTCTTTGGTTTTCCCTATCGAGTATACTTGTATGCTCACCCTACGTATATAAAACTGCATTCAGGTTTCTAGGAGGACTTTAGGGATTGTGCAGGGCCATACTATCTCGGGTGTTGAGAAAGTTGATGTTTCTGTTTTTGTATCTTTGGTACTTTTCTTTTATAGCCTTCATGTACTTTTTGTTATTTACTTTATTAACATGCATATGGTAATGGTTGTCTTTGGCTTACTTCACCCCCAGTTTTGTTATTGTCGGGATTTACTATCGTATCTCTCAATCCTTTTAAAGAAAAAGTGCAATTTCTTCCATCATATGTTTTATTCTATACCCTTGGTGCTAGTCTCAGCTCCTGGACCTATTAAAGGTGTGTCTCGGGGGTCATTATCTCTAATTAATCTTGATGAAGTAAGGGTCTAGGAATCTGTTATCCCTTCTGTCATCTTGGTGAAGGTGGGTCGTAACAGAATGGTATCATAGGGTATAGGTTGAGAGATCAGATGGAGTCTTGGTTTAGGCACAGTGAGGATGTCATGGGAAAGTAGGGAAACATTTTTTGTTGATCTTGGTGCATGAAATAGGCCATGGAAGACCAACTAGGACATGGGATTTTAGGTCCCACCATGATCCTATGAAAGAACTCTAGGCATACCGAATGACCAATTAAGGATACAATAATTGTAAGGTAGAGACCCAAGGGAAGGTACATGCATCCTAATGACTTGAGTTATTATGTTTCATTTTTTGGGTATTTAAAATGAATAATATGTCTAATAAAATTTAAGAACAATATTCTATACTACTCAGGCTTATGCATTCCTTGTTTACCTTGCTACTACGCCACCTGAGAGATCACCACGAGTAGTGGAGGAGATAGAGACCCAAGAGGATTACTTGGCTGATTGACAAATGGATAACCGAGAGGAGAAGGAAAATCAGTGGTAGATGATGCTTCGTGCCTTTCAGCGACAGACCCTCAAGATGTACGAGGGAAGAATCTCTAACGTGGAGAGAGAGAGCTGGCTGGGATGAGCTGGTGATAGCTTTCAGCATGTTCCGGGCTCTGATAGAGTACTAGGTTCCTCTGGCTGTAAGCCAGATGAGTGGAGCGGCGCATCAGTGGTGGATGATTTATCTTGGGGAGAAGTCAGAGGTTGATGTTACGTGGGCTGATTTTGAGAAGGAGTTCTGGGTGGAATTCCTCTCTTCCATGATGAAGGCTGAGAAGAGGTAGGAACTACTCTCCCTCTAGTAGGGGAGCATGACATTGAGAGAGTTGGGGATCAAGTTCAAGGATCTACTTCTCTATTCTCCTGATCTATTTCTAGATGATGAGTCTCGGGCGAGACGTTTGGAAGAGGCACTTCGACCTTCTCTGTAGTATGTTGTTACTACCTTCACCCTACCGACGTACATAGAGGTCCTGGAGAAGGCGGATGTAGTAATGAGAAAGCACACAATAGGAGGTGTATCGCGAGAGGGAATCTAGTTGGTCTTGTCAAAGGGGAAGGCCGACAGTAGCAGGCCTCCAGCATCAGGACCCTCTAGGATTCGATCAGTAGGAAGCAGGCCTCAGTAGTTCTAGTTCTGATCTCCTGAACCTTGAACTATTCCTTCGGTCCAAGGGCCATGATTCTTCATCTATATAAGCCACGTGTACCTTCAAAATCAGTACTCGGACAGAGGGTAGTATAGCGTGGGTGGGTTGGTTCAACACCCTCCTCAGTAGGCGTAGTTTTCAGCAAGACCTATTTAGAAGCAGCAGCAGGGGAAGCAAGCTCCCGCTCCTCTGAGGTCAGGCGTTGCAGGAGGGGGTTAGACATTGAGCGCTCCTCGGGGACCTCGACCAGGTCACAGTCGAGGAGGCGGCCCACCGTAGAGGGGTAGGGGAGCTGGGTGTGGGAAGTTGCATGCCATAGAGGCAGTTGATTCAGTAGGGCCAGAAGTTGTTCGATATACGATTAGCTTGTTTAGTACTCTTACTTATTCCTTTTTCGATATAGGATCTTCGCACTCTTTTGTTGCACCCAGTCAGGACCATGCTCTGGGATTAGACTATGAGGGACTTCCAGTGCCCCTGGTGCTGAGCACACCAGTCGGAGGACAGACCAACTTTTTTTAAGTTTTCAGAGTGTCTAGACTGACGATAGGGCCACATTACTCTATTAGGGATCTTCTACTGTTGCAGATAAAACCATATGATGTCATCCAAGGCATTGAGTAGTTGTACCCTTTCTGTTTCATCTTTGACTGCATCCGAGTAAGGGTTGTGTTTTGTTATTCGGGTGGCTGATGTGTTACTTACATCGGTGAGCGGGGTTTTGAGAAAAGCAGCAAGCGAGAGGATCCCCTCCTTTCCTTGTTAGTTGGGCTATCAGTGGAATTGGTGGATGCAAAAATGGTGGAAGTTCCATGGGTCAATAGTGAGTTTATGGATGTATTCCCTGAAGAGGTGGCGACTCTACCCCCTCAGCGTGATGTTGAGTTCGGGATAGACATCCAACATGGTGCCTGTCTGACTTCGATGTCTCCCTAATGGATGGACCATTCTGTGTTACGAGAGTTGCAGATTCAGATTGATGATCTGATTAAGAAGTTCATTGTTCGACCAAGTGTGTCACCATGGGGTGCTCTAGTCTTGTTCACAAAGAAGGCAGATGGTGGACTGAGGCTGTGCATAGACTATAGGAGACTAAACCAAGTAACGGTTACGAATCGTTACCCCCTCCTGAGGATACACTATCACTTTGACCAGCTGAAGGGAGCATGTAGGTTCTCTAAGAATGATTTGCATGTTTCTTATCACAAGTTGAGGGTGAAGGAGGGATACATCACATATATAACCTTCAGATGTAGGTATGGACACTTTGAGTTTATAGTCATGTCATTCGGCGTTATGAAAGCACCAGCTGTGTTCATGGGACTCATGAACCCCATATTTCGAGAATACCTGTATCAGTTTGTAGTAATGTTTTTTGACGACACCATGATCTACTCAAGATCATAGGAGGATCACCCTGAGCACCTGAGAATGGTTTTAGAGGTCCTCCGACAACACCAACATTCTAGGAAATTGTCAAAGTGCATGTTCTAGACATGAGAAGTGCACTTCCTTGGGCACGTGTTGTCCGAGCAGGGAATAGAGGTGGACCCATTGAAGGTCGATGTGGTTTTATCTTTTGCATCACCCAAGAAATTGGTAGAGGATCGTAGTTTCCTTGGACTGGCAGGTTGATACTAGAGGATGGTACCCAACTACTCCATAGTTGGAGCACCCCTGACAGCTTTGACAAAGAAGGACCATGATTTCATATGGGATGGGCATTGAGAGAAAGCCTTTAGATATCTGAAGGAGAAGTTGTTAAGTGCCCCAGTGTTGAGGTTTCCAGAAGAAGGGGTAGCATATGAGGTGTTCTGTCATCCTTTAGAATAAGGCCATGGGTGTGTGTTGATGCAATGACAAGGGGTTATCTCTTATGGGTCTAGAAAGTTACGTCCCCATGTGCGTAATTATGTCACCCACGATCTGGAGCTTGTTTTGTTCATGTTCTCACTGAAGTTGTGGCGGCATTACCTCATAAGGGAGCACTTCGTGGTGTTCACGGATCACAAAAGCTTAAAGTATATATTCACCCAGTGGGACCTAAACTTAAGGCAGTGAAGGTTGATGGAGTTCCTTCAGGACTACCACTTCAAGACTTCCTACACCTCAATAAAAGGGAATGTAATGGCTGATATCGTGGGTAGGAAGTCATAGAAGGATGTTGTTCGAGAGTCAGAATATTCTTGGAATGTGATAGAGGAGTTGGCTGCCGTGCACCTAGATACGAGGATGGATTGTGGTGGAGGTTTCCTATATCAAATGATAGTTTAGTCTTCCCTATTGTGGCAGGTAGAGGAGTCTAAATGGAGAGACTCAGAATGTGAAGTGATTCGTGACCGGGTTAGCCAAGGTGATGCCCCGTAATGGTGGATGAAGGATGGGCATGATTAGATGCTTTTCTGAGGGAAGTTGTTTTTTCGAGAGGTGATGCACGAAAGGGTTCATGGTGTGTTCAACAATATAGCCCTAGAAATGCACTAGGGAGTTTCCAAGATGTACCAGGGTCTAAGAAGTCAGTTTTGGTGGCTCGTGGTAAAGCAGGCAGTGGCAGAGTTCATGGCCAGGTGCCTAGTGTGTCAGTAGGTGAAGGATGAACACCATGTTCCAGGCGGTCTGTTGCAACCTTTATATGTCCCCGATTGGAAGTGGGATGACATCTCAATGGATTTATTCACAGGGAAACCCAATGTTCAAGGAGGTTGTGACACTATCAAGGTAGTGGTGGACTAGTTGAAAAAATCAGATCAATTTCTGGCGATCAAGGAGTCGGGTGTAGTGGATGCCTGAGCACAGAGGTACATGGATGAGGTGGTGCGATTGCATGGTGTTCTGAGGTCCATTGTCTCGGATAGGGATGCATGGTTTATCTCACGAGTCTGGAGGGAATTGTAGCATGATTTTGGCACTCAACTAAGTCTTAGAACTGTCTTCCACACCCAGACAGATGGACTAACAGAGTGCAGCATCCAAAAAATAGAGGATATTCTACGAGAATGTGTGTTAGATTTTAGGGGATCGTGGGTGAGACACTTTCCTCTAGTAGAGTTTTCCTACAATAATATCTATCACTCTACCATTGGAATTGATCCGTTCTAAGGTTTGTAAGGGAGGCCGTGTCGCTCACCCGTGTACTGGACAGAGGTTGGGGAAGCAGGTGTTCTTGGCCCAAAAGTGATGTAGAGCACGAGAGAGAAGGTTCATCTTATACGGGAGAGGATGAAGGCGGCCTAGGATGGACAAAAATCATATGCTAATAATAGGAGGAGACCCTTGGAGTTCGAGGTCGGAGACCATGTGTTCTTGATGGTATCCTCTCAGCATGGGAAACTGAGGCTCGACATGGGGAGTAAACATTCTCTCAGGTTTGTAAGACCGTTCAAAGTGCTGTGGTGGGTCAGTGAAGTGGCTTATCAGCTAGCGCTACCAACACTACTATTGAGATGACATGATGTCTTCTATGTGTCTCATCTCTGACGATATCTACACGACGATTCACACGTCCTCGACTGGGGAATGCAGGATATCAAGGAGGGCATAACATTTGTGGAAAGACCAGTGAGGATCGTGAATCAGGAGGAGAAGGTGCTCCATGGATGTACCATTCCGTTGGTTTGTTTTTTGTGGAGGCATGGAAGGCTTGAGGAAAGTACCAAGGAATGAGAGACACAGATGTGCACCCGTTACCCAGAGCTGTTTTGGGTTTTGTTCTGTTTTGTTTGTACTTATTTGTGATGGAACACTTTACCTTGTTAACTATGGATTATGAAGTTTTCCTTCTTCTGTGGATGTGTGTGAAGAGTCCTGACTATGGGGAGGGGAGTACTTGATCCCTAATCAAGACGCATTAAGGTGGATGCGATTAAACCGATGTAGGTGAGTCAGTGCCACCAAAAGCGGATAGTATCTTGACATGGATGAAGAAAATCCTGAACCCATATTACGGGACAATTTGACCTTCAAATGTTTCCTGTTTTCTTGAGGGAGAGGTGTTCCTAGATGTCAATGAGGTTTACTTTTAAGAGGTATCTATCAAGGTGGTTGTTCGGAACCCGTCTTTCTTCGTGTCATGTTATGATTCTCGAGGGCGAGAATAGTTTGAGAGGTATCTGATGTAATGACCCGGACGCACCGAGTCCATTACTTTTCCAAAACATAGCTCCACCGTGATGGTCGCATACTGGTCACTATGGCAGTGTGATAGTGGCACCGGTTATGGTGGCACCCTGACAGTCGTACACTATTCATGGTGGCACCGTGACGGTCACACACCATTCAGGGTGGCACCGTGACGGTCACACACCAATCACGGAGGCTCCGTGATGGTGTCACAAGTCACGATGCAACTGTGACAGTGGCACAGTAAGGCTGATAACATGACGGTGGCACCATGAGGGTGGCACCGTGTCCTCACAAAGCAGTCTTCGTTCTTTCCCAGTTCCCAACTTTTCCACTCCCGCAACATACATTTTGATGTAAAAAATGATTTAATTCCCCCTTTCAAAGCCATTCAAATCCCATACATAATATCTAAAATCCCCCAAGTGTCGAGTAACCCTTAATATACCAAAACGTGTGGATTTTCATCGGTGTCATGCCCTTCCCCATACCTTCCAGTTCTGCCCTAGTTATGCATTTTCTTTATGTTTAAAGAATAAAATTTAATGCATGCCTGTTATGACCACCCCTCCGAGGAGAATCGTTAAAAGAAAATTAATTCCATCATGCGTAACTGCCCAACCGCGTGAGGAATCATGATCTGTCTTTATATCCATTCAAATTTCCATATCCCATAACAACAGGATCTCATCCTTATATCACACGAGAATTCATGCTTCTTCTTCCTCTGGGATGGTCTCTTTTCTTGCTGGTGCATTTGGAGTTCCCCTTCTCTAAGAAAGTGGTGATCTTATGACTAAGCATTCCCTCTCACCCCTTGGAGTCATTTAAATTCCTTCCTTGCATGTTGTGCATCCCTAGTTCTTGGTGCGTGGTGAAGAACTTCAATCTTTGATCAACCATGTAGGGATTTTCCTTTGTCTCTCTTTATTGTGTATCATGCGGGGTGGGTACACTACTGTTTTTGTGGGAATGGATGAAACCAAACCTTAACAAAGATAATAAAGAAACAGTTAAAGAATGATGGGCTTCCTTTTACGGTTCTGCTCTACTCTATTATAATTTCCATATGTGGCATAAGCTTACTGAACTGTATAGGCTTATGCTTACTGAAAATCATTGTTGTTGGTGGTCTTTCCACGTGAACTAATGAACCACGGTCTCCTATGATGTCTAAATAATTGTAACATGTAATTGGATAATCACCTAAACTCAGTTGGTTAAATGGATACCCAGTGAACATAAATCATTGTGTTGTCACCCCGGTTAACCAATAAAAATATGAACCTAATGCATGGTGTTCTTGAGCCTGGATGTTTCCCTACTCTATTATGGTAGTAGATGTGTTTTTCGGTTTGATGCTTATGGGGTAATGTGGATGAGGATGAGATCCTCTGTTGTGGAATGGTTTTTGGTTGTGAATATGATGTTGTGTGGGGCTGTAACTCGAGGATTGGTTTTGTTCGATTACATTGAGATATCCCACTGATCCATTTGTTCTTGTGACTTTACTAGGGAATCGGGTGTAAATGCTTATATTATTGTTTGATTGTTTCTCTTTCATTGGGTTTTGGTTATGCCGATTAGTTTCCCAATAATGTATAATTTACAGAAATGGGATCACTTGAACATGAAACCTAGAATGGGTTAAATGGGGAGTTGGTTTTGGGAATGAGTTCTGACTTGGACGTGAGTCTTGTGCCTTTCTTTTATGAATGAATAGTAACGAGGTTGTTTGTGCTTAGGTTGGATTTGGAAAACCTTGGTTGGGATGATTGTTTATTACTTATACATATAATTATATTTCTTATGTTTGTTATTCGCACCCCACCCATGTTGAGTACTTAGTGACAAACACCCCCATTTCATGGGGGAGGGTGTTTTTTCCAACACACCTATGAGTGGCTGGTTATTAGCTCCTTTTACGCCCCGATTCTCAAATATCCCAAGAATCTTCGGGCATTCTATGATGGCCTATGGTCCAATATAGCCCAAGATCCTTCGGGCAGGGGTAGTTGTTGTGGTTGGCCTAGGTGTGTGCAGGCCGGTTGTTTCCCATGAGTCTTTTGGATGACGCCCATGTGTCTTCGGGCGTGGCAGTAGTTGTTCTGGCCCAGGTGTTTGCAGGCATGGATAAACATGGTGGTTGTGGCCTAGGTGTTTGTGTGCGAGATGGTGGTTGTGGCCCAGGTGTTTGTGAAAAAGATGCATGTAACAGCCCAAGATTTTATAAAAAAATATTCTTTTTAATTTTATTAATGTCTTGTGTTGTACGCTACACCCAAAGGAGCTTGCACAACACACATCCTTGACTTGACTTGCATTACACGCAATCGCGACCTTCCTCGATAGCGTGTGTAGTACGCAATACCGAGTTTCACTAAACAACGATATGCTATAAAAATATTATTAAAACTAGCCGTTATGAATAGTAATAACCACTTTTTGAAATCCAGTAAATCTTATTTTTCAAAATGAACTTTATTTTTGGATTCGGAGTATCGAATTTAGCCTAAGGTGAAATTTTGGTACTTTTCGGATAACTTTCATATTCTGATGAATAGTGAAAATTACTAAATTATAATTAAAAACAACTTTTTTAATCGAAATAATTAATAGTGATAAATTATTAATTTGAGTGGTTTTAAAGTATATTTAGAATATATTTTTACAATTTAATACAATGTTGGTCATTGGACGTAATTTCACATTTAAACCTGACATAAACAAGTGTCAATCTTTTGATAGATATTGTTTCGTAAAAACACGCTATTTGTTTTAATAGCGGGATTTAATTATAAAATTAATTAATTCAACTTCTATGTTATGAATTTGGTAAAATAGACTTCATTTTTGAATTCGGAATATGAAATATAGCTTAGGATGAAATTTTGGCATTTTTATGAAAACTTTCAATTTTTGATGAATAGTGAAACCACTAAGTGGTAGGTTAAAAACTGAATTTTGCATAAAACTTAATTTTACCACTTCTGTGAATGGAATTTCGAAAATCCGAGAGACACGGTTAATATCAAGGACTAAAATGTGGTTCAATGAGATGAAAATAATTTTTGGTGAATAGTAACTTTTTACTTTTTTTTACCGCGGTTAATAGTAAATAGGGTAACTAAGGGTAAATATGATATTACTATTACCCTAACACATGTCCTAATTCTATTGGACAAGTGTAATTCGACCAAAAACAAACTTAGGAATAAAATATGACCATTTAGGCCCACTTGGATTAGATTAGGACATTTATTATGAATTTATTTAAAGAAGGGTTAAAA
Source organism: Viscum album (assembly GCA_963277665.1). Taxonomy (NCBI): domain Eukaryota; kingdom Viridiplantae; phylum Streptophyta; class Magnoliopsida; order Santalales; family Viscaceae; genus Viscum; species Viscum album. Next base: position 640,494,058 of record OY728137.1, read on the forward strand.
TAGTTAAAATCAAAGTTTAATAAGTAAATCATTTTTAATATGGGGTTATACATAAGATAAATTCGATTGTAAATATTCATTAGAAAGCTAAAAAGATTTCCTACATGATGATATTTTATTTGTAATTTTTAGACATCAAATAATTTAATTTATTTATGACACAACGATGATGCAGTAATTATCTTATTAATGAAATATTGACATAATTGATGTTATAAACACCGAAATAAATGTAATTTGAGATTTTTTTATGAATTCCACTAATTTTCTAGGTTACTATGATATATTAATGTTGATTTAATCAACTTGGTTCGAACATATAATTCTGTTATGACTTTCACAAAAATCATATATCAAATAGTGTCAAAATTGACACAAAATAGTTTTTAAATCAAATATTATATTATTAATTGTTATTTTATTCCTAAAAATCTATGGTTCGGCCAAATGACTTAGATAAGGATATATATATTAATAATAAACAATTTTTGGTTCGTTTGTCATGTTATAGTAAGTTTATTAACCATATAGTGAAAGAAAACAAAAAGACACGGTAAAAGTTAAATTATTTAACTTAGAGTTAAATCTAATTGATAAGGTTTAAAATAATATACAAACATGTCTAAATTTGATTGGTTGATGAGATTACAACCCTAGCTCATCTAATCTTCGAATATGAGTCATTTTTGGAGGTTTTTAAGTGGGGTTAGATTTATTATAAATTAATATTTTTAAGAATTCCTAAGGTGCCCCTCTCCTCCCCTATAAAAGGACACCTCCTCCCCCTCCTCCTCACACCAATTTGAGCACTCAAGCTCGGCCAACCCCTGCCAAAATCTCTTCTCCACTTCCCTAGAAACATCCTAGAGGTTCTGGTCTTCCTCAAAGACCAATTCTAGTGCCCTAAGAGGAGGTCTCAAAGAGGCACTTCAAAGAAGAGGTAATTACCGTTACCAATTCTTTCATCTTTATTTCTTCTTCCACTTCTTCTTCTTAGGTTGTTTCATTATGAAGTAATAAAATCAGTATCACTCATATACTGATATGTTATTATAAGTATGAAACAACCCTATTTCACCATCTATCCATCCTACGGAAAAAGAAATCACCGCGCGTGCGTACGTACGGAATACCGTCTCCACGCCGTGGTGTAATCTATTTTCCACCATCACCTTACAAGGATGGGTATAATGGTGTAATGAGTAACTACATATGATTATTATGAAGTAATATTGATACTTAAATAATATATATATACTCCAATACAATTCCACGATCATAGGAACGATATCATCACTCGTGCGTACGTACGGAATACCGTCTCCACGATGTGATGCGACTCGTTCTACATGATCTTCATTTCATAATGATTATATAAATGAATTGAATGAATGAATATGGTATATACTACACTAATACCATTCTGGAAATGAATTATCTATAACCTAAAGATAAGAATAAGAATTTATTCGACAAAACACGCATAAGAACAAAAAGTTATAAAGACCCGAGTAACAAGTAACAATGAAATATTACTAACAAGAAGCTAATAATATGACCATATATGATATCATATCAATATGTATGATTCTGGAATAAGTCAATAACATTATTTAAACCATTATACAGGAGCTTCGGACACGTACAAAGCTAATCGGACCTAAGGTAAGGGAAATATCACAATCTCATTTTTATCCGAGATTGTTTATTCGTAAGTATTTACTGGGGTGTATTTTATCATCCACATCCATGTTCCCTCAATATGTAATATTGTTTCCATCCACTTGAAATAGTTTAAATCAAATTTTACCCTTCGGTAAATTTTTAGTAAAGGATATGAAAGGAATCTTTGGTCGTTTTTCGTACGAGGTACTTTTTTGACTTTTCCGACAAAAGTACGAAGAATGTTTTTTTTAACTTATACGGCATGAATGGATTTTTAAAACATTACTTCAAAGAAGCTTCCTTTACAAGTTTTCAAGTTTATTTTTAATCAACTTCTTTTATTTTAAAGTTGTATGACATGTTATGAAAGGAAAATTGTTTTTGAAGAAGAAAGGATATTTTTCTCAAGAATTCAATTCAAGTGTTTTATCAAAATTATTTTCCATCTAAGATAATAAAGGGTTCTGTTTCTATCCATATTTTTACATTGGTTTGACTATGTTGTGATGGAATTATGTTTATGAATTCCTTTATCATATATGAATTGATTTATGATGTCATGATGTTTCAAGAATCCCATTTTTTTTACATGTGTTATGCGATGATGTATGTTTTATGATTATGTGGCACACATAAGAAAGGATTCATTATAAGATGGGTGGGACCTATATCTCCCTCCAATGCATTGGGTAAAGATTTTATATCTCATGAGATAGACATGGCTGGAACGGAAAGTTATTTCGGTTCAGTGATACAGGACTGAAACGAGGAGTGAACTCGGTTCAGAAAGGGACTTTGTCCACTAAGATAGTCTTGGCAATGAGTCATGACTAACAAGAAATGATTTTCCATGATTATGTGTGCATGCCACAAAGTTTCAAGTTTCATGTTATGATTATGGGGATCTCATTTTCACTTCTATTATTTGTTCCATGTTAAGATATTATGATCTCTTTTGCAGGTTGTGATTTTCAAAAAGATATGATATGATTTTTATTTCTTTTGTATACCCTTACTGAGCATTTGAGCTCACCCTTTTATGTTTTCTTTTCCCCAGGATATAAAGAAAGGTTTTAGGTAAAAAAAATGGAAGATATTTACGGGAGATATTGAATATCTTTCACCAGGATTAGAAGATTATGTTCCGAGTTTCCAAAGACACTAAACTATTACGATCCTTTAGTGTGTGTTTTTGTTATGTACTAAGTATTCCGCAAATGTAATGTAATGTCCATATTCGTCAGGATACGGGTCTCTACAGTTGGTATCAGAGGAAAGGTTTAGTCAACCTTGGGAAACTAGGATGCGAAAACGTTAGTGAGATCCCTAGAGATATTTCTAAGGTATGTCTAGGGATGTCCCTAGGGATAAGTATACGTATAGGTTATAGTAATAGAATTACGCTAAAGATCATAGAATTAAACCTAAGATGTTGGATATTGAAGGTACTCCCCCTTTATTATGTTGTTTTCCCTAGCATGATTTTTGCCTCTCACACTATTCTTTTTGGGTTTTAGACGATGGCTGGAACCCGAAGGAACCGTGTTGATCAATGCAATGGACAATGCAATGATTGCCCTCCTGAACAAACAAATGTTATGGGAGATGGAGTGCAAAATCTTATTGCTATACTTACACAAGCTATGAATCATTCTGGACTTCCAAATGAGCAGAGAAGGGAACAATATTCTATTGAGTCCTTCATGAGGCAACGTCCACCTTCTTTCAGTGGGACTTCCGATCCACTTGTTGCTGAACAATGGATCAGTACCACTGAAAAGATATTTTCAGTTCTTCAATGTTCTGAACATGATAAAGTCATCTTAGCAGTATATCGTTTGGAAGGTGAAGCTGATCAATGGTGGAATCTTATCAAGAATACGAGGCCAAGGGATGAAATTGAGTCCATGGAATGGGACGAGTTCAAGAACTTGTTTTTCAGTAAGTACTTCCCTCGTATTCTTCGAACAAAGATGGAAAAGGAGTTTATTGAGCTGAAGCAGAAGGATGATGAATCTGTTGGTATATATGAAGCGAATTTTACAAGACTTGCAAGGTATGCATCTGGCATTATCATCCAACCTGAAAGTAAAGTTGATCGATTTTTCAGTGGCTTAAAACCAAGTCTTCGAAGGGCATTAGCTATAAGAGACTTCAGTAGCTATGAAGAAATTGTGCGTTGTGCTATCAAGGTAGAAATGGAAGTTGGTGTTACATATCCATCTCATGGTTTTGACAAGAAACGAAAGATGGATTTCAAGGAGAAATCTCATAATAATGGTGAAAAGAAGATGAATGTTTCCTTATGCACAAAGTGTGGAAAGAAGCATGGTGGAGATTGTCTTAAAGGGACTAGAAAATGTTTTAAGTGTGGAAAAGAAGGTCATCGAGCAGCTGAGTGTCGAATTAATGGAAAAAGGGTTTCTAATGATGTGAATAAAGCAAACACTGCAGAGAACGCACCACCAACACTTCAATGCTTCAAGTGCAAGGAAATGGGGCATTATGCTAATAATTGCCCTAATCCAAGGGTTAGTGATGATCAACATGAGCAACCACTGAAGGCAAAGGACAAAGGGAAATCACATGCGATCACTATTGGCAATGTTGAATATGATAACGATGTGGTGGAATGATTAAGTGTTTATGTAATGGGATTCCAAAATAATGTTGTATCATGGAGTATTGGAATATTTATGTATTGGTTTAATGTGGTATTCAAAGTGATTGAGATATTTTTGGAAATAAGATGATATGCGCATAATGAAGGGAAAATAAGAAAATGAAATGTTTAACAGTATTCATGAGCTCATGATTGATATAAGGACTAAGTGATATCATGGTTTGAGTATATAGAATTTTGAGGATTTCGGTATGTGAAAAGTGTTAACTTTTAACTGCATTCAAGTTTTCACTAAGGTTCAATCGGTATTCAAGAGAGTACAGGATTAAGGCCTTTGAATGTTTGGAATGTGACCAACAAGATATATCTTATGATATATGGGGATCAACGATGGTATTAAATCTCTGGTAATCGTTTTCACTATGTTATGAGAATGGACTGTAGTATTATGGATAAGCCTAAAGATTGGAATGGATTATGTTGGACATACGTTAGTATTGTTTAAGGATATAAGATTTTCGATATTATTGATGGGATGTTATAGTAACGTAGTTTCAGAAAAAGGGACAACCTGCAGGACGGGCGACAGCCCATCGCTTCGGACAAGGCTGTAGGAATCGAACCCACAACCGAAGTGCGACTGGCCTTTATCGCCTACCACTGACCTACAGGAAGTCCCTGTTTAGTAGAAACTAGTTTTATCATATTAAGCAGTATGATATATGAAGTATAAGCCCATTTTAGGAACCATATATGATTAATCCCACTATAGATCGACTTATGTATATAAATTTTTCTAACCTTTTGAGACAGATGGAATGACCCGTCGTTCTATCACATAATCTGCTAACACTTCACGAATAACAAATTCAACATCGTTTATTTAAGAGATGAAGTGGAAATTGTTCAAGACACGAACAACAGTGAGATTGTACCAAAATAAAGTAAGTATTTATTCTAATTCAAATTTTCAACTTTAGGGAAATGATCTTGAAAACCAAAAATGTTGTCCTAGTGATCTTATACCTAATGAATTAGATGGTACCTTAGATCGTCACAAATCTATGGATTTGTGATTACTGGATTTTCCATAGCCATGTTCTCTACCACTCTCCATCAGAACATGATGGTTAGATTTCTCTTCCATATCCATATTTTCACCTATGTGGAAACCCAGTGATTAGTTTATTTGGGTAATCGTTACATTTCATACTTTAGTTTTTAAAGCCAAGTTTTGGTATTCCCTTTTACGATGTGGGTTTCTATTAAAGAAACTTTGAAATAGTAAACCATTTATAACCCCGACGAATTTCGAGGGCGAAATTCATTTTAAGGGGGGTAGAATGTAACAGCCCAAGATTTTATAAAAAAATATTCTTTTTAATTTTATTAATGTCTTGTGTTGTACGCTACACCCAAAGGAGCTTGCACAACACACATCCTTGACTTGACTTGCATTACACGCAATCGCGACCTTCCTCGATAGCGTGTGTAGTACGCAATACCGAGTTTCACTAAACAACGATATGCTATAAAAATATTATTAAAACTAGCCGTTATGAATAGTAATAACCACTTTTTGAAATCCAGTAAATCTTATTTTTCAAAATGAACTTTATTTTTGGATTCGGAGTATCGAATTTAGCCTAAGGTGAAATTTTGGTACTTTTCGGATAACTTTCATATTCTGATGAATAGTGAAAATTACTAAATTATAATTAAAAACAACTTTTTTAATCGAAATAATTAATAGTGATAAATTATTAATTTGAGTGGTTTTAAAGTATATTTAGAATATATTTTTACAATTTAATACAATGTTGGTCATTGGACGTAATTTCACATTTAAACCTGACATAAACAAGTGTCAATCTTTTGATAGATATTGTTTCGTAAAAACACGCTATTTGTTTTAATAGCGGGATTTAATTATAAAATTAATTAATTCAACTTCTATGTTATGAATTTGGTAAAATAGACTTCATTTTTGAATTCGGAATATGAAATATAGCTTAGGATGAAATTTTGGCATTTTTCTGAAAACTTTCAATTTTTGATGAATAGTGAAACCACTAAGTGGTAGGTTAAAAACTGAATTTTGCATAAAACTTAATTTTACCACTTCTGTGAATGGAATTTAGAAAATCCGAGAGACACGGTTAATATCAAGGACTAAAATGTGGTTCAATGAGATGAAAATAATTTTTGGTGAATAGTAACTTTTTACTTTTTTTTACCGCGGTTAATAGTAAATAGGGTAACTAAGGGTAAATATGATATTACTATTACCCTAACACATGTCCTAATTCTATTGGACAAGTGTAATTCGACCAAAAACAAACTTAGGAATAAAATATGACCATTTAGGCCCACTTGGATTAGATTAGGACATTTATTATGAATTTATTTAAAGAAGGGTTAAAATAGTTAAAATCAAAGTTTAATAAGTAAATCATTTTTAATATGGGGTTATACATAAGATAAATTCGATTGTAAATATTCATTAGAAAGCTAAAAAGATTTCCTACATGATGATATTTTATTTGTAATTTTTAGACATCAAATAATTTAATTTATTTATGACACAACGATGATGCAGTAATTATCTTATTAATGAAATATTGACATAATTGATGTTATAAACACCGAAATAAATGTAATTTGAGCTTTTTTATGAATTCCACTAATTTTCTAGGTTACTATGATATATTAATGTTGATTTAATCAACTTGGTTCGAACATATAATTCTGTTATGACTTTCACAAAAATCATATATCAAATAGTGTCAAAATTGACACAAAATAGTTTTTAAATCAAATATTATATTATTAATTGTTATTTTATTCCTAAAAATCTAAGGTTCGGCCAAATGACTTAGATAAGGATATATATATTAATAATAAACAATTTTTGGTTCGTTTGTCATGTTATAGTAAGTTTATTAACCATATAGTGAAAGAAAACAAAAAGACACGGTAAAAGTTAAATTATTTAACTTAGAGTTAAATCTAATTGATAAGGTTTAAAATAATATCCAAACATGTCTAAATTTGATTGGTTGATGAGATTACAACCCTATCTCATCTAATCTTCGAATATGAGTCATTTTTGGAGGTTTTTAAGTGGGGTTAGATTTATTATAAATTAATATTTTTAAGAATTCCTAAGGTGCCCCTCTCCTCCCCTATAAAAGGACACCTCCTCCCCCTCCTCCTCACACCAATTTGAGCACTCAAGCTCGGCCAAACCCTGCCAAAATCTCTTCTCCACTTCCCTAGAAACATCCTAGAGGTTCTGGTCTTCCTCAAAGACCAATTCTAGTGCCCTAAGAGGAGGTCTCAAAGAGGCACTTCAAAGAAGAGGTAATTACCGTTACCAATTCTTTCATCTTTATTTCTTCTTCCACTTCTTCTTCTTAGGTTGTTTCATTATGAAGTAATAACATCAGTATCACTCATATACTGATATGTTATTATAAGTATGAAACAACCCTATTTCACCATCTATCCATCCTACGGAAAAAGAAATCACCGCGCGTGCGTACGTACGGAATACCGTCTCCACGCCGTGGTGTAATCTATTTTCCACCATCACCTTACAAGGATGGGTATAATGGTGTAATGAGTAACTACATATGATTATTATGAACTAATATTGATACTGAAATAATATATATATACTCCAATACAATTCCACGATCATAGGAACAATATCATCACTCGTGCGTACGTACGGAATACCGTCTCCACGATGTGATGCGACTCGTTCTACATGATCTTCATTTCATAAAGATTATATAAATGAATTGAATGAATGAATATGGTATATACTACACTAATACCATTCTGGAAATGAATTATCTATAACCTAAAGATAAGAATAAGAATTTATTCGACAAAACACGCATAAGAACAAAAAGTTATAAAGACCCGAGTAACAAGTAACAATGAAATATTACTAACAAGAAGCTAATAATATGACCATATATGATATCATATCAATATGTATGATTCTGGAATAAGTCAATAACATTATTTAAACCATTATACAGGAGCTTCGGACACGTACAAAGCTAATCGGACCTAAGGTAAGGGAAATATCACAATCTCATTTTTATCCGAGATTGTTTATTCGTAAGTATTTACTGGGGTGTATTTTATCATCCACATCCATGTTCCCTCAATATGTAATATTGTTTCCATCCACTTGAAATAGTTTAAATCAAATTTTACCCTTCGGTAAATTTTTAGTAAAGGATATGAAAGGAATCTTTGGTCGTTTTTCGTACGAGGTACTTTTTTGACTTTTCCGACAAAAGTACGAAGAATGTTTTTTTTAACTTATACGGCATGAATGGATTTTTAAAACATTACTTCAAAGAAGCTTCCTTTACAAGTTTTCAAGTTTATTTTTAATCAACTTCTTTTATTTTAAAGTTGTATGACATGTTATGAAAGGAAAAATGTTTTTGAAGAAGAAAGGATATTTTCCTCAAGAATTCAATTCAAGTGTTTTATCAAAATTATTTTCCATCTAAGATAATAAAGGGTTCTGTTTCTATCCATATTTTTACATTGGTTTGACTATGTTGTGATGGAATTATGTTTATGAATTCCTTTATCATATATGAATTGATTTATGATGTCATGATGTTTCAAGAATCCCATTTTTTTTACATGTGTTATGCGATGATGTATGTTTTATGATTATGTGGCACACATAAGAAAGGATTCATTATAAGATGGGTGGGACCTATATCTCCCTCCAATGCATTGGGTAAAGATTTTATATCTCATGAGATAGACATGGCTGGAACAGAAGGTTATATCGGTTCAGTGATACAGGACTGAAACGAGGAGTGAACTCGGTTCAGAAAGGGACTTTGTCCACTAAGATAGTCTTGGCAATGAGTCATGACTAACAAGAAATGATTTTCCATGATTATGTGTGCATGCCACAAAGTTTCAAGTTTCATGTTATGATTATGGGGATCTCATTTTCACTTCTATGATTTGTTCCATGTTAAGATATTATGATCTCTTTTGCAGGTTGTGATTTTCAAAAAGATATGATATGATTTTTATTTCTTTTGTATACCCTTACCGAGCATTTGAGCTCACCCTTTTATGTTTTCTTTTCCCCAGGATATAAAGAAAGGTTTTAGGTAAAAAAAAATGGAAGATCTTTACGGGAGATATTGAAGATCTTTCACCAGGATTAGAAGATTATGTTCCGAGTTTCCAAAGACACTAAACTATTACGATCCTTTAGTGTGTGTTTTTGTTATGTACTAAGTATTCCGCAAATGTAATGTAATGTCCATATTCGTCAGGATACGGGTCTCTACAATGCATGGTTGTGGCCCAGGTGTGTGTGGGCGGGGTGTGATAGTGGGACTGCGGTGAGAATGGCGAGAGTGGGTCGATGCGTAGGATGTATTCAATAACCAGTGTGAACGTGGCTTGGGGTACCCAAATATCAATGTGATATTACTATACATTACTTGACTTGTGATATTTGTGGAGTGTTCCTTGGTGAGGCTTGGGTGGATAGTTTTCCCTACTATGTGCTTTGGTAATCTATTTTCTTACAAGGCATTAGAATGCATCCCCAGTTGTGCACGAGAGTCTTTGGTTTTCTCTATTGTGTATAATTGTATGCTCACCCTAAGTATAAAAAACTGCTTTCATGTTTCCAGGAGGACTTCACGGATCATCTAGGGCCGTACTTGCTCTGGCGTTGTGGCAGTTGCAGTTGATATTTTTCTTTCTTTGGTATGTTTCCTTTGTAGTCTCCCTGTACTTTGTGGAATTTAATTTTCTAACATGCATATGGTAATGGTTTTCATTGGCTTACTTTTTACCCCACAGTTTTGTTGTTGTTGGGATTTACTATCTTATCTCCAGATCCTATTAATGAAAAAGGGTAATGCCGTCTATCTTGTGTGTGATTCTATACCCTTGGTGCTAGTGGCCACTCTAAGACCTGTTGAAGGCGGGTGTCGGGGGTCATTATCTCTCCATTAACTTGAATAAGGAAGGGTCGGGCCATCTGTTATCCTTTCTCTCATCATGGTGAAGGAAGGTCATGACATTCAATCTATTCAATTACTTCCCCAATTAATTTCTCACATCGAATTAATTAATTAATTCTACAATTAATTTATCTTAGTCAATCCATTCAATAATTCACTGATTAATTGTTCACATAAACACCATTAATTTACTCTAAAATTTATTAATCTAATTCAATCCCTACAATAAATCACTGATTTATTATTCAGATAATATCTTTTAATTAATTCATAACATTATAAATTTAACTATATATCATCAATTAATTTAACAATTATTTATTCTATTACAATCGATTCAATAACAATAATTAATTTTTGAATTAATTGTTCCAATAATAAAAAGAAATTACCCTAAAATTGATTCACCAATTATTTATTTCAACTCACTAATTTCAATACCCACATAATTAATTGACATATTAATTTTTACATCACACTTACTTTAATAATCACATAAATAATTACTAAATTATAAAAATCTCTATCTCACCATAATTAATTGAAAATTTAATTGTACAAAATCAAAATATCTTAATTATATCCATTCATATTAATTAATACTAACATAAATTATTCAATTTCAATGGTATCAATAATTCCATTATTAATTCCACAATTAATTATTCATATTTTCCCAATTCAATAATTTTATATATAATTTTGATAATCAATCTTCCATATTTGATAATTTCTATTATTCCCTTATATCATTAATTCCTAAAATAATTAATTAACCATAACTATTAAATCAATTTGGAATTACAATTTGAAAACAAACCATATAAAATATACAATCACATAAAAATAACTTATAATATAGAATATGATATTTTATATTTAGAACACGTACTTCAAATTCTATGAACATGCAATATGAATCCAACATCATTAAAAGTTTATTTTTCCAACCACTATCTAAGGATAAAATATATATATATATATATATTTTATAATAAATATATTATAAAAGTAATTCGTTATCTATGAGAACAAATTTTATATGAACCATTATTTTCTCATGATAAATTCAATTCCACTAATGGCTTGTCAACCAGATCAATATCGAAAACATTATTGATTAATGTAGTCTAAAAGGAATGAAAAGGAGATGAGATATGGGCCTATCAGAAATAATGGTATTCCATCCCATGTCATGTGCGCCACCAAATATCCATTTTATAATACTTTCTCATCAATTAATTTAGGTACATTTATTAATTGAATCTCGTATTCATTATTATCTCATATTAATTTCATGTGTCAACTCATCATCATTTATGGAATTAAATGGACCTATACCATGATCCTAAATTAAATTTTCATGATTTGAATTCAAATGACCACCTCAATTGTAGTGTCACCCTACCACTAGGGATGACATCATATGAAAGAGTTATAACGAAACAATGTCTTTAGAATAATTATTTTTTCACATAAATACCGTTATTTAATTTCTTAATTAGTTTTATCAATCCCAACATTTAATCCTTTAATTAATTAATCAATATCCACATACTCAAAATAAAATAACTAATTCCAAAATGTATTTTCCAATTCATTCATTTTCATCAAAAAAATACTCATTAATTAATTTAAAAATTAATTAATATCATTAATAATATTTTACAATTAATCAATTAATAATCTAAAATAACATTACAATTAAATAATGTTAAAAAATAAATAACATCAAATTCCCATTACGTATAAAATTCATATCCTCAAAATGATAAACACCTAGTTTCGGAACCAACAATGGTCTTTGATATGTCATACGACACAATGTTTGATAGATATTAATTATCTAAAATAAAATAATGATAAAAATTAATTAAATATAAATAATGTTACATTCATGAGTGAGACGTCAAAACTTCTCATGATTAAAAATTGTATACCTCATCTAGGGTAAACAACCTATTTTGGATACAATGGTTGTCTCAGATTTCTTATATGACATATCATTTGGGATTTATTAACATATTTTAAATAAAAATGTTGTACTTGATATATTATATTTAATACTTATATTTAGTCTTCACTAAGACATTGTAGGCCACATAATTGTACACAATCCCTGAGTATAACTAAAAAATTCAATTGAATATTCAATGTTGTTTACTAAAATTTATGGACTTTAACAAATTTATCAAATAATTTGTAATTAATCATTTTTTTGAATTAAAAAAAATACCCCCTTCTTTACAAAAAAATTATTGAATATCCATACCTAGAAAAACAAAGGTAAATTACATAACACAGAGCTTATTAGAATTGTGGTTTTAATTAAATCAGGTTTTCAGATTAAAAATAATAGTTTTTATCCATTTTTTAGTTTACTTTCATCATTAATCCCAAGTGTGTAAGTTTAAAATATACATAGATAATAACTATTATATATTCCATATAATAAGATGTTATTATTTAAATATAATAAAATATATCTCATCTCATCTTCTATAAATTGGAAGAAATGCATCTTAATTGTGTAGGGTGGAATACCACCTCACGAACTAATGTAATTAATTTATCATAACAATATCTAAGTATTGGTCATAATGATAGAATTAATGATTATATATGGTTTTAATGAAAAATTTATTATTAATAAATAATAATAAACCATTTATCTTTTAACCATTCCATGCATTGAAAAATGATAACATCGTTCATGTGTACCGATGAACTACTACCTACATAATGTGTTGAGATAAATTTTTCATGAAGACATCACATGGATGATATATGTTTTTAAATTTACAAAAAATATAATATTTTAGATATTATTATAATCATGGAATGATAAATTAATACATAACTTATTTATAAATTAAACTTTGAAAAACTGACATTTTACTCACACGTATATATGGATCATTGTCTTGATTGAGGTAATGTAGTTCAATTTTTTAACCATATTAAATGTTAGAATTTATATGTATAATTAATTTATAAAAAATTATAAAAATTTGGTCTTTATTATTTAGGATATTATTGTATATTTCCGTATTTTACCATAATCAACAAACCAAAATCATTATGTACTAGTCTACAGAATATCATTAAAATGCCCATTGTGAACATAAATCATTATGTAATTGTATATAACATTACAATAATATAAATAAAATGAATAATAATTTTAATAAATGTACATTATCATGTTAAAAATTAACATAATTTAATTATTTAGGGATATAATGAAACGTATTTGATGATTAAAACTCAATGTAAGGAAACATTGTTTTAAAATTTATCTATTGATTTATATTTTAATACAATATTTTTCATAAATATCCATATTTTGTAAAAATGTTTTAAAAAGAATATTTACCATCACCATATGATTTATATTGTTACATTCACCCATATCTGAATTTTTTAAAAATGTTTGGAATGAAATATTTTTGTCATTTTTTAAATGATATATTTTCTAAAATATCACACAAAAATATGGAACATAATTTTCAGATATATATGGAATTAGTGGATTTGTTACATCATAATGAAAAATTTATTTTATGTTTACATTATAGTATTTCATATTTTTTAAATTGAACGTTTTCTCTTTATTATATTTGAATTTTTTATATTTAAATATTTATTTTTATTGGGAAATAATATTTTGATTAGTGATTTTTTTTGTAGATGAGATTCAATTTACATTCAATGCTTTTATCAATGACATGGAACATTGAGTTTATTTATGAAGGGATTCTCCCCCTTATATATAGTGGGTGATCTTGTTATATCATATATAGTGGTTTTTATTATATTTTTCTCCAATGTATTAGGTAATTATGTTGTTCTTTATGTAATTATATTCCAGGTTGTACATATATTTATTCCAATTTTTATGTTTTTATTAAGGGGTTTATAAGGGTTTTATGATGATGTTGTACCAACACACCTATATGAGTTTTCTACTCATTTTAATATGTTTCAAGGAAATTTTATAATTTCAAATGTTTAGATAATAATTTATTAATAAAAAATGATTCTTTTTCGATAAAAAGTTTTGTATTCAAGAAATGGTTTTTTTCTTATTTTTTACTACATTAGTGGATTTCATTTTTTGTCCTAAAATGGGATTTAGTCCTCATCCCCATTTGTAATTTTTTCACATTGATTATTTATTATTAAATGATAATTTGAAATCAAGTATATATTAATGAATAATTTTCATTAATATAAATATAATTTTTATTGGTGGAAATAATAGATATTGTGTATAAGTTATAACTTGTAATGTACGGATTTAATATGTAATATGTCTCCCTAATTATATGAACAAATAAACTATATAGATATTTTCAAATATTTGTATGTGAATTGTAGTTTAAATTCCCTAGAATATGAAATCTTTATGTTTAGGTCCTTACATTTACACTAATGAAATTATTCGTGTGTTGATGAACCCTTAATTAATTATCCATATCCTTATGGTAGAGTTTATTTTGATGGAGATGACTAAGGATAACCATAATATATTTTTATGTTGTATCAAGTCATTATAATTTATATTTTTAAAAATACATGAATTAATACAAAAGTATAAAATCATTTTTGAGTTTCAACATATCTATTATGTAATACAAATTTAAATTAAAGCATGAAAGATAACGAACATTAGATTTAGGTTCGATAAATAATGAAATCATAAATGGGTTATGAAAAAAATTATTTTTATAAATAGGATAAAAAAAATTTATTCCAAATTGAGTTTATAGTCATAATTTACAAAAAGGAATACATTAGTTTTTTAAAAGTGTATGATTATTGTGTGATTATACAGACATAAAACATGACATAATACTATAAAAATTTAAATACACACATATTATTAGGTATTTTCCTATTTAAATGTTATAATTTTTTTTAAAAAAATCATGGTTTTATATTTTTTGTGGAGTTATAATCTCTTGGGGCCTGAATTTGATGTTTTAGTCCAACAATGGGTTGATTGTTTTAGTAGATGGAATATATCATTGAAACAACTTTGAAATCACTATCCAATAGAGAATACATTATATTAGTTTTTTAAATCTATATGTGGTTATTTCATTGAATAGTGGTTTAAACTATGAATAACCATAACATTTCAAAATTGTGTGGCTGTAACAATTATGTTCTACCTTGGAAAAAGGGATATTATGCCATGATCAAGTGGGTAACACTATAATGAGTCTACAGGAAAGGGTATATCATCATGATTCATGTGTTGAAAATGAAATGTCACTCTTATAGAGGTTTATAATGAAAAGTACTGTAATTAAAATGTTGAATAATGTCATAAAATGAAACATCCCTTTTATCCCAATCCATATTGAAGACAATGTCACTCTCATATATTATTTATCATCTAAAAAATGGATCTTCCCTCTCGTTTATGCTCTGATTTAAATATAATCTATCAAATATAACCATTGGATTAAGACTACACTTCCAAAAACATATCTTCATTATGTATTTAATTATAATATTATTCAGAAACTATTTTTTCTAATGTTTGGGGAATTGGTTAGGTATGTCAATTTTACCTAGTTCAGGGATCTTATTTGAACAATATTAAATTATAAAGTATCTACGACATTAATGAAGGTTTTATCTATGTTTTTCAATCGGTTAATATCAGTATCATGTATGTTGTAATGTATGTATCTTATTTTTAAACTCAATTATTGAATTATAGAAACACATAAGGTGTCTATGTTAATAAAAAATATAATATATGAAATTGAGGTTGTGTGAGGTTATTTTAATGAAGTGATTTAGACCCTTCTTATTCATGTCCTTGTGTTTGATAAAAGTTATATAGAAATGGTAGTTGAGGAACTGAAAGGTGGGTCCTTGGTTTTTTGACTTTTTTACCATAGTATGATACCTTTTTCTTTCCCATGATGGTAAAATGAATATGAATTTTGGTCTTTCATGAGGGTATCCTTGAATGAGTTTTAAAAGTGGGCAAATAGATTGTTTATCTTCTAACCACCCAAATATAAAAATATAATTAGTTTTATTTTGATTAATCCTAATCTTATATGATCAATGTGATTATAATTTTTATTTAATGTCATTACATTTGTTGAATCATAATATTTTGGATATGAAAAAGAAAATTAGGATGCATTAGTTATATGGTCACATTTCATTATAAGATTTTGTATAAATACAATCAAAATCAACATTGTGGATTATTTTGTTATAATTTAAACCTTGACATGTTATGATATGCAAGTTTATATAATTCCATAATTAGTTCCTATTTTTATATTGTTTTTTATAATGGAAAATTTTATCATTGATGTAATGTGGTTAGGTATAATACCATCCATGGGTGATATTGTTGTGATGTTGGGAATAATTCATAACAAGACACATAAATCTATTTATTTTGGGTGTAATGAAATATTTTTTTATTTTTTCTATGTGGTTGTGTGTAATTATAACGTGGTCCCTCATATTGTTTGGTTTAGTATAATCCCAACATTTAGTACTATTTTATCATAAAATTATTTTTTTCCAACCTAGAAAAATATTGTTAAATGGATGGGTGTAATGAAAAACATGGGATTTATTTGGTGTGTGGTTTTTTTATAATAACCTTTATTATTCTTGTTATGTGGTTTTGTATAATCCTGGAATGCGAATTATTTTGTATTCAACTGAGAGTAATTACAACACATACTATTCTGAATGTTCAATTTACCATAATTAATACCATTGAAAATATTTATATGATTTTGATTGTTGTTATATAAATTTATATGACCTAATGTGACATTACATATAGTGAATTGTTGGGTCTTATATGGTATGAAATGATATATAGAATAAAAGAGACTTATATCTATGATTTAGGTCAAATAATATCATTAAATAAAAAAGTTATTATATGAAGACTATATGGATGTTTCCAATTTTATTTAATGGTTTACTGATAATTAATTGAATGGATTGATTTATTTCAAACTTTTGGGATTCAATAATAATAAATAATTCTATTTCACATTTTATTATCATTAGTAAATTTTTCTATATGATGAAATTAGTTGACACGTTTGGATGAGTGAGAGTTAAATTTGAAATAATCGAAGGCATTACTCTAATATTAATTAAAAATCTGATTATATAAAGGGATAATGTATTATAATTATTGATTATATAAATATGTATTTTCAAATTCAAGTAATGTGTGTGATCCTGAAGTGATCAATGGAAGTAACTCTTCTATCCTGTAAGTTTTTTACAATATAAATTTCTATCTTGTGTGACACCAGTATAATATGATGTTGAAACATTCATACCAAAGTGTTTGGGAGATATATTAAAATCCATGGATACCCATATAAGGGTAGAAACTTTTTATTTGTCTTTAATTATGTTCATCGTATATTGTATGATGGTGATGAAAATATTATTTTACAGTGTTTTGTATGAGCTCTGTATTTCTAGTATTGTATTATTCCAATTTTTATTAATGGATTCGTTTTGTTTAATGGCTTATATTTTATTTTGTTACATTGATTAGTGATTAATCATTCTTCATAAACCTATCAAATGTATTATATCCATTTTTTTATTTTCCTTTCTTCAAATAATCTAACAAATAAATTTGACTGAAATTTTAGGACTAGATGCATACATTGCCATTAAATATGAATTACTATTTTTTCTTATGTGTTAATTCATGGATTAATATATGAGATTTCATAATATAATTTATTTTAAAATCCCACTATTTCCCCTTATTTTTCACATGTAACATAGGTGTATCATAGAAAATGATGGAAAGTTTCTTTGGTTTTTAAAAATAGGGTATTTTATAACCTGAATCATAATAATGTTACTAATAAAATAGAATATGATGTATAATATTTACCCATTATATATCTTTTTATAATAATATTTGATGAAAGAACAATAAATCATCAATTATGTATGATAATATAAATAATATATTAGGATATAAAATTTGTTATTTCTATTCTATGACACCCAATATATCAATAACTATTATTAGAAAACAAACTTTTCATTATTTTCAATTATGAATGAAGTTTTGTAATTTAAATCAATGTTTTAAATTTATAATAAATGGTATTTTCTGAAATTCAATAATTTATATTTGTATTTATAAATTAATTAATTATAATGAGATTATAATTACATGTATAAATATTTTTGATTCATTTATTATTAAATTTTCATGCCTACATAGGGTATCTAAGTATAAAAACTTGTAAAAATTTTAAGGAATGAATTATAATTTTAATATAAAATATTTATATATAAATTATAAGAGTTATTTTTTAAGGGTTTTTAAAACATAAAAAAGGAAAAGTATTTTTTTTACATTGAAAATAATTAATGGGGTAAGACTATTTTATTATTCAATTTAGAAGTGCGCTATTTGTAAATTACTAAAACTACATAAAAATTTCATGGGCTATTAATTTATTCAACGATATAAATAATATTAATTTATAATAATTATATAATATAAAATAATTATATAATATAAATATAACAATAAAATATTTCGATATCATGATATCTTATATATTTAAATTAAATTACATATAATGAATTATACCAAGGGCATAATTTTTATAATATCTATAAATAGTTTATAATCATGTAATGGTAGAATTCATTTAATGAATAAAATCATGTTTATTGTTATAAATTTATAATTTGGTCATCAATGTTTATGTGATTTCTAGAAATATTATTAAAACTTTTATTTATCTACTAAATATTCTTTCAAAATCTCAAATTTTAAATTTCTTTTAATATGTGAGAATTTTGTATACAATAATTTTTTTGATGAATTGGTTTATTTATATTTTCAAGGCTGGCATCAGATGTGATGTATAAAAATATAAGATTTAGTTTTCTTTTACCTAGATATTATTTCGTAATGAATTTTATTAACATGAATTTATATGCTCAATGTAGATAGTATATATTTGGTGTTATAGTTATGATTAATTGAATTATATATTGTGTATGATATCCAAGGGTATAGGGAATTATGGTGGGACATTCCCCAAGCATAATGGATAATTTCATATTCTATAAAATTAGAGGTTGGTTAGCTATTGCTTCCGGATTACTCATTTGGAGACTATCAATTTAAAATAAATTTAATTAATTATTTTTAATGTTCATTTACCTTAAAAGTAAAATTAATTGGGATGTTATTTATTATTTTTTAATTCAATTTTTTTGGAGTAATAAGTATTTTGGGATTTTTTTAATGATTTTGACATTTCTATGTTGTGGTGATAATAATTTATAGGTTGACAAAATGTATTTCTAAAGTAAATCATTTTAACAATGAAAACATTGTGGAATGAAATAATTTGATAAAAATTATTTCATGTAATGTGATAGTTATTAATATAATACACCAATGGTGTATAATGAATTAGAAAGGAATTACCCACCACCCAAATACCATGTTCGAGATTCCTTCCAAAGATAAAATTTTCATGACCATGATTATTTCCTAAGGGTGACGCTAACCATTTTGGTTCGCATGATTTATAATATGAAAGATATGTATGTAACATTATTCCCCCAAATATTATATTCTCTATTTATAGAAATTTAGTTTGATTAGACATAGGTGGGAAGCCCCAAACATCTTGATAATATAGTAATAATGTTTTTTTATATCAATATGATGTATTTGGATAAAGGGTTTCCCCCTCAACAAAATAAGAGTCATATAAAAAAATTATTAAAATTATTTTCCACTAGATATTGTAATATATTTTTTACATGATAACTAATTAATATCATGATATAATATAAATCATCTCAATGTAATTATACATGATGTATATAGTACCAATATTTCATAGAATTCAATTTTATTTACGTCATCATAAAATGAATATTTATCATGGAACTAATATCATAATTAATCTAGTCATAGTTAAGAAAATCAAAAACAATTATATTGAACATGAAATCATTCCTTTAAAAGTATACTATAATGTTATGAAACTAATGAATGTTGTTACATATGAATAAATATTAAGTAAATAAAATTTAGTGCTAGAGAAATAAAATCATAAATAACTAGTTTTTTATATCAATGTATAAATATTGATTCATATAACATTCATATAATGCTTCTTTTGAGGTTTCAATGGGAATATTTGTGAAACAAATAAATAAAATTTATTCTCTACACATATTTTAAATATTATTGATTATTACAATGACTAGAAGAGGCTTACAGATTAATTAAGGATTGTCATAGATGAGGAAATCATTTTGTTTTCAAAAACTGAGATGTTTTAACAATATGGAAGTGTACAAGAAATGATTTATAAAATATTCTCAATGTTTCAAAGATAGTTGAACAAGGAATTAGATATCTTGGTTCTGGTGTTCTTCTATTAATACATTTGAGTAAAAGTGAGAACAAAAAGAAGAAAATGTGATTTTTACCTCTATCTATGATTCAAAATTTATCAATTAATGTTAATTAGAACCTAAATATATTTTCTGGAATGAAAGAGTAATGATTTCCAGTGATGGAATTTTCCATGATACTATAATGGTTTGGAGAGACCCCATGTAATTTTTATGTGTCATGTAAATGTCATAGAAATAATATATATATTTTTAAGGGTATAATATAAAACTGTTTTAACATAATTTCTATATATATATATATATACCGATGTTTAAAATAAGGAGATCAATTGATATACATTTTAATATTAATTCAATTGTTTTTGAAAATAATTTCAGTCTCAAAGAATTTAATTTAGAAGAATTTAGAAATGAAAAGATGAAATCTTTGTAATGGATGATTATATGAATTTAATTTGACATATATTGTTTGTTTATTTTTTTATGAAATAATGAATTCATTACACATGGTTTATGAATAATTTATTTATGTAACATATTTTTAAAAGGATAGTGGTATTAAAATGGTTTATAAAAGGAAAAAATCTGCATTCTAATGTTTGTTAAAATAAGATCGATGATGTTCCTTCCACCCAATTGTGATATATGTTTAGGAATAGTCACTGATTCATTGAAAAATTCTACAGAAACATATAATAAAATATATGATATTGAAATAACTATTTTTTTGTAAAATTCTCTTTGAAAGGAACGATTTTTACTTTTGATGCCTAATGGATTTTCTATTTTGATTCCCAGCTTGATATTATTACAAAAATAGTTTCCATGTAGATAATGGGATGTTTGTTTGGAATTACAGAATATTATATTTAAAAATAAAGGATTATATCCACAAAATGTCATTATGTATTTCAGTAGACATCCTAATAGTTCAACTATATTAAGGTAGTGATACAATGTTATAGTTTCAATTGTTACGAAAACTATGTGAAATTTACTGGGCATTAAAAAAGGTTTAGTATGTGATAGAATTAACCAATGTGAAGGTTACATTAGTAACTTATAATGTGAATTTATCAAGGTATCCAAAAAGGATTAGGATACAAATAATAATTATAGTGTTAATCTAGTTACGAATAGATTTTATGGAATGTGTTTAATTTAAAGAGACACATGAATGATGATGATTAGATAGAATATAAATATTTGTATAGTATAAGTTATTAAAATTGTCACATAGAATATTGGGAATTATAAATATTGAATATTTTTTATGAGACAAAAAATAGGATTATAATTTCCAAGCATCACCATTATTGAAAGTGTCATTATTCATGGATATTTACCACTAAATATTTTAGTGGTAGGGTTTTATTAGATGGTTATAATTATATGATGAAGTAATTATATATATACAATGATTTTTAAAAACCCTAAGAATTATTGAAAAAATAATATGAATATGGAATTCTATCTGATATGCTATGTTATTAAAAAACAATATAAATCTTTATCTTCATTTTTTATAATTTATTTTAATACTACAAAATATATCCAATAAAAATGAGCGTAAATTATATAATCCATTCATGATGGATGTATATATGTATATATTTATGGACATTTCATGAAGTGTAAAGATACATTTCCTCTAAAATTCTATTTTTTGTATTCCTAAACTAATTTTAATTATGATGTATTATTGGATTTAATGAAATTTTATGTTAATTATCAGTATATTTATTGTATCAGGATGAATAATAATGATATAAAAAAAGTGTTTTATTTAATAATACCTTGATTGTACACTGCATGATGTGTCAGAAATTTGGTATTTCATATAATAAGTATTCCTTATTCATATATGGATTTACCATAAAAGTTGTTTGTGAGATACAAATAATTAAGATATTTATACATAGATATCATTATGATGAAATCATTCAATTTTAGTTAATAAATTGGTTGTTAGGTATATTTCTAGTAATTACTAAAATTATAGAACAAAAAATATGGTATTTTACCCCATGTATAACATGTATGGAACATGGACACTCAATTGAGATTGTGATCACATTATTTTGGGCATATATATTTTTGTAATTTAATTCCCTGAATATTTTATTTTAATATATTACATTCCAAATGTATTAGTTTCATAATTATAATATTTGGAAAATGGAATGTTATAGTAATTTTTAAAAATAAAATTGGTGGAAAAAAATATGTTATATCATGGATAATGGTTTTATGTTTTTCTATGACTAGGTTTTAAAAAATGTTATAACATGGGATAACACATATCAAATGGATAAATCCCCCTAGCCACCTCTTGATGGGAAGTCATCCTAGAATACCGTATGGGAAGTCAGATCCATGAAGATATAGATAATAGGTCATCTATCATGGAACCTGATTGATCTGGTGCATTAGGGTGAGGTGTTTGTTATGGGAGAAGGATATATTTTTCAATAGATTCGGGCTAAATGGTGTAACGGGAACACCAGTCCCTTTCTATCTTACCATGAATAGGAGATTAAGTGTGATTACGTATAAAGTTTTGATCTCCCAATAAATGTTTTTATATGGGATAATGTTTTCTATTGGTATTGCTTCAACTAAAAAAATGATATCATCTAGTTCATTCATTCTTATATTCTTCCTCGTTAACAAATTTTATATCATCAATGGACATATTATTCAAAAACATTATATGATATAATGGATATGGTTTTGTAACTATATGACTAATTTATGTCATTTTGATGCTCTATATTGCATTATGGTATGATGCCCTAAACTAACACTTCTGGTTCTAGTGATAAACATGAAATTTTTATTACATTTCATCAATTACCACAAATCTCATGATTGAGTGTTTATTGGATTTAGTGACTTGGTATATTTATTACTACACACATAGTCTGTGAATCATTTCTTCCAAAAGTATTTTACACACATTTACATTACATAAATGTATCATAATCATTTTTTTCCTAGAGAAATGAAGAAGCATTACAATTTTGGTTTATAACTCCTTATTGGGGTTAAAAAATTAATATTATTCGTAATTAAAATATCATTGGTCAAATGTTAGGAATGATATGAGAATATAGAAAAAGTAAACAAGTTATATAATGATTATAAATACATAAATTATAACATGATCATAATTATATGAGGCATAACATGATCATAAGTCCATAAATAATAACATGGAAATATGGAAACCACAAAAACTTTATTCATTCATTAAGATATTAAAAAGTCTGATCACTAAGGTGTCAAAAACTGCATTCGCATTTATTAACCAAGGAACATAAAACATTAAAAAGGAATAGTTCCTGAGTATCATGAGATGTGATATCTATAAATTATTTATTTACTGAATAAATTAGAAAAATATTAGAGTACACCATTCATATCTATTAATTCATTTATTCCACAAAATTTAAACATACATATAATAATCATATCATGGTAATCTTTTTGGAAATTAAACGGGTATCCAATGGAATTATGGAAACATTCTAAGTAAATATCAATAAATAAATATACTGAATTACATGGTATTTACATCATATATATAAACATGTACACACTTTAGTCATTTGATTACCTATTTAATCCAGGTATGGGTATCTAGGTTAATGTCATTCAATTAGAAGCATTCAAGGGAATGCACATAGTTATTTTTTGGAATAAGAGATTAAAATATGCATTGATGATGACTAGGCAAGAAATAATAGTGATGTATCATTCTATATATAGATCCTCATTCGAACATAAATCATATACATAGGAACATGTAATTTTAAAGGAGAGTTAAAATAAAAAAGATATATGGGAAGTTAAATAGAACACAAGCATTGGTTAAATTGATACAATGAGATGGAATAAATAATTCTTCAATTAGAATATATAAAAAAGAATATAATTCTTTATAATTAAAATATTGGAATAATATGAAAGGAAATTTAAAAACATAGCATAACATAAATTTTGAACTTGAAAATGAAAGATGATGATTGAAGAAATGAATAAATTGAGAGCATTATTCTTAATTCTATAAACAAAATCCATATAAACTTGAAACAAAATTAGATAGACTCATTAGCATGATCATAATTGTGAAATCATATTATATGTAATTGGTTTGGAAAGTGAGGGGGGGTGGTGGAAATGTATACATATAGAGGGGTTATTTTAATGGTTAAAAAATAAGTTATTTTTATATATATTTGAACCACTATTAGATGAAACAAATTCTAACCATTTTTCTAGATAATTAATAAATGGTATAATTTGAAAGAAAATTCAAGGAATTACTGAACCAAAAAAGGATACAAGACAACCAATTTGGTCCAAAAAAATCCAATAACATTTTTTTTATTATAAACAATATAGTATTGGTCTAAAAATATAAGGTATAAATTTCTAAATTAGTATATATCTCTATTAATTTATTTTTAGAAATAAATAATTTTTTTTCATTAATTTCATCATTATTTTACTAATCATTCTTTCATAATAAATATTTAATAAATTCATAGTGATTTTTAATTTGTCAATTTTTCCAATTTTAACATAAAAATCAAAATACTCATAAAATTCAAAAAACCCCCAAATTATAATTTTAATCTGATGAGTACAAAAAAATTATTTTACCATATTATTTCTCTTAATATTAATTTTTAATAAAAATTACAATTTATTTAAAACTAATAATATTTAAAACTAAATAAATATTCTAGCCATTTGAAAAATGACATAGGGATTCCTCAAAATATATTACCATCTAGAAATAGATTTATATGATTATTTTTTGGAAATTAATAATACTTTGATCCACTATATTTATCATGGATTCTTTTAAAGGAATATGTTCACAGTCTCCATAAAATTGAAATTTTGATAATATCATTAAAATCAAAATTCATTATTTTTTATTCATATTTTCCATGATGGGTACAGTTATTATGGAATGATAAATTATTTTTAGGTTTTTATAATAAAAAATTGATTATAAAATATGAGTTATATTAAAAAAATAATGGAATTTTCGATTAATTTTATTCTTTCATTTTAATGATATTTCTCCCTTTAAATTTTATATGTTGAGTAACACCTACAAAAACCAAATATTTATTGAAATATATACTATTTAAAGGGAATAATATGGATATGTAGGTTTTATTAATCATATGGGGTCATACATGTTTTACATTACCACTAAAGAAATTTTCCATCTATCTAAGTCACTATACATAGTTATTGAAAATAATAAATCCCAAAAATTAACAAAATATCTGAAAATACTATATGATAATTCGTAGACCCACACATAATATATGGTTGTAAAAAAAATTCATTTTAATACATCACATGAATTAAAACAATATCCCAATATCAAAATTTCATTGTTTTTGCGAACCATGTACTTTTTCAAATAAACACATGGTATAAAAAACATTTATATCACAATGATTATCCAAACATATAATTTACATATACAGATCCTTTTCATGGAAATTATTGTGGAGAATATGAAGCATATTAAGGGGGATCTGTAAAGGCTGTATTTTTAAAAATAGGATATATAGCATAATTGAAACCTAATTTAAATAACATTTTCATGATAAGTGAACATGAACATGAGTACAAGAGTCAAACCATTATAATATGTATAAGATGCATGACATGATCATTATTACATAATGAATAACATGATCTAAAGAACACATGGAATAAATGATAAAAATTACATGATTCATAACTTATACATGTGTCTAAAACATAAACATGGGACATTAATAAGAATATCACCATGGTTCATCACTAAGGAGTCATAAAACATAATAAAAAAGATTCCTACAATTGAATCATAAATTAATATAAAATTTTTATATCAGAGAATCCTCAACATGTCATATTTAGAGATTAATTTATTACACAATTAATTTTGGAACTATATTGGAACAACCATAATATTCCTTACTTCTCATGATCCATATAAGAGAAACATATCAAAAATAATCATGATAAATCAATAGGAAATGAAATTGGTATCCAAAAAATCTGATAACATTATTGATAAATAATGATAAATCTTTATAATTAGTTATGTTGTATATAAAATATATAATGAAAATTTTATTTGTTTTAGAACTAAATAACCATATTCAATCAAGGAATGACTATCGTGGTGAATAACCATCAACTAGAATAAGCATTCATGGGTATTCAAATGAAATGGTATTTGATTAATTGATTTTATAATACATTACTAATGATAAGAAAATATAATGGAAGTGATTTATTATTCTCTATAGATAACATTAATCTACCATAAAATATATAAATAATACATGAACATTTTTAGGAATTTTAAAATACATTATAAGAATAGGGGATTATAGATATAAAGAACATATGATATAATTTTTGTTGGAAATAATCCTTTGTAACATCATAACTTGGGTTACATATATTGCTTCCTCAAGCTCATTCATCACATCACCAAAACCATGCCTCGCAATATTCTAGAGGCTTCCGAATATATGTTATGGTATAATATATAACTTGGGGAGACTATACACTATTTGTATAAGTATAAATAATAACATTGATAAATAAACAACACATAGAAAATTATAAATAATAACTATAATTATACCATTATCAAAAAAGTCAAATATCACCTGAAAATTCTAAAACATGATAAAATATCCATAAAACAAAGTTTTATATATTTTATAACATTATGAGTGTCATGTTTATTATGAAAACACAAAATAAATATGCACTCAAAACCACCCATGTAGTTCTTATAATCATGTCAGGTTTCATTATGCATGCTCATTCTCGATTCCCATCCCATTCATCCCATATAGTTCTATTTTCAATATCCAATCTATAATAGTGCATAAATTTGTACAAAGAATTAATAATAAATGAAAAAATAAATAGTCTTCACATTTAATTACTCATTAAAAAACAAATTAATCCCAAATATTCACGGTGACACCAAAACCAATCATAATTTATTTGGTTCATACTGGAGTATGAAACATTTAAAGTAAGAGTTTCACAAAACATTCTTTCATGGTATTTAATTATTCTTTTGAATCCAATTTAGAAATCAAACATTGGGGGAATACATTATTCATATAAAACCCTTTTGTTATTTGGAGTTGTAGTCTCTGTCCCGCAACTCAATGATCCTATGAAAATAAATATACATATTTTAAGGGCATATAGAAGTAGTCTTGAACCATATGGGTACATGAAATATTATTCACTCACCCAAAACTCTCTATTTACAATATAATAAAATATAAAATATCATTTTTCACATCCATATATTGTTTATCAACTATTTCCATAATCAATTATTCTAAAATAATCATAATTTGATTTATCAACCATGCATCAATAATTAGATTTAATTACATAATCCTATTATTTCCCCTTTATATATTTCATGATTTTTATTCAATGAAATTTGTAACACCCCATGTGTTTCTATAAATCAAGTATCAACATTTGTAATGAGTCAAATGGGATCTGTGGAGGGTATTATTATCACATGGTAAATCATATAATTAATTCAACTTTAAAAAAGAATTTTTTATCATGGTAATTATAATAAGACAATTATATAAACTAAATTTTTATAAATAAACTAAGAAATAAAAAAAATATCACTTACCTCAATATCTTTGATGAAAACTCATCAAATTTTAACATTCAATTTGATGTTGAATATTTAAATTCACAACAAGAGAGGGGATATATGATCACATCCAAATACAAAAATACCAAGAAACTAGATTTATAAAATTTCATTTCATAACTAATGAAAATGGTGGAAAATATATATCCAAATGGAGATAATTATTTGAGATATTAAAATAAAAACAAGGAATAAATTATTTACTAATGGGGATTAAATCCTTCTACTAGATCTCTTATTATCAATATAATACATTCAAGGATCCTTAGAAGACTCTCATAAACATCCAAAATTAAGTAAAATAATATTAAGTTGAGTTGGAATGCTTTGGGGTACAAACTGGGGGGTCAAAAATTTATTTTAATATTTTAGAAATATTAATTAATATTTTTAATATTTTAATGGATATATGTTCATATTATTCGAAACTATGAGCCATAACCATAAACCCATACTAATAGGGAGAATGTTTTGTACTAAATAGTGCATGGTTTGACAACCCAAATCCATTCTATCAGACTACCAATTTCTGATGGTTCACGGTATGCGGACGATGTCCAAATGGTTTTTTTCCAATTGTACACCACCTAATATTCCTCTAAATAAGGGTCACAATGTCTTCTAAATAAAATGGCATGATACTCTTTAATCATGTTCCAACCATTCACATCCCCATGGGCCTCTACAGTTCTAAAAATTCACCTAAAACCACCTCAAATAAGAATCTAACAAAGGAATAATCAAACCAATATTAAAATAATACATGTAAATGAGTTCAAGGGAACTAATGAATGGTTTATTTCATAACCCCTTCCAATGGACTAAAAAATCTATCTTTGTGAAAATAAAATAGTCATTTTTTAAAACTATAGGTCGTTCATAATTTATAGGGTAGTCAAACAATTGAATAAATGATTATAAGAAGTGGTAAATGTTATATTCATGGTATATATATTTATATTTCAATAAATATAATATGATAATTTATATAATCTTAAAAATTTCATGTTAATTATCCAAATAACCTCATAGAGTGTACAATCATGTGTAAAACAAGGCTTATTGTCATTCTCTAGATGATGATTGATTCAATTACCAGTGTACCCTTTTGGGGTTAATACCTCTAGTTGGAATATTTATAGATCCACACCCACATATAGTATCTAGACAGGTATTCAATCATTATGAAAACCATAATTTCATTTCATTTCCAAATTTTTTTGGTTGTATAGATACACGAAATTTTCAGCATTAAAATACAAAGAAACATTATTATAATGAGTGGGGATGGTGGTCTTCTGTTTATAAATTATTTTATGACATTACTTAATGTAAAAATATTTAATTAAATCTTATAGATTTATGATTAAACACATTTTTAATAGATTATGTTTATATTATCGTAACATAATACAATTTTGATTATATCATTAAATTATTTCTTTAATATTATAATTTTTACCTTTCCATGATTTGTAATGTTACTATTATGTTGTAATGTAATCTATGTGCACGTAATAAAAAATTAATTATAAAATATGAGTCATATTAATAACAGAATGTAATTTTCATGTTTTA
This sequence comes from Viscum album, assembly GCA_963277665.1. Taxonomy (NCBI): domain Eukaryota; kingdom Viridiplantae; phylum Streptophyta; class Magnoliopsida; order Santalales; family Viscaceae; genus Viscum; species Viscum album. The sequence goes on from OY728137.1 coordinate 640,524,131, forward strand.
TAGTGGAGGCTTATGAATGATAAAAAATCACTTTAATGTGTTGTAACCCATTATAAATAACCATGTTAAACAAAATCTAGGATTATTAACCTACCAATCATATACATATGTTGTGGTGAGGATTTATAATTTGTTCCTTATTTTGAAATGAAGAAGAAATCATCCTAAAATATTACATATTGGATGAATACCATGCGTCATTATTGAATGAATTTGAGAAGGATTGAATATTATAGCATTGGGTGTTTAAGAAGAATGTCATAGAGAGGATGATAGTAGTTTTGAAAAAGGATATGGAATGAAGATTCACTGATCCATAATTCCTGTATTTTTCTATTTATGGTTTTTCACGAATATGTGTTCTTTTTTGTTGTTTGATGGATTTTTCATGGATAATAAACAAAGGCATGGGGTGTATGAATATGGTAGTGGTAGTTTCATAAAGATAAGATGTTTTTTCTCAATAATAGTATGCATTCCCATTAAAAATATATATCATAGATATAAGAGACCTCTTTTCATCTCTTTTCCATCATGATAAAGGATTTTATTACCAATATTGAAAATTTATATGAAGATAATATGTATTTAATATATTAAGGGATTGAGTTTGTAAATAATGATAAGATATTAGGGATATGATGATAAGATTATTAAGATATTTTTCATTCATCACATGATATATATTAACATATATCAAAAATAATACAACTAGTGTATCTCCAAGATAATATCAAATTCATAGAAAATTTGATAAAAGAGTGTTCATGAACAAAGTTTCTAATAAATGGAACAAAAATTTATATAGATTAAGAGAGGGAGATACAGATATATTAAATAGAAATGATATTATATATAAAAGGGATATATCTACTAGTTGTTTTCCTAATAAATGAGAGTTTTTGTGAATATGATAAGAGGAAATGTTCATCCTAGGGGGACATTCCATAGGCCAGTAGGAGATAAAATATAAAAATTGATGCTAGAGTAGAATGATGTAGTCACTATCATATCTGAAGTCAATGTAGACCTTTTTTTTATTTTTTTAAAATTTGGAATAAAATTGTGAAAAAATCTAGAAAAATAATCTTATATTATCTATTTTTTCAATGATTTTATTTTTTATTTAATAGTCATTGATATCTAGTTACTTCATGATCATGACAGTGATTATTAGTTACTAGGAGTTGGGGAAGGGGATTATTTTTATATAGGGGTTGTTTATTATATATTTTTCAATTATTTTTATCATAATTAGATTTCTTATTTTGATTTGTATTACATTGGGACAAAAGAGTTGTTGTTTTTACAATGCAGCACCAAGTGTTTTTATGTATTATATTTTCATAGAATAAATTAAATATCTTTTATAACCTGAATTATATGAATAACCATTTTAATCTCATGTTAAATTCAATTTTAAGATTGTTTTAGGAACAATAGTGGGTTATGTTGTGTTATATAATACTTTGAATTTTAAAAATAGCATGATAAACTATTAATATACTTTTTTAATCATAATTTTCATTAATTAGAAATAAAATTTTATAAATTAGTATTAATTAACAATGTTTACATATTATTTATGATGGTTTTATTTAAATAAATCATATTGGTAATAACTACATAATTTTTATAAAAGACTATATATGTTTTAAAAATAATATTTTCAATTTTTTTTATTTTTCTACAGAATAATAAAATTAATTTTATGGACTTTTCATAAAAATATTTTGATAAAAAAAAAATATTTTTGAAATAATTTTATCAATATTATATTATAGTTATTTTTTATATTTTTCTAAAATGGTTTAAATTGTTTCTTAAATGGTGATATGTTTTGAATTGAAATTGAAAACTGGTTTTTTTGATTAAATAATTTATAATGATAAATTATATTTTAAATTATATTTAATGTTAAATTTGTTATAACATACATCTATTTATCCAATTTTTATCATTGGAATCATTTTCATATTTAATTTTGACTTAGTATCTTCTCAAACTATTGATAATTTTCTCTTTGAAAATATGCTTTCTCATATTGATTGTGGGAATTTTTTTAAATAAAATTTGCACAGTTCTAGGAATGGAATATGGAATAATCAATGAAATATTTGTAGTAGAAATAACAGAAATTAAATATTATTCTCAACATAAATTTTGAACAAAATTAATAGTAAAATCGTAATATTTATTTAAAGTGGTTAAGTTAAAAAGGATTTTGTGTGGGGAAAAACATAAATGGTAATACATAAAATTAAATATAAAAATTTTTAGAAAATATTTCATTTTCATATTTACAAAATATAAATTTTTTATTTTATAATTTCAAACAATTTAGTCATTTTTTATTAGTAAATTGTATTTACACCTCTTCTTTTCAAAATAGTGTATACTTACCACTCTACTCACTGATTAACGCCAGCCCCCTCTATTCTATTATTCACACATGCGCATCATTTTGGTTTAGAAAATACCATTAAAAATAATCTTAAATCATCACACATATCATCCTAGTTGCCTTATTTTGGACATAAATTCCTCCAAGGAGGGATTCTAGGGGAAAATTTGGAGGATACTTAAAAATATTGGTAACAATCATCAATAATAATTTTTGTATTATTTATTCATCAAAATAAATCAATTTATATTGTATCACAATGATATGAAATCAAATTTATCTTAAATATTCATAGATCTAATTATGATTAATTCATAACCTACACTGATATACACTTCCGTCAAATGGGTTATGAAATCCTATTTTGTGGGTACGGTGGACTATAGCCTTGTGAAATGATGTTATTTGTTTTTTCATTAGCACCTCAAATTGATGGTTATAATGATTTTTTATATGATCATATATGATATTTATAATTTCAATATTGTTATATAATTATTATATCAAAGAATAATTTAAATTTTTTTTTTGGTATATTTTATCGTTGTTCATGTGTACGAAAGACTACCATCTCGAGACGTGATGTGGTTCGTTAATTATTTACATAGAAATTATAAAGGTCTCTTTTATTGAAAATATTTATTATATATTAAACATATATCATTATTGAATTATAATATATATAATTTATCATCATTTCATCAAATATGTACATAAATAAAAATAGTATTTGTGCATACATATGACCTACTGTCTCCATGAACTGTTTATTTAATTCCATATCACTAAATATTTGGGATTACTATACATATAACATAAAATGAATATATAATATATTTATATCATGTTAAACATCGATGATATGTTTATATAAGGATCTAATAAAGAGTTCTATGAATTTTATGGTAAAAAAATGTGAAAAACAAAGTATTTATTTCCCAAAACATGAAGTTAACATAGAATTATTAATAATCATGTAATAAAATTTCATTAAAAATTCATTTATTGTATGATATATATGTTTATAGTTATTAAATATATTTATAATAAACCAATATTTTTTATATTGGTTTTTAAAATGTGTATTAAATATTTAAATACATAATGTAAGGGATTTTTTCTCAATTTACTTTTTTGAGACATGTGTTATGTTATACATGCATGTTATTCTATGTGTTTAATATTCAGCTCAATTGAAATTTTATAACATGAATTTATTTATCCGATTGATATTATTAGTTTCCTTTTATGTCATACAATTGTGGGGATTATAATTCAATATTTCTAAAGTGGAAAATATTTTATGCTAAAATATCATTATATATCATGTTTTGTTATAATTATGTTTCTGATGAAAAAATATCATAAACTGTATCTCAATATTTCTAATTAATATTCATATACCATATTTTTATGATATATTCATGTAATATTGCAATTTTTTCAACTCATTGGTACATAAAATAATTTATAAATTATTTTTTTAATCCTACTTCATTCACTTTTGTTAAAAATAAGTTTTAATCCCAAATCAGGTTTTCATAAAATTCGTTAAAAAGTTTATTAATGATTTTTAAATGAAATTTTAACCATATTTTTATTTTTTTTAAAAAAATTAATAGAATATTTATATATTTTTATAAACTATTAACATTTGGATTTTATCAAAACAATAAATGGAATCATCATTTTAATGTGTTTGGAATTCTCAGATTTTAGGAAAAAAATAACTCAAAGAATAAATTATATATTTACAATGATATTATTAAAGTAAAGGGATTTTTTATTTTTAGTTATCATTAAAAATAATGTTTTTTTAACATAGAAAAGATATATTTTTCAGGAAAATTTATAAATGATATTTCAAAATCATTTTCCATCTATGAGTAAATCGATTGATGATGCTTATTCCATACGTGAGATATGATTAAATGATACCATTCTTATTATTTCTCTTTATAGTTTATTATTATAAAAGTTTGACTTATATGAAACTCTTTTCTGATCTAAAATTTATACCATTATGAAATTATTAAAAAAACCAACTTCTTTTTAGGAGTAATTCTATTGTGAAATAATGTAGTGATTTTGGAACATATCGTTTTCTGATAGTTTATGTTGTGATGTTTATGAAAGACATTTTATTTTAATAGATATGATTTATGTTTTTTATGATATTTTTTAAAACATTCATATGATTTTTATTATGATTTGGGTGACACTTATATCTCACTCAATGTAATTGGGTGATTTATATAAATAGAGATAGAAAAGATTGGAATGGGGAGTGAAATCGGTGAAGTTAGTGGTTTTGATATGATGGTGTTGGGATTTAACATTCACGGCGATGATGTTTTGTGGGGATAACCCATTCTAATATGTTAGCCTTGTATGTGAGACATGACTAATCTAGAAATGGTTTTATATGTTTATGTGTATTCCAGAAATATATGTATTATTCCATTTTTATTATCTCATAAATCATTTTCATTGATTCTCTTATAATTCATGTCTTATGAACTATTAATATTTAAGATATTTATTTAGGTTTATGATCATTCAATTACAAGGTATGATATTTAAATTGTATTATTAATCTCTTAAACCATTGTTCTTATGTTATTCTAACATATATCCCTCATTTACCATTTCTATGAATATATGATCACCTTATATTATCATCTCTTTACTCAAGTTATGGAGAAATTAATTTTTAATGATATTTCTAGTAAGGGTTATAACTATTAAGAACATAGTTGGATTTAGAACAACTCACTTATTGGAAATAATTTTTTGTGTCCATGATTTATATGATATTAAACTATTGTAATACTAGGAATGTGCCTTTGTATTGTAATGAATATACACTTAATAACATATAATATCTATGTATGAATATCAGAGGTTCCTATAGCTTTTATCAAAATACATGTCTAGAAAACCTTTGGAAATTTGGATGATAAAACATTACTGATATCCCTAATGACATGTCTAAGGATAAGTCTAACAATGAGTCAAAGTATATGAAATTATTGGGGAATTTTGAAAAATGATAGAGAGAGAGGTTTCTAAATAATCACATCGTTTTTTGGATTCTGAAATTAGATGTGGCTCTAGAATTGTGGTACCTAGGGTTTATACATTAGAAAAGAGGGCATTTATCTAATCTCTATAATTACCTAATTCTTGAATATCTATTTTATTAGACACATGGTTCGATACTCCTCGGGGAACATAATTTGGAAATTCTAAAAGTCATTAAAAACAATTACGAAAGATTTAAAAATAAGATTAATATGAATAACATAGGATAAACATAATGATTCATATATTAAATAAGATGATGTGATTATTTAGATATGAAATATGTGATTTTTCTTGATTATATGTTTCCCTATTATTATTATTGTTTATTTACAGTATGTTTTTCTATTTGAAATCATGATTGAAACACTAATGAGTAATGTTAATATTTATTTCAAAGGAAAATGAAATTATTGCACTCTTGGGAATCCAAATGTTATTGGAGGTAGAATCGAAATTATTTTACAGTCGCATAACATTCATAAATTGTGTATCATAATAAACTTCTAAACAAAACAATATGGAAAAATATTTGGTTGAGTCCATCATGAGGAATTGTCCACATTCCATTATTAGGTTTTTAGTTTTCTAGTTGACAAGTATTGGATTATTACCCTAGAATTTTTTCTTCCATTCGACAATATTCATAACATGAAAAATCCATTTTTGTTTATTTATATTTACAAGTTGAAGTATAAAAATGATAGAGTCTTATCAATAATGTGACGGATCATGATGAAATTGACACTATGAATTGGTAATAATTCATTGAATTATTTTTCATTAAGTAATTTCCACATATTCTCCAAAAAATGGAGAAATGTCATTCCTTGAGATAAATTAAAAGGATAATGAATCTGTTAGTACCTATGTTGTATATTTTTCATGACATGTATGGTATGAATTAGGTATTATCATCTAACCTACAAGTAAGGTTGATCTATATTTTATTTGATTAAAAAATCCAAGGATGGCCTTTATAAATAAGAGACATCAGTATCTATGAAGAGACTATTTGATATGCTATAAATATGGAATATGATTTTTGGGTTACATATCTATGTCATGGTTTTTATAAGAATATAAATATATAACATAATATAAAATGCAAAAAAATGTAGAGAGTAATATTACAATTCAATTGTGATGAATGTGTGGGAATAAAGATGGAATAAAATTTATTAATTTATTAATAAATATTTTATGTGTGTATGGAGAGGTGAGTAGCAAATTTATGGTTTAAGGGATGGGGAGATAATAGATAATGTTGAGATTATTGATAATGTTTCACATAATTCTCCACCCACACCATAGTGAATCATGTTTGAGGGGGATGAAAATTATGATAATTACTTCCCAAAAAATGAAGGTTAATGATGATGATCTACCCCTTTATCCTTTTAAGGGAAAGGGAAATGGAAAATATCCTGTGATTAGTATTATTTTACAATGTATGTGAATACAATGTGGTCAAATGTATACATACGTTACACTGAAAAACTATTAAAGTATTATTTGGCTTTGGATCTACCAATTATTTCATATTTGAGTTATTTTATAAGGGTATCATGATCCCTTCCAAATGATTAGATTCATAATTAATAGTGTAAAACACCATTGGTCAGAAGATCACATATCAGGTATATGTTTTATATTTAAATAATATCAGTGGGATATTGTTTCCCACAAATGATGTCATTATTCATCTGGTGGAATTTTATAACATCGTTGAAATAGATTGGATCTCTTCACATAAAACCCACAACAATTTTTGATTAATGGAACTCATATTTCGTATTATAATCCATATAGTGATTTTTTATCAATGTGATGACAAGTAAGAACATTTTTTGGAGATCATATCTAATACATGCATCTTAATTCCCATTAATAAATTTTTTTCTTCTCATTGGGTAGTAGATAATGTCATCCTTGATGATATTCATATTGTGTGTGATTTTTTTGTCGTTTTCTGGAAGAGAAAGCTAGGAATCCACCAAAATAAAAAGTTGAGTAGCTAATAATAATCATACATAATTCGAAACAAATTTTAGTGAATCACAATACAGTATCATCAATTGAGTTGTATTAATTAATGAATAATTCCTAATAAATCCTTTACAACTGATTAATTTTGCCATGTGTTTCTCAATAGGGTGCACCACTTCATTTCTTTAAAAACTGGGTATAAGTGAATCTTCCATGACTATAGAGTGGTTAAAAAGATCAAAATTAAGAAGAAGTATCCACTTCTGTATGTTGATGTCATGATTGATAATCTATACTGATCAAAATATTTTCCCATGATTGACCTATATAACGAATATAATCAATTAAGATTCATAGACAATGAAATTCTCATTAATTAATTTAGTAAGAGGTTTAGACACTAATAATATATAGTAATTCTATGCAGTTTCTCTAATTCTAATGTTATCATCGATTAAATGTATCAAATCTTAAGATATTACCCAAATTACTTTGTATTTGTTTTTACATATTATATTCATATTTATTCAATAAGAATATAAACCCATGAAGACCATATGCTGATTATACAAAAGACCCTATTGATGTAGAATCTATAAGATGTTTTTAAAAATTATTATTTTCAGAAGTAAAATGCATCATTTATATATTATATACTCTCAATAGACGTCATAATGGTATATCCCTCGATGATGGTTTATATTGACTTTTGGACCAAAAAGACCACATTGACTAAGATACATAGTTTTCATAGCATAGCTAGATATTATATATAGAATATTGATGATTATCAGGACAATGTAATCCCCTAAACATGTTAACTAGGATTAGACCCAAGTCCATTTGGATAGATTAATATGAGGGAAATCTGAAGGAACTTAATAGATAATTAGACAACACACTTATCCTTAACTACCCATATTTTGAGGATGGATATGTAATATTTATGGAAACATTGAAAATGCTTTTTGTATGTTTTCTTATATAAAATAAAATATTATACCATATACCTCACAATAGTTGATGTCTAATGACAAAAAATACCAAATTTTTTTTAGAGTTTCCTATATTAATATCTTATTTAATGATGTGGAGGAATTAACCTTGTGGAGAAAAGATTGATATATATAACAATTATAAAAAATTTTAATCTATATATTGCAGAGTAGTAGATTAAAATTTTCTCTAGAATATGGTCATAGATGATTATAGATTATCACTACTCAATAGATGACCACCTACAGAATTATAATATGGTGGCATATACTTTTAGATGAAAATATCACACTAGATTATCCATATTTATGATAAAAATGATCCAATACATTTCATTTTAAAAAAGTGGATATAGAAATCCTAAATAAGGGGTGAAATATTATATTTATAATTTGAATGATCAAAAATATATCCAATTAATGATTAATATAAGTCCCCAGCCTTAAACCTTACTTAATATTGAATTAAATGAATAATTCACATTGAGAATTTTCAGGTTTAGAGTTTTAGAGAATTAGATTATGAAACTTGCATTACATTCCACATTTAAACAAAGTGGTTACATAAAATACAATATTCATTCTTCCCATCAATGGAAACATATTTAAAAATAAAACATGGATTCTTTCTTGACACATCCTTGACACTATCATCACATCATGTACCTTTCCCTTGACCTGTGAAAAACATTTCAAAAAATTGGGATGAGAATAAAAAGATTAGTAAGGGTTATAAAAAATATGGAAAGGAAACATGAGTTCATATATACATAAGAATGAAATCATAGTTTACCCATAAAACATAGGCACTTTAACATACCTCATCAAACCATGAATAAATCATAGAAAATATAAGTCATAAAGGTAACTTGAGGCATTCATAACATTCTTACGTAGGGAGTAACCCTCTTGGTTACATTTGGAATACCCATCACAGTATATTCCCTAAATCTCTTGGAGAAACCATAACATTTCACTCCTTCGCGTTACCCAATGCATTGGAGAGTTATAACGGGCTCACCCGCCCTTAGTTTATCACGGAACCACCCGTCTTCATAATTATTCCCAAGAACCATAACATAATCGTATCACATAAAACATGCATAAAGGAAACATAACATTTCCACATTTCAATCACAAGTTATCAATACAACACATTGATATAATAAAAACATTATGAAAACCATTTTCAATACCAAAGTAAAACATGGTATTAATTTTTCATTTAAAAAAAGGGGTATGGCTTGTAGAGGAAGCCGAAACTCAAATAATGGTCACGGTGGCGGAGAATTCATTGTCGCCGCATACGTACGACAAAAAAATTCCCTTTTGTTGTTTAGTAAAATGCTTCGTATAAAAAATATTCATTTTGGATAAACGTAAATGTCAAAGGGGTTTATACACCGTATAAAAGAAGGTTGTGTATAAAACAAAATATGCCTCAATGAAAGGAGATTAAGATGAAGTCCTTTACAAAGACGGTGTCCTTGGTTTAATGATAAATCAATTACATAATTATGTGTGAAAAACGAATACACCAAATATAAGTGGATATTAAGTGTAAAATAATCAAAGTTAACTCACACATATTCAAAGGATTACATATTCAATAACTACATGTTGAACCCAAAGAAATCGAAATTGGGTTAAGAAGTTCCCTTGACAGTCTAACGTCGTCACATCAAAATGAGTTGATGAGAGATAAAAAAATATATCTAATCACATGGACATAAAATTTACATCAATAAGGATATATGAGAACTTATCCCAACATAACAATATGTAAAATAAAAGACCCAACAAAAGAAGTCTTTTAAAAAGAGGAGGGTGAAAGGTTCCCTTACAGACATGGGTATCATTCGAAACATACGCCCCGTGAAAGAAGAACAATAAAACATTGATGTAAAAACTCATAAATGAAAGAATATTACACAATGAGTAAAATAATGGTCAGTACATACACCACTCAGAGGAAATTGTGGCAAATGTAGCATAAATCTCACAGGAAAAAAGTGAGATGAAAAATCCCTTACGAAAACTCGGCAGCCTAATGGCACCACTTAAAACTTCCAAAAATGAATTGATGAGATCAAATAGGGTATCTCATCACATTAAAATAAAATGTACAGAAAGAGGAATATAAAATAACATCCCCAATCATAAAAAAGAGGATCTTAAAAGAAGTGACATAAAGGAGAGTACTTAAAGAGAAAGAGAGAGGTTAGATCTCTTACGAAAATTCGGTAGCCTAACGGTGCCACTCAAAACATCCAAAAATTGATTGATAAGAGAGAATAGGGTCTCTAATCGTATGAAAATAAAAATTACAGTAATATTAATATAAAAGAACATCCAAATAACAAGAACTGTGATCTTTAATAGGAATGACATAAAAGATTCTTCTTAAGAAGAAAGAGTGGAGTAGGAACCCTTACCTCGTATCCGAATTGACCTGACCGTTTTTTAATCTCCTGAATAATAAACTTGAGTTAATCTCTACTTTCTTAAGAACCTTTTTCAAGTTCATTATTCCTTTTATACCATGTTATGAACATCATGTAATCATTTAAGTTAATAATGTTCATTTGTTCGGTATTTGGTTCTTATGTCAAAAATAGACTTCTTACACTTACATGTTGTTAATTTGGTCAAAGGTTCGTTATATACAGAATGATACTAAAAATTTTTATAGCATATATATCATATATAATCATCATATACATGTATTTATAATATTACTTCACATTTAGAGTTAAGAAATTAAATGCACCGTTCATGGAGACGGTAAGCCGTACGTATGCATGAACGCTACTTCCATTTCTATTTCGTATTTTCTGGAATGGAATCATAATGATATAAGAGTATATTATAATTCCAGTATAATAACATATATAATATCATTAACTTTATCCTTTACACATCCCACATATGGTATTAACGAATCAAATCACTTTCAGGGGGCGGTAGTCCGCACTTCCTAAAATGAAGATATCGTGTTTACCCATAATGGAAACCATAAAGGTATGAAATAAATGAAAAATACAGAAGATTAAGTAAAAAATAAACATATAATATATCATATATAAATATAGTGACATCATAATGGCCACCTTTGAAGGTGTTAAATGAGTATTGAACAATCATCGTTTCGGGAGGCAGAATTTCGCCATCCACGGAAACCGTATGTTCTTTAACCATTTGATTTAGTTGTGTGAGAGTGTAGCTCGAATAAATCTTATAACAACATACTAGTATATTTAAGATACTGGTGTTTTTACAAAATAAGTAAATACTAAGAGTTTAGGGGGTTGGAGAAGCAAAATAAAACAAATGAACATGAGAGAATGAATTACCATTAAAAGTGTAACTCATTTTTGATTTGAGCCTAAAGGATTCCTTTGAAAGGATTCTGACCAAAGGGAATCCTCTAGGATGAATAGAGGGATGTGGAGAGAGTAAATGAGCTGGGGATGGCCGAGCCAAAGGCTTGAGGAGTGTGTGAAATGAGGTAGAGGTGGGGGCCTTTTATAAGAGGAGTGGAGGGGCACTTTTGGAAATCATGAAACAATTATTTTATTTTCAAAAGTTTTTCGAATTTCTAAGGTCCCACATTGAAATATTTCAAAGATAAGATGATAAGGCTTCAAAATATTCCCATCCAATAGTTTTTGGACAAGTGTATGTCTTATAGTTTATATTATCATTTCATTTTATTTAAATTGTTCATTAATGAGGTCATTGTTGCATCATCATGATGTCATAATTAAATTAATTTATTTAATGTCTAAAAATTATAACAAAAATATCCTGATGTATGAAATCTTTTTATCTTTTAAAAGAGTATTTATAGACAAAAATATGATTAGTATAAACCCTTCTAAAAATAGTTTTAGTAAAATAATTTATGTTAGTGTCATTTTCACCTTTATTTAAAAAAAGGCATTAAAGTCATTATCTCACCCAAGAGGCTCCATAGGGTCCCCTAAATCGACCCATGGGATTTCTTGGTCGTCCATGGCTCATCCAATAGGGTTAGGACAAGTTTCATGGTGTTTTCATATTTTTTTAAATTCATTTTTACCTTAAATTTCACTAATTACCTCTAATCGCGATTAATGAAAAAAAGTTACTATTCACCAAAAAATTATTTTCATCCCATTGAACCAAATTTTACATACTAATGACAACCATGTATGTCGGATTTTCAAAATTCAATACACATTAGTGGTAAAATTTAATTTAACTGAAAAATCAGTTTGCTTGACTACCACTTAGTGGTTTCACTATTCATTAAAAAATGGAGTTTTTCAGAAAATTACCAAAAATTCACCCTAAGCTATATTTGATATTCTGAATTAAAAAATGAAGTCTATTTTAGAAAATTCAAAACATATAAGTCACATTAATTAATTTAATAATTAATTCCCGATGTCAGATCAAATAGCGTGTTTTTATGAAACAATAAGTATCAAAAGATTGACACTGGTTTAAGTCTGATTTCAAAGTGAAATTAATTCAAACGACCACTATTGGATTTAATGGTAAAAATATATTATAATTTCACTTTAAAACCAATTATAAAGATAATCTAATCATATAAATAATTTAGATTAAAAATAGGTTTTGAATTAAAATACAACATTTTACACTATTCATTTAAAAAAAGAACTTTATCGGAATGATACCAAAAATTTACACAAAGTAAATTTTGATGTCTTTATTCTTAAGAAGAGTTTTATTTGGTCCAATAGAATGTATAAGAGTGAACAAAACTATATTTAATGACATTTTTCCATCAAAAGGCGATAAGTGAACCTTTAGTGAAAACTAGGGCATATACGCCTAAAATTGAATTCCTTCCATATTTTAAGCCCTTAGCTTTTATTGGATAAATTTAAAAACATTTGAAAACATATATAATCACATTTTAGTTATTTATATCCATTACCTCCAATACAACGGCTACATGTTAACTACCATTTAAAAATAATATTATTTTATTATTAGATTGCAACGTAAGATTCCCAAGAAACTCGTTGTTGCGTGTTGGGTACGCCATCGATCATACCGTCCCCTTTAAAGTCATATTAATATTTTATTCACAAATATGGATAAATATGAAAATTTCATATTCTTTATTTACCTGGGGTGTTACATCCTTCCCCCCTTTTGGGAATTGCGTCCTCGCAATTTTAAAATTGGGCTTGGTATCATCCTTGAAAGTCCCACATCGGAACAAGAGTCGGTAAAACAATCACTTTAAAATAAAGGAATATAAGTACAGAGGTCACCCATGTTAAACCATATGTAGAAAAACATGGACATGGAAGAAAAAGGACAGGGTCATGTTCTGATGGAAAGTTATAGAAAACATATTTAGGAGAAAGTTAACAATAAGAAAATCACAAACTTGTGATGGGTTGAACGGTGTTGGGTTCCCCAGTAGGAAAAGTTAATAGACAAAATTTTTGTTTTAAGTTACTTCTTATTGAGGAATTTATTTTTGAATTTAAATAAAACATAAGGAAACATACTTACTTATCATGTTGACTTTCAACTTTTACTAGATTTCTCACACAGACTCATACTTTCTCCAAAAGACTAGTATTTAGGAAGACTTGTTCGCATTAAGAGTACTATAAACAACTTCTAGAGGATCACCTAATCCAAAAAAAAGAACTATACATTTCCCATGTCTTCAAACCTTAACAAAAACTAAAACCAAAAAGGATACTACAAGATCAGATAATCCAGAAATGGATAACCCTTTATAAAAAGAAAATCTATTCTTAGTCTCAAAATTTGTCCAACAAAACCCAAAGTTCAATGAGGACCATCCGATAAACAATTTGTCCATAAAATTCTTCAAATTAGACCAATATAATATTGAAACCCAAATATTTGAAGGATTTAGTCACATAGTCTTCCAAGTTAAATCGTAACATTTATCTCCAAACAACATCAGTTTCTCCTAAAGTCTCGTATTGAAAAGTTATTAAACTAATCACATATCCTCCATGATAGGTTAATCATTTTCATAAATAACCCAAAATAAACTTAATCATAATTCATAAAATCATCTAACTAAAAAGAATTATTCAAACTAACCAGGGACTTCACGTAGTCCAGTGGTAGACGATAAATACTAGTCACACTTTGGTTGTGGGTTCGATTCCCGCAACTTTGTCCGACGCGACGGGTAGTCACACGGTCTGCGTGTTTTCCTTTTTCCAAAACTATATAATTCTCAAAATCATTCCCCAAAAAGAGATAAAATCATCAAAAATGATCATAACATATTTTAACCTCAAGTTTATCTCATGCCTTTCATTTTCCAGCATATCATATAATAACCCATAATTAACTCAAAAGTAAGGATCATATAAACTCTAATGGTTACCTTTATAATTATTACCTGAACTTCCACATCGATTGGTCATCTCGTACATGATGCATTACAGAACATACCAAGGTTCAAGTGGTCGATCTTGACTCCTTGATAGTTGGTTTAGAACAACCAAGAGTTTCCTCATTGAATCCCCCATTTTATCTAGTATGTTAATCAGAGAACCACCACAGTTTCCTTCAAACCTGTTGTCTCTTTGGTGCCTGCTAGATCCATCCATTCACTAAAAAAAGAAATGTCAGTGTGAGTGTATCAACAAAACCATCATGTACTAATGAGGAAGGTAAACATTAAGATATACTGACTCAATCACTTTATCTAAAACTAGGACTCTTTATGAAATCCTAACCATTATGGTAATGTCACTTATGCTTAGAGAATACCCTAAACTCTAATGTTATCTAAACCGACCTCTGATACCAACTATATGGCCCCATCCTTAAACCTTACATAATATTGAATTAAATGAATAATTCACATTGAGGATATTTTCAGGTTTAGACTTTTAGAGAATTAGATTATGAAACTTTCATTACATTCCACATTTAAACAAAGTGGTTACATAAAAGACAATATTCATTCTTCCCATCAATGGAAACATATTTAAAAATAAAACACGGATTCTTTCTTGACACATCCTTGACACTATCATCACATCATGTACCTTTCCCTTGACCTGTGAAAAACATTTCAAAAACATGGGATGAGCATAAAAAGCTCAGTAAGGGTTATAAAAAATATGGAAATGAAACATGAGTTCATATATACATCAGAATGAAATCATACTTTACCCATAAAACATAGGCACTTTAACATACCTCATCAAACCATGAATAAATCATAGAAAACATATGTCATAAAGGTAACTTGAGGCATTCATAACATTCTTATGTAGGGAGTAACCCTCTTGGTTACGTTTGGAATACCCATCACAGTATATTCCCTAAATCTCTTCGTAGAAACCTTAACGTTTCACTCCTTCGCGTTACCCAATGCATTGGAGAGATATAACGGGCTCACCCGCCCTTATTTTATCACGGAACCATCCGTCTTCATAATAATTCCCAAGAACCATAACATAATCATATCACATAAAACATGTATAAAGAAAACATAACATTTCCACATTTGAATCACAAGTTATCAATACAACACATTGATATAATAAAAACATTATGAAACCCATTTTCAATACCAAAGTAAAACATGTTATTTATTTTTCATTTAAAAAAGGGGTATGGCTTGTAGAGGAATCCGAAACTCAAATAATGGTCACGTCGGCGGAGAAGTCGTTGTCATCGCATACTTACGACAAAAACATTCCCTTTTGTCGTTTAGTAAAATGCTTCGTATAAAAAAGATTTCTTTTGGATAAACGTAAAAGTCAAAGTGGTTTATACACCGTATAAAAGAAGGTTGTGTATAAAACAAAATATGCCTCAATGAAAGGATATTGAGACGATGTCCCTTACAAAGACGGTATCCTTGGTTTAAGGATAAATCAATTACATAATTATGTGTGACAAACAAATACACCAAATATAAGTGGATAATAAGTGTAAAATAATAAAAGATCATTCACACATATTCAAAGGATGACATATTCAATAACTACATGTTGAACCCAAAGAAATCGAAATTGGGTTAAGAAGTCCCCTTGACAGCCAAACAGTGTCACATCAAAATGAGTTGATGAGAGATAAAAAAAGGATATCTCATCACATGGACATAAAATATACATCAATAAGGATATATGAGAACATATCCCAACATAAAAATATGTAAAATAAAAGACCCAACAAAAGAAGTCTTTTAAAAAGAGGAGGGTGAAAGGTTCCCTTACAGACATGGGTATCTTTCGAAACATACGCCCCGTGAAAGAAGAACAATAAAAAATTGATGTAAATACTCATAAATGAAAGAATATTACAAAATGAGTATAATAATTGTCAGTACATACACCACTAAAAGGAAATTGTGGAAAATGTAGCATAAATCTCACAGGAATAAAAGTGAGATGAAAAATCCCTTATGAAAACTCAGCAGCCTAACGGCGCCACTTAAAACATCCAAAAATGGATTGATGAGATCAAATAGGGTATCTCATCACATTAAAATAAAATTTACAGAAAGAGGAATATAAAAGAACATCCCCCATAATAGAAAAGAGGAGCTTAAAAGAAGTGACATAAAAGAGAGTACTTAAAGAGAAAGATAGAGGTTAGATCTCTTACGCAAATTCGGCAGCCTAACGGCGCCACTCGAAACATCCAAAAATGGATTGATAAGAGAGAATAGGGTCTCTAATAATATGAACATAGAAATTACAGTAATATTAATATAAAATAACATCCAAATAACAAGAAAGATGAGCTTTAAAAGGAATGACATAAAAGAGTGTTCTTAAGAAGAAAGAGTGGAGTAGGATCCCTTACCTTGTATCTGACTTGAACCGACCGTTCTTTAATCTCCTGAATAATAAAATTGAGTTAATCTCTACTTGCTTAAGACCCTTTTTCAAGTTCATTATTCCTTTTATACCATGTTATGAACATCATGTAATTATTTAAGTTAATAATGTTCATTTTTTCGGTATTTGGTTCTTAAGTCAAAAATAGACTTCTTACACATACATGATGTTAATTTGGTCAAAGGTACGTTATATCAAGAATGATATTAATTATTTGGATAAAATATACATCATTTATATTCATCATATACATGTATTTATAATATTACATCACATTTAGAGGTAAGAAATGAAATGCACTGTTCATGGAGACGGTAAGCCGTACGTACGCATGAACGCTACTTCCATTTCTATTTCGTATTTTCTGGAATGGAATCATAATGATATAAGTGTATATTATAATTCCAGTATAATAACATATATAATATCATTAACTTTATCCTTTAAACATCCCACATATGGTATTAATGAATCAAATCACTTTCAGGGGGCGGTAGTCCGCACTTAAAATGAAGATATCGTGTTTACCCATAATGGAAACCATAAAGGTATGAAATAAATGAAAAATACAGAAGCTTAAGTAAAACATAAACATATTATATATCATATATAAATATAGTTACATCATAATGGCCACATTTGAAGGTGTTAAATGAGTATTGAACAATCATCGTTTCGGGAGGCAGAATTTCGCCATCCATGGAAACCGTATGTTCTTTAACCATTTGATGTAGTTGTGTGATAGTGTAGCTCGAATAAATCTTATAAAAACATCCTAGTATATTTAAGATACTGTTTTTGTTACAAAATAAGTAAATAAAAAGTGTTTAGGGGGTTGGAGAAGTAAAATAAAACAAATGACCATGAGAGAATGAATTACCTTTAAAAGTGTAACTCCTTTTGATTTGAGCCTAAATGCTTACTTTGAAAGGATTGTGCCCAAAGGGAATCCTCTAGGATGAGTATAAGGATTTGGAGAGAGTAAATGTGAAGGGGATGGCCGAGCCAAAGTCTGGAGGAGTGTGTGAAATGAGGTAGAGATGGGGGCCTTTTATAAGAGGAGAGGAGGGGCACTTTTGGAAATCATGAAACTATTATTTTATTTTCAAAGGTTTTTAGAATTTATAAGGTCCCACATTGATATATTTCGAATATAAGATGATAAGGCTTCGAAATATTCCCATCCAGTAGTTTTTGGACAAGTGTAGGTCTTAGAGTTTATATTATCGTTTCATTTTATTTAAACTGTTCATTAATGAGGTCATCGTTGCATCATCATGATGTCATAATTAAATTAATTTATGTAATGTCTAAAAATTATAAAAAAAAATATCCTAATGTAGGAAATATTATTATCTTTACAAAGCGTATTTATAGACAAAAATATTATTAGTATAACCACTTCTAAAAATTGTTTTAGTAAAACAATTTATGTTAGTGTCATATTCACCTTTATTTAAAAAAAAGGCATTAAAGTCATTATCTCACCCAAGAGGCTCCATAGGGTCCCCTAAATCGACCCATGGGTTGTCTTGGTCGGCCATGACTCATCCAATAGGGGTAGGACAAGTTTCATGGTGTTTTCATATTTTTATAATATCATTTTTACCTTAAATTACACTAATTACCTCAAACCGCGATTAATGAAAAAAAGTTACTATTCACCAAAAAATTATTTTCATCCCATTGAACCACATTTTACATACTAATGACAACCATGTATGTCGGATTTTCAAAATTCACTACAAATTAGTGGTAAACTTTCATTTAACTGAAAAATCAGTTTGCTTGATTACCACTTAGTGGTTTCACTATTCATCAAAAATTGGAGTTTTTCAGAAAATTACGAAAAATTCACCCTAAGATATATTTGATATTAAGAATTCAAAAATGAAGTCTATTTTACAAAATTCAAAACATATAAGTCACATTAATTAATTTAATAATTAATTCCCACTGTCAGATCAAATAGCGTGTTTTTATGAAACAATAAGTATCAAAAGATTGACACTAGTTTAAGTCTGATTTCAAAGTGAAATTAATTCCAACGACCACTATTGGAATTAATGGTAAAAATATGTTCTAATTCCCCTTTAAAACCAATTAAAAATATAATCTAATCATATAAATAAATTATATTAAAAAGATGTTTTGAATTAAAATACAACATTTTACTCTATTCATTTAAAAAAGAACTTTATCAGAATGACACCAAAAATTTACACAAAGTAAATTTTGATGTATTGATTCTTAAGAAGAGTTTTATTTGGTCCAATAGAATGTATAAGAGTGAACAAAACTATATTTAATGACAGTTTTCCATCAAAAGGCGATAATTGAACCTTTAGTGAAAACTAGGGCATATACGCCTAAAATTGAATTCTTTCCATATTTTAAGCCTTTATCTTTTATTGGATAAATGTAAAAACATATATAATCACATTTTAGTTATTTATATCCATTCCCGCCAATACAACAGCTACATGTTAACTACCATTTAAAAATAATATTATTTTACTATTAGAGTGCATCGTAAGATTCCCAAGAAACTCGTTGTTGCGTATTGGGTACGCCATCGAGCATAGCTTCCCCTTTAAAGTCATATTAATATTTTATTCACAAATATGGGTAAATATAAAAATTTTATATTCTTTATTTACCTGGGGTGTTACAATTAACGAGTCATTTAATGATTATGTACAAGCTATAAAATAATGTTATAAAAATTCTAGATTTTACCATTAATGATGATCGAAAGATATGTTTTAATATCCAAGTATGTTGTGTGTCTATAACATATTTATGGAATGATTTATTATGAGATACTCTTACTTCTCCATTCTATATTCATCCAAAAATGTAAAAATAGGTGATCAAATATTTGAATGTATATTTCTCGAAGTATTTCAAGAAGAGATATATGATAGAATTTGGATATCGACACTTGGAATGTCAGAAATTTAATACTGTGATATAAATGAGTAAGGGGATGTTATATCCATTACCCATAGAATAATGTAAAAGGTAAAACATTATAATTTATAATTTCTATGGAATACAAAATAATGACTAAATTGAATAATAATATATGGGTTGTGGTCAATCTCATTACTAAGTCAATATGCCTCATTACTATTAGAGAATACATCTCTCTTGATTTTAATTTCAGAATATATATTAAGGATGTGGAATGGTTTCATGGATTAAAATATTCTATTGTTCCTAATCATGAAACAAGGGTGACATTAATATTTTAGAAATGCATTCTCCATGATCTTGATAATGAATTGATTTTCAGACTTTATATCATCCTCAAACATATGGTTTCTCTAAATAAACAATTAAAACGTCAAAGAATATGTTTACATCCTATCCATTATATTTCAAAGGTGGTTTAGAGAATCTCCTTCTTATAAATGATCTTTATAAAGAAATATCTTTCAATTAATAATTTCTATGGATCCTTATGATACCCATTATGGAATGAAATGTAGATATTTAATGTCACATGAGCCTCAACCCAGTTGGTGAGGACTCTTTAAGTGCATCGAGGAGACCTGGGATCAAATCCTGGAGGAGGATAATTTACAGTACTATAGAAGTACTATATTAATACTATAGTAGTGTTGTAGCAGGAACTATGTAGAACTGGTGTTCATAATATAGAGGGAACCGTAGAAGGCACTGTTTGGCACTGTAACTACCAAGAATATTCCCTCGTTTGTGCATTTGGGCCACTAATTTGGTCCCCAAGTCCTTCAAGGCCTTCGGGCCACCTTAAGTGCAGATGAAAACCAAACTTCCTACAAAGAACTAGCTTTAGAAGGAGTAGGATCAAGGAACATTCACCATAGTAGATGCTAAACAGATTGCAAGAATGAAGGGGTATAGAACCTACCATCAGGACAGGCATGTGCATGCATGGGAAAGCCTAGACGAAGAGCCATGCAAAGGTGGCGAGCTGATTTGACGAAAAATATGCTGGGGAGGAGTAGTTCCATGTAGTTAGTCTAGGTTGTATGTAATGTCTGATGCTTATGGGCAATGAATTCTTCTATGGCCTATGGGGCATGTAATACTTATTCCTACAGTACTTGTAAGGGTTCCACCACACCCCTTGAATGGTGGATTATCAAAAAATAAATAAAAAATGAAGGCCCTCAGGCCGTTGATGGTAGATCTATAATGTACTGGAATGCAGTTAGGACAATACTTCGTCAATACCCTGTTACCCATGAAGATGATCTGATTCCGTCATGGGCTGAAGGGAGTCCTCGATCACTATAGGGATGGGAATATAACCATGAATCGTACAATATTAATATTGGAAACATGTTTTTAGAAATAAATTTATGAAACACACACATATATATATATATATCATTATGCTCAAAACTCCTTAAGGTGAACATACTAGAAACTAAATTGGTAAAGAAAAACTCAAAATAATACATCATAAAAGCACTCCAAATAATATTAATTCAATAACAAAATTCCTGAAGTACCGATCACACAATGTCCCTAAATGGTCAAGAACATACACCTCCATTAAGAGGCTCATTACTGTTTCTCTGACCTAGAATTAGAAAAACAATATTGAACAAAGGAAGTTGTAGTTTTTAAGATAAATGAATTGTAGGATATAACTATGGGTTTCATAATAGGAATATTTAATTAAATCCACATCATTGTATTAATTTTAAATATATTGGGATTGATGATACAATTTAATATTTAAATCCAAACCTTATTTTCATTTAATATGTTGGGAAATATTTTCAATAACGACTTAATAAATATTTTATATAAAAATTCATATAAATAAACTACCATAAATAATTTTTTTTCAAATTAATATATATATATATATATATATATCAAATTAGTCACAATAATAATCCACGTCATTTGACCTATGGTACAATTTTTCCTAGTTATAGCATCCTCATATTATCATATTATTGATCATAGAAATATCTATAAATATCCTTCATGATTAGGCTTAATTGGACTCATCAATATCCCATCTATGATGATATCATCCTTACTAGGTTTTTTTTAGTTGGTGTATTAAATCATTTTCGAGGGAATTACAATCCAAGAATACATTTCCAAAATATCCCACTAACTATTGAGGCATACATGTGCTAAATCAATCAACAAATAATAGGAAATTCATTTCATTTCAAATCAAAAAAAACATTTACAATTCAATTTCTTAATTTTTCAATTCAATATTCTAAATCAATTTGTACAAAAAAATGTTTTTTTTAATTTCATTTCATTTCAGAATTAAAAATAATTATTATTTTTAATGTATTCAATTTAATCCATTTTTAAAAGTGATTTCTATAATTAATTAAAAAATTCCATCAATTTATAAAAGACAATCAAATCCCAATTCCATTGGCATTGGAATTTTTTACAAAATCAATACCATATCAATTTCAATTAAAATTAACATCAAATTAGTTTTTCATAATTAAATTCAAACCAATTAAAATAAAACTAATATAATAAAAGGTTTATTAAATGGAAAATCACAATAGAACCAACTACTGTTAATCATGGTATCAAAACACAACAATAATAGTAAGATTTGCCAATAATTAATGATAGAAATAGAGATCAAGATACTCACCATAGATTCGAGATCCAAATAAATGTATTTCAGATCTATCAAACAAATGATTATCTAACAAACACTATGGTGGAATGAAAGAGAGAATAGGAGAGAACAAACAATTAAATAATCCATTACTATAAAGTGATCACATGAGATCTCCAAAACATTGATATTCAAAGGAATGGGTTTGGAAGGGAATAAAATAGTTCATTATGGCCACCATGAAGAATGAAATAATGATATATTGAGTTGGTTTTGAGCAAGGATACATATGGAGGTTCAATACTATTTGGAATAATTTTCAAAAATAAAATATATTGTAGGCATTATTAGCTCGGTAGTGAAAATTAGACAAATTGTGTTCCCTTATTATATTACCCTCTATTGGGGTACTCGATTTCCATATGGTTGGAACATGATTTTTCAAACCCATATGCCACCCATTCAATCCCACAATACATTTGTTTTCATGGTTCTCAGTAGGTGGGAGCATACTTTGGGACAATAGTGCACCCATTGTGTGTAGTGATTAGACCACCAATTTTTTTTTTGAAAACTCACCAAAAAAAAGACAAACCTTAATCAATATGTGATAAGAAAAGGTGTTGAGGAGTACTTGAAAAATAGTAACATGATGATAAAACCTCCCAAACATCGAAACTTTCTATCTCGAAAAAGAAAATCATGATGTTTCCAAATCAAAAACACTGAGTCCAATAATATTTTATCAATTCCTCTCACTCCCACATCAATTTATTGTTATAACTACACTGATACAGATCTATGACCAATGTTGTCATCCCACAATAATGTAACTTTTTGTGTTAATTTTCAATTCAAAATAGATTCTCAGTTGTGAATAAATCAGGATCAACATTAATATCAATATAGCTTATACCATGAGTTAGATCAAAAATATATTTCCAAATATGAGATAAAAGTAAAATGTTATGTCTCAATATCACCTATATAAGAGGTGATAAATGGTTAGCCACATTCCCACCTTATCAACAACCTCATAATGTCCAAAAAATGATTATAATTAAACCGTTTAATCTTGAGCCATTGAAAACTGAAATTAGTTTCAACTTTCAAAAACAAGTGGTCAACAAGTGAAATATAAAAGGTTCTTCAATGATAATCATCCTTAGATTTATACCTACTCAATATCATCAACATCACCGGATGATCTTAATAAATATTTTTCGTCATCTCCTGGATCATGATCGGTCCCACAACGGTACATTCACCAATATCCAACCACAACAACAGTTAATTTGAAGGTGGCTATACACAGCCTCAATATGATCCACTAATATCATGGGATGGTTATTATAAAAATGGGAAAGGTCAACCATCCCTAAATGATCTTTAAAAGTTCCAAAAAAATAATCAATTAATTTAAGCATCATTTCCTTCAGAATATGTATAATGGTCCATGTATTCCCAACTATATTTAGTTGGTATGTAACACTCAAAGGAACCTGAGATCCCAGCGACTCTTATAGGCCTTTCCAAAAGCAAGAAGTAATATAGATATCCCTATAATAGATTATAAAAGATTTAACTCTCTAGAAAAGAACTATATAATTCACATAGAGATTGACAAGCCCTTTAACATTGGCTATTTCATGAATGGTTCTAAATTGAGTTCTTTTTTTAACATACCAATCTATAACAATTTCATATTCTTCATTATATGAAAATGTTGAAATGCAACCAAAAAGTACAAAACATTATCATCCCAATTCCAATTTGGAACTAGATGTTTCAGGTGAAAACCTAAGGATATATGGTTCTCCTCTATGACCTATTAGAAATTATAATAATTTGAGAAAACATAAACAATGAAAAATATGATACATGGCCCCTAGAATTGATCTGACATATCATATAACAAATTAATGGTTATTAGGTGTATATCACACTAATACTTATAAAATTTCCGCATCATATGTTTTTCCATAGATAATGGTACAAAAAATATTTCTGAATACATTAAACACTGTCCATAGTGAACGACCACTCAGAAAAGGTCTCCCAACCATAATTAGTGTATCTTATTATAAAAATTTTAATCATCACATTTCTGTTTATAAAATATCAATATTAGAAAAGAAAATTTCATCTGAACCATACACAATAAAATCATAACCTCTATTTCCCAGACACCTATGTGCAACCATGAAAAAATAGTAAGAATTTCAACTCTTTCAATGATTCTTCCTTGAATTGGGTTGGAGAATTACAACTCAATTAATTAAAATAATATTCCTTTTACTCAGGGAATATGTTATGTATAAATAATTTTATTTTATGTAAACCATCCAATTCCTCTTTGTGAGACTCAAATCATCATTAGAGAAGATATAACTAATGATCTTATTGTCATAATACTTGGCACATATAACTATAAAAATGTAACGCAACCAATTTTTTTGAAAATTCATTAAAACAACATGTTAAAGGTTATGGTTACAATATTTTTTCTTATTTGGACCATGATAATGATAACCATTGGCTATCATGTGATCACCCTAAATTATTACCCAATCCGAAAATGAACATGATCCATCAAATAAGTCTATATAGCCTTATGGGCCTCTAGAAGATTTGACTGTAGTGCGGAAGTCAAAAGATGTAACACCCGAGACTTTTATGTTATCAAAGCAATCTTTTGCTATACAACACTTGCTTGGCTTGCTTTACACACAATCGCGACCTTCCTTGATAGCTTGCGTCGTACCCAATACCGAGTTTCACCAAACAACAATATGATAATAAAACTAGCCGTTATGAATAGTAATAACCACTTTTTGAAATTTTATAAATTTTATTTTTCAAAATGGACTTCATTTTTGGACTCAGAATATCGAAATTAGCCTAGGGTGAAATTTTGGTATTTTTCTGAAAACTTTCAATTTTTGATGAATAGTGAAACCACTAAGTGGTAGGTAAAAAACTGAATTTTGCATAAAACTTAATTTTACCGCTTCTGTGAATGGAATTTCAAAAATCCGACAGACACGGTTGATATCAGTACGTAAAATGTAGTTCAATGAGATAAAAATATTTTTTTCGTGAATAGTAACTTTTTACTTTTTTTACCGCGGTTAATAGTAAATAGGGTAACTAAGGGTAAATATGATATTAATATTACCCTAACACTTGTCCTAATTCTATTGGACAAGTGTAATTCGACCAAAAACAAACTTAGGAATAAAATATGACCATTTAGGCCCACTTGGATTAGATTAGGACATTTATTATTAATTTAGTTAAAGAAGGGTTAAAATAGTTAAAATCAAAGTTTAATAAGTAAATAATTTTTAATATGGGGTTATACATAAGATAAATTCCACAATAAATATTAATTAGAAATCTAAAACGATTTCCTACATAATGGTATTTTATTTGTAATTTTTAGAGATTAAATAATTTAATTTATTTATGACACAATGATGATGCAGTAATTATCTTATTAATGAAATATTGACATAATTGATGTTATAAAAATAAAAGTAAATGTAATTTGAGACTTTTTATGAATTACACAAATTTTCTAGGTTACTATGATATATTAGTGTTGATTTAATCAACTTTGTTCGAACATATAATTCTGTTATGACTTTCAAAAAAATCATATATCAAATAGTGTCAAAATTGACACAAAATAGTTTTTAAATCAAATATTATATTATTAATTGTTATTTTATTCCTAAAAATCTACGATTCGGCAACAAGACTTAGATAAGGATATATATATCAATAATAAACAATTTGGGGTTCGTTTGGCATGTTATAGTAAGTTTATTAACCATATAGTGAAAGAAAACAAAAAGACACGGTAAAAGTTAAATTATTTAACTTAGAGTTAAATCTAATTGATAAGGTTAAAATAATACCCTAAACTTGTCTAAATACTATTGGTTGATAGGATTTCTACCCATCCCCACTTTAGCTTCGAAATAAAACCCATTTGAACCATTATAAACCGATTTTGACTTTAATATAAAATAATATTTTGAGATATTCCTAAGGTGCCCCTCTCCTCCCTTATAAAAGAGCACCTCCTCCCCCTCCTCCTCACACCAATTTGAGAACTCAAGCTCGGCCAACCCCTGCCATTTTCTCCTCTCCACATCCCTAGAATAATCCTAGAGGTCCTGGTCTTCTTCAAAGACCAATCTTAGTTCCCTAAGTGGAGGATTCCAAGAAGAGTTCGAAAGAAGAGGTAATATCCATTACCGATCTTTTCAATTTCTTTCTTCTTCACCTTCTTCTTCTTTAGTTGTTTCATGATAAAGTAATATCATCAGTATTACTTACATACTGATATGTTATTATAAATATGAAAAAACACTAATTCACCTTCAATCCATCCTACAGAAAAATGAAATCACCGCGCGTGTATACGTACGGAATACCGTCTCCACGCCGTGGTGTAATCTATTTTCCACCATCACTTTACAAGGATGGGTATAATGGTGTAATGAGTAAGTATTTATGATTATTATAAAGAAATATTTATACTGAAATAATATATATATACTCCAATACAGTTCCACGATCATAGGAACGATATCATCACTCGTGCGTACGTACGGAATATCGTCTCCACGATGTGATGCGACTCGTTCTACATGATCATCATTACATAGTAATTATATAAATGAATTGAATGAATAAATATGATATATGTTACACTAATACCATTCTGGATATAAGGTATCTATAACCTTAAAAGAAGAATAAGATTGTATTCGGCAAAACACGCATAAGAACAAAAGGCAATAAAGACCCGAGTAACAAGTAACAATGAAATATTACTAACAAGAAGCTAAGAATATGACCATATATGATATCATATAAATATGTATAATTCTGGAATAAGTCAATAACATTATTTAAACCATTATACAGGAGATTCGGACACATACAAAGCAAATCGGACCTAAGGTAAGGGAAATATCACAATCTCATTTCTATCCGAGATTGTTTATACTTTGAAATTTACTGGGGTGTATTTTATCATCCACATCCATGTTTACTCGATATGTAATATTATTTCCATTCACCTACAATTGTTTAAATCCATTTTCACCCTTCGGTGAGTTTTAGTAATATGTATGAAAGGAATCTTTTGTCGTACGAGGTACTTTTTGACTTTTCCGACAAAAGTACGAAGAATGTTTTTTTAACTTATACGGCATGAATGGATTTTTAAAACATTATTTCCAAGAAACTTCCTTTACAAGTTTTCATGTTTATTTTTAATCAACTTCTTTTATTTTAAAGTCGTATGACATGTTATGAAAGGAAAAATGTTTTTTGAAGAAGAAAGGATATTTTCCTCAAGAATGGAGTTCAAGTATTTTATCAAAATTATTTTCCATATAAGATAATAAAAGGGTTCTATTTTTATCCCTATTATTACATTGGTTTGATTATGTTGTGATGGAAATATTTTTATGAATTTCTTTATCTTTTATGAATTGTTTTATGTTGTCATGTTGTTTAAGAATCCCATTTTTATTACATGGGTTACGCTATGATGTATGGTTTATGATTATGTGGCACACATAAGAAAGGATTAATTATAAGATGGGTGGGACCTATATCTCCCTCCAATGCATTGGGTAAAGATTTTATATCTCATGAGATAGACATGGCTGGAACGGTAGGTTATACCGGTTCAGTGAAACAGGACTGGAACGAGGGTGACTCGGTTCAGAAAGGGACTTTGTCCACTAAGATAGTCTTGGAAATGAGTCATGACTAACAAGAAATGATTTTCCATGATTATGTGTGCATGACACAAAGTTTGAAGTTTTATGTTATGATTATGGGGATCTCATTTTCACTTCTATGATTTGTTCCATGTTAATATATTATGATCTCTTTTGCAGGTTATGATTTTAAAAAAGATATGATATGATTTTTATTTCCTTTATTTTCCCTTGCTTAGCATTTGAGCTCACCCTTTTATGTTTTCATTTCCCCAGGTCAGGAAGATGGATATTAAGTAGAATATGCTAAAAGGGACCATAGATATGATGAAATAAATGTGAGAAACTATAGAAGATTTATGAACCAGTTGTTTATGTTTCCCAGTTTCTAAAGACACTATACCTATACGGTCCTTTGTGGTTTTGTCATCTGTTGTAATAGGTGTGCTTCAATTTTGAAGTATTAACAATGTATGTAAAGTATGGGTCATTATAGTTGGTATCAGAGGAAAGGTATAGTCAACCATTGGAAACTAGGAAGTGAAAGTCTTAGTAGGAACCCTAAAGACAAGTCTAAGCATAGAACACAATCTTAGTGTTTTAGAAATGGCCATGAATAACCTAGGATAAGACCTTAAGCATGAAAATTTTATTCTTGAATTATGTGGTTTTCCTATTATAATTAGTGTTGCTCACACTATTCTTCTTGGTTTTAGTCAATGGCTGGAACCCGAAGGAACCGTGTTAATGCGGAATGTGATGGGCATTGCAATGATTGTCCCCCTGAGCAACCCAACGATATGGGAGCTAGAATGAAAAATCTTGTAGCCATGCTCACACAACTTTCTCAAGCTATGAATCATGCAGGACTTCCAAACGATCAAAGGAAGGAGCAACATTCTGTTGAATCCTTCATGAGGCAGCGTCCACCTTCTTTCAGTGGGTCTACTGATCCATTAGTTTCTGAACAATGGATTCGTACTACTGAAAAGATATTTTCAGTTCTTCAATGTTCTGAACATGATAAAGTCATCCTAGCAGTGTATCGTTTAGAAGGAGATGCTGATCAATGGTGGAATCTTATTAAGAATACGAGGAAAAGGGATGAAATTGAGTCTATGGAATGGGACGAGTTCAAGAACTTATTTTTCAATAAGTAATTCCCTCGTATTCTCCTAACAAAGATGGAGAAAGTGTTTCTTGAACTGAAGCAAAGGGATGATGAATCTGTTGGTACCTATGAAGCAAATTTTACAAGACTTGCAAGGTATGCTTCTGGTATTATTATCCAACCTGAGAGTAAGATCGATCGATTCATTAGTGGCTTAAAACCAAATCTTCGAAGGGCGTTAGCCATAAGGGACTTCAATAGCTACGAGGAAATCGTTCGATGTGCTCTCAAAGTTGAGATGGATATTGGAGTAACCGATCAGTCACATGGGATTGATAAGAAGAGGAAGATGGAATTCAAAGGAAAATCTAAAGAGCACACTGAAAAGAAGATGAGCTTTCCCTTATGCTCAAAGTGTGGAATGAAACATGGAGGGAGTTGTCTTAAAGGGACAAGTAAATGTTTCAAATGTGGAAAGGAAGGTCATCGGGCATTTTAATGCCGCGACAATGGGAAGAAGATGTCTAATGATGCAAACAAAGGAAGGGATACACAGAATGAACCTACTACACTTCAATGTTTGAAGTGCAAGGAGACGGGGCATTATGCCAATCAATTCCCAAATCCAAGGGTTGATGATGATGGTCGACGTCAACAAAATCTTAAGGCTAAAGACAAAGGAAAGTCACATGCAATTTCTATCAGCGATGTGGAGTACGATAACGAAGTGGTGAAAGGCACACTTACCGTCCACTCTAAAGTAGAAAATGTTTTATTTGATTCTGGATCCACCCACTCTTTTATTTCTAAAGAATTTTCTAAGGGTATCACCGTATTACCTCAACAATTAGATGTTGAGTTAGCTGTGACAACACCTAATGGCACAACAGTCACATCAAAAGTTTATAATTCTTCTCCGATCGATGTTTGGGGGAAAGTGCTTCCTGCAAATCTTGTGATCCTTCCTTTAGTGGAATTTGATGTGATTCTTAGCATGGATTGGCTTTCTCTACATGGAGCTCATATCAATTTCCAAAGAAGGGAAGTCACATTTCATATTCTAGATCAATCTACGATCGTATATCAATGCAAGGATGAACATAACCTTCCAGTGGAAATTTCTTCCATCTTATGGGTATTGATTCCACTAAATGAAGGTTATTTATCTCAAATGATTGGTGAGAAACTCACGATTAAGAATATTCCCATTGTAAGGGAGTTTGATGATGTCTTTCCGGAGGAATTACCAGGTCTTCCACCAAATCGTGAAGTTGAGTTTTCAATAGAACTCGTACCGGGTGCTTTGCCTATTTCAAAGACACCTTATAGAATGGCCCCAATTGAGTTTCAGGAATTGAATAAGCAACTCTAAGAGAATCTTGATAAGGGATTCATACGCCATAGTGCGTCACCTTGGGGATCACCTGTTCTATTTGTTAAGAAGAAAGATGGAACAATGAGACTCTTCATTAATTATCGAGAACTTAACAAGATCACTATCAAGAACAAATATCCTCTCCCACGCATTGATGACTTATTTGACCAACTACGCGGAGCTCAATACTTTTCCAAGATTGATCTTCGTTCAGGGTATCATCAATTAAGGGTCAAAAGGGAGGATATACCAAAGATGACTTTCCGTACAAGGTATGGACACTATGAATTTATAGTGATGCCATTTGGTCTTAGTAATGCCCCTGTTATCTTCATGGATCTAATGAATAGAGTCTTTAGAGACTATCTTGATCAATTTTTGGTAGTCTTTATAGACGATATTCTTGTCTATTCAAAAGCAAGGAAGAGCATGAAGATCACTTGAGAATTATATTGAAGACCCTGAGAAAGGATAATCTTTATGCCAAATTTTCCAAGTGTGAATTTTGGCTTCAAAAAGTTGCATTTTTGGGTCACATAATCTCAAAAGAGGGGATATCTGTGGATCCAGCAAAAACAGAGGTTATCGAAAGATGGTCGAGACCAACAACAGTAACTGAGATCCGAAGTTTTATTGGTTTGGCTGGATATTATAGATGTTTTGTAAAAGATTTTTCATGATTATCTAATCCACTCAACAAGTTGACTCGGAAAGGAGTTAAGTTTGTTTGGACAGAGGAATGTGAATAGAATTTCAAGGAGTTGAAAAGAAGGTTATCCAGTGAACCTGTGCTCACACTGCCTTGTAGTGGAGAAAGGTTTTTGATCTACAGTGATGCATCCAAGAAGGGATTGGGGTGTGTTCTTATGCAAAATGATATGGTGATAGCTTATGCCTCACGACAGTTGAAAATCCATGAGAAAAATTACCCAACACATGATTTGGTGTTGGCTGTGGTAATCTTTGCATTAAAGATTTGGAGGCATTACCTTTATGGTGAAAGGTGTGATATTTATACTGATCATAAAAGTTTAAAGTATATTTTCACACAAAAGGAGTTGAATATGCGTCAAAGAAGATGGTTGGAGCTGATTAAGGATTACGACTGCTCAATCCATTACCACCCTGGGAAAGCAAACAAGGTGGCAGATGCATTAAGTCGACAAGACCATGCTAGTTTATCCATGATGAGGATCACAAAGGATCCAATATTTATGGATTTACAAAGGATGGATCTTGGAATTATAATGGAAGGGGAAAAATCTTATCTTTCTCAAATGAATGTTCAACCATCTATACATGCGAATATTAAGGAGGCACAGAAAGAAGATGTCGAGTTACAAAAGAAGGTGAGAAATGTTCCTGAATTCAACCTTGATTTTGATGGGATAATAAAGTTCAGGAATCGGGTTTGTGTTCCTCCCATCCCCGAATTAAAGAAGGAGCTGCTGGATGAGGCTCATAGTTCATCATTCTCTATTCATCCTGGAAGCACGAAGATGTATAGGGACCTGAAAGAGTACTTCTGGTGGGATGGCATGAAAAGAGATGTTGCTGAATATGTCTCTCGATGCTTGGTTTGTCAACAAGTTAAAGCTGAGAGATAGAAGTCTAAGGGGATGTTACAACCATTACCCATACCTGAATGGAAATGGGAAAACATCACTATGGACTTTGTCACAGGACTTCCTAAAACATCCAAAGTCAATAATGCTATCTGGGTCATAGTTGATCATCTTACAAAGTCTGCACACTTCATTGCTATTAGAGAGGATTTTCTCTAGATCAGCTTGCCAGGATATATGTAAATGAAGTGGTATGATTGCATGGAGTACCACTTTCTATTATATCTAATCGGGATCCGAGATTTACCTCGAAGTTTTGGCGAAGTCTTCAGCATACTCTGGATACAGAGTTGAGTTTCAGCACTGCTTATCATCCCCAGACAGACGGTCAGTCTGAGAGAACAATTCAAACCCCAGAAGATATGTTGAGAGCTTGCTCAATGGATTTCAAAGGAGGTTGGGATCAACACCTACCTTTGGTGGAATTTTCTTATAATAATAGCTTTCACTCCAGTATTCAGATGGCTCCTTATGAAGCTCTCTATGGAAAGAAATGCAGGACTCCAACTTGCTGGGATGAAGTTGGGGAAAGAAAGCTGTTAGGACCTGATCTCGTTGATGAAATGGCAGAAAAGGTTAGATCTATTCAACAACACATAAGAGCATCTCAGAGTCGATAGAAAAGTTATGCCGAAAACCGAAGAAAAGACCTAGAGTTTGAATTGGGTGATGAAGTGTTCTTACGAATATCTCCCTGGAAGATGGTTATGAGATTTGGAAAGAAGGGGAAGTTGAGCCCTAGATATATCGGTCCTTTCGAAATACTGGATCGTGTTGGGAAGGTAGCTTACCGATTGGCGATTCCACCGAATCTCTCTCAAGTTCACGATGTGTTCCATGTATCTCTCCTGAGAAAGTACATACCAGATCCTTCACATGTACTCAGCTCAGAAGTTGTACCGCTGGAGCAAGATCTTTCTTATGAAGAACAGCCGATAGAGATTCTGGATCGTAGCGAAAATGTCCTACGATACAAGACCACTCGATTGGTGAAAGTTTTATGGAGGAACCACCAACTTGAAGAAGCTACATGGGAGCTTGAGGATATGATGAGGGAGAAGTATCCTCATCTGTTTGTTACAAAGTGACGAATTTCGAGGGTGAAATTCTTTTTAAGGGGGGTAGAATGTAACACCCGAGACTTTTATGTTATCAAATGAATCTTTTGCTACACAACACTTTCTTGGCTTGCTTTACACGCAATCGCGACCTTCCTCGATAGCTTGCGTCGTACGCAATACCGAGTTTCACCAAACAACAATATGCTATTAAAACTAGCCGTTATGAATAGTAATAACCACTTTTTGAAATTTTATAAATTTTATTTTTCAAAATGGACTTCATTTTTGAACTCAGAATATCAAAATTATCCTAGCGTGAAATTTTGGTACTTTTCTGAAAACTTTCACTTTTTAATGAATAGTGAAACCACTAAGTGGTAGGTTAAAAACTAAATTTTGCATAAAACATAATTTTACCGCTTCTGTGAATGGAATTTCAAAAATCCGACAGACACGGTTGATATCAGTAAGTAAAATGTGGTTCAATGAGATAAAATTTTTTTTTGGTGAATAGTAACTTTTTACTTTTTTTACCGCGGTTAATAGTAAATAGGGTAACTAAGGGTAAATATGATATTAATATTACCCTAACACTTGTCCTAATTCTATTGGACAAGTGTAATTCGACCAAAAACAAACTTACCAATAAAATATGACCATTTAGGCCCACTTGGATTAGATTAGGACATTTATTATTAATTTATTTAAAGAAGGGTTAAAATAGTTAAAATCAATGTTTAATAAGTAAATCATTTTTAATATGGGGTTATACATAAGATAAATTCGACTATAAATATTCATTAGAAAGATAAAAAGATCTCCTACATAATGGTATTTTATTTGTAATATTTAGAGATTAAATAATTTAATTTATTTATGACACAATGATGATGCAGTAATTATCTTATTAATGAAATATTGACATAATTGATGTTATAAACACCAAAATAATTGTAATTTGTGACTTTTTATGAATTACACAAATTTTATAGGTTACTATGATATATTAGTGTTGATTTAATCAACTTGGTTCGAACATATAATTCTGTTATGACTTTCAAAAAATCATATATCAAATAGTGTCAAAATTGACACAAAATAGTTTTTAAATCAAATATTATATTATTAATTGTTATTTTATTCCTAAAAATATATGGTTCATCCAAATGACTTAGATAAGGATATATATACTAATAATAAACAATTTGGGGTTCGTTTGGCATGTTATAGTATGTTTATTAACCATATAGTGAAAGAAAACAAAAAGACACGGTAAAAGTTAAATTATTTATCTTAGAGTTAAATCTAATTGATAAGGTTAAAATAATACCCTAAACTTGTATAAATCCAATTCGTTGATAGGATTTAGACCCATACCCACTTTAGCTTTGAAATAAAACCCTTTGGAACCATTATAAACCGATTTTGACTTTAATATAAAATAATATTTTGAGATATTCCTAAGGTGCCCCTCTCCTCCCTTATAAAAGGGCACCTCCTCCCCCTCCTCCTCACACCAATTTGAGCACTCAAGCTCGGACAACCCCTGCCATTTTCTCCTCTCCACTTCCCTAGAATAATCCTAGAGGTCCTGGTCTTCTTCAAAGACCAATCTTAGTTCCCTAAGTGGAGGATTCAAAGAAGAGTTCCAAAGAAGAGGTAATATCCATTACCGATCTTTTCAATTTCTTTCTTCTTAAACATCTTCTTCTTTAGTTGTTTCATGATAAAGTAATAACATCAGTATTACTTACATACTGATATGTTATTATAAATATGAAACAACCCTAATTCACCTTCTATCCATCCTACGGAAAAATGAAATCACCACGCGTGCGTACGTACGGAATACCGTCTCCACGCCGTGGTGTAATCTATTTTCCACCATCACTTTACTAGGATGGGTATAATGGTGTAATTTGTAATTATTTATGATTATTATAAAGAAATATTGATACTGAAATAATATATATATACTCCAATACAGTTCCACGATCATAGGAACGATATCATCACTCGTGCGTACGTACGGAATACCGTCTCCACGATGTGATACGACTCGTTCTACATGATCATAATTACATAGTAATTATATAAATGAATTGAATGAATAAATATGATATATGTTACACTAATACCATTCTGGATATAAGGTATCTATAACCTTAAAAGAAGAATAATAATGTATTCGGCAAAACACGCATAAGAACAAAAGGTAATAAAGACCCGAGTAACAAGTAACAATGAAATATTACTAACAAGAAGCTAAGAATATGACCATATATGATATCATATAAATATGTATGATTATGGAATAAGTCAATAACATTATTTAAACCATTATACAGGAGATTCGGACACATAAAAAGCAAATCGGACCTAAGGTAAGGGAAATATCACAATCTCATTTCTATCCGAGATTGTTTATACTTTGAAATTTACTGGGGTGTATTTTATCATCCACATCCATGTTTGCTCGATATGTAATATTATTTCCATTCTCCTACAATTGTTTAAATCCATTTTCACCCTTCGGTGAGTTTTAGTAATATGTATGAAAGTAATCTTTTGTCGTACGAGGTACTTTTTGACTTTTCCGACAAAAGTAGGAAGAATGTTTTTTTAACTTATACGGCATGAATGGATTTTTAAAACATTATTTCCAAGAAACTTCATTTACAAGTTTTCAAGTTTATTTTTAATCAAATTATTTTATTTTAAAGTCGTATGACATGTTATGAAAGGAAAAATGTTTTTTGAATAAGAAAGGATATTTTCCTCAAGAATGGAGTTCAAGTATTTTATCAAAATTATTTTCCATCTAAGATAATAAAAGGGTTCTGTTTTTATCCCTATTATTACATTGGTTTGATTATGTTGTGATGGAAATATTTTTATGAATTCCTTTATCTTTTATGAATTGTTTTATGTTGTCATGTTGTTTAAGAATCCCATTTTTATTACATGGGTTACGCTATGATGTATGGTTTATGATTATGTGGAACACATAAGAAAGGATTCATTATAAGATGGGTGGGACCTATATCTCCCTCCAATGCATTGGGTAAAGATTTTATATCTCATGAGATAGACATGGCTGGAACGGTAGGTTATACCGGTTCAGTGAAACAGGACTGGAACGAGGGTGAATCGGTTCAGAAAGGGACTTTTTCCACTAAGATAGTCTTGGCAATGAGTCATGACTAACAAGAAATGATTTTCCATGATTATGTGAGAATTCCACAAAGTTTGAAGTTTTATGTTATGATTATGGGGATCTCATTTTCACTTCTATGATTTGTTCCATGTTAAGATATTATGATCACTTTTGCAGGTTATGATTTTCAAAAAGATATGATATGATTTTTATTTCCTTTATTTTCCCTTGCTGAGCATTTGAGCTCACCCTTTTATGTTTTCTTTTCCCCAGGTCAGGAATATGGATATTAAGTAGAATATTCTAAAAGGGACCCTAGATATGATGAAATAAATGGGAGACACTATAGAAGATTTATGAACCAGTTGTTTATGTTTCCCAGTTTCTAAAGACACTATACCTATACGGTCCTTTGTGGTTTTGTCATATGTTGTAATAAGTGTGCTTCAATTTTGAAGTATTAACAATGTATGTAAAGTATGGGTCATTATAAAAGATGTTCATCTCAACATAATATCAAGGAAATTTCACATTCTAAGAAAACGTATCTCCCATTTAAGAGAGTGAAGTAATTAGAAAATATAACAATGTGAAATGAATTACGAACTGAAAATATTATCCTGATAGACCCAAAATTCCCAGAATATCATAAAAAACTATTGATTCTCCCATTACATAACAAAATTCAACATATTAGGATAATTTCGGATTCTACGTTTGGAAACCATGCATAACAATAAATTGACTTATAAAAATTTGATAATTAAAGTTTAATATGTTGGCATAAATTTGGTTGTTTATAAAAAATTATGGAACTTATCTCTAATGGCACACATAATTATCCTCAGACATAGAATAAACTAGTATGTCATCCAAAATGGCCCCCAAAAATGTATCGTGATAATCACATGATTTTACATCAAATCCATAAATATTGATGGAGCAGGGGTTAGAACAAAAGGAATTAAAATATTCTCATAATTTCCATACCTATGACGTAAGGTAGATTTCTGAATGTAAGATTTTTTTATTCTCAAATAGTGGAAACGTGATCGAAAATAAATCTTATGAACCTCATCACCAATATAAACTTTTCAAATAGATAATCAATCCATGGAAATGGATGCTTGTTCATTATCACAATAGGGATGGGTTTCTAGTAATCAACACAAATGTGAAGTGTTCTATAAGATTTCATAGTAATGAGAACCGGTGATAGATTTATTGATATTATTTATTATATAATTCATTTCTCTAAATTTTCATGAAACTATGTCTTTAAATCATAATTTTAATATACACTAATATGAATATATTTTATATACATTGTCTGAGTATCATGAACTAAATTAATAGAGAAATATACCACTCATATTAAGGAAGAAAATAGAATTTCAAAGAAAACATATTGAGAAACTCAATACAACTAGATATAGATAATCATTCAATGATTTATTCTCAATAAAAAATAGAAAACTAATATTAATTTACCTAATATTGGACACAAATTTCAAACACTTCTTTTAATCAAGACCCATTTTATTCGAAGTATATTGCATACCCCATTAGTAATGGTAAATGAGACATGATGAAGATAGTGGTTAATTTAGGGCTTTTTTAAATGATTAAATCTATATCGAATATGACATAAAAATGCATCATGTCATGAATCTGAAAGTCCCAAGTAATTCTAATATAAAATAAATACAATACACTAGAAGGACACAAAGAAAATGATATCTCCCCAATCAATGGGGTGTAGTAATATCCACCAGATAAGATAAAATATACATATTAATTTTTTTATGTTCATTATATGAGTCAATAAAAATGATTGAGATTCATTAGTATTAAATTGTGAATTCAATAAAGATGAATCTATAGGGGTATCACCTCTTATATTCATTGGACTGGTGTCAGCATCTTAAAGAGGAACATTCCCTACATGGATATGTTTCATTTTGGACGCCTATGGATGAAATCCCATATACCATAGAGCATGTGTTGCCACTAAAATAATTTTTGGTGATGATGATCATATTCCACTATGTGGAGAAACAAATATATAATAGAACTTCTACATGTGAGTTGAGAATCTATAGGATCCACAAATATAGGGTTCCTTAGTGAAAACTAATTTTATTTCCCATTCCTGCCACAATAAAAGAATATAATAGGGCCTCTCCCATGCACTGCAATATTTCTAGAAGAACCCTTCTTTTGGGATCCACCCTGATACTTTTCACACGTTCTCTTTCATTTTAAGGAACTCATTTAACTTCCACTGAGAAAAAGATAAATCCCATCAACCGGAATTTACTAGCCAAATAATGATAACCATCAATTCATTAACCAACAAATCTACATTTAATGTGATATTAATTATTAAAACTTGAGAAAATAATTATATTAGAGTCCCATCATTTTCTATTAACTCTTTATCTTCCCTTTATATACAATGACATGTGTATAATGCACAAGCTCAAAAATTCCATTTGAATACTCAGTCACAACCCAGTTTACCTTCTTGAGATTGAAAAACTCCATAGACTTATATAACACTATAGACACTAGATAGAACTAGTATGTTAAAAACATGTATTTATTTCCACTAAAATCCCCATGCTTCCTTTCAATCACCAATGTGTCGAAAACTCTCCCAAACTGTCTATCCTTCATTGTGGTGGCACATTTAACTATGATTGGATCTGGTAATTCGATGAATTTATTCTAAATATTAATCATTACTAGTAAATCGTATCCCTATAGAGGTTCATTAGATTTGTGGAACAGTGGTGGATTTTGGTGATGGAATTCATGGGAACCATTTTGGAATTAATTTCTTAGTGGTTCTACAACTATATCATGTACATGAATGGGTGCAGGTTCATATCCAAGAGATTACCCAACATCAAAAATAATTTCAATGAGATTATAATCCATAAGAGGATTTTCCCATTTTCATTAATCAGTAACTTCTACCTAGAACCAATTCAAATTTATTTTGAGGTGAGTAATGATACAAATGATCCTAAAATAATTTTGAATACATCTGAATATTACTCTGACCAAATTCAAATAAGAGAAATATGTTAATTAATCATATCAGTTATGAAAATAAGATTTTGTTTTCAATATATCCAATTAAAAATAATGAAATACATTAATTATTCCCCATGACATATTTACAAAATATCTCATGGTGTCTTAATTAATTTTGTGATGAGACGTGGCTAGGAACTCTCTTGTATCTAACTCCAATGTCCAGAAAATATATGTAAACTATATTTTGAAATCATTGAAATATTGTTATCATTACATTTCTATAAATTTGTCCCTAGATGGAATGAATTCCTTGGTACACTGATACCCAATCCCATTCTTACATGTTCTTAAGGGATTCCACAATCCCTATAGGTTTAAGACTACCACATGGAATCTGACAATGAAAATGTTATTATTGTTTTTCCATAAAATAATTGATAAAATAGACAGATATGAGTATTCTCAAAACACCACATGTATATAGTATAAGAAACCAAACAGGTAAACCAATACTTAGAATAATTCATCATCAAATTAATCAAAATAAGATTATATAATAAATTATTTCCCGATGGATACATTACTCCAAGCCCAAAAAGATCAAGAAAATACTCCTCATCCAAGAGGTGAATTCCAGATGATGGAACGTGGAAGATGGAAATATACAAACATTTAATGGAAATTTTATGTTTTAAGATAAAATCGCAATATGGTCTCACCAAATTTTCTATAACATGATTTCATAATAATAAACCAATTCATGGTTTTAATTTTTAAATAAATAGGATGTGGGAGTAAGATTATTTATTTAAAACAAAACATGATTTTTATCTCAATTATGGAAAATATTTCATAAAATAAATTAATAATATTTTTATATAATTAAATTTATATAATTCAACTAGAATGGAAAAAGTATTTTCACAATCAATGGAATACCTATAAATGTAATTAAAACAACAAACTTTGTCATCATCAATGCAGTATTATTTTTCTAAGTAATAAGATCCTCACTCTCTCATTTTACAGATCCTGTTATTGTGTACGCACATCTCGAATGCAGAATCCAAATTGGAATCATCAATAGTTCATCTGAGGTAAGATCCATCTATCTAGGTTTTTGTATGTATATTCTTTGTCAATTTATTTCTAGTGAGTTACCATATTAGCATAAGTTTCTAAAATAACCCAAAAATTACCCAAGATCACATACTCTCACTCAATCAGCTAATATGAGGAAATCAATTTCATTTCAAATAAAAAATTCATTTACAATTAAATTTTAAAAATTTCTCATTTTAATATGCTAAATGCATTTCATCTCTAAAAAATAGATTTTTTATATTTTAATTCCATTTCAATGAAAAGCCAATCATAGGTTTTCATCCATTTAATTTAATCTATTTTATTAAAATCTGTGCCCAACTCAATTAACAAATACCATAAATTACCTAAACTAATACCCACATCAATTTCTTTTAAAATTAGAGTTTTTTCTTGAAATACATATTAAATAAAATTCCATTCCAATTCACATAGATTTTTTTTATAATTTAATTGATGAAATTAAAATAAAATCAAGAAAATAAAGTGTTTTTTAAATGATTACTGTCATCGAATCCACCTATTATTAATCAATGTATCAGTACTTTACAATTGCAATAGTATTTTCCAATGATAAACAACGATAATAGAGATCTATTAATCGAACCAACATTCATAATCAATATCGATGTATTCCGTATCCATAAAACTCATGATTATATATAAAAACTATATTGGGGGAAGAAATAGATTTTAGGAAAGAAGTGATGGGAGAATAATCTCTTACTAG
The DNA here is from genome assembly GCA_963277665.1 of Viscum album. Taxonomy (NCBI): domain Eukaryota; kingdom Viridiplantae; phylum Streptophyta; class Magnoliopsida; order Santalales; family Viscaceae; genus Viscum; species Viscum album. The sequence continues at coordinate 640,566,042 of OY728137.1, forward strand.
AGAGTGATTGAATGATATCTTATGTGCTTCTATCCACCTAGAATTGGTTTATTGGATCCAAAACGGTTTATTCTGGTACTCTATGTTCTATTATTTAGTGATATTCAATTTATAGTTTTATAGGGGGGGACATATGGGTTTATGGAATTTGTAAAATTATTTTTAGAATTCAGAACATCTGTGTGCATGGATAGTTGGGAAGGTCCACATGGTAAGAAAAATTGTAAAACTTAATAATGCACCCCTCTACTGGGGTTAATTATTTCAAATATATGGGTACATGGTTTTTCAAACCATGAAATATCCATGAAAACACTACTACCGAAGATTGAATGAGTTTCATTGGGTGGGAGACTGGTTTTGGAAAACAGTGTGGCAATAGTGAAAAACCAAGAATCATCGAAAATATTCCTAAAATTGACCTAAAGAAACCTGAGACAAACCCCAATAAAGTTGTTGTAAAAAAGGGTTTTGTGGGTACTGTAAAGTTAGTAACATGATTCTAGAACTATTATAGAGTGAATGCTATTTAGATTTGAGATAGATAAAAAATTTATAAAGGATGTTGAAGACATTCAGAAACCCATCAATGTTACTCATTGTTGGTAGAAAAGTTTTGATGAGAATTTGTGTTGTGATCTTGAATTTATTTTTGGTAATAAGTATTTTCTAATAATTTTCTACATGAAAAAGGTTTATCATAATTTGGATGAAAGAGAATCGGATCCATCTGTATACTGGCCCCTTGAAATTACTTATCATATAGGGACCATAGCTTTTTTCATGGTGCATCCACTGAACCTCTCTCATTTACAAATTGCATTAAATATATCTCTCATGATGATGAATATACCTTACCATTTACATATACTAAAATCAGATGTCATACCTCTATATAAAGATCAATCTTATGTGGAATAATTGGTGGACATTTTGGATCACATAATGAACATTCTAAAAAATAATACTACTCCAATGGTCAATAATTTTTATATAAACCATTATTATGATAAAAATATGGGGGGATAAAAGGATATTATGAGGTAGTATTATTCATATTTATTTATAACATAATAAATAATTTCTAGGGATAAATTCAATTTAAGTGGTGTAGAATGTAACAATATATGTTTTTATGTTTTATTATTTTGAATAAATTTTTTGTTGATCATTAGTGTTATAAGAAAATATTTTTGAAAAATTGTGTTAAATAAATATCTTTCATTACACTAAATTTTAGTCTTTCGTAATGCACACGACTAGGCTATCATTTGTTACGGATGACTTAGAAATTTATAAAAACATACATATATTATTATATTATAATTTCAAGGAATATTTTATATCCAAGACATTAAACCTAAAAATATTAGTAGTAATAAAAAATTTTAAGATGTTAAATATAATAGTTTATATAAGGAAAATATATTTACAAATAAGTACTTAATTTTTAGAGAATTATTTATATGTTTTGAAAATACCATTTTATAAGGAAAATGTTTTTTTTATTTTATTAAAATTAATAACATTATTTATATGAATTTACGGGAAATTAAAATTGATAACATTAAATATATTTTTTGGAATCATAATATCAAAATAATATTAAAATAATTTTTCCGATTTTTTCGAAAAGGATCATTTTTTATGAATTGTGAAAAAATACATGAATTTTAATTTAAAACATTAATTTCATCAAATTTATATTTAAATTTTTAAAAATATATCAAATAAAATTTTATGTAAAATTATTTAAATTATATATATATATATTAATTACTGTTTTTTCATTGGATCATTTTCATAATAAATATTCCTATAAAATCATTTCAATCATTTCTATATTTTCTTTATAAACCCCACATTTTCACCATGTCTATGGGATAATTATTAAATAATATTTATATATATAATGGAATGAAACTTATAACCATTAATTTTAAATTTGGATTCTGAATAATTAATATCATATAATAACTCCAACATAATTATTAAAACCAATGAATATAACACTTTAAATATTAGTTAATATGTTTACAAAATTAACGTGGATTGAAATAGGTGATAAACTAAAATGATGTGGGTTATAATTACCTAAAGTCATGTCTAAAATATATTTTTTTCCTATATTTATAAATTTTAATTTCTCTATTTCTAATTTAGGCAATTCTATACCCCTTTCATTATGAAAAATTTGGTTAAAATTATTTGTTTCCCAAAACTACAAGATTACCACTCACCACACTTATAAAATGTCATCCATCACATGTATTCTTCACATGTTTAAAAGCTTTTGATTTAAAATTTATAACACAAATTACATCCAAAAATCTATAATATCATCCTATAATCCTTATTTTTGACATAAATACTACATAGGATGGTTTTTAGTGCTAACCAAAGGAGGATACCAGAAGAAGAGGTAAAATTCATTAATAATTACTTATGATTTATTTATTCATTGAGATCCGTAAATTAGTATTATACAATGTTTATATAATAAATTATTTATCCTATATATAAAAATATATTTGTATTTTATTATAATTACCTAAAACATCTCCATTATATCAAATATATCAAAAATCATATATCGTTTGAACAACACATTACCACAATGCCATCAAATTTCATATTTTTTATTACCACCTATAAAGGATAGTAATAATTATTGGTTTATTGTTTATAAATTATATTTATTATTTTATTATTATTATATTATAACAATATCACACATGTTTTCATACATTCTATTTTCTATGAAGATGACAAACATTGTTCATCTGTATAGCGGACAACCACTTCTTGAAGTGATGTAATTCATTCATGAATTACAATGAAATAATAATGGATGGTTTTAATGTTAAAATGTTATATCTATATATTTTATAAAAATTATTATGAAATATTAATATATATAATTTACAATTATTACAATCAATGAGGAAATAAAATGGAAATATTGTTCATCCATAAGTATTTTCTACCATCTCCAGTAATAGTGTATCTTATTTCATATCAATAATTTTTTCAATCACTCTAAATAGATATATTAAAAATATATATGAGTTTAATATAATGGTTAATATCATTTATGTGATTATAAAATGACTTAATTAAGGGGAATGTAAGATAAAAATTTATAACATTTGTTAAAAGAAATACATTTATTGCCAAAAAAATAACTTTTGCATGGAATTATTAAGAAAATAGTAGAACATGTAATAATAAATTCATTTATGATATTATATATATGATTATTATTCTATTATTTATGTATAAAAAATTATATTTATATAAATTTAACTTCAAATTTTTATGTCAAAAATCTAGAATCCTTGTATGGGTTTTTTTCTCAGTTTTATTTCAAAAATACATATGTTAAGTTATGCACTTAAATTCTTCTAGGAGGTTTATATAAATACTAAATTATGTATAATTTAATAATTATTTTTTTATCATGATATATTTTTTATCTTTTTAATTTATCCCTTCATGGGATGTACAATTTAGTGTTACCAAATTGATAATGATTTTACATTAAAATCATGTCTTTTATCGGGATTGGAAATGATTGTGTTTCCTATGATAAAATATAATGATCCATCCACCAAAAGATTTCATAAAAATTATTATCATATTTTTTAATGATATATCCATTTAGTAGAACCAATTTCTCACTCTTTACTACTTAAAATCAATTTGAAAATATTTTTAATAAAATATTACTTTTATTTCTTCTTTCTGAAATCCATTTTCAACCAAAATCATGTTTTTCATAAAATGTAATCAAAATTTATTTTAATTATTTATAAAATACAATATTATGCATTATTTACTTTTTAAAAAGTGTTTTTTATTTAACCTTCTAGTGCACTTCTAACCAATACCCATTTTTTCCTTTACTAAAAATGTGAAATGAGAGATTCTTTTAATATATATGATAATATCTGATATCCAAAAAATATTTACCTTATGGATTCCATTATATGTATTCATGTTTGTTTTATATGAAACATATTTTCAAAACAAAATTATATATTTTTTAAATTCTAATGGATATTTTCTCTAGGAAATTATTTAAATAAATTATCATAATCATTTTTCATCAAAGATAAAATCTGTTGATGTTACCTATGCCTTAAAAGGTACATTATCAATGTAACAAATTCATATTATTTCTATTAATGTTTTTATGGAATTATTTTTATTTATCCTCTTTATCTTCATTGAGTTATACAATAATGAAATTCATATGAAACCAGCTTCTTTTCATTAGTAATGCTTGGAAGAAATGTTGAAATGAATATCAAACATACCACTTTTACAAAAGTTGTGGTATAATATTTATGAAACCAATTTTATTTTATGTTTTATGATATAATTATTCATTTATGATCTTATGGAAGACATACATATGATTTTTTTGGGTTATTGGTGGGACTTATATCTCCTAATAATGTATTGGGTAATTTATTATATATCCAACGAAAGACTAGACTAAATGGGGAGTTAATGATGTTATATAAGGGATGTTTTCCACTATTATGGTCTAGGTAGTTAACATTGACTATATTATGGATTATGTAGTGACATAATTCCTATTTTATGGCCTCTGCAAGGATCCTTGACTAATATAGAAATGATTTTCTATGATTATGTGTATGCCATAATCCATTGACATATGAAAATGTTTTTGTCTCATGAATCATGTTACCTTATGTCCTTATGAATCATGTCATATCAATTAAAAATATTATATCCCTGACTTGCATTTATTTTATTTCATATATTGTGTAATATTTTTAAATTTTACGCTAATTTTATTTTTGTAACGACCCAATGATTTGCCAATAGAATTAGTTTTCTTCTTTTAAATATGTTACAGAGTATTAAATGAAAACATTACATCAAGATACAAATGAATACAATAATCATATTAATGAAAAATTAATTAATTATAATTTATTGAATGTAAGGAACCTATCTCAATGAAATAGTAACATAATTCTTGGAATAGTAAAATGAACCTTTATAATAGAAATCTATCCAATAGAATATTATACTCACCCATGAAATTATAAATAAAATTTATCTATATTATAAATGAAATTATGGTATAATTATTTCATAGAATGAGTAAATAATTTTATTAAATGATAAATTATGTTTTTTTAAAAATAACATAAATATTGAATAACAATTTTATAATTAATATAATTATTTAAGAGAAAATATATTTCCATTACATAAATTTCCTAATTAATTTTTTGTTTTTTGTTATTATATTATATTATTTTGAGACTTTATTTATATTATTATTTTGTTATAAATGTAGTTATAATTTAAAAATTTTCTTTTTCTTCATAAATGTTGATTTTAATGAAATTATTTATTTCTCATATTTATAGAATAAATTCAAAATTTTGATTTCATTTTAGAATAATAGACATCAAAATATTAATAGTTTTAATTTTATTTAATTTTTTACAAATTGTGATTTTTTAAAAAATGTTGATTTTTTTGAATAGTGAAATATTGTAATTTACTATATTGAGAAAATTCATGAATTATTGACACATATATGATTTATGGTTGATTTAATCCTCTAATCTCAACAAATAATTTTCCATTAACGTTAGTAATTCATATAATTTCAAACTATTCATAGTCTTGTGCCATAGAGATTATGTAATGAATAAATTAATAAAAACCACTCCTCTCCTCCCACTTTAAGTACTACCACTCCCAACACCCTATCCTCACACTTCAAAATTCATGAAGCATGTCCAATTTCTACGTGATCCAAATTTTACTCCCCTTTCCCTAATCTAGTATCCATGTTCCTCACCAAAGGCCAAATACAATTTCCCAACAAAGGTTCTCATGTTGGAAGATTTGAAGAGGTAAAATCCACTTTTTTTATTTTAATTCTATTTAACATTATTTAATTTTATTATAATCTACTTATAAATACTTATCCAATTATAATAATAAATATATTATATTATATATACATTAATTTTATTACAATAATGGAATAATCCATCATTAATCCTCTTCTCCTCTCACTTTTATTCTACCAATTAAAATTTCAATAGTGAGGTGTTGATTAATCACCTTTATGAATGTTTTTTTATTTTCTATTGTAACCCCTATGACTTCTCAAGAAACTATTAAAATATATGAATATTATTTTAAATCATATGAAATAGAATTTTTTATTTCCTAGAACCAATATATATATAAAATATTAAATAATAAAACAATATGTGTTTATTATGATTGGAAACCACCGAACATAATCTAAATGATTATCCTTAAAGTTTTAAATAATGAATCAAACTAATATCTAGATAAAACTTAATATATAATAACTGTTAAACTTATATAATATCATTAATAAATTATAATTTATATTATGTATAATTATCCCAATTTTATGTGATCTTCCATACATGTATACATGCAAACCAATAATGGAAACCAAGAAATCAAAAGTAACTGAATATTGTAATTAAACCCTATAAAGCATAATAATGTACATAAAAAATTTAATAAATGTATAATAAATAGAATACATGTATCATATTTTTTGGAATTATTATTTAATGAATCTAATTTTATTATACAGGATATTAATGTGATGAAATTATTCAAACATAGGTTAAGGGGGTTCTTGATCACCATTCATTTATTTAGGCAATTCTCACATACAAGGAATGAAACTTCATATAATGTTTTTCAAAGGAATCAGACCTTTTAATTTTGATGATAAACATGTTTCTAATATTATTTTATAAAAAAGTGAAATGATCTTTTCAAATAGTAAAACCCAATGATGAAAACAAAATCATTTAATACCATTATTCGCTAGTAGAATGATAATAATAATCCTTGTGTAGTAAAATACTATGATTCCATTTGTAGAACCCTGGCCTAGATTACACATTAAATGGTTATAAACACCTATTGTCTACTGGGACGTAGGTGTTCCTCTAAATATGTCGTAGGAGTCCAACTAAAAGTGAGAGTTTAAAGTAGTGATCATTGGGGTACCATACCCACTGAAGCTGAAAATAATAATGTTTCATAGATAAATATAGTGGTATAATAAAAATTAATTACAAATGTCCAACTGTTAACAAATGATTCAAAGTAATCCAAAAGTATAATAATACAAAACCTGAATCTGGAACAACAATAACACTAATTAACTGGTCATAAAAAATAGTAGATACCCATTAAGATCTCCAATATATCATAATTATTAGATAAACATAATAAAGTATTCTCATATAAGAAATTATACATAGATGATTCGAGAACCTCCAAGGCTCAATACCAGTTATACTATACCAAATGTACCAATTTATCACTAGGATCAAACTGTTGAGGAATATAATTTACCAAATTGTAAGGACATAAAGTATACACGCATCCTTACGGGCCTCTAGAGGGTGTGAGAATAAATATCAGCAGGGCACCAATAATGTATTATAGTATTATATTCAGGAAAATGCTGGTGTACTAAAAAATAAGTATTCATTAATCACATGAAATTCTAATATTAAGATTCAAATATTGTGATCATTATCAAGAAGGAAGATATCAACTTCTTCAACCACTACATACAATATATAAACATGTTCCCCAAGTTATAATGATATCAAACAACTAATATCTCTATATGTATAACTATTATTGGGGGGATACATTGCATACGTCTAATGCAATCCATTGATGAAATAAGTCTATGAGAACCCTGTGGTTCCACGTATAAATACATAGATCAGAACCCCATACTGTAATTGTCATACTGAAATCCACTTGAAATTATTAATCAATAATTACCATGTCCCTAAGACCTTATCTTGGAAGTCCCCATCAGATTGAGGGAAAACGTCCCAAGGTACAGTGAACTATGTCCACCAAAAATAATGACTTTTGGATCAATATTCTACATCCCATGGGATGATGATATCCATCCTAAAAATATCCTAGATCAATATACTCATGAATATGGATGAGCCACATCCCCCAACAGAGGGTTTCATAAAGGACTATTAATTTTCCATCACTATCCACTTGAAATTTTATGGTGATCATCCCCAACTGTAATTGAATGTTAAAAACTTCATGTAAACCACATTGAATATGGAGTTCTCCTACATCCCAAGTTGACAACACCACCTTGATCTGAGTCATATATATTTCATCAAAACTTCAACAGTATGTTATCCGAATAACAGCGAGAGAAAATCACCCAAATAACAAATTTGAACATAATCCCAACCAATTATTCCCCTTACATTGTGTCACTCATCATGATGTTTAATACCATCTCAAATCACATGATCCTTCCCTTCATCGTGAATATCAAATATACTTAATCTAATGACTATGTCATTTAACCTTCTGATCATCATTATATTAGGTTTTTGGGTCATACCTAGCCTGATGAACCATGTATCTCGATCCAAGTGATCAACTTCACCTAAATATTTTTTTCATGCTCATCACTTTCCCATATAACTCAAAGGATGATAATAAAATCTATGAAAAATAAATCATACACATAAAAAAGACTATTCATGCTAGTCCAAATCCCATACCCTTCATGACCATGTGTAGCTTAGTAGGAGCATTACCATAGGCATATAACATCATAAATTTAATAATTTATAGATACGAAGTTAATTTATTATTCTATCAATCAGAAAGAAGAAAATGAGTATATAGATAGAACCCTCAAAACACTCACATGATCAGGGAGAAATATATTAACCACTTAACTTATACTTGTAGACCCATGGTCATCCAATATTGGACTCTAACATGATCTAAAACAAGATCTATTATTCTTTTAGATGAAAACCTAATGTTATTCTAACAATACCAATGGATGTTGAAACAAATTTGTGATGATGGATTATTGACATATACTACATTGAGTTGGGGAACGAAAAACCCCAATCTATGTGAATATGAGAGGTGGAGAAATGTGAGTAATATTAGAACTATAAGATATAGAAATAAATATATTTTCACACTTTTAAATGAGTCATGTGGTTACCTTGGACGGTTTGGCTAACTGCAAGATAACTATAAACACTCACCATATAAGAGGGATCACCCCTCACATGTATACATTCACATTTTAGCAAACTTTCATTGTTTTTGTAGATGCCACTATCCAAGGAACCATCATTCATGGTCATGAATACAATTTTACAATCAATGTACATACTACGTGAATATCCTCTACTAAAACTAGTAAATCATTTCACAATATCGTTCACCCCATAATTTATGGGTTTCAAAACCATTCCAAATTCCACTAGGGGTGCTGATATATACTCCTAGGAGGCTGCAACATTTTATAAAACAATGAAACTATGTATTTTCATTCCTAAAACTATGTTTCCAGTGCCCACCACCAATAAAACCCCCATAAATCCCCATGCACATTCAAATCCACAAACTAAAAATAAATATTCACGTCAATAAAACTCTAAAAATTTCATTCCAATTAATGAAATAAAGATGTTTCATTAAAGAAACAAATGTTTAAAAAAATACTTGAAAAATGGAATTTTCTAGAACCATAGGATTATACATTTTAGGAATTAAATTTAACACGAAACAATCACATTATTCTGATCAATGGAATAAAATGTTATCTTATATATTCTTATTATTTATATAATTTATATTCCTATTGAATAAACAATATACCATTTCAAAATATGGTTTATTATTAAGAATATTAATTAATTTACTAGGTAAAACCTTGATAAATCTATATTTTTTACTTACTATGAATATTTTATTCAAATTTCATATTGTCCGTGGTTTAAAATTACAGTTAACTTTGTGAGGAAATAATTTGAAAAGAATTTATGGGCAGGACTCAGGATCGTATTGCACTTTGATGCATTAAATAATCTCGTGAGAAAAAATATAAAGCTAGTATTAAATTGGTTTCTGGTCTATACCTACTCAGTGTCTAAATTATCTTGGTTTAAAGTCATAATGATATATATATATCACGATGTTCGATATTTTTAAGTTCAATATTATCAATTTTTCTCATTAAGATTTAAATTATTATAATCCATTATATTACTTCAATGATATTAGACATGGATTCATTTTTGGATAACGTTGTTGAATAAATGGAATGTTTTCTCAGTTATTTTATTTTCTAATTTGAATATTCCTTATTTTTTCATGTTAGTTTCCACTGTACAGAACCATTACATAGAATCTAAACTCAAACTTTTATTTTTTTATTATCCCCTGGATATGAATAATGATGTTATAAATAATATATACGACACAATAATGTTTTTATTCTATGTATTTTTATATTTCTAATGTAAAATTTGATTAATTAATGTATCAGGGTTTCTAAGACTACTTAATTGGTTAAATAATTATTGTTACATTCTATATATATATTGCTGTATAAAAATGCTACCACTAATTATGGGTTACTCAAGTCCTGATTAATACATTTATTATTGTCATTGATAGTAGATTTTGAAATCATGATATATTTCTCATAAATAATTGATAGTATATTTAGAAAATCCATGAAAAAATTGTTTCTAATACAATTATTGGATTAGTTTATTCATTAATCTCATCTATGTTTTAATGGTATATTAATTTAAAATGTCTTATGACTACATAACACAGGAAGGAAACATTTTGTATCCCAAATTCACATTTTATGTTCTTATAATACTACTTTTCTTTTGATAATGTTTGTAGAATAGTCATTAATTAATCATCATTTCCATTATTTCTCTTACAATACATGAAAATATTTTAATGAAATGTGTATCTTAATATTTAATTATAGTATGATTTAATTATAATGAATCAATAACCTATTGATTATATATTTACATATGAATTTAATCTAGACAAAATATCCCAAATTATATGAATTAAATATTATGAAATTATTATAGTTTTCTTATTTAGTATGTCAATAATATATTTGGATTATTTGTTGAGATTTTTTAAATATAGTTCACTTTTCGGTGAATTTTTTGATATTTCGATTTTACAGAACATATCTTTAATGAAATTTTAATTAAAAAAATGAAATCAATCTTTATGAATTATTTTATCTAGAAAAAATGTTTATTTGTGTTTTCCTATAACTCATATAAAAATATAATATGAAACATAAGAATATATTGTAATCATTTTTATAAATCTATGTAATATTTCAATTAAATTAAAATCTTTTTTTATTTTTTCATTATTAAAAAATAATTCACAAGTATACAGTAGGTTATGGATTTATATTAAACTAAAATAACTCTCCTTTGAATTTTTATAATCCAAATAATTCAATTTCAACCAAAATTATAATTTTTTATAAATTCATTTTTATGCATAAAATAGTCATTCTTATAAGAATTAGTTACACTGAATTTAATGAATATATATTAAAAGTAAATTATTATTAATAATGAAAATTAATCCTTAAAATTTAAATAAATATATTTAATAATCATAAATTTTATTCTAAAATATGTTTAACAGATTTTTTGGTCATAATTATTTGTATCCATGTTAAATATTTATCGCATTGGCTGAGGGTAAAAAGGGATAAAGGGATATAAATGGAGGTATAATGTTTTAATATAACACAAAAAACATTCTTAAAAACCACATTTTGGTTTTATTTCGACCATAATATTATAATATTAAAAACTATGATGTATTTATGTCACTTTTATTAAGAAATAAATATATTATATAAATAAGTTTCAATTTTTTATAAGTTATTCACCCACCTCACTATTAATATAGAACCCCATATCTTATATTTTATATACTATATGATCCATATGTCTAGAAGAAGACATAACCAGATAACTTATAAACATTTATTCACACTTTCTGTTGGTCCTTATACTAAAAAATTAAATTTCAATAATACTTAAGGTATAATCCATAGGGGGATACCGAAGAAAGAGTTATATGTTCATACTAAGAATTTTATAGTTCCTTTATTATTATACAACTAAAAAATCATCATTAAAAAATATATAAATAAATTAAAATTTATATTATCTATTATTATATGTTGTTATGTTAATATTACATCTATTTGTAGTCTTCTTCTATTTAAATGAAAAAAACAGCACTCATGAGTACTTATGACATAACCTCTCTAAGTGAAGTGTAATTATTCTTCTTCACTACATTAATTGGTTGGATATTAAGATGTGATTAATTTATTTTCAACAAATTTGTAACATAATAATGATTAATGAACTATAGGTTATCATCTACCTTATTAATATAACGTATGATTTAAAAATGAAAGCATTGATCTTGTTCACGTCCTAACTAAAAACGCCACAAAGTAATGTCACTCCTTTTTCTATTACCACCATGAATGGATGATTCAAAAAATTTATACAAGGAAAGATAATTATGTTTATGAAGTCGTTAAAAATATAAATTTTATAGATCAATCTCAGAATAGTTGTATTTTTTGATGATGGGGGTTGATGCCTTTTTTAATTATTAAAGCATAGAAAATACCTCTATTGACTGGGTAGAGGAATACCCATTATATAGCTTGAAGGCCCAGTGGGAATATATCCAATTACATGCCCAATAGACCTATTATTCTTTGCCAAGGACCATTCTGTGAATAGTAATGCAATAGTACCCACTTGCTATAGTACTCGGACTGAACCTGCCACTACTAGAGTGTCTGATGCCACTACAGTGCTCATCGTTGCTACAGTTCCTATACTAATATAGTACCACTACATTATTTCTTCAGTACCTAACCAAATATATTTTTAAAATAAGTTTTTCTTGTAGGATTATGGGGTTTTTACCACAAACACAATCTCTATCTACACAAAAGTATTCTATCTAGATAAGATAAAATGATGTAATTTTTAAAAAATTTAATATAGAATCATTAATGATCGACATAAGAATGAACTATTAAATGAATGGATAAAATGATTATAAATGTAACATATCATTGAATATGTATTAATAAATTTCGTAGTAATGTATTTAATAATGTAAAATTCACTCTAAATTTGTATCAAAGACATATAAATATGTTCTGACCAGTGAAATTGGAATTTTATAAAAATATATTTTTATTTTAGGATTCTTTGTATTTATATTTCTTGTGGATATAACATATTAAATATAATTTCATATATCCTGTATAGTTTCTTATAATTTGGTTATACTTTATTCCTAGTTTATTTTACATTTATTCCATATCTTAATCCTTAAGCATCACGTATGTTACTTTAAAGGGACATTGTTATAAAATTAATATTCTAATGATTTCCATAGTAACTCTTTTTATCCAATGATAAGTTTCTATTAAATAATTTGATGGATATTCTTATTTAAAATCCAATTATTATTTGATGTCATTTAAAACCATATTATACATTTTAAAGAAAAAATTCAATCCCATTTTTATTCTCAAAATGAGGAAATTGTATTCTTTTAAATAAAATGTGATAGGAATCTATGTTTGAATAATGACATACAGAACAAACATTGTTGTTTTCGAATCATTTCATTATTTTAAAGTTTAGATTATAAATTTCCATTGACATTTTAATATAAAATATGATTCCCAAAATTATTGATTTTTTTAATGATTATAAAATAAAAAGCTATTTTTTTCATAATAGAATGTAATGAATTTGTAATGGGATTTAAAACAGTGTTTTTATAAAAATTTATATAAATGTAGTTTTTAATGTTTTTATTACCTAGTAATTTTATATTCTAAAAATTCATAGAATTACTACATGAATATCATGACTTATTTATTAATGATTTTATATAATCATAATGAATTTTTGGATTGTATGTCTTTAACTTTCCTATAATGACATCCCTTATCCTGATCCATCATTCTGCTGGACACTATTTTCTCCTCCATGGACATATTTTATATATTGAAGAATAATATTACATCATGTATAAAACAATGAGGTGTTGTAAATTACCTAACACTTCTATATCTATTATTTGTTAATGTATTTATAATAAAAATGATATTTCGTTGTCCAAAGAAGTAATAATTTTTTTTTTATTCAAAAATAATATATATTAAATTATAAATATTTTTTATATTTAAATTCATTAATTATTCAATATATGTGGAATGTATTGGATGTGTATGTTATGACTGGTCATATTTATACCTATAACCTCAATTAATTTATTGTTCTTAGGAAACAAAAAATATAATAATTCTATATTTGATGGGTATTTAGTTTAAACTAACCCATTTATGATGACTAATTTCGATTTTTAGTCCTCGATAGAATGATTCATCATTTCATATAAAATCTCATGATGGTAAGATCATGAATATAAATAATTTCACATTTACTTTATTGATAATCATGTTTTGATTATCCTTTTTATTAATGTATTATTATTATCCATTTATATACAATGATTTGAATTTTTGATGATTGTAATTCATATATACTGATTAATCATTACATCATATTTATTGTAAATTATTTACTTCTAATATATTTGTAATTTCCATAACCCATGTATCCCAATGAATATACATTCTATGATTATATTGTCATAAGCAATAAGGAAGAACCTATAAATGTTTTGAGAAGTTTGGCATTCTTTGTAAACTATATACATACAATATTAATATGTTATATTTAAATATACAAAATTAAAATAAATTTGTTTAAAAATTAAATTCCTCCATCTAGTGTATCTAATTATATATATCAAAGTACACCTCATGAAATAATGGAAAAATAAATACACAAATCTTATTATGAAAAAATAGGTAAGGCTTAAATAAAAAAGTTGTTATAATTATCAAATGATTATAATCATTTTATAAAGGAAAATAAATAGTCATGTATTCCATGTGATCAATACATTGATAAAAAATTGCATAAATAATATGGGATGGTAAAATACTAAAATTAAATTGTATATAAACAACATTATTATAATTATAATATAAGGAAGAATCTATAGGGAAATATATGTAACTAAAAACACGTGTCCTCTAGTTAATAATATGATTATTAAATCATTCTATAGATTTTATCATAGTGTAAATCTCATGGATAATAACAACATAATTTTAAATTAATGAAATTCAAATTTATTGGATTCCATGTTTCATATGTATATCACACCTTTACAGTAAAGACCATTCACATGAACATTTAAAACAAATTACGTAATAAACATATTAACTAAGGCTATCGAGTTGATTCATCCCACGATATAACCCATGTAATGAGAGTATATCTATAAATTAGAATTGTTATTGTCTTACCAGTTCAAATCATACATCATATGTTTAATAATAGATTTAAAAATAATGTTTTTTATCATAAATTAAAAACATTGAGTAACATATACATATTTATCAATATTTCTATAGATATCAAATTAATTTATTTTTAGCTAATTTTTTGTAGAAAAGTTATATGATTTTTGTAATAAATATATCCATGACATGTAATATGGATATTTACGGGAAATTTAACAACCCGTGATCATAGGAAGGTGATAATTTCATTGTAATGAAATTAACAACAAACATTAATTAAGGTAGTGAATTTTAAAACATCCATTATTCAAAATGATCATAAATCATCTAGTGGAGAAATAAGTATGGTATCAATAGAAAATTAACCTATTTATTGTACATGTAAAATAATGATTTTTTTCATTTACGAATTGAAATAACATAATATTATCACAAAAAACTTTTCTGAGGAAAATATTCATTTCAATTTGAAAAAACATAAGAAAATTATTTCCATAGGAAGTCAACCAAAACAAAAAATTTAATTTAAAATATATTCATAAAAATGAAGAGGAATATTAAATGAAATGATGTTCATGTGGGTATATAATTCCATAAAATCCATAGAAAAAATCTCCTTTACATGATTTATTCATTTGAACTATTCCTTTTTTAGAATTTGAATAAAAGATTCCTTTAAAATTATTAATATAAAGTCCAAATGGGTAAAAAATTTAATAATTATTTTTAATGAATAAATGTATTATTTTATTTTTAGAAATCATGGTTTTTAATAAAAACAGGTTTCTGATCGAAGGGAGAAATAATTTCGGGTTTTCATAAAAACATTCTTTACAACATTTTAGTATAAATGGGATAAAAATTGTACCATTACTTGAGAATAATAATTAATAAAAATAAGAGATGAAAGATAATAGGTTTATTGAAAAATGATAATATAATTTCCCTTATTGGAAATTAACGATAAAAAAATCCTGAATAAAATGTGATTTAGAATTAAACCATTGAAAAGATCATAATGTTGAACTAAAAATAAACCAATTAATAGATTATGTGTATGAAAAATAAATATTTATAAAATAGTTATTAATAAAAGTATATTTTTTCAAAAATCATTACGCACATATTCATAAAATATAAGGACAACGAGTAAATAATATAACCCAATGAAATGGAATTGAACTTTTATATTATTTACCACTTTGTAACATTTAATTAAATTACCATAAATTGAAATAATTATAATTTAATCATTAAATATCATGAATAATAATGTATTTATTATATTACATTTCATTTGGTATTACATAATATATATAAAAAAATAGGCTTGTTTCATTAAAATCTACCTCCATTGAATGAAATTTAGATGAAAACCCTTACGTCATATTTCATTTTAGTTGAACCTTAGTTAACTAAATTTATAATAGTTTTAATCCTTTTTATAAATTTTTAATTAACCATATTTATATTTTTAACATAATATTTGATTCTTTTATTACATATTCACATATTTTTGTTAAAAATATCAATTTATTTTCAATGCTTCTCTTATAAATTACATTGATTTCATATACATTATATCATTTCATTTTTTCTCTAATATGGATTATTATTTAATCTTAAATAGATAATAAAAAATGATATAAATATCATATATATTATGTGTATATTTATTTAAAGTAATCCCAAAACATTGTGTGATTTTAAATTTAATACATCATTAAAGGAGATAATAAGCCATAGATATGTCTGAAAGCTGTTTCCATTTTCATTTATTTTTCGATGAATAAAATTTAAATTATATATAAATATATTCATTAAAATACCATTTGGTTTTCATTTATTTCACATATTTTTAAATAAACTATCCTTAATAAATTATATGTATTCCGTCAATGAATCACATTTCTTTGAGAGGCGGTAGTCTGTCGTACACATGAGGATTGATATCATATTCCCACAAAATGAAAAACATGATGTAATTTAAGATATAATATTTAAAAATAAATAATTAATCCATAAATATAATAATTATAATATATAAACTATATATAACTCATTATTCTCGACCATTAATGTTGGTAATAGAAAAAATAATGACATCGAATCGAGTGGCAGTAGTCCGATGTACAAATGAATGATTATTCATTAACCAATTTGATACTTGTGTGTGTCATTTTAGGACATTATATTTTCATAACAATATTATATGGTATGGTAGATAATGTGTTTATGATGTAGTAATCGTATAATAGAAATTAAAGTACATAGAGAAGAAAATAAATTTTTTTTAAGAAGGTTAACTATTCTTCTAGAATCGTCAATAGGTTTGAACCAAAACCATAAAAAGATAAAGTTGTACAAAAACTATGTATTCTAAGGTGATGGGATTGAATGGTTTGTGTCATTTCGGTTACTTTTTTCTGAATCATATAGGTTTAAAGTGTGAAGTGGGGAGGAGAGGGGTTTCTTTTAATATGTGTGGTTGGTGTTACACTTGTAATATTTGTGAAAGAGTAAATTCCACTTACATTTATTTACAAAAACGATCAAATAATGATCATTTATTGATAACATAAGCTATAGGGTCGGAATATTTCCATAAATGAGTTTTTTACATGTTTAGGTGATAATTAAACCTTATTTCCTATGATTAAAAAGTAAGTAAAATAATTTTCTCTTTAGTCAATGTAAATAATTTGGATTAGTTTTAATAATATTTTTATGAAAATATTTATTTGAACACATATAAAAATATAAATTATTCTCAATCCAAATATTGAATCAATTTATTCCAAAAAAATATTCACAATAGAAGGAAAATTAAATTTAATGTTAATCACATAGACAGTACAATAAACCATGTTTTTAATTTGCAAATATTCAATAGTTTACAATTTCATTATATATAAATTTAATAAAAAAATGATTTATATTAACAAAATTAGATTACTAAATATATATTTCAAATATTTCAACTTTAAAACATAGTCAAAATATAATTCATCATTTTAAATTATTTAAATGAAATTTCTTTTTCAATATGAAATAACAATTTTCACAATTCATCAATAAATGAAACTAATCATAAAAATCCAAAAAATTAATAATAGTATGAAAATTTTGATATTATTATTTTGAAAATGATTTTTTTATTCCATATAAATTTTTTAAAACTTTCTAAAATCAATTTTAAATATGTGTTTCAAACATCAGTAAACAATATTTTAAGAAAGTATAGATTTTCCAAATACATTACTTTTTCTATAATGGAGTTTTATTAATATTAACAAATAATTTTATTTTTAAATGATATATTTGTAAAAATTATTTAATCATATTCATACCATACATTCCTATATGTATATATGATAACTATTATAGAAATAATAATGTTATTATTATATTATTGTTTGGTTAAAAATCATCCTTGCATGTAAATAAAGATTTTAGGGAAATTAGTTTTTGATTGTAACATAAGAGAAACAAGTACTGTGTTTATTTTAATCTACAAAATAGATTCAATTTAATTAACATATTATGTGTACCCTAAATTCTATGGAACATTTTTTTCTTTATATTCATTATGTCACATGTCATGAACATTATCAAATATGTTTGTAGATATCCGAAAGTGATCAAGTGCTGAATAATGATTTAAAATGACAAAGAGAAGTCATATTCGGACATGAGGATCCCATCCTAGGGACCCGGAGGGGCTGTGTGAAAAAATTTCATAGGCGCGTGAAAAAATAATTCCCCATAGGAACAGTTCTGGGATTTGAGAAAATCGCTTGTCTTGGGAATGAAATATTCCACGCCTCGACGCGCACGTTCGACTTTTCTTGCCACCACCTCCGTCAGGAATTTTTTATGATCCGACCTATTTTCTGTGCACCTGAGCACCTATAAATAGAAGGCGACCCCCTTCCATTTTGGGGATAAAGTATCTGAACCAGCTCTCGCACACGAAATTCGGCTTCCACGCATGCAAAGATAGCCATAATGTACGGTTCATTTCACGCCATGTCACCCCTGGGTCCACCTTCACGCCAGATCCCCATGGTTTTGTCTGAATTAAAATCTCTCTAGGGTCCACCCCTTGTACGCAATCCCTTTCATTGAATACATGCCCTTCAATTTCATACACCCCCAACCAATTTCCCGTAATCCCATCAAATTGCGACGCACCCCTATCATTATGTGTCACCTCTCCCCCTTGAGTGAATTTCTATCCCTTGCACTCAATCCTTGTAGTTGCACCCAAAATGTCAGTTCCAATTACGCACAAGAATCCCTGATTTCACGCCAGCCCGGTTTTCTTTGTGCAGGTCTATTATTTCGCATGAAATCCTCAAAGGTTTCGCGCAATTCCCTGGGACCCCTCGCCGAAGTACTCCACGGGCACCTCCTTGCATGGGCGCCTAATGTTCTTCTTATGGATTCCATTCGTGGGTGTCTCTCATTCCCCAGGCATACACATCAAGCGCCATTTTTTCGTGCGGTATTCTAGACTCATATGAAGTAACTTCAAAGTCCCTTGGATGATACTTCCCATTGCATTTAATTGCCTCATGCTTCTTCGCATAAGCAAGCCAATAGCTATTACTTCATCGCATATCCAAGCTAACATGGACCCCTAGATGGTTCCCCATAACACACCCCCCCATTTTTGTGTTCCCAATGCCTTACCTCCCACAAGGAGTAGAGGGTGTCGGGAATGTAAGCCCTTGGGTTGCAAATAAAACCCACCTCATCTAAAATGCATGATGTTAAACTACCAAGCACCATCGTCCTCATCTGATGACGTTATTCTCTGACCTGGCCCCATGCCTCGCACGTAGGGTCCACCCACCTTGGACATTCTCCATGCCCACTCGTCTCCACGGGGATGAGGTCACCCCTCACATGGGTTGAATCCGCTTTATTGGATGATGTTTGCCCACGAGAAATGGAAACCACCTTGGTGAAAGGCCCTAGTTTTCCTTCAAGGAGGCAACATCCCTGCTCCTCCTTTCATCTTCGGCCCCAAGGCCAGTGGAGGGCATGATAGGGAATTGGGATCCTCATTTCATCGGTCCCAAATCCCTCTCCCACTACGCTTTGTCGTCAAGGGACTCCATCCTGGAGTAATCCCTGACTTCTCGGGGCACTAACCATGCGAAAGCCCCTATTTCCACTTTGGGCCACTCCATGATTTTGCCCCACTCCACATCCCTCTGATGCACCATTCTCAAAATGATCATCAGGCCTATGTTATACCTTGCTTCCCACACCGAGCATGACTCACATGAGCTTAGAGTGAGCACCATCCATGACGCAAACTCCTTGTGCCACCTTAGAGTCTAGGCCCAAATCCATCCCGTACTATGAGAATTTTGATCCATGTCAGGGCATGGTACATAGGAAGCCTCCATTAGGTTCAAGCCCCAAATCCTTGGGTCGCCTCAGAGTGTAAGCCCCAATCAATCCCAAACTAAGGGGACATTGATCCATGTCATGGCATGGAGCATAGGAAGTCTCCATGAGGTTCAAGCCCCACAACCTTGGGCCACCTCAGAGTGTAAGCCCCAACCTATAACATTAGGTAACCTCAGAGTGTAAGCCCCAATCCATCCCAAACTATGGGGACTTTGATCCATGTCAAGTCATGGTATGTAGGAAGCCTACACTAGTTTCAATCCCTATATCCTTGTGCCGCCTTAGAGTGTAATCACCAACCCACAACCTTGGGGCGCCTCCGAGTGTAAGCCCCAATCCATCCCGAACTATGGGGACATTGTTCCATGTCACGACATGGTATATAGAAAGCCTCCACTAGGTTAATTCCCTACAACCGTGGTCCACATTAGAGTGTAATCCCCAAACCACAATCCTGGGCTGCCTTAGAGTGTAAGCCCCAACCCATAACCTTGGGCCGCCTTAGAGTGTAAGCCCCAATCCATCCTGACCTACGGAGACTCTGATCCTTGTCAAGGCATGTTATGTAGGAATCCTCCACGCAGTTCAAACCCCACAACCATGTGACACCTCATAGTATAATCCAAAACCCAATACCTTGGGCTGCCTCAGAGTGTAAGCCCCATCCCAACACCTTGGGCCGCCTTAGAGTGCAAGCCCAAACACCTTGGCCCCCCTTAGAGTATAAACCCCAACCCACCCCGATCTATGGGGACTTTGATCCATGTCAAGGCATGGTACGTAGGAAGCCTCCATGAGGTTCAATCCCACCACCCAGTCATTCCAACCCCCTTCACGTCAGTTCACCCCCATGCCACATTACATTAAATTGTATTCACCATCTGAACTACGTGGTCATTGATTCCCCGCCACAGGGATACGTAGGATGCCTCCACGAGGTTCACGCCCATCACTCATGTCTCATCCTAACCTCTACCTCAAGCCTATGTGTCTCGGGATGCTCATTCCCTAACCTGGAGGTTCTACTTCCTCTGGGTCCCATCCATGTGTCCATTCGCATGGGTTGTATCCTCAGGTGTCCCATCATTTCACCGAACTATGCAGATTTTGATTCCCCGCCATAGGTACACGTAGGAAGTCTTTTCTAGGCTCAAGACTAAATCTATCATCCATCATGATTCCTACCCAGGCCGCCCCATCACGGTGAGATTATGTCACCCAATTCCCTATTCTGTTTGACAAAATTCGGGAAGTCACCCACATGTTGGCCCCAATATCGGTGTTTCCTCCTATGGGTTCTTCAATCAGATCCACTCTAATCAGTGTTCCGATCAGTGTGATCTGTATCTAATGGACGTTAAACTTGTGGCATACCCTATGTTAAACATGGGACGATGAGGAAAACCTCAGATACATTACAATGGACATTGATTCCATATGTTCTATGTTGGATTCCTCGGCCTTCCGCTCCCTCGAGAAGCCCTAAAATAAGGGACAAAAGACACATATGCCAATCCCCCAGCATCAAGACACGCTAGTGGTCCCCAATGTGACTACTCTCATAACCGAAGGTTTCTGCCCTGACCGGACCCCTTGGATCGTCCTAAAAGAAGAAGTGTAATAAACTGGTGTCCATGAAGATATGGCACCGGGAAGAGCTTCACGAACACTGTCTTAAATATATGAGGGAGACCCGGACTAGGTGATGAGTTTGGAGGATGAATACATGGAAGGAAGAATGGACATCCCATCATCCTATTTTGATCAAGGAGAAGACATCTAGGAATAATGAGTGGATTCCTCCCTCCTTTGGAAAGCGTGACTGCGGGGCAATAGTAGTGCTTCCTATTCGTGACGAATGCGCGCACCCCAATGAAAACGCCGGAAACAGAAATGGTGAACCCGACGTAAAGGTATTCTCTTCAACATGGAGTCTAGTAGCATTTGTGGCATCAGTGTATTATCATGTCATCAGACCCCTTAATCTAGTGTCAGGCCCCACCAAGTGGGCATCACATGAAACTCACCAGAAGTTAGGGTAGTCGGGATGCTGAGCATTCCCTTCTGTGACGTTTTTAGCATGGATCCATCTTACTGTCCACGTATTACAAAACGACGCTGGGGCACTGGTTTTCGATGTCATTTCCTGGGAGTGTTAATGAGTTCATCTCCCTTCATTAAGGAACCAAGTTAATGTATTTGGTGTCCGATCACCTGCCCACCGGTGCAGGGGAAGTGGAAATATCGATGCGGTTATCCCGCGTGGTTCTGCATCTTCCATGATGGCTTCGACCTCCATGACCGTTGGGTACCCATTCCTCTTGTCCCCATCGTAAATTATCCATCTAAGGGTAATTAAAGACCTTGTATGCAGGTATGAGGAGGAGGGGATCATCCCTACCCAGGAGATGGCCCGCTTGAATATCGAGGCAGCTAAACCTCGCCATCAACGCTTCCCCCAAGGTCTGTGCAGGGAGCCGCTGCTCCCCACCCCAACATTCAATAGTTTCGAGAGCTTGTCCCCAGAATGCATTGACAACTCCCTCCCCTAAACTAATGAGGTAGGTATGTCCGAGTTGGCCCAATTAGAGT
Organism: Viscum album; assembly: GCA_963277665.1. Taxonomy (NCBI): domain Eukaryota; kingdom Viridiplantae; phylum Streptophyta; class Magnoliopsida; order Santalales; family Viscaceae; genus Viscum; species Viscum album. Next base: position 640,589,410 of record OY728137.1, read on the forward strand.
CCCGCTTCAAGGGCTCCTGGTGAGGGCTCCCCCAGGTTACGTCAGCGCCGTCATCCGGTTCTTCAAGACTAGGAGCAGGTAAGACACGTGGTTGCACCACCAGCTCCTTTTCATCTATCCTAATGCCAATATAGGGAGAAAATAGAAGAGGGAACCCGCCATGGAGCGTCAACATCAAAGACTACTGTGGCATGAGCCAACATTGACTCATATCCCCAACTCCTACCATATGTTGAGCAAGGGATGTTATACTCCCGGCCTGTATTGAGGCACCAACCGCCCCACGGGCAGGTTTGGTCGACTCTCCTGGTCGCCGGCATAGGCGACGACTGCTTCAAACCAATCCATGGTAATTCCACCTAGTGTGAAGGCCTACTCCGTACCGCCACTACGGATGGTGCGGGCCCTCCCCATTTCCAACCTCGGCACGGAGGTCTGCCCCGCACCACAATGATCCCAAGCGTGGATCTCCCCCCATAATAGCAATACTCCTTATGGAAGTCCCTCCCACACTCACCACAAAGGGTACGGGGACTCTCCACCAACTGTAGACCCCAAGTAGAGAGATATTTCATGTCCGGTCACCATCCAGCATGGAGGTCCTCCTTGGGTCCCTTTCGACATTTGTCAAGGTGCTCCCTGCACCTTGGCTTTCTCGGGTGGAAACACACATCGCCCCAGCATTAGTGCGGCAAGAGGACCCCATGCCAAAAATCCTCCATATCTCAAGGTGCCACCTAGTTGAAGGAAGGCGGTTCGTCAACTCCGCAAGGGGAATTCTGGGGAAGGCAGCACATAAATCAGATCAGTCCGCTTCTCAGACTCCAAAGCGGAGTGCGACTCATCGAGGGAGCCCTCTCCCCAGTCCTATGAGTCAAGGTCTAGGGCTGGAACGATTTTCATCATCCTCGTACTCTCGGAATGTGAAATCCATTGTTTATTTGTTTCCATACGAAGGTATATCTAGGAGGATGAGAACATGGCATGTCCCCAGGGACCGACCACACAATCGCCACCGGCATCTCTAAAAGCACCCTCTACCTCAGCCAGAGACTATAGAGAGCTATTTTGGGGGTCAATGGCGGAAGAGCCATGACATAGAACACCCTCAGCAGATGCTGTTGATTTTTCAGGAGCAATGGTCACTGTTCTATCCTATCGTGATATAGTGGCTAGGTCACCACCACCCTCAAAGGAAATCCCAAGATTCGATGGCCAATCAGCCAGCTCACCTTATTCTCCACCATCCTTCCCGTCGTCTCGGCGGTCTTCCCCAGTGCCTCCACTAGTTCCTCAGCCACCCTCAGTTGATCAGTGGTTCAATCCAAATCCAGACCATGAATCTGAGCTAAGGAGCTTCTGGACCATCCTCACAGTGGGCCACATCCCTGAGATGTTTTGGCCGGTCATAGGATCGAGTTTTTGTATGCCAGAATGTCTCACCCAGGAGGAGTTTGAATGTTTCCACCAGACCCTCTAGGGAACTCACTTCACTCTCCGCCACCGGCGAGTGAATTATCCTTGGAGCCAAGTAAACCTTGAAGATACCGACGAACAATGCCATCTGGATGACCTAGCCACACTCTGCGTGGTCCAGCACCCCAGGTCAACTGGTCACCATAGGGCCCTCCAACTACAATGTGTTACAAGTTTCTAAATACTCTCCAAAGTTATTAAAGATGATACCCCCACGGGGAACTCCTTGGTTGGGGGAAGTACGCAGCCCTCCTCTTCAGTTCAATTCACCGACATCTCGACTCGCTATGCGACGTTGAGGAAATGCCCCCGAGAAGAGTTGAGGATAACATGACTGATCTATCAGGATGAGAAAATGAGCTGGAAAATCTTGTTGGAAATGTACCCCCTACGGATCTTCCCAAACTATTAGACAAATCGGTGTGGATTACTCATCAGCAGAGGAACCTCCTCGGTCTCCCTGTGACCACTGAGGCATTGGTACTCAGTCGTAATGCTAGTAAGGGTGAAGAGCATGTCAGATCTTTCAAGGACTCTGAACCATCCACCTCGGTGCAAAAGACGGAAGAGGACCCTGAGAAGGCTACACTGCGCCAATATCTTGTTGAACAGAAAATCGTTGCTTGATGAACTTATGGCTGAATGCATTGCTGAGCGATGGCCTGACTACGGTGATACTAGGCCGGGGTAGTAGCGTAAAGAACAACTACCCCTTGGTTAGATTCCCCGAGGAAACCCTAATCATGACGTATTCTCTAATAGGGAGAAAGTTGTATCCCACAATAAGAGGGTGCAGTATGTCTCACCAAACCCTCCCGAATGGCCTGAAAATCCAAGGAACCCAACTCGAGCTCCTCCAGCCGCCCAAAGGGTCGCTCCACCATCCGGTCCACAGTCCACCAAGATTGTCTCCCACATCGATAAACTAGGCAACACACTCATGTTTATAGACCCCCTCCAGGATAGGGATCCCTTTCCAAACGATCCAATGGTGGCACTCATCGCCTGTCGTGAGGCTCTGGAAACACGACAGCTGGCCATCCCACTGGATGGAAAACTGCATCCGGCATGGGTGGATGACATGCCAGTGCCTTTGGGGTTCGTGAATCCTACCATATCCCCCTTAAAACAGTATGGGGGACTTGCTGCAGCACTGGCCCACTTCAACTCAATGTGTGGGCCTATACTAGAGAACTCAAATCAACAGGAGGCCGCCAGTATCTACTATTTTATTCAGACGCTGGAAGGTCTGACATACATTTGGTATATCCATCTCCACGTCGGATCCATAACTAGATAGAAGGACTTCGAAACAATTCCTTTACAAAGTTCAGCTCTACCACCCAGTAGATGAGTATCAGAGACCTATTCACGTGAAAACAATGTAATAATGAGCGAGTCATGGAATTTATCCCCTGAAGGAAGGGACTCACACGCTCCATTGACATGACACTGAAGTATGATAAATTACTGACGATGTGTGTGCGGAATGTCAAGACGGAACTAGTTTCCTCCCTGATCACTCAGAACTATCTTGGTGGGTTCGGAGACTTCTCAGATAAGGCCCAGTGCCTCAAAAAATCCTTACAACAAGTCATCTAGGCATGTCCACTACACCATGTAATCCCAGCAAGGAGGGAAGTCAAAGCCGAGCCCGCCGCGGTGGCCCAGGTAGAGGCCCCCAGGTAGCTAGAATAGATTCCACTTGAGCTAGTTCCACAGCCCAGTAGAGGTCCACCGCCATGGCCACAACTTCCAGTCCAGCAGTGAACATCTCCGAATCTGCAGGCACCCCCGCGTTATGCGCTGCCCCCACCTAGGTGAGATAATCAAGTTCTTCCTCCACAAAAGGCTCCTTCGCCCCCCCTTCAGGGTCAGGCTCCTAGATCACCCTTTTCGGATAAAATAAATCAGACCTACCCATTCGATAAGGCTCGGGTCCCCGGTTACTTCCGCAGTGACATAGAGCAGAGAATTGTACAACTACCTGAGTGCAGAAAGCCAGAAGAGTCGCATCTCAGTGATCTCCACAACTACTGCCCTTATCACCAGATCCTGGGGCACACCATCATGAAATTATATGTGTTCAAGAACTGTCCCCAATACTATATTGACAACAACATAGTTATGTTGGGACCGACCCCGAAACATGTGACAAGTGTCTTTGTGAGGTTAGATAGCAGTAGTGATGGTGAAGGTGTGTGGTAGTAGGTTTCGGACCATGGGTCCCAGAAGTATAATGACTGGATGGCTCGCAAGATGGTCGTTTGTGCCCATGGAATTATCCAGGTATTCCTGAATCAGCCAGATCCTTCAGAACCTGCGACCAACACTTTTTTATCATCATCTTAGTCGACCTCTTTCCAGAAGAGCAAGCATCGACGGTGCAAGAAAAAGCAATGTGCCCCGCTAATGCGGTCATCGTCCCACACTCTCGAAGACATAATGCCTCTAGAGATGGGGATCCCCCTAGAATCTCCCCAGTGGTAGATTATTTGTCAAATGATATTCAATGTTACGCTTCAGTTAACACCATTGTGTTTGTAAACCCCTATACGACTCCCGACCAGGGGGATCACCAGGTGAACCTCCGCAACGTCCCCAGCCGACGCCAATGTTGGCGGAGCCGCGACCATTTGGGTCATCAGGGCACGCTATTTAGAACCTCCATCCATGTCGTGCATGCAACTGAGACCAAGAAATGGGTCCAGCGTAGAGCTCAGCACTCGCATCCTCCTCATCTAGTGTCGATAGGCCTACCTTCATCACCGTTTGTCCTACTAGATCATGCAGAACCACTTCGGTCGTGTCACATCCAACATTGTCCTTCTACAGGCTGACCCCAGTCATCCAGTCCTCACCCAGAAGCTACTCTATGGGCTTTGAGTTGTGAGAAACAGGATATTCCCAGTATGAGTCAGATGTCGGTCTGGCTGGGGGGCCTGCCATTCCTTCTATCGCATAGCAGCTTCCCACAAGTAGAAGTTCGTGCCTAGCACAGATGTATGGAATTCTCAAGAACATCTATAGAATGCCAATGGGGATTCCATCCTTGACGCCATTATATTATCACCAGATATGCGCAAAACCCTCGTTGAGGCTTTAAGGAGCCCCGTTCAGTTTGAGACAGAGGTAGCAACTGCAAAAGAATTCCCTGCTAAATTAGTTGAGGATGCCAAATGCCAGGCCAAAATTTCGTTCTTAGGAGAGGATGAAGGCTCCCCCATAGAGGGGAACATCTCCCGCTGTAAATCACCATCCAATTCAATAGCATAGAGGATCACCAATGTCTCGTTGACACCATCTTCGAGATCAATATTATCCCAACACGGATGCTACATAAGCTGGGGATATTCAAAGATGACCTGACTCCCTCTGATTTAAGAATCCAAGGATATGGTAGGACAGAGTAGACCTCTGTTGGCATGATCCGTCTGAAGACCTAGTTCAGTGGCCTAGTTCAAGCATTGAGATCATGGTTGTCTCCCAAGACACCGCATATAATGCATTGATGGGCAGGACATGGAACCACCTGCATGCGGTGGTCCCCTCATCGTATCACCAACTCCTTAAGTACTCTTTTAATGGTCGAGTAGGCATAAAACAAGGGGATGCATCTCCTTTCGCCACTTGTCAATCCTGATACATGGACGCTGAATATTATAAGAGCAAGGATAAGAAAGTCCAGGCAAGTGGATTTGAGCCCGTCACAACTAGGACTGAACCTTGGGTAGGCTTGAATGATGCCTACGTCTTCCTGATCCATCGGTTAGAGGCCACGACACCTATATGGGTAATTTTTTTGTCATTTCAGAAAAAATGGGGAAATATGCTCTCAAATATAGGTGGATTTGGAATATCACTTTGTATTCTTTTAATAATTAGGCTTTAGTGATCCCGGAGCCTCCAACTCCCATCAAGTATCGTGATGTCCGACTCATGGAAACGACAGTACTTCATACTTTTCTGTTTCGCTGGGCTAGAATAAGTCGGCTCTGAATGAAGCGCCACTACAACTCTAATATTGTTTAGCGTGGACCATTGGGCTAGAGACCATATGGGATCAGGTCGACATCCTTCGTAACTATGATAAGGGCAGCGCTGGAGTGCCCCGTTGTAGTAACCACTACCGCACAAGCTGGTACAAGCCTCCCATTAGGGCATGGTAACTCAGAAGAATCTTTCCCATGAAAGGAACCCTCTATAAGTGTAGAATAGGATATAAAGGACACCCCTACCTTTGAAGATGGCATCTCCTCCATGGTCGATGACTTGGTACAGGTGATCCTCAGAAGCGAGGCGAACCTGAGACCCACAATGATCAGCACCGCTATGTACACATAGGAGAAATAGTAGTACGTAGTGTTCATTAAACAACACAGTGATGTATTTTCCTAGAGTTATGATGAGATTCCGGGAATAGATCCTCAGGTATCAGTCTGACACCTCGGACTCCTGAAAAATCATCACGGGTTCAAATAACCTCCCAGAATGTTGCAACCATCTCATGGTGCCATGGTCATGGCCAAAGTTGGAAAGATCATTAGGGACAACTTCATTAAAGAGGTCCATTACCCCAAGTAGCTGTCCAACATTGTAATAGTCAAGAAGAATAATGGACAGATCAGATTCTGTATCAACTTTCGGGATCTCAATCACCATTGTTTGAATGATGATTTTCCCGTTCTAGTGACAGAATCATTGATTGACACTACTGCGGGGTTCCAAGACCTTTCTTTCAAGGATCGGTACTTTGTCTATAACTAGATCTAGATGTCCCTCAAGGATTATATGTCCATGGATTTTAGAGCTCCCCATGTTACTTTCTATTACCATGTTTGTAGAGACCTGAAGCCTGACTTACATGGACATTACATTACATTTGCGGAATACTTAGTACATAACAAAAACAGACACACAAGGATCGTAATAGTTTAGTGTCTTTGAAAACTCGGAACGTAATCTTCTAATCGTGATTGAAGATCTTCAATATCTCCCATAAAGATCTTCCCCTTTTTTTTTAACCTAAAACCTTTCTTTATATCCTGGGGAAAAGAAAACATAAAAGGGTGAGCTCAAATGCTCAGTAAGGGTAAACAAAAGAAAAATCAATCACATCGTATTCATAAGAACATAACATTTTGTAAATCATAACCTGCAAAAGAGAGTATAATTTCATAACATGGGATAAATCATAGTAGTGATATGAAATCCCAATAATCATAACATAAAACATTAATCTTTGTGGCATACACACATAATCATAGAGAATCATTTCTTGTTAGTCAAGACTCATTGCCAAGACTATCTTAGTGGACAAAGTCCCTTTCTGAATCGAGTAATCCTCGTTTCAGTCCTGTTTCACTGAACCGGTATAACCTACCATTCCAGCCATGTCTATCTCATGAGATATAAAATCGTTACCCAATGAATTGGAGGGAGATATAGGTCCCACCCATCTTATAATGAATTCTTTCTTATGTGTGCCACATAATCATAAACCATACATCATAGCGTAACCCATGTAATAAAAATGGGATTCTTGAAACATCATGACATCATAAAACAATTCATATAAGATAAAGGAATTCATAAACATAATTCCATCACAACATAGTCAAATCTAGGTAAAAATATGGATAGAAACAGAACCCTTTATTATCTTAGATGGAAAATAATTTTGATAAAACACTTGAAATGAATTCTTGAGGAAAATATCCTTTCTTCTTCAATATCAATTTCTTTTCACAAAACATCATACAATTTTAAAAGAAAGAGATTTTATTAAAAATAGTCATGAAATATTTTGGAGGAAGGTTCATGAAAATAAGGCTTTATAAAACCGTAAAAATCCATTCGTGCCGTATAAGTTAAAAAAAACATTCTTCGTACTTTTGTCGGAAAAGTCAAAAAGTACCTCGTACGGAAAAACGACAAAAGATTCCTTTCATATTCTTTACTAAAAACTCACCTAAGGGTAAAATTGGATTAAAACTATTGCAAGTGGATGGAAACAATATTACATATTGAGGGAACATGGATGTGGATGATAAAATACACCCCAGTAAATACTTACGAATAAACAATCTCGGATAAAAATGAGATTGTGATATTTCCCTTACCTTAGGTCCGATTTCCTTTGTTCGTGTCCGAAGCTCCTGTATAATGGTTTAAATAATGTTATTGACTTATTCCAGAATCATACATATTGATATGATATCATATATGGTCATATTATTAGCTTCTTGTTAGTAATATTTCATTGTTACTTGTTACTCGGGTCTTTATAACTTTTTGTTCTTATGCGTGTTTTGTCGAATAAATTCTTATTCTTATCTTTAGGATATAGATAATTCATTTCCAGAATGGTATTATTGTAGTATATACCATATTCATTCATTCAATTAACTTATATAATCATTATGAAATGAAGATCATGTAGAACGAGTCGCATCACATCGTGGAGACGGTATTCCGTACGTACGCACGAGTGATGATATCGTTCCTATGATCGTGGAATTGTATTGGAGTATATATATATTATTTCAGTATCAATATTACTTCATAATAATCATATATAGTTACTCATTACACCATTATACCCATCCTTTTAAGGTGATGGTGGAAAATAGATTACACCACGGCGTGGAGACGGTATTCCGTACGTACGCACGCGCGGTGATTTCATTTTTCCGTAGGATGGATAGAAGGTGAATTAGGGTTGTTTCATATTTATAATAACATATCAGTATGTAAGTAATACTGATGTTATTACTTTATCGTGAAACAACTAAAGAAGAAGAAGTTGAAGAAGAAAGAAATTGAAAAGATCGGTAATGGATATTACCTCTTCTTTGGAATGCCTCTTTGAATCCTCCACTTAAGGAACTAAGATTGGTCTTTGGATAAGACCAGGACCTCTAGGATTATTATAGGGAAGTGGAGAGGAGAAAATGGCAGGGGTTGGCCGAGCTTGAGTGTTCAAATTGGTGTGAGGAGGAGGGGGAGGAGGTGCCCTTTTATAAGGGAGGAGAGGGGCACCTTAGGAATATCTCAAAATATTATTTTATATTAAAGTCAAAATCGATTTATAATGGTTCCAAAGGGTCTTATTTCGAAGCTAAAGTGGGGATGGGTCGAAATCCTATCAACCAATAGGATTTAGACAAGTTTAGGGTATTATTTTAACCTTATCAATTAGATTTAACTCTAAGTTAATTAATTTAACTTTTACCGTGTCTTTTTGTTTTCTTTCACTATATGGTTAATACACTTACTATAAAATGCCAAACGAACCCCAAATTGTTTATTATTAATATATATATCCTTATCTAAGTCATTTGGCCGAACCTTAGATTTTTAGGAATAAAATAACAATTAATAATATAATATTTTATTTAAAAACTATTTTGTGTCATATTTGACACTATTTGATATATGATTTTTGTGAAAGTCATAATAGAATTATATGTTCGAACCAAGTTGATTAAATCAACACTAATATATCATAGTAACCTAGAAAATTAGTTTAATTCATAAAAAGTCTCAAATTACATTTATTTGGGTGTTTATAACATCAATTATGTCAATATTTCATTAACAAGATAATTACTGCATCATCTTTGTCTCATAAATAAATTAAATTATTTGATGTCTAAAAATTACAAATAAAATACCATCATGTAGTAAATCTTTTTAGCTTAATGAATATTTAAAATCGAATTTATCTTATGTATAACCCCATATTAGAAATGATTTACTTATTAAACTTTGATTTTAACTATTTTAACCCTTCTTTAAATAAATTAATAATAAATGTCCTAATCTAATCCAAGTGGGCCTAAATGGTCATATTTTATTCCTAAGTTTGTTTTTGGTCGAATTACACTTGTCCAATAGAATTAGGACATGTGTTAGGGTAATATTAATATCATATTTACCCTTAGTTACCCTATTTACTATTAACCGTGGTAAAAAAAGTAAAAAGTTACTATTCACCAAAAAATTATTTTCATCTCATTGAACCACATTTTAGTCCTTGATATTAACCGTGTCTCTCGGATTTTTGAAATTCCATTCACAGAAGCGGTAAAATTAAGTTTTATGCAAAATTCAGTTTTTAACCTACCACTTAGTGGTTTCACTATTCATCAAAAATTGAAAGTTTTCAGAAAAATACCAAAATTTCACCCTAGGCTAATTTCGATATTCTGAGTCCAAAAATGAAGTCCATTTTGAAAAATAAAATTTATAAAATTTCAAAAAGTGGTTATTACTATTCATAACAGCTAGTTTTAATAGCATATTGTTGTTTAGTGAAACTCGGTATTGCGTACGACGCAAGCTATCGAGGAAGGTCGCGATTGCGTGTAAAGCAAGCCAAGCAAGTGTTGTGTAGAAAAAGATTCCTTTGATGGTTTACATAAAAGTCTCGGGTGTTACATTCTACCCCCCTTAAAAAGAATTTCGCCCTCGAAATTCGTCACTTTGTAACAAACAAATGAGGATACTTCTCCCTCATCATATCCTCAAGCTCCCATGTAGCTTCTTCAAGTTGGTGGTTCCTCCACAAAACCTTCACCAAGCGAGTGGTCTTGTTTCGTAGGACTTTTTCGCTACGATCTAGAATCTCTATCGGCTGTTCTTCATAAGAAAGATCTTGCTCCAGCGGTACAACTTCTGAGCTGAGTACATGTGAAGGATCTGGTATGTACTTTCTCAGGAGAGACACGTGGAACACATCGTGAACTTGAGAGAGATTCGGTGGAAGCGCCAATCGGTAAGCTACCTTCCCAACACGATCCAGTATTTCGAAAGGACCGATATATCTAGGGCTCAACTTCCCCTTCTTTCCAAATCTCATAACCCTCTTCCAGGGAGATATTCGTAAGAACACTTTATCACCCACTTCAAACTCTAGGTCTTTTCTTCGGTTGTCGGCATAACTTTTCTGTCGACTCTGAGATGCTCTTATGTGTTGTTGAATAGATCTGACCTTTTCTGCCATTTCATCAATGAGATCAAGTCCTAACAGCTTTCTTTCCCCAACTTCATCCCAGCAAGTTGGAGTCCTGCATTTCTTTCCATAGAGAGCTTCATAAGGAGTCATCTGAATACTGGAGTGAAAGCTATTATTATAAGAAAATTCCACCAAAGGTAGGTGTTGATCCCAACCTCCTTTGAAATCCATAGAGCAAGCTCTCAACATATCTTCTAGGGTTTGAATTGTTCTCTCAGACTGACCGTCTGTCTGGGGATGATAAGCAGTGCTGAAACTCAACTCTTTATCCAGAGTATGCTAAAGACTTCGCCAGAACTTCGAGGTAAATCTCAGATCCCGATCAGATATAATAGAAAGTGGTACTCCATGCAATCTTACCACTTCCTTTACATATATCCTGGCAAGCTGATCTAGAGAGAAATCCTCTCTAATAGCAATGAAGTGTGCGGACTTTGTAAGACGATCAACTATGACCCAGATAGCATTATTGCCTTTGGATGTCTTAGGAAGTCCTGTGACAAAGTCCATAGTGATGTTTTCCCATTTCCATTCGGGTATGGGTAATGGTTGTAACATCCCCTTAGACTTCTGTCTCTCAGCTTTAACTTGTTGACAAACCAAGCATCGAGAGACATATTCAGCAACATCTCTTTTCATGCCATCCCACCAGAAGTACTCTTTCAGGTCCCTATACATCTTCGTGCTTCCAGGATGAATAGAGAATGATGAACTATGAGCCTCATCCAGCAGCTGCTTCTTTAATTCAGGGATGGGAGGAATGCAAACCCGATTCCTGAACTTTATTATCCCATCACAATCAAGGTTGAATTAAGGAACATTTCTCACCTTCTTTTGTAACTCGACATCTTCTTTCTGTGCATCTTTAATCTTCACATGTATAGATGGTTGAACATTCATTTGAGAAAGATAAGATTTTTCCCCTTCCATTATAATTCCAAGATCCATCCTTTGTAAATCCATAAATATTGGATCTTTTGTGATCCTCATCATGGATAAACTAGCATGGTCTTGTCGACTTAATGCATCTGCCACCTTGTTTGCTTTCCCAGGGTGGTAATGGATTGAGCAGTCATAATCCTTAATCAGCTCCAACCATCTTCTTTGACGCATATTCAACTCCTTTTGTGTGAAAATATACTTTAAACTTTTATGATCAGTATAAATATCACACCTTTCACCATAAAGGTAATGCCTCCAAATCTTTAATGCAAAGATTACCGCAGCCAACTCCAAATCATGTGTTGGGTAATTTTGCTCATGGATTTTCAACTGTCGTGAGGCATAAGCTATCCCCATATCATTTTGCATAAGAACACACCCCAATCCCTTCTTGGATTCATCACTGTAGATCACAAACCTTTCTCCACTACAAGGCAGTGTGAGCACAGGTGCACTGGATAACCTTCTTTTCAACTCCTTGAAATTCTCTTCACATTCCTCTGTCCAAACAAACTTAACTCCTTTCCGAGTCAACTTGGTGAGTGGATTAGATAATCGTGAAAAATATTTTACAAAACGTCGATAATATCCAGCCAAACCAAGAAAACTTCGGATCTCAGTTACTGTTGTTGGTCTCGACCATATTTCAATAACCTCTTTTTTTGCTGGATCCACAGATATCCCCTCTTTTGAGATTATATGACCCAAAAATGCAACTTTTTGAAGCCAAAATTCACACTTGGTAAATTTGTCATAAAGCTTCTCTTTTCTCAGGGTCTTCAATATAATTCTCAAGTGATCTTCATGCTCTTCCTTGCTCTTTGAATAGACAAGAATATCGTCTATAAAGACTAGCACAAATTGATCAAGATAGTCTCTAAAGACTCTATTCATTAGATCCATGAAGATAGCAGGGGCATTAGTAAGACCAAATGGCATCACTATAAATTCCTAGTGTCCATACCTTGTACGGAAAGCCGTCTTCATTATATCCTCCCTTTTGACCCTTAATTGATGATACCCTGAACGAAGATCAATCTTGGAAAATTATTGAGCTCCGCGTAGGTTGTCAAATAAGTCATCAATGCATGGGAGAGGATATTTGTTCTTGATAGTGATCTTGTTAAGTTCTCGATAATCAATGCAGAGTCTCATTGATCCATCTTTCTTCTTAACAAATAGAACAGGTGCTCCCCAAGGTGACGCACTAGGGCGTATGAATCCCTTATCAAGATTCTCTTGGAGTTTCTTCTTCAATTCCTGCAACTCAATTGGGTCCATTCTATAAGGTGTCTTTGAAATAGGCAAAGCACCCGGTACGAGTTCTATTGAAAACTCAACTTCACGATTTGGTGGAAGACCCGGTAATTCATCCGGAAAGACATCATAAAACTCCCGTACAATGGGAATATTCTTAATCGTGAGTTTCTCACCAACTATTTGAGATAAATAACCTTCATTTAGTGGAATCAATACCCATAAGATGGAAGAAATTTCCACTGGAAGGTTATATTCATCCTTGCATTGATAGACGATCGTAGATTGATCTGGAATATGAAATGTGACTTCCCTTCTTTGGAAATTGATATGAGCTCCGTATAAAGAAAGCCAGTCCATGCCAAGAATCACATCCAATTCTACTATAGGAAGGATCATAAGATTTGCAGGAAGCACTTTCCCACAAACTTCGATCGGAGAAGAATTATAAACTTTTGATGCGATTGATGTGCCATTAGGCGTTGTCACAGCTAACTCAACATCTAATTGTTGAGGTAATACGGTGATACCCTTAGAGAATTCTTCAGAAATAAAAGAGTGGGTGGATCCAGAATCAAATAAAACATTTACTACTTTAGAGTGGATGGTAAGTGTACCTTTCACCACTTCGTTATCGTACTCCACATCGCTGATAGAAATTGCATATGACTTTCCTTTGTCTTTAGCCTTAAGATTTTGTTGACGTCGACCATCATCATCAACCCTTGGATTTGGGCATTGATTGGCATAATGACCCATCTCCTTGCACTTGAAACATTGAAGTGTAGTAGGTTCATTTTGTGTATCCCTTCCTTTGTTTGCATCATTATACATCTTCTTCCCATTATCACGGAATTCAAATGCCCGATGACCTTCCTTTCCACATTTAAAACATTTACTTGTCCCTTTAAGACAACTCCCTCCATGTTTCTTTCCACACTTTGATCATAAGGAAAAGCTCATCTTCTTTTCCGTGTGCTCTTTAGATTTTTCTTTGAATTCCATCTTCCTCTTCTTATCAAACCCATGTGACTGATGGGTTACTCCAATCTCCATCTCGACTTTGAGAGCACATCGAACGATTTCCTCGTAGCTATTGAAGTCCCTTATGGCTAACGCCCTTCGAAGACTTGGTTTTAAGCCACTAAAGAATCGATCGATCTTACTCTCAGGTTGGATAATAATACCAGAAGCGTACCTTGCAAGTCTTGTAAAATTTGCTTCATAGGTACCAACAGATTCATCATCCCTTTGCTTCAGTTCAAGAAACTCTTTCTCCATCTTTGTTCGGAGAATAAGAGGGAAGTACTTATTGAAAAATAAGTTCTTGAACTCGTCCCATTCCATAGACTCAATTTCATCCCTTTGCCTCGTATTCTTAACAAGATTCCAACATTGATCAGCATCTCCTTCCAAACGATACACTGCTAGGATGACTTTATCATGTTCAGAACATTGAAGAACTGAAAATATCTTTTCAGTAGTACTAATCCATTGTTCAGCAACTAATGGATCAGTAGACCCGCTGAAAGAAGGTGGACGCTGCCTCATGAAGGATTCAACAGAATGTTGCTCCCTCCTTTGCTCGTTTGGAAATCCTGCATGATTCATAGCTTGAGAAAGTTGTGTGAGCATGGCTACAAGTTTTTGCATTCCAGCTCCCATATCGTTTGGTTGCTCAGGGGGACAATCATTGCATTGCCCATCGCATTCTGCATTAACGCGGTTCCTTCGGGTTCCAGCCATTGACTAAAACCAAGAAGAATAGTGTGAGCAACACTAATTATAATAGGAAACCACATAATTCAAGAATAAAATTTTCATGCTTATGGTCTTATCCTAGGTTATTCAAGGCCATTTCTAAAACACTAAGATTGTGTTCTATGCTTAGACTTATCCTTAGGGTTCTTACTAAGGCTTTCACATCCTAGTTTCCAAAGGTTGACTATACCTTTCCTCTCATACCAACTGTAGAGACCCGAAGCCTGACATACATGGACATTACATTACATTTGCAAAATACTTAGTACATAACAAAAACACACACACAAGGATCGTAATAGTTTAGTGTCTTTGGAAACTCGGAACGTAATCTTCTAATCATGATTGAAGATCTTCAATATCTCCCATAAAGATCTTCCCCTTTTTTTTTTACCTAAAACCTTTCTTTATATCCTAGGGAAAAGAAAACATAAAAGGGTGAGCTCAAATGCTCAGTAAGGGTAAACAAAAGAAAAATCAATCACATCGTATTCATAAGAACATAACATTTTGTAAATCATAACCTGTAAAAGAGAGTATAATTTCATAACATGGGATAAATCATAGTAGTGATATGAAATCCCAATAATCATAACATAAAACATTAATCTTTGTGGCATACACACATAATCATAGAGAATCATTTCATGTTAGTCAAGACTCATTTCCAAGACTATCTTAGTGGACAAAGTCCCTTTCTGAATCGAGTAATCCTCGTTTCAGTCCTGTTTCACTGAACCGGTATAACCTACCATTCCAGCCATGTCTATCTCATGAGATATAAAATCGTTACCCAATGCATTGGAGGGAGATATAGGTCCCACCCATCTTATAATGAATCCTTTCTTATGTGTGCCACATAATCATAAACCATACATCATAGCGTAACCCATGTAATAAAAATGGGATTCTTGAAACATCATGACATCATAAAACAATTCATATAAGATAAAGGAATTCATAAACATAATTCCATCACAACATAGTCAAATCTATGTGAAAATATGGATAGAAACAGAAATCTTTATTATCTTAGATGGAAAATAATTTTGATAAAACACTTGAAATGAATTCTTGAGGAAAATATCCTTTCTTCTTCAAAATCAATTTCTTTTCACAAAACATCATACAATTTTAAAAGAAAGAGATTTTATTAAAAATAGTCATGAAATATTTTGGAGGAAGGTTCATGAAAATAAGGCTTTATAAAACCGTAAAAATCCGTTCGTGCCGTATAAGTTAAAAAAAACATTCTTCGTACTTTTGTCGGAAAAGTCAAAAAGTACCTCGTACGGAAAAACGACAAAAGATTCCTTTCATATTCTTTACTAAAAACTCACCTAAGGGTAAAATTGGATTAAAAATATTGCAAGTGGATGGAAACAATATTACATATTGAGGGAACATGGATGTGGATGATAAAATACACCCCAGTAAATACTTACGAATAAACAATCTCGGATAAAAATGAGATTGTGATATTTCCCTTACCTTAGGTCCGATTTCCTTTGTTCGTGTCCGAAGCTCCTGTATAATGGTTTAAATAATGTTATTGACTTATTCCAGAATCATACATATTGATATGATATCATATATGGTCATATTATTAGCTTCTTGTTAGTAATATTTCATTGTTACTTGTTACTCGGGTCTTTATAACTTTTTGTTCTTATGCGTGTTTTGTCGAATAAATTCTTATTCTTATCTTTAGGTTATAGATAATTCATTTCCATAATGGTATTAGTGTAGTATATACCATATTCATTCATTCAATTCACTTATATAATCATTATGAAATGAAGTTCATGTATAACGAGTCGCATCACATCATGGAGACGGTATTCCGTACGTATGCACGAGTGATGATATCGTTCCTATGATCGTGGAATTGTATTGGAGTATATATATATTATTTCAGTATCAATATTACTTCATAATAATCATATATAGTTACTCATTACACCATTATACCCATCCTTGTAAGGTGATGGTGGAAAATAGATTACACCACGGCGTGGAGACGGTATTCCGTACGTACGCACGCGCGGTGATTTCATTTTTCCGTAGGATGGATAGAAGGTGAATTAGGGTTGTTTCATATTTATAATTACATATCAATATGTAAGTAATACTGATGTTATTACTTTATCATGAAACAACTAAAGAAGAAGAAGTTGAAGAAGAAAGAAATTGAAAAGATCGGTAATGGATATTACCTCTTCTTTGGAACACCTCTTTGAATCCTCCACTTAAGGAACTAAGATTGGTCTTTGGATAAGACCAGGACCTCTAGGATTATTATAGGGAAGTGGAGAGGAGAAAATGGAAGGGGTTGGCCGAGCTTGAGTGTTCAAATTGGTGTGAGGAGGAGGGGGAGGAGGTGCCCTTTTATAAGGGAGGAGAGGGGCACCTTAGGAATATCTCAAAATATTATTTTATATTAAAGTCAAAATCGATTTATAATGCTTCCAAAGGGTCTTATTTCGAAGATAAAGTGGGGATGGGTCGAAATCCTATCAACCAATAGGATTTAGACAAGTTTAGGGTATTATTTTAACCTTATCAATTAGATTTAACTCTAAGTTAATTAATTTAACTTTTACCGTGTCTTTTTGTTTTCTTTCACTATATGGTTAATACACTTACTATAACATGCCAAACGAACCCCAAATTGTTTATTATTAATATATATATCCTTATATAAGTCATTTGGCCGAACCTTAGATTTTTAGGAATAAAATAACAATTAATAATATAATATTTTATTTAAAAACTATTTTGTGTCAATTTTGACACTATTTGATATATGATTTTTGTGAAAGTCATAATAGAATTATATGTTCGAACCAAGTTGATTAAATCAACACTAATATATCATAGTAACCTAGAAAATTAGTTTAATTCATAAAAAGTCTCAAATTACATTTATTTGGGTGTTTATAACATCAATTATGTCAATATTTCATTAACAAGATAATTACTGCATCATCTTTGTGTCATAAATAAATTAAATTATTTGATGTCTAAAAATTACAAATAAAATACCACCATGTAGTAAATCTTTTTAGCTTAATGAATATTTACAATCGAATTTATCTTATGTATAACCCCATATTAGAAATGATTTACTTATTAAACTTTGATTTTAACTATTTTAACCCTTCTTTAAATAAATTAATAATAAATGTCCTAATCTAATCCAAGTGGGCCTAAATGGTCATATTGTATTCCTAAGTTTGTTTTTGGTCGAATTACACTTGTCCAATAGAATTAGGACATGTGTTAGGGTAATATTAATATCATATTTACCCTTAGTTACCCTATTTACTATTAACCGTGGTAAAAAAAGTAAAAAGTTACTATTCACCAAAAAATTATTTTCATCTCATTGAACCACATTTTAGTCCTTGATATTATCCGTGTCTCTCGGATTTTTGAAATTCCATTCACAGAAGCGGTAAAATTAAGTTTTATGCAAAATTCAGTTTTTAACCTACCACTTAGTGGTTTCACTATTCATCAAAAATTGAAAGTTTTCAGAAAAATACCAAAATTTCACCCTAGGCTAATTTCGATATTCTGAGTCCAAAAATGAAGTCCATTTTGAAAAATAAAATTTATAAAATTTCAAAAAGTGGTTATTACTATTCATAACGGCTAGTTTTAATAGCATATTGTTGTTTACTGAAACTCGGTATTGCGTACGACGCAAGCTATCGAGGAAGGTCGCGATTGCGTGTAAAGCAAGCCAAGCAAGTGTTGTGTAGAAAAAGATTTCTTTGATGGTTTACATAAAAGTCTCGGGTGTTACAATGTTATTTCCTTTGCCCTGATGAATGCAGTTACCACATATCAGCGGTCCATGCATTGCATATTGAAGCCAATCCTTAGGACACAGGTAGAGTGCTATGCGGATGATATGCTAGTCAAATATCTCCAACACTAGGACCATCTCAAGGATCTTGAGAAAGTGTTCGGCTTCCTCCATTCCCTCCATCTGAAGATGCATCCATTAATGTCTTCTTTTGTGGTCACCTCTGTAAAGTTCCTTAGCTTTGTTTTCATGTACCGGGGCTTCAAGATCCGCCCAGAAAAGATCATGGCCATCATTCAGATGCCTCCCTTGAGAAATATTAAGAATAATTGAGGTCTTCAAGGCCACTTGGACTAAATACGCCAATTCATTGCGAATTTGGATAGCAAGTGTAAGCCCTTATCTCGAAGAATGAAGAAGGGCACAGCTTATGAGTGGGATGAGGAGTTCCAGACCTTTTTTGAGGAAATCAGGCGATATTTTCTCTAGCCTCCAGTTTTGATGCCACCCATCTCCGGGAAGCCACTGGTCCTCTATATCACTGCCCTGGAACAGTCCCTCAGCACCCTTCTCACCCAGAAGAACAATGAGGGGACAAAGAACAGCCTTTACTACCTCAGCCACATGCTCCTTGATATATAGACCACATACTCCCCATAGAGAAGAGCTTTATTGCGCTTGTGTTTTCCATACAAAAATGTAACATTACATGTGGCACCATGAGGTATAGCTGGTCTCTCGAGTAGACCCGCTGATGTACATTATGAATTGCCGCATGTTGACTGGCCGACTATCATGGTGGGTGGTAATCCTCTAGCAGTTTGACAATAAGATCATGCCTCAGAAGGCTATCATGGGGTAGGTGTTGGCAGGATTTCTAACTGCTCATCCAACCACTGTGGACCAGTCCATGGACTTGAATTTTCCCAATGAGGCTATCCTCTAGGTCGATCATGCCATCCCATGTTGGTAAATTCACTTTTATGGTGCCTCCTAGTGCCCCACCGGTTGGAGGATTAATGATCCTTGACTCAACAGAGTAGGCTTGGGTATCATTTTTATTACCTTGGTGCAATGAATTCTTTTGTATTCATTCTTGCTGTCGGAAGGCTGCACCAACAGTGTGGCGGAGTATCAGGCCCTCATCACTAGTCTCGAGTTGGCCCTTGAGATTGATGTGCCCCATTTTCATGTGAAAGGGGACTCCGAGTTAGTCATTAAGAAGGTCAATGGAGACTATGTTTTCAGGAAGCCAGAGCTCATACCATTATTTGAATGCACTCTCCAACTAATGGACCAGTTCCCTTCTCGTCCAAAGTTTATCCATGTCCCTCAGTCACATGAATGGTTGAGCAGATTCTTTGGACATCTTAGCTTCATCACATGTAGAGCCCGAATAGGATGATCTAATTATCCACGTGGTTCATCAGAGATTCATAGCTCCTACTAATGAGGATGGAGATAACGGCCCACCGGTAGGCCAGATTACCGTCGATGCCTATATGTCAGGAACCCCAGGTCGTCCGAATGCATAGATTGAAATGATTGACGATTGGAGGACACCCTTGGTTGAATACCTCCAACACGGTAATCTCTCATCATACCGGGATAATCATGAACGATTTTGATGTCATACGCTACAGTTTACCCTCTAGGGTGGTCCCAGTCCTAAGCTGAGCCTCTATAAGCACGGGTTTTATGGCGTTCTCCTTCATTTCATTGAAGGGGTTGAGATTCAACAGGTCATGCAAGAGGTTCACGCCAGTTCCTGATATTATCATCAGGCTCGGCCAGAACAATCTCACATGATCGGAAAACTAGAGTATTTTTGGCCCACCATTATACACGACTGCATCGAGTTCGCCAAGAGGAGCCACGAGTGCCAACTTCAAGCTAACTTTGTGTATCGGCCACCAGAGCCTCTGCATACTACCATGTACTCTTGTCCATTTGCAGTCCGAGGATTAGATGTTGTAGGACCATACCCACCAGCAACGGCTCACCAATGCAAATTCATTCTGACCGCTACGGATTTCTTTTCCAGGTGGGCATAGATGATTCTGCTCAAGGAATTCAAGGCTCGTTCTATCCTTGACTTCGTGAGTTCCAATATCATCCATCGATTTAGGGTTCCCCATTCTATCCTCAATAATAAGTGATCCAACTTTGGAGTAGCCGAGTTGAAAAAGTTGTACACCAAGTATGACATCTGCTCTAACCATACCTCTCTTTATCACACCCATGAATGTGGACCGATTGAGGTGTTCAATAAAACCCTATTTAACATTCTGTACAAAATGGTTGGTCAGAACAAGAGGAGATGGCTGGAGATGCTCCCCAACGCCCTCTAGGCATATCAGATGACGACTCGTAATTCGACCCAGGTGACCCCATATTCCCTAGTGTATGGAACTACGACCGTCTTACCCATCGAGATTTAGTTTCCCTCATTGCGCACAATGGTCTATGACCAGCAAGAACATGATGGAGTGGCGGAAGTACATCTAGTTGAATTGGAGTCAATGGAAGAGAATAGGATTCGTGCCTTGCACAACCTAGAAAGGAATTATAGCAGATGGCTCGAGGTGTAAACAAGAAGGCTCACCTATGCTCTTTCTTGTAGGGTGACTTGGTACTACCCCTCAGACCTCCAATGATACCTAGAAAGAAACCACCCATATTGTAACCCAAATGGGAAGGACCATTCATAGTTCATAAGGTTTATACCAATGGTGCATACTCAATGGTTACCATGGATGGTGAGCATATAACTCCTCCCACCAATGCCATGTTCCTTAAAAAAATACTTTGCCTGACCATTAAGGGTCCTAAATGA
Source organism: Viscum album (assembly GCA_963277665.1). Classification (NCBI taxonomy): domain Eukaryota; kingdom Viridiplantae; phylum Streptophyta; class Magnoliopsida; order Santalales; family Viscaceae; genus Viscum; species Viscum album. Next base: position 640,610,515 of record OY728137.1, read on the forward strand.
CCTTAAAAAGGATTACGGTCCCACTTGACCTTAAACTGTCAGTCCTACATGACCCTAAACTGCAGACACATCCCACATGATGTTAAAAAGTATGTCGTCCCGCATGACATTAAACTATATATCGTCCCTCATGACGTTAAACTGTATATCATCCCGCACGAAGTTAAACTGTATCTTCATGAACTACATGTGGCTTTATTCCCATCCGTATGGGATACGTAGGACCTATAGAACATTTATATTTCGGGTCCAGCCCCATCTCATAGGGATCTCCGATCTCTTGGTCACCGAGGCCCCTTGGCATGTTCCTCCCCACGAGGGGGATATATAGGTGTGGTACAGGGTTATTCCATCCTTTACATTGGGTTTTTGGCACCATGCCCCACTTATCCTAGGAACTCTCCATCTCTTGGCCTCTCTCAAGCCAAGCCCCTCGATGCTTTTCAATGGTTTGCCAATATGTTTAAGAGTAATCTGGTCTAGGAGATGAGTGTCAAATTCAACCGGGGCAAGTTTCCATCCATTTTTCATGATTCATAATCCCCTTCATTTCATCCCCCAATATCATTCAAACCCGAAGGGACCCCAAAAACACCATGGATACTAAGAATAAGGGTTCTCCTATTGTTACGGGACAACACCCCTAAGGGTTTCAGATAATAAATTGATACAAATACCACGTTGCGAACATGGTCAGCAGTCGATGCTTATTTTTTTGTCCCCATTTCAGGCAAACATGACAGGAAGATTTTTTGAGAACATAGTCAGTAGTAATCTTTCGTCATCATGCCATCCCCATTAGGTCATTAATGTTGGTTATATGATTCACATTATGATACACCCCATCATGTCCAGGTGGAATCTCAACACTCTTGGAACTATCCCTCAGTGCACCTCCATAGGTCAGGAGGACAATGTCGCAATATGGCATCCCTTATGGCTCCCATGAACCGAGCACTATGACCGTAAACTGGGATCTTCTCTAATAGCTATCTGTAACTTGATCCTCGTCCTCATAGGATAGGTGGGATCACCCGGAAAATTCATATCGAGTCCATCTTAGCTAGAAGCTAGCTCCTCCGGCCCCTTATCCTCTGACTCTCACTGGCCTCTTAGCCTGTGGCTCTTCTCTCAAAATCGCACACAGTGATGATGTGGACCTTTTCATCATTCACGTCGGGTATGCTTTATCGCATCGTGCACATTTACCTCATGTCCAAGCCATATGACCTTAACCTGTGCTGTCGGGTCCAATCACATGACCCTAAACTGTGATAATATCATCACAACCGTACTACGAAAAACTACACTGCATAGTGATGACCACATAATAGAGGAAATCATGTTGGGTATCATCCATCCACCATACCACTTTTCAATGACTTTATGTGGCTAGATTATTGTGGCGATGCCAGGAATTTCTACCCTAGGCCAGTCGCTTCACAAAAAAACCATTCGTCTTAAAGTAAAACAAGATACATCAAATACTGATTCTTTTGGTGTGAGGGCTAGACCCACACGCCCCATTCATCATTTATAGTGGTACCTTACTGTGCATCCCCCCAAAACTGTGTATGGGTTTATTCTCATTCTCATGAAATACGTATGAATGCCTAGGCACTTCCCCATGGGCCCGACCTACTTTTCATGTTCATTCCCTTGAACTAAACACTTCCCCAAGGACCACATGGTAATTTGGACTCATATCCTCATCCACGTTAGGTTTCATAAACCCTTTACCATGTGTCCCATGCATTCCTTACCGATCCTTGGTCTGAGTTCTAATACCTTAAACTAAGACATTTTTTAGAACTATGTGTGGCTTGATTCCCAACCATATGGGATACATAGAAATTCCCAGACATTTCATCTTTGATCCAGTCCTAGGAATCACAAATCCCATCTTTTCCCAATGTTGGCCCATTCGCCTAACCCCCCTGGGAGTTGTGTAACTGCAGCATTTTCCCTGAACAAGTTTGGGATTCCTCATACTAACATTTGGAAGCAACAATTCCATCACTAGAGAGGTCTTGTCTAAAATTATGGACGATCCATGATCAGATAAATTCACCCGCCTAATGTGAATCCACCACAGTGGTGTAATTTTGGGGGTGTTGGATTTTTCACAAACAAACCACCACATGAATTTCCATTTTTTTAGTTCCCATTTATTTTTACAGTCATTGTCTTTCATGTTTGAAGGGGCCCCCTATCAGTATGGATTCTTGACCTATGGTCCGCTTGCCGTCCTAGGCCGACATTCTGGAAGATTGATGGGCGATATTTGAGTTAGGTCCTATGTGGCGAACGTGGTCAACAGTTTACCCTCATTTGTGGTCCCCATTTCAAGGTAATGAAATAGGGATGATATGTTTCGAACATGGTAAACTCTCATCTTTTATTTCCACACCACTACCATAGTGTTCCAAATTTGGGTTATGTGATTCACAATTTTCATTCCCCTATATTCGAACCGAATCTAGTGCCCCTGGAATTACCCCTCTAGTATACTAGAGCACATTGAGATGATGATACATCAATTTTTCTGAGGTCCTCTTCTTTTTATTAGGCCTCCCTCTTCACCACAGAAATCCAGATTTGAATTTAGAATGCTCGAATCTTGGTTAATGCTCCCACGATCAAACAAATTGATTCTATGAGCATCTCATGTTTCTCACATCGGGTACGACCCACATGAGCTTAGGAATGGATTGCTATTTATTTCAGGATTATGGTAAAGCACGTTAAACCAAAGTGAAAAGTAAATAAATTTCTCCATACATACCGTCCAAAAAAATGACAAGAAGTATGGAGAAATGAGTTTAGTGGTTCGGCCAAAATAGAGCCCTTAAGGGTCAGATTCTTGGATGGATCACTCCAATGATGCCACCTTTTGGTTGGTGGCCTCTGAGACTACCTCCCATCTCTGATGATTATCACTTAATCGGCGGCCATGGAGCACAGTTAGCTGATTCTAGAATGTACCCACGCTTGTTCAGTTTGGAGCTTAGTTATCTAGCAACTCGCTTCCACGTGTTGTTCTTGGGCGTCTTCCATCTAGTCCCTCAGCTGCTCCACGAGCTCAAAACAGTTTTCAATTAATATCTCATGTTCTTTCGCCTGTTCCTTGAGGTTTTTAACCTCCTGATCTTCCCTCAGAAATGCTAGGGTACTCTCGGACTCCTCCAGACATTGGGTGATGTCGGAGCACCAGCCTCTCTCACACATCTTCTCGGCCATGTAATCATGGACTGCCAGGTGAAGGTGTTGAGCATCTGCCCCACCACTACTCAGGAAAAGAAGCCAGGTGTGGAGTGATCTCATATGCTTCATCAAATCCATCTGACGCTGATTGAGAAAATGATGGATGCACTTCCATCGCTTGTGTCGCGTCATCCGGCTCTCTTCAGCCGCTTCCGAATCTGAATTATCAATTTCATCTGGATCAGCTGGCCGATAAATAGGGAAGACAGCCAACAGGCTAGCAGCAGGGTTCTCCATGATAATTCCTCCCAGGAGAATAGGATCCTCAACGTCTAGGTGACCTTCCTCTCCCACCTCGACCCTGGTGGTGCCTTCGTCAACTTCAATCTCTACCCCGACAGAAGCACCACAAGTGTCCTCCACTCCCTGCTCCCCAATTTTTATGGCCAAATCGGTTATGGAGGCATGTTTTTGATCGGGCGGTATGGTTTCCATTGAATCACCCATGGATAGTCTTGTCTCAGCTACATGATGATCCTCTAATACTGTGATCACTGTATAAACATGGAGCACGTTAATCTATTGAGTTATCCGATTTTAAGTATGGGCATCAAAGCAAAAAACTTACAGGAACCCAAGGAGCCAGCCTCCAGCGTTCTGGCCGCTAAAGGAGATGTCAGTGTATGGGATCCCTCAGTGCTCATCAGCTCGATAATGGGTGTCAGTTCCCCCTCCTTGATCCATTGGAACATCTCCCACTCCATCAGCTAGAGACTCTTGATTAGAATCAACATGCTCTTGAGTATGATAAGGAAAGTTGATTAAGTATTGGAATGGAATGCAGAGAAAATGGGATGGTTAGATAAGGGTAGAAGTATACCTCGATCCGTTCATTCACATCCATATCGGAGCCGATGATCTCGTCTCTCTCTCAGAGACTCCCTTGGTGGGATGCCACCAGAGACTCTTATCTTACACCTTCCCCTTCTCCTTCTTCCTCCTCTCCTATTTTGATTCTCTCTGACTCATTATCGCTGTCATCACCCCCTAATGGCATCGTTTTCAGATCATTCTCCTTCTCAAGCATCACATTCACCAAGAGAGGTGGCTCCACACACCGACCCCATTGATGTGCGTACAAGTCCATGGATGTCACATATGCATGTCTTCATTGGAAGTTCACTCTGTCGACAACCCAAACGTGCCCAACTTCTTGCAACTGCATCCCGTCTCACACTATCTTCTGCCAGAGGGTTTCAGTGATCACCGACTACCTCAAGGTTAGCCAAGCCGAACATAGCATGGGGAAAAAGGAATCTTGAGAAGGTTGAATAAGGTATCTTATTTTCTTAATAGGATATTCTCTAGCCACCTCATTGGGAACTCCTCTAGGTGATGAGGGCGCAACCACACCGTGAGACACCCCCGCTGCTTAGGTCCCGGCCTGTGTAGGCCCCGATACCTGATGCGCTTATGATCTTCCCCCTCTAGTGGCACCCTCCCTACTCTCTCGCCACCTGGGTTCCACACTGGCACCTTTGAGTTTCTGAACACTCTTCCACAAAAGCCCCTTAGGGTATGATATGTCCCAAAGTTGGGCATACTCGGTTGAGAGACCAACGTCGACTCCGATGGGAGGAAAGCTGATGACGTCACCGGATCCGTAGGTCATGAACATCAACCACATCTAACGAAGAACACATGGATTCCTTTCCTCCTAGACATCTATTTATAATTTTTTTGGCATTTGTTGGAGGCACCCAAAATTCCTGGCATACTTGGACAGCAATAAGGCTTGCAGCAGATCTTCCCATCAACATGGGCCACAAGCACCCCGCATTTGATGCTCTAAATGTACACTTTCTACTCTAGTGATCATTTTTCATTGTCTATCATCTGGAAAGTTGGGGTGGGGAATGGGATGAAGGTGAAGTTTGAATTGTTACCAATTCTGGTCCATAGTCCCTCCTCATTGAGCGTCAATGGCATGACCCCAACAATGTTCAGTAGATAGGGTCGCATGCCTTTTCCATGAGGACAAATGACATTTGGGAAGGTCTATCCGCCACGATCCGCAACCCATCCATGGAAAATCTTGAAGAGGCCACATACTCTCCTAGGTGATCCACCTCTCGAGATGCATCCCAAAATGGCATACAACCGAGCCAGCACGGGGACCCCCAAATTGAACCTCTTGTTGGCATCCATGATGCCAGCCATCACCAGGGTCGCTGGACGGATGCCCATCCTTGCATCCCTCACCTACAAGAGCAACCCGCTCAGAAATTTAGTGAGAAATACGGTGTACAAAACATTTGGATCCCGACTCTCGTTTATTTTGTAGCCTTATGACTAGTAGTGACCCACCTCCACGACCCTCCAGTAAGATCCGCTCTTTCTCTTCTGTGCCGCGGTTGGACACCGTCTCCCCCGCCCTAGCATATTGACTTCCAGATACCTCTCTAGGAATAGACTGAATAATTCCTTTTAGTTTATGTCCTTTAGGATGTTTTCGACCCCCAAACTTCTCCTTGGCCAACTCTAGTAGGTTCCATGTCAGTATGGGGGATCGTGATCTATATCCCCAGTTGTTCATCAGCGGAAGGAATTAATCATATTGAGGGCCCTCCAAAGGGATTACCCTGATGTAGTTAATGTCCCAGAGACTGATACCGACCTTCCCATGATGGATATGGAATGTGTTGGTATCAGGGGACCACCGGGTGAACAGCTCTTGCCCAAGCTCGTGCTGGCGGTAGAAGTAGAATTGCGATGACCATACCGCCTCAAATAAACCAATATGTTGTAGCTCAGCTCCATATTGGTCACATGTATGGAGAACCAAGTACACCCAGGCCCATTTGCTGGTGAAATTGCCTCCAGAGAGTAGGTCCTAGTCCTGCATCCAGCCTTTGGTCATGTTGGTGACGCTCGGACGAAAGGTTCTTGCATAGAGGGTCGAGGAGCACTCCGCAACAAGGTCACCCCCACAAATAGTCCTAGTCCTTGGATATAATACATATACGTCCATGTGTCTAGTTTCCCTGGTAGTATGACCATTGTTGGTGATGTTGTATCGACGAAGATCATCCTCATGGGTCACCCATGACCACGGTGTATCCCCCTCAAAGCCCGGTAGAGGGACCTCCTTCAGAATGCTGAAGTCCCGCATTAGAAGATTGTTGGATAGAGAATACTCATTTTGGTGGGGGTTAGCATATTGAAGAGGGTATGGTTATTGGAGACAACCCTTTTGCACCATAGACATATGGGTTTTCAACCATTTTAGCCCTGCGAGCAGCAGCTTCTCCCTCATCAATCTGGTTTGCGGTCATCTTCTTCCGACCAAGTGTTTCAGTAGCTGGCATGAAATCTAGGAGACGAGCATGTTAAATTAGCTGGTGTCGCGATATTTCAGACCATGGCACAGAAAACCTCGGGTCTGCACATAAAATTACATCTGACCTTGTTAAAATTACACGTAACTGGACCATATTTTCGCATAGTACCATAGAAACTTTCGTGCATGAGAGTTCGAAGCTTATCACTCGAGAAAAGTCGTATAGAGCATGGGACCCGCAGCTGGTTTTATGGGCTAAGCCTGGGTCTCGCGCCTGTGTGGAAAGAGAATTCTGTTCCCTTTTTAGTTTTTCACGCCGCTTCATAATTTTGAACACATGGACCCCACGAAGCATGCATTTCGGCATTTCCCTCGAAATCTGACCATTGGGACTTCTTGCCGATCCAAGTCCTTGGGGGGGGCATTTGTAGATGCTGAAAAGTTATAAAGTGATGATGATGGCTTTGAAATGATAAAGAGAAGTCCTATTCAGACCCGGGGGGCCCATAGGGGCCATGTGAAATAAAATCATAGGCGCACGAAAAAATAATGCCCTGTTTGGAAGGTTCTGAGATTCACAAAAATACCTTGGTATTGGCATGGAATATGTCACACCTCGACGCACACGGTCGACATTTCATGCCGCCACCTACGTTTCACATTTTTTACACACCGACCGGTTTTCTAAACCCCCAGATTCTTATAAATAGAAGGTGACCCTCTTCCATTTTGAATCTGAAGAATCATAACCGGCTCTCGTGCGCGAAATTCGGCTTCGTTGCACGTAAAGATGGAATTCAGGTACGATTCTTTTCATGCCAAGTCTCCCAAGGGTCCGCCTTCACGCGATATCCCCATGGATTAGACTAAATTACAATCCCTATGGGGTCCGCCACTTGCTTACAATCCTTTCTACTGCACGCAAGGCCTTCCATTTCCCGCACCCCCTGCCAATTGCGTGCAATCCCTCCATATTGCGCGCACCTTAGTCATTGCGTGCCGCCTCTCCCCCTTACGCGCATTTCCATCCCTTACGCTCAATCCAACTAGTTGCATGCAAAACGTCGACTCCAATTACATGCAAGCATCACCGATTTCTTACCAGCCTATTGTTTTTCCTGCAGGTCTATTATTTCGCGAGGAAGCCTCAGAGGTTGGGTGCAATTCCCCGGGACCCCTCACCTCTGTGCTCCCCTAGCTCCTCCTTGCATGGGTGCCCAATATTCTTCTTATAGATTCCATTCGTGGTAGTCTCTCACGCCCTGAGCATCTACATCATGCACCATTTTCCTGAGCGACCTTCTAGGCTCTTATAAAGTAACTTCAATGTCCCTTGGATATAATCGCCCGTTGCGTTGCGTTGCCTCATGCTTCTTTTCATAGGCATGATAACGAGTATTGCTTCTTTGCATAGCCATGGTCACGTGGACCCCTCCATGGTTCACCTTAACACACCCCCTCACTAAGGCGTTTCCGATGCCTTCCCTCCCACAAGGAGAAGAGGGTACCAGTTATGTGAGCCCTATGGGTGTGGAGAAAACCCACCTCGTCCAAGAAGCTGGATAATAAACTACCAATCACCATCGTCTTCAGCACATGATGTTAAACTATGACCTGGACCCATGCCTCGCCCACAGGGTCCCCCTGCCTTGGACATTCTCCATTCCCACTTGTCTCCACGGGGATGGGGTCACCACTCACATGGGATGATATCCTCCTTATTGGAATGGTGTGTGTCAATTGTATAGGGTAGCCAACTTGGTGTAAGCCTCTATTTTTCCTTCCTGGAGGCAACATCCCTGCTCCTCCTTTCATCTTTGGCACCAAGGACAGTGGAGGGAATGATAGGGAATGGGGATCTTCCTTTCATTGGTCCCAAATCCCTCTCTCGCTACGCTTTGTTTCTAGGGGCCTTCATCCTGGAGTAATCCCGACTTCACGAGCCACCAACCACATGTAAGCCCTTGTTTCCTATTTGGGTCATTCCACACATAAGCCCCAATCCACATCCCATAGGCGCACCATTCATGACCTGATCGTTAGGTCTGTGATATCTATTGTTTCTCAGCCAGAAAATGACTCACATGAGCTTAGAGTGAGCACCAACCATAACGCAAACACCTTAGGCCGCCTCAGATTGTATGCCCCAATCCATCCCAAACTATAGGGACTTTGATCCATGTCAAGATATGATACATATGAAGCCTTCATGAGGGTTATTCCCCAACACCTAGGACTACCTCAGAGTGTACGCCCTAATCCATCCATAACAATGGGGACTTTGATTCATATCAAGGCATGGTACGTAGGAATCCTCCATGATGTTCAAGCCCCACAACCTTAGACTTCTTCAGACTGTAAGCCCCAACCCACAACCTTGGGATGCCTAAGTGTGTAATCCCCAACCCATCCCGAACAATGAAAACTTTTATCCATGTTAAGGAATGGTACGTAGAAGCCTCCACAATGTTGAAGCCCCACAACCTTGGGTATCCTCAGAGTGTAATCCCCAACCCACAACCTTTGGCCGCCTTAGAGTGTAAGCCCTAATCCATCCCAAACTATGAGGACTTTGATCCATTTCAAGGAATGGTACATAGGAAGCCTCCATGAGGTTCAAGCCCCACAACCTTGGGCCACCTCAGAGTGTATGCCCAACCCACAACCTTGGGTCGCCTCCGAGTGTAATCCCCAACCCACAACCTTGGGCCTCTGGAGTGTGTAATCCCCAATCCATCTCGAACTATGAGGACTTTGATCAATGTCAAGGCATGGAAAATGTGAAGCATCCACAAGGTTCAAGCCCCACAACCATGGGCCACCTCAGAGTGTAAGACCCAACTCAAAACATTAGGTCGGCTCAGAGTGTAAACCCTAACCTAACACCTTTGGCCGCCTCAGAGTGCAATCCCTAACACCTTGGGCCACCTCAGAGTGTAAGAACTAACCCATCCAGAACTACATGGACTTTGATACATGTCAAGTCATGGTACGTAGGAATCCTCCAAGAGGTTTAAGCCGACCACCTTGTTGTTCCGACCTCCGTCACGTCGGTTCACCCCTATCCCACATGACGTTAAACTGTATCTGCTATTTGAACTACGTGGTCTTTGATTCCCCACCAAGGGGATAGGTAGGAAGCCTCCACGAGGTTCATTCCAATCACTCATGTATCATCCTGACCTCTCCCTCGATCTTATGTGTCACGGGAAGCTCATGCCCTAAAATTTATGTTTCACTTCCTCTGGGTTCCATCCATGCGTCCATTATCACAGTTCACCTCCTCAGGTGTCCCATCGTTTCACTGAACAATGCAGACATTGATTCCCCTCTGTGGGGATACGTAGGATGTCTCTTCTAGGATCATGCCCAAAGCCATCGTCCATCCTGATTCTTACCCGAGCCCCCATATCCCAGTGTAATCATGCCACCCCATTCCCCTTTCCATTTGACAGCATTCGGGAAACCACCCTTGTGTTGTACATAATATTAGTGTTCCCTCTAGGGGGTTACTCAATTTGATCCACTCTAATCAGTGTTCTGATTAGTTCGATCCATCTCTGCTGGACGTTAATCTCATGGAATACCATGTGTTGAAAATGGGAAGATGAGGAAAACCTCAGAAAAATACCCATGGTATTCAATTCCCCGCGTTTGATGTGGGATTCCTCGGGATTCTGCGCCCTTGAGAAGCCATATAATAAGGGACACAAGACAAACATGCCAATCCCATAGTGTCAAGACACGCCAGTAGTGACCAACATGACTACTCTCCAAACCGAAGGTTGCTGCCCTGACCAGACCCCTTGGAACGTCCTGACAGAAGCTGTGTAATTAACTGGTGTACATGAAGATATGGTGCTAGTAAGAGTTTCACGAACAACGTCATAAATCTACGAGGGAGACCCGGACATGGTGAAGAGTTATGATAAAGAATCCACTAAAGGAAGAACCTTCATCCCATCATCTCGTTTCGATCATGGAGCAGACGTCCCTGTATAAGGAGCAGATTCTACTCGCTTTTTGAAAGTGGGAATGTGGGGAAATAGCAGTGCGTCCTCTGAATGACTAATGCACGCCCCCATCAAAAGAATCAAAAACAATGTTGTTCATATTTTAAATCTAATGGGAATTTTATGATACCCATTTTAAATAAATTTCACCCTATCAATGAAAAATTAAACTCCATAATAAAACCTATTATATTCTAATAAACTTTTTTTAAAGACCAAAATCATAAAATGGATAATAAAATAACCTCTATACAAGAGAGACATATATGTGTGATGGTATTTTGGAATAATTGAAAATAAGAAAATTTGTTTTATAATATGGATAGAAAGTGAAGATATAGACATAGAAGAAAAATAGAATTCAGTATAGAGAGTGAAAATTATTATTTCTCATAAAGAAAATTAATGATCAATGTAATTTTTATAGGCTTAAAACCATTAATTTAACAGGTGTGAAAAGATTATTTATGTAATTATAATTTTCAGTAATAATTAAATATTATATTTCAAGGGCCTTTTCAAATGTTTAGGAAATTTATTACTATCTAATAATATAAGTAAATATTCTTACCTTATATGTTTTTTTTCATTGGATTAATTTTAACCTTTGATTCATATTTGAACAAATTAATCACTTATTCTATGAAATAAATGACCAAAACTACTTTTGTACTCCCAAATCCCTAAAATTTACTTTTAACAGATAATAAGATACATAAATGTGTTTGAAAAGTTATTATCTAAACATTTTAAAACAAATATTGTAAATAATGTAATCAAGGAAACTAAAAATTAATTTAAATAATTCGTAATTAATATTTATTTTTTAATTTGTTTAACTAAAAACTATGAAATATTAATCTAGACATCACAATGTCCATTGGTATTTGTGAAACCTCTAACATCCTTCGGTCTTGGGTTCCCACCCCATCACATTTCCAGATGCGATGGGATGTCAACTTGAATTCAGGTTTTCCTTTAAGAAAATATACTAATATAAGTGCTATAATGTTCCCTAAAAATTTATGGATAGCCTTGAAATAATAAAAACCATTAAATAACCATTTTTCTAATATTTTTAACATAGTTGTTTTTAGATATTATCATAATATTATTTAATTACTATTAAATTTTAATTAATGATCATATCGACACTAATGGTTATAAATACCTTAAAATTTATTTCAGTAAAAGTGAAATGCATTATTTTACATATAATATTTCTAGTAATACATATTCATTCAAGATATTTCTCACAAAATGTTATTAATATTGGGACATTCTATCCACATAAGAACAAAATGTGGTATTAATGAATTTGACATTTTGATCACTCTTAACCTCATTAAACCATGATGGTATCCATAAATATTTTGTTGATAAATACAAAATTTCTTCTAGAATTTTACTTATGAAATTGAAGTTTCATGAATCTTTTAAAAAATAAAATTGTTAAACCACATCAATAATTATACACATGTATTTCCTAGTTTCCCCACATTAAATGAAATGAACTACAAATGGATCCTTAAAAAGATAATTATTTTCATCAATCACACTCATCATTTTTTGTAAGAAACTATTTACATTATTCCCTTATATTCCTAATATAAATCAATTCCATGTTCAATTGATACTCCTGTATATGAGTCTTATATAATGAAAATCAATACTTCATTTCACCATATTCCCCACTAGTTGAGATCCTAGAAAATTACATCCTTTGATTCTTTGGTGATTCATGGAGTTGGTTAATATATGTGTTTTTAATAATATTCTATGAAACATGATCATGAATAAAAATTATATCTTTCAATCCAATAATCATTTAATATTTTTTATATTGTCACCTCATTTTCCTTCATATTTTTTGTTAACATGATTCCTTCCGGTTTCATACATTTACTAAAACATGAATGCATTGTGTCAGTAATGATTATCATAGTCTTAAAACTATAGAATAATTTATCAGATGTCTAAATTATGACACCATAGCTTAAATATGCGACACATTATGTTTATCATAAGATATTCATTTTCATCATCTATTCAATTCATTCATAACAGTTTGAAAAGAAAATGTGAATTATCTTAAGCATATACTCTAGGAGTATCAAACCATGTGTGTAGTAAGGAATGTTTTTATAACCAAGTAGATGATCGGGTCATTAACAATGCACCATTTTCCATGTAATTTCCCTAGATAAATTCAATTCCAAAACCACATCTGCATGTATTTTATTGAAATGGATTTATTTCTTGGAATACCCATTTATTATATCCTTACAAAAACATTAGGATGTTCTTCAATGCTAGTCCTAAATCTCTATATTAAGGTAATGATACCTATTTTATGTTTTCCATAATCAAGAATATAAGGACTCTACTAATATTACTCTGACATTTCATATATTATCCTCAATCACAGTAGCCTAGTGCTGAGGCCTACTAACATTTCATTGTAATAAGATATAGGGATACACATCCCAGAGAACAGAATAATTTATTAGTCTTAGTAAACTAGATACATACATGAATAATATGTTAAAATTAAATACACATAATATCCCATCATATCAGTCATAGTAAACATTATGAAATCTTATGGAAAAGAAAAAATAAGGGTGTGGTAAAATTCTCAAAAAGATGTAAAATAAAGTGTATGAAATAATAAATTAATGAGAATAATATATAGGGAATAGAAAATAATTAAACATGTCTGGTATTTAAATAGTAATATAAAAGGGAGTCATGAAATAATACAACAAACTATATTAGTAAATACAAATTCCATTTAAATTACCTACCACTCATTATAAGATAAGGAAGAACCAATATAGAATGGTAAATAACATAAAACCCAATCCATTTTATAAAAAATCATAGAATGAAATGCATCCCTATAATTTTTCATCATTTAAATATCATTTATAAAAATAAATAAATTATGAATATTGTAAATTATTATTTATTGGGTTCTATGTTTTTATTTACATGTTATATTTAATGTCAAGATCATTCACACGATTATTTAGAAAATACTACATATTCCCCCACATAGATGAGTTTATGCAATGGAATCGACCGATGGGACTACTAATAAATTGAGGGTATATCTATAAATGGGCATCGCATATTTCATTGTATTCTAATTCATTCCTAAAATATTGAATAATTTAATTATAAATAACATGCCTCATCATAAATATACATACTGATAATAGGAAAATATTTATCAATATTTACCCATATATATAATAACATTCAATTTATTACACAATATATATAAATTATATACATATTAATAAATATATATATCAATGATAATTAAAATGGATATTTAGTGAAAATTTAATTTTCTTATGATTAAAGAAAAGTTAAAATTTTAATGGAATGTTATTGACTGTAAGAACAAATCAAGGGAGTGAATGTTAATAATTACTTTTTTAAAATGATCACAAACAATCTATAAAAAATTAAGTATTGTATAAATATAACATATCCCCAGTGTAGTATATATTAAAAAAGGGTTTTTTCATTGATGAATAAAAATTTCCTAAGAAGATATTTAAAAAAGTTCTTGAGAAAAATATTATTTTCATTTTTAATGACATTTTTTTATAATATTCAATAGAAATACATTTTAAAAATACATTTTAATTAATAATATAATAATATTACTTACTTTTAATATTTAATAAAAATATGGTCATTAAGAATGCAGTTCCATAAAGGCCATAAATAATAATCCTTCTGCATGGTAATAATGATAGAAAAGTTCCCTATATAGAAAAGATGAGCATAGTACTTTGAAAAAAAAATAAAAAGAAAAATGGTTTATAATACCTTTTAATAAATCATTTTTAAAAGTTTAATGAAACTAAATTTTATTTTTTAAAACATAATTTTGGAAGAAAATAAGTCTTTGATCAAATAGAGAAATGATGTTGGGTTTTTATGAAAAGATTTCCTAAAAATTAAAAGTAGCAATGAGTTTAAAAATGATAAAATGAAAATATAAAAATCAGGAATAATTTTAGGATAAAAAATTAAATAATTTACGAGACAATAATACGTTAATTTCATTTAATTTAAATTCAACTGTAAAATATCTTAAATAAAATGAGAATTTGATATAGAAACATGAAAATATAATAACATTGAACATTGTATCAACCAATGAATAAATTATGTTTATAAAATTTTAAACCATATAAATTAATGAGAACTGAGAAAATAGATAGTAAAAAATCATTACATGTATAATCATATAAAAATAAACACAATGAGAAAGTGATAATAACCGAAGAAAAGGAATAGATCTATGAAATTTCATACCAGTTGGAACATTTTAATTCAAATATGCATGGATGAAAAAATAAAAAATGCAACACAAAATAACATTAAAAATGATTCATTCAAAATAGTATTTGTAAAGTGGATGTGTATACACCAAATGAAATCAATTAGGATCATATTTCTACAATATTGTTTAATGAGTCGAAATTAAGACAACAACTCTTACTTGTGTTTACATTTGAGAGATCAATCATTAACCTAATTTATAATTTTTTAAAATTATAAATAAGATATACCCTAACCATATTAAAATTTATAAAATCATACATTATTGTTTTATAACATACTGTTATTAATCTCTTATTATTTTCATTGTTTCTAGTGCTACTAGCTTTGTTTTTTGAGACTGTTTTTATTTGTTATTTTTTCAACTTAATATGTTGATGATTTCATCATATAAAGAATTCAAAATATAATTTCATATCATATATATAAATTATATATGAATTTTATTTAATCCATATAATTTGGCAATAGGAAATGAAATACATAATTTATAGTTATTGTAGGTCTTATATATACTTGAATATTGTTTTAATTTTCTATTCATATTGAATGATATAAAAGGAAAATATATATATATTATCATTAAATTAAAATATTTATTCCATATATATCACTTATTATTATTACATACAACATTAATACTGTCTATGTAATGTGTGAATGAATCGCATCACTCCACGAGGCTATAGTCTTCCGTACACACGAGTGACAATATCAATTTTCAACAATATTGAATGTAGAATTTTATGTATGATATAATAATTATATATGAAAAATAACATCATAAATATGACAAATATGACATATAAATAATAAATCCTTAATTATTTTCATCTTTTGAAGGTGGTAAAGGATAAATAAATGATATCATCTTGTGAGGCGGTAGTCCTCCATACAGACAAACACTGGTTTCATAACCCATTTGATATATATATTTGTTGTTTTAAGTCATAACCATAAAATAAAAAATATAAATATATTTTCGATACTTAGGATATTAAATATTCATGTTAGAATATAAATTAAAGGAGGTGTAAAAGAAAATAAAATAAAAATGTTTTTCAACGAACATTAACTATTCATCATGGATCCTCTAAAAGATTTCACTAAACCCTTAAAATGTTTAATTTATTCCAATTTTAGGGATAATATTTTGAATTATGGGAAATTGGGGAGTTATTTGGGTAGGTGTTTTCTAGGAAAATGTGTTTTCAAGGTTATAAGTGGATACGAGAGGGTGGCCTTTTATAAGTGTGCTTAGTGGTACACATGCAATTGTTTTGAAATCGTGGATTCTCCCCACATTTATCACTTGCCCTTATGACCATGTAATGAACCATTATCGATCCTATAATTTATATTTTCAATATATTTATATAAAATTGGTTTGGTGTATTTTGGGTGTGATTTTTTCACCTTCTTTTATTAATTTAACAACTATGTAATTTGTTTCCCAAAATCACTGTAATAAATTATAACTTTCATTCTAATGGATATTTAAAAAAATGAAAAAATTATTATAAATTATATTTTTTATGGAAAATATTTAATCCAATTTTCAAAATTAAAATTACATATGAGGAAAAAATAATATAAAATTTAATCCTATAGATGGGACATGAAAAAAAAATTTAAAGTTAAAATTTTGAAAAGTTTAAAGATATTTTAAATCTAAATTAAATTAAAAAATAATTTCAATGAAAAAAATGGATTACTATTTTTATAATTCTACTATATTGACATTCAAATATTAAAAATATAATTTCAATGTATAAATTATTTAGAGAAAAATTTATTTTTAAATTAATATTCAATATTTTTCATATTTCATCAAAAATGAACATTCCATTAAAATAAAAAACAAAGCTTAAGATAAAAATATTATTAATATTTATAAATAGAATTTTATGTTTTCATATTTTTCATATGAAATTTTTAAAAATCAATTTTATATTATATATGCCATATCCTACTACATAGTTATATAAGAGATGTTTTTCTGAAAACATTTCTTTTTTATTTTAAATGATTATTAATTTATTTATAACCAATAATGGTTTTTAAACTATATATTTTCATGTGTATTTAATTATTATTCATACCCCCAATTTCAGAATAGTGGTGTCAACATTCAAATAAAATGAAAATATTAATTTTATATTATTTTCTAGATAAACCCAAGGCTTCTAGGTAATGAGATATTTCGAAGAAACATGATGTTTCTTGTAAAAAATGATATCTATGTATTACATTCATAAAAACATATAAAATAGATTTTATTTATATAAATATAAATATATAATAAATTCTCATGATATTATATTTCTTTCAATGCTAGGGGTTTTATGTCAAACACACAATTAATTATGGATATCATTTTTAAAATTATGTGGTGTTACCAACTTCCCCTATACATAACCCATATTATTAATTTTTGTTCACATAATATTTTCATTACTTTCTGTATGACATGAATAAAGATATATTGAATGATATAAGTGCTAAAATTGTTTTTCCTGTGTTATGTTTTTATATTTCCAAGGTAATATCAAAAAGATATATATATCTACTTTTATATGATTTTTATATATATAAATAATATATGCTAAGATCCCATGGAATATTTTACAACAGTAAAAAAGTAAACCTAGAGTCAAGGTTTATATTGGTATGGTGTTATTTTTGGTAACAAATGATGTTGAATAAGAACATCGTGAAATTGATTTTAAATGAACATATCTATAATGATAATTATGATAATACTTTAGGGTTTTTATGGAATTTTACCAAAATAGGTATTTCATTTTATAAGAAAATATTCATGATGATTATGAGTAAACTCAGTATGTGACATTGAACATAAATTTCTCCGGAGTATAGAATTCATTTATCACACATATTCATTATATAAATTTACTTATAGTTAATAAAAATAGAAATATTATTGGGGATATTAGATCATGGAGAAATTATAAATGATAAATCAGGTTATGATGAACTACCATTCTTGTATGTGGAAACATGTTGTTCCATCACATGATTCATCTATATTTTACCACTTCATGTGATGAAATACTTTACCTTTTTTTAAAATTGTTAATTAACTGGGTAGCCAAAAAATGGATTATGTCAATCGAAAATATATTTTATCCTATAGTAACTAATGAAAGGGAAAATTTTAAACAGTATGTGTCTTATATGAAGGGTGACGTTAATCCATGGTGATTATTCATAAAGAAAACTAGTGATTTTGACAAAATAGAAAAAATGGAATGGGAAAATTTGAATGTCATATTATTTGAGAAATACAATCTTCGGTGTGGTGATATAAAATAGGTATTATTTTTTCAATTCAAATATTATTCAAGGAGAATATATTGTAGATGGTAAGGAGAAATTTAAATTGTTTCATAGTAATACTAATGACTGTATACATAGTTTTAATGGAAATATTTCCCATTTAATTAATTGGATTATGTATATTCAATAAAGAAAATATTTTTCAATCGTTTCTGTCAAATGATGTCATAGTATCATGTGCCAACAATATAGAGATATAATTTTCTACATCAAATGTCATTAAGGTAAATCATGAATTTTATATGTTTTTTTAGTTCCAAGAAATATAATTATTTGATGATGTGTAAAGGGGATATGTTATTTCTAACTTGGGAAATGTTGGGGAAGAAACAACCATGTAGATTTTTAATGGGAACATGAGTCTATTAAATGTATTAAGGCTGAAGATATTGGGATCCAAAATTCAGGGGTGTGAAATAAAAAAATAATATCCATTTCTTCATCTATAAAGATATTGTTAATGATTTATCAATGTTCTCATGAATCATGTAAATTTAACATATAAGAGGTAAAGTAGAGATGCTCAATATTTTTAGATTACTATATGTATGTTTCATATTCCAAATGGGTTTGTAGCAGGTACTTTTATTATAACCTCAAATTTATGTAATACTCATTTTATGAATCACAATACTATTCAATATCATTGTTGTCTTCCAAAAAATTGGGATATTTCACTAAAATATTAATAATGGAGTGTTCAATAAAGATATCGAGTGTAAATATCATTCCCCATGGATACACTCTTTAGTTCATATAAATACACATAGAATGTCCTGATCACCATAGATGATGATTATAAATATGGTCAACCTCGATAAAAAATAAGTGTTCAATTAGAATTCAAATTAAAGTGAAAGGATTTTTTTAATATGAAATTATATATGATATAAAATTCATATGTGTATTATATTATCTATTTAGAAGATAATATATTATCATAATCATGTGGGTAATCTACTCAAGTAGCAATAGATAAGAAAATTATTTCAGAATAAGGGATTAGACACCATATAAATGGGAATTATATAATTATAATTGTTTATATACCAATTATGGAGGAATTCAATGACGTGTTTCATAATTAACTACTTAAAATACACTTGCATGTGAGGTTGTATTTCTAACTGATATCCTCCCTAATACAAATCCAATACCAAAGATTCCTATAAGGTGAAAATAGTGGAATTATTGGAATTAATGAAAAAATTGATTGAGTTGTGTTAAATGTTATTTATAAATACTAGTCTCACTATTGGGAGCCCATACTCTATTTTTTGCAATAAAAATCATTTTTTGAGGATTACAATTGATTATTTAGAAATCAAATATCTTACTATAAAAAATCATCCTCTTCCCCCCACATTGTTGACTAATTTTATCATATTTAAAGAGATTAATTTTTATCATTGTTTTAACTTTATTCTATATATCATCAACTATGACTATGGAAGGATGATATTCCAATTATTTAATTTCATATTAGGTTTAGTTTTTATGAATTTACAATAATTCAATAGGATTAAAATGTTGAAACAACAATATAATATATTTATTGAATTGAGATTTAATGGAATATCATGATAGTTTCATTGTGTTATTTATTTCTGATTCTATGATAGAGTCTAAAAATAATAATGATAAAAAGATTTATTTTTGGATCATACATTATAATCTTAGGAAAATATAGTTATATGGAAAATATAAAAGTTGGGAAATATCGGTTTATGTAGTTTCATTTCATAGAAATATTTTTTATTTAGATGTAATATTTTTCATCCATCAAGGAAAAATGAAATGATATAATGGTCATTACTGACTAATATAACTAAGGTATATATCTTCTTTGGTTTATCAGGTTAGATTTTCTGATTTGTTCAATAATATAATGAATTATATAACACATTTTCCAAGTAGACTTTTATTGGGTATAACATAATATAGTAATATGATTTCTCATAATGTAAGGAATAATTAATGACTAGATAGGTAATTTCACTGATATAAACATTACTATCTGGAAGGAATGGATTTATAATATTAAGTGATGCATTAAATATGGGATCTAGATGATCCTTTATAAATAATTATATAGTTTTTCCTATCTAATAAATGCTGTTAATGATTTAATATAATAAAAATACTACCTATTATCTTCTGTTTTCATTTAAAATATTCCATTGAATATATTAAGTAATTGCCACTATGGTAATTAATGGGAACTAAATATAGAATAAGAAGATTAAAATTCATATTCTCACATAAAAAATCAAAATTGGAAAAATTAAATATCGATAACTACTCATGGAATATGATTTCTCAATACAAAACAACTATATAAAGGAAAATAATATAGAAAATTCATTGAGTATGAAACACCACAGAGTTTTGAATAAATTTAGTACTGACAAATTGTATGGACTCAGCCTTAAACAGTATATATTCAAATGTCTTTAGATCATAGTTCAATTTTTTTCAATATTGAAGATCTATTTGGCAAATAGTTATATAGAGTTATGTAGTAACACATAGATAAAAATCACATATATAAAAAAGTTTATTCTTTTGATCATTATCAAATTTACCCACCATAATCCACAGTTAAAAAGAAACAGGTTTTCTTTTCATGATATATCTTATGAAATTTAATATTGACCGCATACTAGTCCTTAATAGTATTTAAATCAATTTAAAAAACATCATAAAATATGTTATGATTACATGATTATTTTTAATGGAATTAAAATGAATAAATTCATCAGTCTAATGAAGAACAAGAAAACCCATGATAACCTGTTTCTTAAAATAATACAATTTATCAAAAAAGATCAGTATTTTCATTATAAATGTTCAAAATTTTAACTTTTTAAATTAAATGATTTCCACGAAAACATATTATCTACAATATAAATGTCATGTTGTGTCTATAGGACATCATAATCATAGAATCCATACCAAATACATACTATTGGAAGAACGATACATCTTACTTCTAATATAACTTTCCTAAGAACATAATCATTAACCAATGAACTGGATAACTATATGAGTTCACCTATTAGATAAGATGTATTAGGATCACTAATGTTCTATAATGAGTCTAAAACCTTAATATAAAATGTGCTAGACTCACCAATGAGATATAATAGGGTTAAAGCCTTTGTATACAATTACTATGTACCATATAATGAATAATACCCATCAAATTTTTTTAAACACATGTGGAAAATATATCTGAATATTAAAATACACCTTCTTCCAAAAATAAAATTTTAATACAAAAAAAGAGAACATGGTTTTTATTCTGTGAAAACAAGAATGCACTTGTAGGAATCCAAACATCAAATAACGATTACAACTATGGTCAAATTTATTGCATGATTATTTTTTAAAATAGAAACTTCTATTTATCCATTTGAAATAATGTAAACATGTTTTGTTTAAAAAAATCAAAAGATTTAGTAAAAAATTACATTTATAGTTATATTATGTAAACAAAAATTAATTCTTAAAAATATCCTAAAAATGTACATGGTAAAGAATGATTTTAAAAAATATTATAACATTTCATATGAGTTATTAACCCCATGTATACCATACCTGATGTTTGATTCATCATGCATTTTAATTATATTCATGAATAAGAAAATCATGTTAATTATTTACCTTATTCGGATAATTTGTGTTTGTTATTATTACATTTATTCATTTATAACTATATCATGTATAATTAAATAATCATTTAACTTTATATCATAGATTTTTATAATATTCACTTCATAAGACCAAAATTACTTCAGAAGTTTAACTATGGTCAATGAATTCATTATTCAATCATATCCATAATAATAGTAAATAATAATTATAATATTTATACATAATATTGTACATTACAACTAGTACTAATATATGGTTACAAAATCTCAACAATGTTACAACAATAGAGATGGTTGGTTATATTTAGGAATATGATGTATTTTTGAATGATCATTATATATACAAGTAATTTATTATATAATATTTATACAAAGATAAATATATCTATAATAGTTTGTTTATTACTTAAATGTTACTATATATGAAATCCATGTTATTTAAGGATGAGAAAATTACCACCTTGTTTCACAGAGGTGGTAGGCACACAAATGCATGAAAGTCATTATTATTTTGAATTGAATGGAAAATTGAGAATTTGGATAATATCTTTTCTCTTAAAAATTATTATTTTTGAATATCTGATATATATATATTTATATATTTAATAATTATATCACATTAACTTGTTGTAAAATACTATGATAGAAGATGAACAATATTAGTTTGTTTGGTGATAGTCCACAGTACAAAACACAAATGTTTTCATTTCCTATTTGATGTAGGATTTGATATATAAGGGGTTTTTATATGAAATTAAGACTTCTATGAATATTTAATATACTATTTTTGTTATTTAGTAATTTTAAATAATTATTTGATTGATCTGGAAGAATAAATAAAACCTAAACACATGGTCATAAATGATACATATTATTTGTAAAATCTAATATGTTTTTCACAAGAAGATTTACTCAAAAGAATTTATTTTAAAAAAACTCTTGAAAATGATAATGGGTTTTTGGAAGTTATTTGGATTGATCATGGAAGATAATTTGTTTTAATTGAGATAAATTTATTTGTGAAACCCCACATTTATATGAGAGATGTGTGGCACTCCTAAAATTTGAGAAAATATTAATTTAATTTGAGAATGTTTAAAAAATAATAATATTATTCTTTTGAACCATTTGTTATATATTTTCACTCATTCTAGGGCCACACATTCTTTAATATATATGGATTAAAACAATTATTATAACCTGCATAACATCACATAAATTAAAAATTAAAGACATTCTTGACCATATACTAATACAATTTCTAAATATAATACTATCAACAATTTTATATCATTTAAAAAAAATTATTCATTTTAAAAAATCATAAATTTTCATTCTATGTACTTTTCATTGCATTGAATTTAATAATATCTATAATAGAAATTAAGTTCTAACCATATATTTTATTACATCTCTATCATTTTATAATAATATGTAAAATTGATGGATTATATTATTTATCCCAATTTATATAATAACATTTTATTGATTTTACATTAAATAAATCATTACTACGTCATCATTTTTTTTTGAAATTATAGCTCATTAATTATTCAACACAAGTTAAAATAAATTTCCACAGAAAAGATAAAAACTTATCCTCTAATTTTTTTTAACTGATCATATAAAATGGTTATCCACTAGTTAAAAATATCATATTTATTACCAATATATTGTGTCATTTTATACTTTTCATTATATGATTTATTATAAATGTAATAATGAAATTCATATTGAAAATGCCATATATTGGATATTTTAATGATTATGGATGGGATATACTCATCCTATCAATATAAGTCCTTTTGTTAGGTCAATTTGTTATCCGTATCATTTTATTTATAAACGTTAATTATAGTATTTATTAATTAATGTTCTATCAATAATTACTTGTATTATTATTAATTTGCACAAAATATTAAACATAATTATTTAAAAAAACAGAAACACTATTTGAATTAATGAATCAATTTTTCATAATTGAATTTATAGAAGTTGTTAAAACATTTTTTATGACTTGTTTTTTCAAAATACATTTAATTTCTTTTATGTCATGAATTCCATGAAACACCATGTTATTCTTATTCTACATATAACAGTAGGTCAGCATGTGTTACACATGACACTATGTCATTAGAAAATGATGATATATTTAAACATGACAGTTATAATCTATCTGTAAACATATGAATATTCATATTATATTTTAATAAATATCATGAATAATTTATTAATATAATGGAAACATTTTGATAATAATACTTAATTTTTTTCAGTATTTTTTTGTTTTTAGAATACTTTTTTTATTACAAATAAATAATTTTATCATTTAGTGAATAATAATAAATTGAAATTTTCACTATTTTATAAATTAAATTTTATAAAATAAAAATTAATTTGAAATTATAATGTCAAAATTATTTTAGGGTGATGTTTTTAGGTTCTTTATAAAAGTTTCATTTTTTGTTGAATTGTTAAATATATTTATTTTTATTTAAACATGAGGTTTTGTTCATTTTATTTATATTTATACATTATATTTTAAATTTTTTTAAAATAAATGTAGTAAAATAATACATATATTAATCCAATTTACGTACCATTAATCAATTTCATATTGAAATTGTGTATAAAACCATTATAATGTTTATACATTTTTTCATTAAAAACCTTCATTCTCATCATGTATGTGGCATTATTTTTAAATTTAATATTTCAATTTCTAAAAATGATATTTATAAAAATGGATTTCAAATTTTTAATCATCATAATTTATATTATCTAATAAGGTAAATATAATTGTATACTAAAATTTATAGTGGAATGGAATATGAACTATTTACCACGGTTAAGGTAAAAATGTGTTTATCAAGGGGTTTAAACTAAAAAGATTAGGGTTAAAAATACATATAAAGATATCTAAAATATATTGGATTGAAAATTTTTGTCAAAAAATCCTAGTTTTTTAATTTTATCAATTTTTACACTTTTAAATATGAAAAATGTTGGTACAGTACTTCTAGTCAAAAAAATAACATGAATTCAGCTCACCTAACTTATAAAAGGTAACCCCATGTCATATTATCTTCACATAATGAAATAATGTTTTATCAGACAATACCTTTCCAAATGACTTCCAAATATCCCTCCTCTAATCCTATAAAACATATTTTTTACATAATTAAAATTTATAAGACAAATTCTGAAATCCTAAAGTGGATACCCAAAGAAGAGGTAACATTATTCACCTAGATTTTCTGTTTTATTATTACATCAAATAGTGTAAATTGTAAAAATATCATGATGATATAATATCTTCATTATTTTAAAAATGCACAGATTTTTTATACTAGGTTCATGACCTACACCTTCTCTACTTCCATCAAATGGGTTCACAAATCATTGTTCATGTGTATGGTGGACTATAGCCTCACAAAGAAATGTCATTCTTATTTCTATTTGAATTTTAAAGGGTTGGTTATACATATAAGTATATATGTTATATATTATATTTTGATGTTATTTTGATTCACAAATTACTATATTAATGAAATAATCATAGTTTAATTTTTTGGAAAATTATAATGTCATTCGTGTGTATGGTGGACTACCACTTCGCAATGTGATGCGATTCATTCACTCAATACATGGAATGTATTAAGGATAAGAATAATGAAAATAATTGAAATATATGACCTAAAAATTATTCATTAATTATAATATATATAATATACATTATTTTATTTATTATTGAAATAAAATTGAAACAACATTCATGAGTACATACGGATTACGGTCTCTGTGAATAATGTATTTCATTTCTTATCAATATATTTTATTAATTACTATAAATATATATATAATGGATTTATATACTATTATTATTATTTGTAAAATTGTATAGAATACTTTATCTAGAATTAATTATGAAGACCATGTAATAACAAGTTAAAACATGCATGAAAAACAAGAAATTCTTGCTCGAAAATGAATTTTAAATTGAATTGTAAATAAATGATTAATTTAAAGTATTAATAAAATCCTACATGATTCATAAGAATTTTAACGCATCTTCATTGACAGTACAATTTAGGATAATTTTATTTCACATGGGAGGATGGATTTAAGAGAATATCAAAAGAACTACGGTTTAGTCTAGTATTTTTTGATGGATTTAAAGAACCTCTTGAATGATACTTAAGGATCAAATGGATTTAAAATGGGAGGAGGAAAGGCTACCCTATATAAGTTAGGGGAGGAACAGACATTTAATTTATTCAAATAAAAAATTTATACAAGGTCACATTCATGGTAATGTGACATAAATGACTATATATTATATGAAATGAAAATATATTTTTAAAATATCATCAACCAAAAATAATTTAATTCATGTGAGTGACAACCCAACCATTATCTCATGGCCAAACCGATTGGAACTCTAGTTTTATTCTTAACTATTGTCGAAAAAATTTACAGTTCTACTGTTCACTATGGCACAAATTACGTTGACCCTATTATATTATATTAACTATTCAAATTAATATATGTATATGTATATGTATTAGATGATTAAATAACCATAATTGATTTAATTAAATTATTAAAATGTCTGAAATATTCCACAAAAGACCTTTAATATGGAATCATATCTTATAAACATTCATTTCCTTATAGAAAATATTCAATGAATTTTGAAATGTTTTAATGAATATATTATATATAAGTTTCAATAAAACATTAATAAGTATAATAAATTTAACATATTAATATAAAACTGCATTGGAGGAAAAAAATAGTTTTTATAAACATGTGATTTTATTCCAAAATATAATGTTATACCAAAATCATGTATAATATAAATTCACATGTAATTAAATAATATTTATTTAAATAAAGTAGAATTATTTTATTTTTTGAGAAAATTAAAAATTTAGCGGCTATTTTAATATAAAAAATAATTGTTTTTCTATAATCATTATTTTCCACTCATCCATAAAAATTAATATATATATATATAGAAAAATAATAATTATTCAACCTTAGTTAATATTAAAATTATTATTTCAAAAATGATATTGTTTTACTTAAATAATGTTAATAAATATTATATAAACTAATTATAATATTCATTTGTGTAAAATGTACTAAATGTAATTTTTTAGGTAAACATATTCTTTAAAATTATGTCTTTCTGAAAATTGTGTACATAATTATTATAAATTAATAAATAAATTTTAATTATTCAAAAAATTTATACATATTTTTTATAATAGGTTTATTAATAATCCTACATTATAATTTATGTGAAATATTATCATTATTTAAAATATTTCTATTCAAATAATATTTCAGATAAATGCAATAAAGTTTTTGTTAACCTAACATTTATAAATTTTAAAATATATTATAAAATGTTATATTGTTTTATTCACCAACACCCTCAAATTAATTGTTTCATTTTGATTATTTTCATGGAAATATATTGTTTGATTTTAAAAAATACCGTTTTTTATAACCAACATTTTGAAACGGAATAAAAACCCTACTTTTTGTAGAGGAAGTGAGAAACATAAAGGGTACCTTAGTCAACAAATAATTGAGTTCCGATATTTGGGGAAAATTAATGGGAAGAGAAAATTAGGAAATGGGAGAAAATGGAAATGTCAAAATAATAAAATACAGTGATAGATAACATGGGAATGATAATGATAACGAATAAAAAATCACAATTAAATGTGGGGGGAAATGAATATCAAATCCTATAAAAACCTAGATGAAAAATCATGCTCAAGATTCTTGGTCCTATATTTTGTGAATCTATTAACATTGAATACAAAAGATTATACTTACTTGATTTCATTGAATATCATTATCATTGTATAATCAATTGGTTGTGCTATATTTAGTTCCATGTTTTGTTTAAAATCATACTCTATGAAATGAATAATCATGGAAATTTTTTTAGGTTTGAAGAACTAAATTCACCATTTAATTGATCATAAGATATATAGATTAATGACATGACATTCCTTCTATCTATTTAAATTTACCGAAACCAAAATGGTTATATCATTTTCCCCAATATAGAAGAAACACTATATGATGAAATAACACATTATTTACTAAATCCTCAATATTATCACATAATGTTTATCATGTAACATTCTATAATAATTTTTTCATAAAAGTCCCCCAAAACATGTATCCATATTACTAATCAAATATTTTACATAAAATATTAAAATATATCAAAAATAAATCATAATTAACTTCTAGAACAATATAATGTATCTCTTAATGTAAAATAAAAGTGAATACATATATAACATATTCTATAAAAGAGATACTAACCTGAATCAATATAGAAATTTAATAATATCATCCATGAATCAAAAATAAAAAATATAATTTTTTATGAAATAAAATAACATAACATGTAATATATTCCATAAATAAGAAAAAAAATTACATCATCAATGCTATTATAATTTAATTTTAAAAAAAATTTCTAATCCATTTGATGGTAGCCAATAAAATCCAATTTAATTTTTTAAAATCTATAATATATTTTTCATAACTAAAACTTATTACCTCAAACTTAAGAATATAGTGTGGTTTATCTTCCTCTCAGTCCAATGTTTTCTCAAAATATGAACATACTACTAGATAAATTATCTAGGTTGTCGATATCATTCATTATATTCATGAAAATCTTGTAAGAAATTCTACAATAGATAAATCCTTATATGATGGATGATTATAATTATTAGAATATCATTTATAAAATAATTATACAACATTATTCTAAAATCCAAATATATAGAAATATAAATAATTTAAATTATATACTAAACCAATTCATAGTCATAGTCATCTTATTATTTGGCACATCCATTCGTATTTCATTTATAGTATCAACATCATCAAGAGGGAAATGGTTACTCATAAAATATTTTTATCCTATTCCCATGATTTCCCACTAGGATATAAATTCTAAAATTTCACATTCATTACACATTTAAATCAAGAAACCATAGCAGATACCTTTTGGAAACTATAATTCTCATTTATTACATTGATGAAACAAATCAATTTTCTTTAGATGTTATAGGATCAATGTTCTTCTGCATCCCAAATAAAATATAATCTTATTCATTCAAGACAATTTACCAGGTTCTTCTAACAATTTTTTTGTCATTTGGGAAATTGAATATTCTTTCCTCCATGATATTCATGAAACTCAATTTTTATGTTATGTTGTTCTTTTAGAAACTAACCTATGTTATGTTTTATTATCATAAATAGAGATAGATAGTTAGTAATAATAACATGATTTCCATTCCATCTACCTTCTAAATTGGTTTTTCATGGAGAAAATCATTTAATCATATTTTACATTTAGAGTAAATAAAAATTGTATTTTTTCATAAAAACAACTCTAAATAACATAATATTTTGATAGAAAGTAATGAGAAATCATATAAATATGTAGAAAAATTCATAGGGTGTCTATCTTATGACAACTTATATTCCATAAATAAAACATTCAGTTTAAATAAAATTATATATGATCAATATCTATAGAAATATTTGAATAATGGATCATAAATAAAATTTAAATTTAATAAGGAATATACATAATAAGTTTAAAATCACGTTTGTAGTAAGGTCCTATTCACTATGAACCAGAACGATAGTTATGATATGGTTGAACAAATTTTTTAATGGTTATTACCAATATACATTTCTTTTTCCAAACCACATCGACTTGTTGTAACCATAGAGGGATGTTTTTATAACAAAAACACACTCCATTCATTAAAATTAAATATGATGTTATTTTATACATATTCATAACCTACCTCTTACACTAAATAATTTTAGTGAAATATTAATTATATATCAACACAATCCATGCAAGAATATTAATGGTATATAGAATTTGGAAACATGGATATATAAATATCTAGTACATAAATGATCTACATCATTTCTTATTTTTTTTCTTCACAACTATAACCCTTCATAGAAATATTATACATAAAACCATTATTGACAACCTGGGGTATGGAAATATTATAAAGGATCATGTCAAATTCTCAGTATAGGTACCTATAAGTGATATTAATAAATGATTATAAGATATAATGTGAGAACAAGAATGTTATTAGAGTATGATAAAATTATAAAATAATCATACCTAGTCAGTCAAATATATATATTCAAGAATCATGGAATATTTTTTTCAATCAAAAGTCATAAAAAAATTCATGAGAATCAACAGTAATCAGTAATGATTCACAAGAATATTATGTATGAATACGAATAAGTATATGAAGTAAACACAACAATAGAAAATAATTTCATTAGTCAAGGTTCACCACCTCGACTAAAATTATAAATTGGGTTCACTCTTGATTCCATAAATTATTTAGTGATTTTTCAATCTAAATATCATCTTATTAGATTAATTTAGATGTCTTCTAACCCACACCCCAATATCCAATGGTAAAAAACATAGTGATTATATTTCTATATTTTTCAATAATAAACATCATTATATTTTTAGAAATAAAACATTTGCAAAACTACACTATAATATTTGATCACTTACATACAAAATGATGTTTTAGGTTTAGTGTTTAATGATATTTGGAAAAAAAATCACATAAAAACAAGGTTATATAAACACCTAGTTCGAAAATTTCTATATCATCCAGCATTATGTTCTTCCAATCTAGTAACCTTTATAGTTATAACATATAGAAATATTTTCTTCAGAACCTACAATATTGGAAATATTATGAAGGTAATATATAATGATCAACAACGTTAACAATAAGCATTAATAATTTAATTTCATCAATGTTATCAAATTATAATCATATGGTTTGGATGTCATTGCCAAAATTTGTAAGAATAACATAAGACAATTTATAACTATGAAAACGATGATCATAAATCTGGAGACATGAAATAAAGAATCAATATTAAAAAAATTTCCAATAGGAAAATAATAATGATTTGTATATAAATAGTGGAACATAAAATTGCCACACCAGTAATTTTAATTCCATGTCTTGTTTCAGATCCTTTTTTGGTAATTATCTTTCTCTCAGTTTCTGGGTGTTCTAGGATTAAATTATTGGTAGCTCTTGTGTTTTTAATCTATTACCCTAGTCTTAGGAGTATTATATTGTACTTGGAATACTAATTTTTCAAAGGGATGGAATGAGTTTGGGGTGTTTTGGATTTGGATTTTTGACACTCCCAGTGGAACCCCTTGTGTGGTAACTTGTTGGAGGTGGTATACACCCTTGAGTTAGATTAATCTTGGGGTTAAAAGGATGTTTTATTTTGTTTATTGTTTCCACCTGTACTTGGACTATCTTTCCCCTTGGTTTCCACCTTGGATCCATATGGAATTGTTGGTAAAAATCACATTTTTGGTGTCCAGAATATATCGCACGGTTTAGTAAAATGTGCTGCCAAACCATGTGAGGTGTCTATGTAACTAATAATAATTTTTATATTCCAACATTTCCCTTCCAGAATAATCCCAAACTGACCCATTACTTCCCCATTTCGAACCTATCATCCATTTGAGGACTCCAATCACCCCAAACAACACTTGGAACTCAATTATGAATGAAATTTTTATTGGGAAACTTCATGTTCACTTCAAGTAAGTCCTTCTATATTTGATTCCTCACTATTCATTATGTTTTCTTCCACTTATTTTTTGATGTACCTATTGTCCAAAAAATAGGTCTTCATACCCGGGGTTTTCAATTGAGGTTTTTGTTCTAATCATGTGTTTTTATTTTCATTTTCAATCCCTTGTGGTGTGGTAGGGGTGCAGTTGATGTTTCACACTGAGATTTATTGGTCTTGACCATAAAGGTATGTGATTATATGGTTAACCAATTATATATGAGTTATTATTTCTGAATTTCTATTTTATTACAGTTTTTATTCATTATATTTTCCATAAAATCTGGGTTTTTTTGCCTTTTGTTAAGA
This sequence comes from Viscum album, assembly GCA_963277665.1. NCBI lineage: Eukaryota > Viridiplantae > Streptophyta > Magnoliopsida > Santalales > Viscaceae > Viscum > Viscum album. The sequence continues at coordinate 640,642,479 of OY728137.1, forward strand.
AAAAGATTTATAGGTTGCAATTTTGTGCTAAATTGGGTGTTTACATGTCAATTTCATGTCATGCCAATTGGGTTTTTATAACTCCTGTTATGGAATTACTAAAAAACTTTGGTGCTGAAAAATTATGTTTTTGTGATGTGGGTTGGCACATGGTGTTCAATTTGTGATTTTAGAGGAATTTTGTGTCTAAATCCTTGTTAAATTTTGTGATGTTTTTCTTTTGAAATAATAATGGTTTTATGGATGGTGTAGGTGGTTAAAATATTCTTCAAAATAGGGATGTTTTAAAACTCATGTTATGTGTTTATAGAAATTCTTTGGGTGATGGAAATTTTGTTTTGAGGGATTTGGGTATGCACAAGGTGTTGAAAGTGGTGTTTTTAAAGGATTATAAGTGAAATTCATTGTTAAATTTTTGTGAAGTTGTTTTATTGAAAATCTAATGGTTTTATTTTTTGTTTTATGTGATAAAAAGAATGGGTAGATACCGTTTTGAATTTATTATTAACATAACTACTATTTTAAAGTGATAATGTGTTTTTGTATCATGAGATATATTTTTTAGCATGATGGGAGAAACCCAGATACCTTGGACATCAGATATGTAGTAGTACGCTAGTGATTTAGATGGGTTTTGTCCCTATATCAAAGAGATTATGGATAACTAAAACAGTAACAAAACTTTGTAGATTATGATTGGGGACCAAGAGGTTATGGTTATGTTCTTGACCAGTGTCTCATGCATAAGAATGGATATTTATATGGTCACATTACACCAAATAATGAGGTAAATGGGGCTTGAGTTTACCTAGTGCCTAGGGGTGTTCCTTAGATTGGTGCTCATTGATTCTGATGTAGTCATATTTGGAATATTCTGGTTTTTTCTAGAATATACAGTATCTTTAATTTTTTATTTATATGTTCTGTTTCATGGAATATTACCTTCAAAAAATGTTAAATTTAAAAGTTTCATTATTTAGAAATTATTTTCCCCACTACAAAGTTTTCTAAAAGGGAATTCTTTTTATCATGTATTGAATACCCTATGTAACATCTTTTTGTTGTATCTTATTGTTCTTAGGCTAACACTCTACTAGCACCCCTTGGGGGTAAGTAGACTTGGTCTTGTTTAACACAGGTAATGGAAACACTTTGTGTGATGGCTTTTCAGGGTGTGATTTTCCATCAATGTTTCTATGTTGTTTAGAATCCTTATCACTGATGACCCCTTGTCTTATGAATTCTTTGGGTCTATTTTTTTGGTCTCTTAATTGTGTCTTTGGACCTCTTGTTTTGTGTTTAGACTTATGTATTTAATTCTATATTTTGTATAAATGTCATTTTGTTTGAATTTTCAGATTTTGTTTATCAATTGATTTTTATATTTTATGCTTCCATATTCGTGAAAATCATTCACAAAAAAAAAATATGATACCCAGGAACTTGTTCAAGATCATCGGGATAAGAAACGCTAATTGGTCCTTTACTATGATGGGATTGGAACCAGTTTTGATGAATACCATATTTTATTCATTAATAAATTATCCATTAGAACATGACACAAACATAAAAATAATAATAATGATATCTTGTAATGTAAATTTAAAATAACTCTTCAAATTACACTAATAATTGGACTGTCTAACCCGATAAATTTTAAGAGTCTCTAAACTTTTCACTATAACTAGTAAAATCCATCATTTAATTTTAGATTATGTATCTATCCATGGTTTATAATAGAACCATACATACATGGTTTATAACATAACCACCCATCATCATAAAAACCTTACAGGATCAATATAATGAATATTGTATTTAGAAATTTCATTTCATCAAAAAACTCATAAAACCATTATATATTTAATAACATTATTAATTAATGATGAGAAACTTGTTCTATAAATATCTCTTTGAAAATATAATAATCCATCCCAAGAATGAATTAATAAGATATCACTTCAACATTTCCTTATTGGATTATAACTGTCTTCACGGGTTTGTTTTGTTATATATAATCACCATTACATATAATTTAAGGGAATAATTTGTGAAATAAATTTTCAATATTGAAAATCACATTTACAAAATAACACATATGAATAAAAATTCATTTAGAATTAAACAACTAATAACATAAAAGGACATTAAAATCATTGTGTGATCTTGATGAGGGGAAATTATGTTCGTTAGGAAATTGTTAAAATAATGATTACATTTAAAACATGGGTAAAAGTACCTTTTAAGAAAAATAAAAAGAAGTTAAATGTTAAATAAATTTTTAAAAATTATAATGTGTAAAAATGAATGAAAATTCAACTAATAATGTATAAACATTAATAAAAACATATTAAAAGAAATGGATATGGAAGAAAAAGTTTTTCTAAACACAATAAGAGAAAATAAAGCCTATTTTATTTAAAATAATTTACGAATCATTTTGTTTAACACAGTGAGGAAAATGTTATTTCAACATCATAATTATTGAAATGACTGAAGGAAAATAATGATTAAGTGATTTTACTAATAAGGATTATATATTTTACTAAATTTAATCTCATATATATTAAATCCTGATTAAAATGAAATTTAAACAGAAACCACATAGTGAACATGAACTTTTGAATCATAATAAAAATTCAACAATAATAGTATATTAGATATAAAATACCTTGGAAATGAGAATATTCGTGAAACAACATGTAAATCTGGTTGTATATATTATTATTGTAACACCTAGATACTTAATTATTTACATCACTGAATTAAATACAATCTCTATTGTAGCATGTGATTCATGAAACACCATTATCAAATAGAAATACATTATTATGATATTATTTAAACATGTCCATTATAACCTAGCTATATTGTTTGTGGTTATGAATATTGATTAAAAAATTATGAAAATTGTATTGTCTATATGTAAAACTACATTATTTTAAAAGATAAATATAATATTTCATAACATATAAGACATGAAAAACAATAATTATTAAAAAATATGACAACATGAAACATTAATATATATATATATATTAAATATATTCAATCATTAAAAATATTTTGATGAACACAACATTGATATTGAATGAAACATGATACTCTATTCAAATATTAGTTTTTCAACATTACAAATATACCATATGCATTAAGATGGATAGTAAGAATATTAATAAATTAATAGTGGAAATTATATTCCCTACAAATGTAAAATGTAAATTCTAGGGTTATTTATTTTTTATTAAGAAAAGAAACACATTATATGGAAGAGAAATGTTTTCTGGATAACTGTATTTTTTTAAAAAAAAGTGGTTTAATAACACTTAGGTCACATAATTTAAAATTAATTTATAATGCTTTTAGAAAATAAATTAAAAAATTAAAAAGCATTATTTAAATTTAATTGTAATAATTTCATTAAGATAAATTTTGAAAAAATTATAAAATGAAATTTTTTAGAATATATAAGCAAATATTTATATTTATTAGAAAAAATAACTTTTCATCAACATCACTTACAAGATATAATTTATTTTAAAACAGTTTTAAATTTATAATTTATTTAAAAAATATAAATAAATCCTATTTAGTTAATTATAATCAATTTACCATTTTATTTTAATATATAATATTTCTAAACAATTAAAAATATTGTCCTTAAAAACCTAGTTTCTGATCGCACCTATAGGATTAATTTTAAATTAAAATTTTCAACAAATTTGAATGAAATTTTGGAAATGTAGTACATATTTAGAATAAAAATATTTTATATTATCTATTTATTAATTTATAGTATTGTACGATATTGAATAGAAAAAACAATAAAAAAGTATTGATCGTGGTTATGTTAATAATGGGATTAACACTGATGCTAAACTAAAATGATAAGGGTTAAAAATGAACCAAAACTATCACAAAACCCATTTATAGAAAATATATCATCTTTATCTCTTTTATTATCTATAATTATCCTTTTTGGATACTTTGTTCATTAGAAAACCATGGGTACACCTCTTTATTCCGAAAAATAACAAGTGTGCCACTCACCTCACATATAAAGATTCATCGCTTCCTCTATGCACTTCAGAATGCCAAAATCCATTTTTTATAAATACCTTCCCAAAACACTTAATAAATTATAATCTCTCAGACTATAATCCTTATTTTGGTAAGATAACTATAACAACATGCTATTTGTTGCAAACTATAAGTTTTTTTATGAAGAAGAAGTAATGTCCCTAACTAGGAGGTTTAATATTTTTCTTCCTCCACCTCATTAAATTTTGATAAAACATTTTTAAAAAATAACACAAATGTATTAAATATAATTTAATGCTATTTTTTAATTTAATAACCATAATATATCTCTTCATTAACCAAATGTGTTATGAAATCAATGTTCATGTGTATGGTGTACTAGAACCTCATAAACTGGTGGCATTCATCTTCCACCAATAAATATCAATGATGGATGTAATGAGGGATTAAACATATGTATATGATATTTATTATATAATTATTCTCCAATAATTTTTATACCTCATGTACCATATTAATTTCTTTTCTATGAGGGATTTCATAACGTCTCTCATGTTGAAGGAGGTCTACCACCTCGTGAAGTGATGGAATTTGTTTTTTGATTACCAAATATATGGAAGGTAGTAGTGATAAATTTTAATTAATATGTGTGAAATTTATGATATATCCATTTTCTTAAATATAATACCATGTTTAACATCTTACATTTCCATCCACTATAAAACTGTAATGTTGCTCAAGCATACATAGAGACTACCATCTCCACATAGTGATGTGAAATGATTTTCAGTTTATTTACACATTGTTGTTAATAAGGATTAATTTTATTAACCTTATTTATATATAAAACAAATTAGTTTTTTAAAGTTTAATTATTAATATTTTTTCCTTCATTATATGTATCTACAAAAATTGATTTAGTGTTCATGTGTATGTATGGTTTATGGTCTCCGTGAACTTTGTAATAAATTTTATACCACTTACATTTATAGTTTTCTAAAAATAAATATGTAATGAATATAAATGATATTTATATAAAGGAGAAAATAATGGATAATATTTGAACATGATCATATAAAAAAATTTCAACATTTCTTAACCAAAACATATAAGAAGGATGAAACAATTATCTATTGAAATACAGTATTTAAGAAATAATTGTTAATAAAAAAGAGATATGAGACTAAATTTAAATAATATATGTTATATGTTATTTTATTATTCTTATATTACCAATTTTTAATAATTATATATTTCTTATACACAACTTTTAGAGACATTTGATGGAAGTCAAACAATGTGTTGATGGTTTTTATCCTCATATTTACTTCTATGTGACATATTCCATACTCAATATCTATTCCCTTATGTGATGTATATAATACCTTGTTTTATATTTTATATCAAGTTTCTATTTCTAGGAATGTTAGTTAATTTTTTATTATATATTATTTCTGTCATGCTGTTAAGGATTCAAATGTAACCGATGTGGTAGGGGTTTACTTCACAATCTAATAAATATTCAGGATTATTTTTGTTTGAGTCACCCTTAGGGAAATTAACCTATATTTCTATCTAAAAAGTAATATATTTTATATTTTTATAGTGATTTATGAATCTTTTAATGTAATATTACAAATTTAAAAGTATTTTATACATAACATTATTAATAATAAATATTTAATAAAATCCACCCATATTTCCCTTTTTGGTACAAAATCCATTATAATTCAAACACATGTCTTCTAAAACAAAAATCAAATAGGTTTTTACATTATCTAATTGATTTAATAAATAATGGTTTACACATGATTATTTTTTCATAATGGTTTATAATGAATAATCATTTCATTTTCTGAATAATACACATTTATAAACATTTTACCGTTTAAGGGATGGTTATTTTTAACTTATAAAAAATGTTCTAAATTATCCACCATCATAGCCATAATTTACATGAATCATAATATGAATGTTTACAATTATAGTTTTTTTAAAAAAATTGTTTTTTCTAATATTTTTCTATTTTTTTAAATGTTATTTTCGATGGAAATTTATATTAAATATTTTTATGAATTATGATGTTTTAAAATAAAAATAGTGATTATAAAATAATGTTTTTATTCCCAAAAAAAATTATCATTTTATTCATTCAATATAATTTTACAATTAAAAATAAATAATTTTATTACTAATATGCATCAATTAGGATATACTCTAATTATACGATGCTTTTTCTTTCTCTAAATTGTTTATGATCATTTTGACTATGGTTGTACTCTGTTGATACCATTAATTTTACTCTATAAATATCATGATTATTTTTATTATTTGTGGGAAGTGTTTTCATTTCATATTAAATATAAATTTTTGATTTTATGTTGATTATGTTTAACCCATTTCTAATTATAAATGTATTGGTCATTGTATATGACAGGAGAGGCCCTCTATTACCTCTGGTTGCATCAGTAGTTTTCATGAGGATAACTAGATTGGTTTTTGGTGAAGATATTACATATTTATTTAGTTTTCTTGAAAAAAATAATCAATAATATTCTTACATGGTTGGTATTTTTAATTCCATCACTGTGAATTCATTTATTTAAATGGATATGAAATATTCTATTAGATAGATTATACATGGTTATGTTTCAAGATCTTATAATTAATTTTTACGTAATTATATGACCATCAATTATTGTTTTCATACTATTATAAAAATTTAAATTTATTGGAAGGTGTTTCAATCATTTACATGAACATACTAGTTATTTCTTAATTATTTATCTTCTCTTCTATTGTACTATAACCCTTACGGAGCATTTGAGCTCCACATTTTCTTACGTTTTTTTTCCCGAGATAAGTGTTTTTGTTATTAGATCGATACTGAGGGTTATGGAATGGGGAATAACTATGTTCTCAATTTTTCTTTGTATTTTATGTTTTAAAATTTAATGATAATATTAAGTATGTATCTAGTTTACCAAAAAAATAAGCCATTATTTCCATAAGGATATGATAGATTCTATATAGATCCAATATAATAATTTAATCACCATTTCTGGGATATTGGTATGCAATATACTACATTTGGTATGAAAGTATGTTTAGTAGAAACATTATGAACTAGATTTTAGAAATCATTGATTATGGAACATAACCATATGATCAGTATTTAGGATAAGTATATATGATCATATGTCATGAACTAAGTCGGGCCGTCATCTGAATTGGTGGCCATCCTGGTCAATTTCAAGTCACAAAGGGATTTCACAACCCCCATAAGATGGAAAAAGTTCCTTTGTATAATAAATAAAACATAGAAATTTTTCAACCACATTTATTATAATAAAAAACAAAAATAACCAATAAAAATAATGTTATAAGTTCAAACTAAATTAGTATTAAAAATTATAATTGAATTAAATGGTTTAATACCAGCCCGAAATGGGACCACAATAGAAAGAGCACTAAGAATATCCAAAGAACCAACACGCAACAGGGGACATTTCCCTCAAGTTATCTCAACATCCCCAAACTAAGGAAGGAAGATAACAACCTTATCCACCGTGTCTAAATTTTTTCTCAAACCTATAAAAACACTACAAAGTCTACTTACACCCATTGAACTATGATGGGAGTGATCCTATGCCCAATAGGATTCCATTAAACATTGTTCCATTATATAATCATTTAAAGACAAATAACATTGATGTTTTGTTAAAAATTTAATTCTAGTAACAATATTAATTGAATAAAAGATTAAATAAAAACATTTTTAAGAGGTAATCATTAAATAATTTTTTTTAAAGAAAACACAGTTGATTTTGAATTAACCAACCAAAAACATTTTATTTTGATATTAAGTAAAAAATATCTAATGAGAACTTGTCACAAGAACAACCCTAGTCAGGAGATGGCATTGGGGCCCTATGTACATCATATCTCTATGTATATGTAACTATAACAATTAATATTCTCTTACATGAACCACTAGGAGGGGAAACCCCAATATATTAGCCCCCCTAAACATCATCATAGTTTAGTTAGTACTATCATTTTCAATATTGTAATGTGAAATAGGAATGAGGCCACTACCAGATCACTACCTTACTAGTCATAGTCTGCCATCATATAAAACTGGTCTTCCATTTTTTACTCAATCAAATTTAACATATTATAAAATAGAATTTTCACATTAAAATTTCATTCAATCATTATACACACACCAAAAAGCTTATGAAAATGTTTTCATATCATTCAAAATTTAATAAATCCTTTAGACAATTGTATAGGACATTTACAAAGTGGTACACATCACAGAAAACCCTTGAACTTCAAAATAAACAATTTAAAAAACATAAACCTACCAAAAGAGTTTTTAAAAAATATTATCACGACTTATATCATTTAATAATACCTCCTAAAACATATAATACAATGCCAGGTAATACAAAATGGACTTACACCAAATTCCCTCCCAAAATCCCCCTTTTTGAATCGAATAGACAAAAACACAGCACCAAAATTGAAATTCTTTCCCTTTTTTCATTTAACAAACCAGTTGAACAAGTAATAAAGCACCACCATGAAATAAAAAATGAATTTATATAAAAAAACATATTTTACAAAAAATATGTTATACAAATATCAAACCCATGTTATTCTATTTAAAAAATAACTTTCACTCCCAATATATAACTGAAAACATATTCCAGTTAAATTAAGAATGGAAACCAATATACCAAATAATTTTTTGAGATGGAAGGACCTACCTTGAATAAAAATAAAATCCAAATCATTTTTCAGAACATTAACCAAACTAAAACCGCAAACAAGAAATTGAAAATAAACCCTAATCAATAATATAGTACAATGAAACCCATTATTAAACCCAATGTGGGAAACCCTAGCTGTTAGAAAAATTAAAACCCTAATAAAAGATGGAATAAACCCAATATAGAAGGAAGAAGAAAGGGGGAATTCACAAATGTGAAGAATATTGATGTTTCCCCCACCAAAAAATCTTCAAAATGTGTTTTAACGGAGCTTTAGGGATCACGGAGGCCTCCAATGGATGAATCCCACTTATGGGGAAGAAGATGGGTGCATTGGGATTATTTCCGGGGGAAATTGGTTAAAACCTTATCTTCATAACACATGGACACTATCAACAATTTCGATGGACGGTTTAGTTAAATTTGCACCCAGGTCTGTCCAATAGAAAATCCCCATTTTCTCCCAAAATTAAAGGGGGTTCTTGTGGAAACCTAGGAGGAAATATAGTCCAAGAATAATATTGAATAATGCCCCAAAATTTCAAACCTATCAAATCTGGATCCGAAAAAAATTTACCAAGAACCCAACCCAAACCAAAATGAATTAACTGTTAAAAGACAGGTGTGACAATTCTATGAAACATAATTCTTTATTCCCCTATACAACCACAACAATGAAAGATTAAATAAAAATTATGATTCAATTTCAAATCTCAATGGGGGTTCTCAACAAATTTTAAATGATAATACATCAAGGACACCACCTGTAGGGAAAGAGGGAAACATGCGAAATTGGGAGACCAAGATGGACTCCCCCATTAATTTTCATCTTCCCCCCAAAATCCAAAAAACATCCAGTTGATAATCCAAAGGAAATTATACTCTCACTTCACTCAAAATGACTTCCTGAGAGAAACAACATAGACATTTTTGAGAAGCTCAAATAGTCCACATGAAATGAACAACATATTCATACAAAGTTACACATACTTACATTAATAAAACCATTGGGTTTGATCCAATACTTTTTTTCCAAGAATGAATTTTGTGATTAGATATCTCTGAACTATACTACCTACACCTAGGCCAACACCGTGAACACAACCGAATTATTGATACATGGAGACCCAAATAGACTCCCCACCATAGGAAATAAACCAACCATTTAGACTTATCCAAAATACCAACACTTGGAGGACCAAATATAATCCCCACAATAAAAGATATAATAACATTATACATATTCTAAAATAACTTACATGAGACCCATGGTGGGTCTCCCCAACATATGAACCAACCATCAAAACCAACTAATAAGGAATGGTAATGAAATCCAACATGGGCTTACATGGGTGGTTCCCACATAACTTATACTCCCCCCACAAGAGGCACATTCAAAAAAAAACTCTAAACCAATAGATACATTATGTGGTTTACCACTCCAATGAGAATTGCCATCATTGTATGAGTCCAACAAAAACAGTGGTAAAAATGGAAATACACGACTCTTCATAAAAAAACAACCATATTTGTAGGTTCACCCACAAGGGTTTAAGTATTGGGGTTTTTAAAAGTCAAAATCACCCCACCTCCTTTAACCATGGTGGGACTCTTCTTCCTACACAGATTATAATCATGTGGGATAGGGTATACATGTCCCTCTTCAACATAATGGATAACATTAATTGAGACTTCCTCATTGAAACCATAAAAAATCACCACCTCCCACACCAAGGATTCATGTTAAACCAATATCCTTTACATCCATGGGAGTTTGGTGACAATGCTCCAACAACACTCTAGGTCCTATAGTAGATCGATAGATTATTGAAGCATCTCTTGTATTATAGTAATTTTTTGAAAACCCCCAATCAAAACTTCTCCTTATTGTACCACAAACAACCACATCACCTCTCATACTACACAACCTAGACATAACACACAGTGAACCCCACATTTCTATAACACGAAACCTTCACAAAGATAGGATCCTTGAAGATGCGTGCTCATTTAACCTCACCACTAAAATGTAATAGTATAATAAATAACACACGGAATAAACCATCATTACGGATAAATAAATTTAGGAATTCCAATAAAAAAACACACTTCATATAAGAGGATGTCCTTGTAACGTTCCACAACATCCACCATATCCCTTAAAAAATGATAAAACACATAAAGCCATCACTAATAGTGACACAATAAATCTATATAGATGTGAAAAGAAGTGGGACATTTCATCGAGTCTTAAATGACATGAGATTAGTAAAAGAAGTCATAATAGCCTCAAACAACCATATTTTCCCCATCGGTGGCCTAAAATAAATCATTTTCTTATAAAAAATCAAAAAAGTCCCAAATGACCATAAAGACTGCAGAAGAATCCATCAACTCTAGACAACATTTCCATGAATCACTTGAATTCCCCTTCACCAGTTCTAGGTATATCTTATATACACAATGTTGTCAAGCATCACATTTAACGACTCTAGAAACAAAAGTGACTATGATCTATTTCATCCTTCCACAACAATCCTCTCTCTATAAGAGGATTCAATTAACGAAAAAAGAAGAGGTCTAGAATCAATATATAAATCTCAAGTATAAATCTCTTATGTTAATAAATTGTTGGACATACTAATAGATATTCTCTCTAGTACGCACATCAATCATGCATTAACTCTTTAAGGGGGCGTATCCAAGACAACAAGAAAACCTAATGACCCAACAATGATTGTGATTTTGTAAAAACATACCACAAACTAGAACTGAACACATGAGGGGAACCTCCACAAAGGATTCCTAAAAAAATTCTCATAAAATACCATAAACAAACACATCACCCGGCTTACCAAATAAAGAAAAACTCAAAAGATCGTTCAATTAAGAGGGGTATTCAAAAACAAATATCCCAAAACAATATTCTGAGAAAAACATATGACACACCATCAAAACACCAATTACCAAAACATAAAATCATCCTCATAGATCATTTTTTTGAAATTAAATGGGTTTGGTAGTTTGTCCATTCACAAATGGTCTCATGGGGATCACAAATGCATATTTCTATGACACACCTGGCACCCTCCACATATCATCACCGACACTCATCTAGTAATACCATTAACCATAAGTCTTTCCTTATTAACCCATGAATGTGGTCACCCATGAGGATACCAAAGACAAAAACTAATACTTTCTTCATTTCAACATTAAAAAATTCTACACATAATATCTCTTCTCAAAAGCACTAGTCACAAAGTAAAATCCATTTCAAATTTTTCAAATTTCCATTTTGGGAAATCACTGACCCTTTAAATAAAACCCACTTTGATCTCATAAAACATTTTTGACAAAAAATAATAATCCAAAAATAATTTTATTCTCAATCCTTACAGATAAATTTCCAATCATTTCATTCAACTCAGAACAGAATTTCATAAACCACATTAAAATAATCCTTGTTTTCTAAACCATTAAGTTTGTGAATCCTCGAGTTTTAATTATAAAAATATAATGTCATAATTAAAATATTTTGTTTCATGTAGATTAACCATTTTAAAACCTCATTTATTGTAGTTCTTAGAACCACTTTTTAATCCCTTTTGATAGTCATTCCAATCCCACTGTAAAATCATATTTGAAACAGATTTTTCCAAACCCATTCATAATATAATCCATGCTTTCTCAATAATTACATTCCTTACACCACATGATTAAATTATGAACATCCACTTCCAATAAACTCAAACCAATTTAAAAAAACCATTTCCATTTTAAAATCTAGTTTCCAATATTTTCAAATAAGAGTTCTCAAAATGATTTTAGAAAACCCACAATAATACATATCAAATTAGAGGGAAATGAGTGTCAATAGGTGATTCAGACATATGGTTATTGGACATAAGCTAGTCAGATCGTCGACACATATAGTGTTCTTTTAAAATATACTTGGATCCACATAGATTTCAAGGCCATGTAAGCTCACAAATATCATTGGACTAAATCCCATTTTATTTCCAAAAAAACTACAAGGACCAAAAGACGCATATAAAACCCAAGAAATAATACTGACTTGAATCCAATCACTAGGTGTGCAGTAAAGGAACCCTAATCATAATAGGAATTTTATGTCCCCACAATCTTAGCTCTGGTCTACCTAGACACCTCCCAAATGTAGATTTCCAAAAGGGTGTAACCACCCATTAATATCATTTTTCATAAACCATATCGGGTCGGCATCAGAACAGATGCTCATCCAAGACTATGATAAGGCCTAAAGGGAATTATATATCCCCATGGGATGAGACATATATCACCCTAACCCCAAAATCCCATAGTTGTTAAATAATTTTAATACCTTGGCTGATTTCAAGGAATCATGACATGAAAGAGCGATCAGTTTAGTTGTCATGGAAAATAGATTACACACATGAACATTACATTACACATTAGAAAATAAAAAAAAACCTAAATGATCCATTGAGACATCTATTAATCCGCTAGATTAGCCCTGATTATATTTCATAAAACACTTCTTTCAATCCTGGGAAAATAAATCCAAAGAAAAGGGTGGGCTCAAATGCTCAGTAAGGATAACAATATAGTGGAAAAATTCATAAATAAACATAAATTTTTAAGGTAATGTATAAGACTAAAACACAAGACTTTTAAATTTAATGATAATAATAATATGGTAAAGATAAATCAAATAATTCTATTTGCTTATTCGCATATATATTCTACTTGTCAAATAATCATAGGTAATATCAGTTTCCAATTTCATAATGATGGAATGCATAATGTTATACTTCATAACCACATAGTCAAGTCCTTGGGCCAAGACATCAAATAAGATTTTCTCAAGGCCTTGTTCCAAGACATTAGTTTGTTTCATGAGACCTAACGATGCATCAATGTGCTATATCGGGCTCCTCCCATCACATAATTAGTCTAATGCATTCCTCATATGATAGGATGAAATATAACATAAACATTCGTATTAAAACTAGAATAAAAAATGCTAATACATTAACCATAAACCATGAATGGTATAAAAGTAACACATCCATAGTAAAACATATCACAAAACCTTTAATAAAATATAAAATATTTTTATCTTAATGAATCAACTTCCAACAAGTGTAAAATTAATCAATGAATGTTGACATAGATGAAATCAAAACTATTTGAGAGAAATATACCTTTTTTATGAAATCATTTAAAAGTAACATAATTTAGAAAGGAATACATTTATAGAAATTTTATAATCAAAGTGTTCCATACCACTTTTAAAATTTGGAAGGAATTAACATATTAAACAAATGATGTCCATATAAATAAATCCTTAAAACAATTTTGAAAACATGGACATTAATTAAAAAGATTTAGAAAAATAAATATTTTAAACATTTAAAATAATGATAAAGTTAAAGAGACACTTACATAATAACATATATTATTCCTTATGAAAACATTTTTACAAAATATGGACATTGTAGATAAATATGTCACAGTAAATACTTACTCATAAATAATCTCATATAATAATGAGATTGAGGAATTAACACATACCTTGCACTTTCTTTTGGTTGAGGGTGCGTTAAACCTCTTGTATAATGATAATAATATGTTATTAAATTATACCAGAACCATATCAATATTAATTAAATCATTCATTATTCATTTATGACTTTATACTACCCATTTAAGAATGATTTCTTTGTTAAATTAACATTGTGGGTAATATTCTCTTTCTTTAACGTACATGTTTTAACATTTTATTCTTGATCATATCATTTAGATAATGATTTAAATACTTCCAGAATATAAAACAAGATTTATATATCATTTATATTTATAATAAAAAAATTAATTATAGATGGATATATGAAATCGAAGGCACTTTTTATGTAGACGGGAGGTCATACGTACTCATAAACGATGTATCCGTTTTCATATCATATTGAACGGAAGTAAGTGAATAAGTGTAGAGACCCGTATCCTGACGAATATGGACATTACATTACATTTGCGGAATACTTAGTACATAACAAAAACACACACTAAAGGATCGTAATAGTTTAGTGTCTTTGGAAACTCGGAACATAATCTTCTAATCCTGGTGAAAGATCTTCAATATCTCCCGTAAAGATCTTCCATTTTTTTTACCTAAAACCTTTCTTTATATCCTGGGGAAAAGAAAACATAAAAGGGTGAGCTCAAATGCTCAGTAAGGGTATACAAAAGAAATAAAAATCATATCATATCTTTTTGAAAATCACAACCTGCAAAAGAGATCATAATATCTTAACATGGAACAAATCATAGAAGTGAAAATGAGATCCCCATAATCATAACATGAAACTTGAAACTTTGTGGCATGCACACATAATCATGGAAAATCATTTCTTGTTAGTCATGATTCATTGCCAAGACTATCTTAGTGGACAAAGTCCCTTTCTGAACCGAGTTCACTCCTCGTTTCAGTCCTGTATCACTGAACCGAAATAACCTTCCGTTCCAGCCATGTCTATCTCATGAGATATAAAATCTTTACCCAATGCATTGGAGGGAGATATAGGTCCCACCCATCTTATAATGAATCCTTTCTTATGTGTGCCACATAATCATAAAACATACATCATCGCATAACACATGTAAAAAAAATGGGATTCTTGAAACATCATGACATCATAAATCAATTCATATATGATAAAGGAATTCATAAACATAATTCCATCACAACATAGTCAAACCAATGTAAAAATATGGATAGAAACAGAACCCTTTATTATCTTAGATGGAAAATAATTTTGATAAAACACTTGAATTGAATTCTTGAGGAAAATATCCTTTCTTCTTCAAAAACATTTTTCCTTTCATAACATGTCATACAACGTTAAAATAAAAGAAGTTGATTAAAAATAAACTTGAAAACTTGTAAAGGAAGCTTCTTTGAAGTAATGTTTTAAAAATCCATTCATGCCGTATAAGTTAAAAAAACATTCTTCGTACTTTTGTCAGAAAAGTCAAAAAAGTACCTCGTACGAAAAACGACCAAAGATTCCTTTCATATCCTTTACTAAAAATTTACCGAAGGGTAAAATTTGATTTAAACTATTTCAAGTGGATGGAAACAATATTACATATTGAGGGAACATGGATGTGGATGATAAAATACACCCCAGTAAATACTTACGAATAAACAATCTCGGATAAAAATGAGATTGTGATATTTCCCTTACCTTAGGTCCGATTAGCTTTGTACGTGTCCGAAGCTCCTGTATAATGGTTTAAATAATGTTATTGACTTATTCCAGAATCATACATATTGATATGATATCATATATGGTCATATTATTAGCTTCTTGTTAGTAATATTTCATTGTTACTTGTTACTCGGGTCTTTATAACTTTTTGTTCTTATGCGTGTTTTGTCGAATAAATTCTTATTCTTATCTTTAGGTTATAGATAATTCATTTACAGAATGGTATTAGTGTAGTATATACCATATTCATTCATTCAATTCATTTATATAATCATTATGAAATGAAGATCATGTAGAACGAGTCGCATCACATCGTGGAGACGGTATTCCGTACGTACGCACGAGTGATGATATCGTTCCTATGATCGTGGAATTGTATTGGAGTATATATATATTATTTCAGTATCAATATTACTTCATAATAATCATATGTAGTTACTCATACACCATTATACCCATCCTTGTAAGGTGATGGTGGAAAATAGATTACACCACGGCGTGGAGACGGTATTCCGTACGTACGCACGCGCGGTGATTTCTTTTTCCGTAGGATGGATAGATGGTGAAATAGGGTTGTTTCATACTTATAATAACATATCAGTATATGAGTGATACTGATGTTATTACTTCATAATGAAACAACCTAAGAAGAAGAAGTGGAAGAAGAAATAAAGATGAAAGAATTGGTAACGGTAATTACCTCTTCTTTGAAGTGCCTCTTTGAGACCTCCTCTTAGGGCACTAGAATTGGTCTTTGAGGAAGACCAGAACCTCTAGGATGTTTCTAGGGAAGTGGAGAAGAGATTTTGGCAGGGGTTGGCCGAGCTTGAGTGCTCAAATTGGTGTGAGGAGGAGGGGGAGGAGGTGTCCTTTTATAGGGGAGGAGAGGGGCACCTTAGGAATTCTTAAAAATATTAATTTATAATAAATCTAACCCCACTTAAAAACCTCCAAAAATGACTCATATTAGAATATTAGATGATATAGGGTTGTAATCTCATCAACCAATCAAATTTAGACATGTTTGGATATTATTTTAAACCTTATCAATTAGATTTAACTCTAAGTTAAATAATTTAACTTTTACCGTGTCTTTTTGTTTTCTTTCACTATATGGTTAATAAACTTACTATAACATGCCAAACGAACCAAAAATTGTTTATTATTAATATATATATCCTTATCTAAGTCATTTGGCCGAACCTTAGATTTTTAGGAATAAAATAACAATTAATAATATAATATTTGATTTAAAAACTATTTTGTGTCAATTTTGACACTATTTGATATATGATTTTTGTGAAAGTCATAACAGAATTATATGTTCGAACCAAGTTGATTAAATCAACATTAATATATCATAGTAACCTAGAAAATTAGTGGAATTCATAAAAAATCTCAAATTACATTTATTTTGGTGTTTATAACATCAATTATGTCAATATTTCATTAATAAGATAATTACTACATCATCGTTGTGTCATAAATAAATTAAATTATTTGATGTCTAAAAATTACAAATAAAATACCATCATGTAGGAAATCTTTTTAGCTTTCTAATGAATATTTACAATCGAATTTATCTTATGTATAACCCCATATTAAAAATGATTTACTTATTAAACTTTGATTTTAACTATTTTAACCCTTCTTTAAATAAATTCATAATAAATGTCCTAATCTAATCCAAGTGGGCCTAAATGGTCATATTTTATTCCTAAGTTTGTTTTTGGTCGAATTACACTTGTCCAATAGAATTAGGACATGTGTTAGGGTAATAGTAATATCATATTTAACCTTAGTTACCCTATTTACTATTAACCGCGGTAAAAAAAAGTAAAAAGTTACTATTCACCAAAAATTATTTTCATCTCATTGAACCACATTTTAGTCCTTGATATTAACCGTGTCTCTCGGATTTTCGAAATTCCATTCACAGAAGTGGTAAAATTAAGTTTTATGCAAAATTCAGTTTTTAACCTACCACTTAGTGGTTTCACTATTCATCAAAAATTGAAAGTTTTCAGAAAAATGCCAAAATTTCATCCTAAGCTATATTTCATATTCCGAATTCAAAAATGAAGTCTATTTTACCAAATTCATAACATAGAAGTTGAATTAATTAATTTTATAATTAAATCCCGCTATTAAAACAAATAGCGTGTTTTTACGAAACAATATCTATCAAAAGATTGACACTTGTTTATGTCAGGTTTAAATGTGAAATTACGTCCAATGACCAACATTGTATTAAATTGTAAAAATATATTCTAAATATACTTTAAAACCACTCAAATTAATAATTTATCACTATTAATTATTTCGATTAAAAAAGTTGTTTTTAATTATAATTTAGTAATTTTCACTATTCATCAGAATATGAAAGTTATCCGAAAAGTACCAAAATTTCACCTTAGGCTAAATTCGATACTCCGAATCCAAAAATAAAGTTCATTTTGAAAAATAAGATTTACTGGATTTCAAAAAGTGGTTATTACTATTCATAACGGCTAGTTTTAATAATATTTTTATAGCATATCGTTGTTTAGTGAAACTCGGTATTGCGTACTACACACGCTATCGAGGAAGGTCGCGATTGCGTGTAATGCAAGTCAAGTCAAGGATGTGTGTTGTGCAAGCTCCTTTGGGTGTAGCGTACAACACAAGACATTAATAAAATTAAAAAGAATATTTTTTTATAAAATCTTGGGCTGTTACAATAAGACATATGTATATACATACATATACTTAAATATTTTTCCGGTATCAATATTAAGTCAATTATGATGTAATTATTAATAATATATATATTTATAATCATCGTTGAATGGTGAACATGGGAATGAATCTGATCATGTTGTGGAGACAGTAATCCGTATGTATGCACGAGTGAAAATATCATTATAATGATGGTGAGATTTTACGTAATTAGATGGTATATCATATATAAAAAATCATTAAAATGTTATATTTTTTAATTAAATCAGTTATACTCATTATTATACACATCCATATAATGAAGTGTTTGAATAACAAACGACACCATGACATGGAGACTGTAAGCCGTACATACGCACATATGATGACTTGTGATTTGTTGGATGGATAGAATAATGAATTTGGATTTACCATATTTATAATAACATCACAGTATGTAGGGGATACTGGATTTATTATTTTGGTATAGAACAAACATAGAAAGATGATGTTGAAGAAGAAAAGAACATGAAAGATAGTTGTGAAATTATTACCTCTTTTTCGGGTGTTTCCTTTTGAGTTGCGAAAAATGGCTCTTTATGTTGTATTTGTAATCAATGTAATGACTTTGGATTTATGTGAGGGAAGTTGGGAGGATATTTGGGCAGGGTTTGGTTGTGCCAAATAGCTTTGGAGTAGTGATTTTGAGCTAAGGTGAATTGTCCTTTTACAAGACGGGTGAGGGTCACATTAGGAAAAGATAAAAATATTAATTTATTTATACAATAATATTCTGTTAATAATCACTCGAAATGAATTTATTTCAATCCATAGGTGGTTATTGGCCGAAATTATCTCATCCAATAGGTTTTTGACATGCTTCGGTTACCATTTTATCTTTATCATTTAGATTTAACACTTAGAAAAATAGTTTATCTTATACCATGTCTTCATGTATTCTTACACTCTATGGTTAATAAACATACACTAAACATCCAAAGTAACCTCAATTGGTTCATTAATGAAAAATATAATATTATTTAATCAATTTTTACAAACCATACATTTTTTAGAATTTTATATTAACCAAAAATATAGTATTTTATAAAAATTAATTTATGTAAATTTTTACATTATTTGGTATTTCGTTTTTGTGGAGGTCATATCAATATTTTTACTTTGAATATAAATTATCTAATTAACCTTAGAAAGTAATATTAACATAGAAAATTTTTCGATGGAATCAAAACATTTAAATTATCTTTATTTTAATATTTATAATATAAAATATTTTAATATTTTATTAAGAAGGTAATTACTGCATCAGCATTATGTCATAAATAAATTTAATTACATAATCACTAAAATGTTTAAATAAAATAACATTATATAGAAAATATTTTTTATATTTCTAATGAATATTTATACATGGATTTATCTTATGTATAAACCTATATTAAAAATTCATAAGTTATTAATCTTTAATTTAACACTTTTAACACTTCTTTAAATAAAATAATAATAAATTTCATAATCTAATCAATGTGGCGCAAATAGGGTCATATTTTATTCCTATGGTTTATTTCGGTCGAATAAGCCTTATCCAATAGAATTTGGACATGTGTTAGGGTAATTATAATATCATTTTTACCTTTAATTTCCCTATTTATATTGAACCGTCATAAATAAAAGTCAAAAGTTACTGTTCACCCAAAAATATTTTAATCATATTGAACCAAATTTTAGTTATTGATGTCAACTGTGTCTCTTGTATTTTTGAAATTCATCTCATAGAAGCGGTAAAATTATGTTTTATGAAAATTTTCAAATGCTCATAATAGGTGGGTAAAAAACGTTAAAAAGATCAATAAAATTTTATATATCAATTTTTATTATAAAATGAATCCAATGAATTAAATTAAGCATATATATGTATTTTATATCTATTTTGACTTAATATAAATTTAAATAAAATAAATAAATATTTAAATAAAATATTAATTTTAGATAATAACGATTAGTGTTTCAATATTTATCAAAAATTGATTGTTTCCAAAAAAATACCAAAAATTAATTATAAAATAATATTGATATTATGAATTCAAAAATGAATTCTATTTTACCGTATTCAAAACATGTATGTTGAAATTATAAATGAATATTAATTTCCGTAGTCCAAACAAAAATGCGGGTTTTTAAAAAGTAAAAACTATCAAAAGATTTTCATGGGTTTATGTCAAATTTAAATGTGAAATTATATATAATGACTTAAATTGTATTAAATGATATAAATATAATCAAATTATACTTTGAAACCAATCAAATGTATAATTTAACACTATAAATTATTTTGATAAAAAGTTGTTTTCAATTAATATTTTCTAATTTCACTATTCACTAAAATATGAAAGTTATCAGAAAAGTACAAAAAATTTATCCAAACTTAATATTTGTGTCCATATTCTAAAGAAGTATTTAATTTCAAAAAAATACATATATAAAATTATTAAATATTTGTTTTAAAAAGGGTTCACCATTAAAAGTGGGTAAAATTTCATTTTCTGAAAAATACATCATTTATCTGAAAAAACTGAATTTGGTATTATATAATGTCGAATAAACTCATAATATGGATGTTAAAATTATATGGAATATTCAAAATTCAATATTCAGTTAATATTATTCATAACCGCTTTTTTAACGGCTAGTTTGGTAAGTCGTGGTGCGCTTGAACTCGGTATTGCATGTAGCGCATGTTATTGAATTACATTGAAGAGATAACATACTATGAAATTTTGGGGAGTTATATTCTCCCATACTTCAATAAATTTATTCCTTGCAATTTGAAATTATTCTTTGAAAATAAAAGGTTAAAGGTAGAAAAATACAATTGTGGAAAACCCACATCAGAAATTTGGTTATAAAATTTAGTCTTAAAAATAGGGAATGAGAAATGAAAAAGTCACCAACAAATTATAACATTGATTAGGAGAACATTGGTCAAAATGATAGAAACATTATTAGAGAAAAAATATAAATTATTATATGGAGTGGTTGAGGTGATAAATCACAAACAAGTTTGAAATTAGGGGCCTCAAAGACATCAATCTATGATGATTTAAAATGTTATCGGTTCAAAAAAACATAAGGTATTAGAATAACACATTTTTGGTGTTATGGTGCCATCAATAAAGTTTAAGAATTAATTTATTCTTATAATAAGAAGAAAAAAATATACTTCACAAGTAGAGTTTCATCATTCAACTAATTCCCATCACAAACTCATCAATCACTCTTAAAGTTAATAGAATTAAAAAATATTCTATTTATCCAAATAGTATAGGGTTCCAAAAATACTAAATTATTAATTCATTTGTAAGTCTATTTAACCAAACAACCTTATACGAACCCAGAAATCATGCTTGCATGTGCTAGGTGATCCACCCTTGTCGCCCTTCGGTTGTGGGTTCAACTCCCGCGGCCTTGCCTGATGTGACGAGTTGATGCTCAACCTCTGAGTTTTTATTTTTATAACAATACAAAAAATAATATTAAGAAGTTTTTTAACCTTAATCATTAGTATCAACTGTTTAACATAATCCATTCCATCTTTTAGACTTATCCAAAATACTTCTGTCCAAACTCATAGTCCAAGTTTATTAAAAAGTTAAACACAATGAAGATCCTTTTTTCCAAGTAATAACATGTTAATTCCTTCATCACGTATTCATTTAAAACACCATAACACCCTGAATTACCATAAAATTTTATTTATTCCATTCAATATCCCATAATCATTATACAATTATAGATACACTCACTATATCCAAAAATGTATTAAACTCCAACAATTATAGAATATACAAATCATTAATCAGTTTCAAGGTAGTCAATAATATCCAATATAATTTATCCAAATCAATCATATAATATTCCAAAATCACTACCTCAGTATCAGAACCATATTATAGTTTATCTTTCTCTCAACCATATATTTTCAAAAAAAATAACCTGCTATTGGTTCACTTTTCTTGGTTCCACACAATCTGATGTCCTTAATGAAATAGTAATGCAGTACAGTCCTTATATAGTATATAATTCGTATAACATGTTTATCATTAATACAATAATCAAATGAAATAATAAATTAATAATAACATAATAACACTAATTATTCCTTTTCATCTTCGGTAGTATTATAAATTGATTATTATCCAAAAGCAGCATTTGGAGTATACTCTGATGATTTGGAAATTGATTCATGTAGTGTCCCAACTCCTCGAAGATGAAGAATTGTAAATTTGAATTCTTTTTCTTACCCATGTAATAACATACTCTCTTTCCTCATTCTCTACACTTATAACAAACTCACATTCCCTTCAAGCATTTACAAAGGTGATTCTTTATACAATTACCACATAAGGGAAAATACTTATATTCCCAAATCCCTTTATCCATCATTCTCTCTTAAATACTTTTCTTCTATTCC
The DNA here is from genome assembly GCA_963277665.1 of Viscum album. Classification (NCBI taxonomy): domain Eukaryota; kingdom Viridiplantae; phylum Streptophyta; class Magnoliopsida; order Santalales; family Viscaceae; genus Viscum; species Viscum album. The sequence goes on from OY728137.1 coordinate 640,665,758, forward strand.
TTCCCTTACATACCATAGGACTCGTAGAATTGTTTACATATCTTATTAACACATGATAATACTTCTACATATGATGAGAATATGTGACAGACTATTTCCCTTATAAATTTGGGCTTAATACCATATAAGATATTGTCCTTCTTAATTATTTGATCATTCGTATAGCTAGAGTTCTCAATCCTTCTACTCGGGACCATTTCTAAATAATGTCATACTCTAGGTTAGTTTATGAATCACAATTCATAATTCCAGACATGTAAAATACCTAACCTAAATTGAAAAGATTATACATCTAATCTATATCCATAAAATGTTTTCTTCCAGGAAGAATTTACTCCTAAATCCTTTATAATGGCTGATAATGAAAGTGTGAATTATCCTAAGAATATCCCCTAGGAGTGTTGTAACCAAGAGTGTATCAAGGCCCATTGCCGTGTACCAGGATACACCGGTTCAAAACCGAAAATCCTTGTCGGATTTTCCACTCCTAGTTTCATCTATGCCAGAGCTGCCTCAACTTGCTTGTATCCAGACAAAGATGTATTTCTTGGAAAATAAATAAAATCTCTACATTACAAAAATTATTTTTAATATATTGTATACTAATCCTCAATGTTTATCTTTGTTTAATGTCATCTAATTAAATTTTATCTAAATCTAGTAACCATGGTTTGTACCAAACTTCCCATGATGCCAACAATAACGCCCCAACCCCAGAATCCCAAAGTTGGTGTATTATTTTAACACATTGGCATGATAACAATGAATAATATCCCGAAAGAATGATCAGTTTTGCATACTGGGAAATTAAATTTCATACATGAATGTTACATTATATAATAAAATATAAAACAAAACATAAATGATCCTTTGATTCTTCCATTAATATTTTATTTTAACCCTTCTAATCAATCATAAAACACTTCTTGGAATCCTTGAAAATAAAACATAAGAAAGGTGTGAGATTAGATGCTCAGTAAGGATAAAAATATAGTGGAAACATTCATATATAAGCAGAAACATTTATAGAAATGTGTTAGACTAAAACACAATCCTTTTAAACTTAATCATAATCATAATATGGCTATGATAAATCATATAAATCCATTTAATTATTCACATGGATATTCTACTAGTCGAATAATCAAATGTATAGTATCAATAGACAATTTCACAATGATGGAATGCATAATTCCAGACATCATAACCAAATAGTTAATCCCTTGGGCCAATACACTAGTTTATCCCATGAGACCTACCAATTCATCTAGGAGCAATAGCGGCCTCCACCAGTCACTTACTATGTCCAATGCATTCCTCATTTGAAAGGTTGAGACATAACATAAACATTCATATTAAAGCAAGCATAAGAAATTTTTATACTTTAGCCATAAAACAAGAATGATATAAGAATAACACATCCACAATTAAACATTTCCCAAAACCTTCAATAATATTAGGATGATTTTTATGATAATGAATCTACTTCAAACAACTGTAAAATCCATCAAAGGATTTTTTTCATAGATGAAATCAAAACTATTTGAGAGAAATATATGTTTTTTTAAATCATTTAATAGTCGCATAATTTAGAAAGTAAGACATTTAAAGTCATTTATTAATCAATGTGTATCATACCAATTTGAAACATTGAAAAGAATTAACATTTTAGAAAAATTATGTCCTTATAAATAAATCCTTAAAATCATTTTGAAAACACACACATTAATTAAAAAGAATTTGAAAAATAACTATTTAAAACAATTAGAATGTTGATATAGTTAAATAAATCCTTACATAATACCATAAAATATTCCTTTTGAAAACATTTTTATGAAATATGGACATTTATGACAAATATGTCCCAGTAAATACATACTCATAAACGATCTCGGATAATAATGAGATTGAGGAATTAACCGTTAACTTGCGCTTTACATTGGTTGAGGTTACATTAAACATTATGTCTAAAGACAATAGTATGTTATTAGACTATAAAATAACTGTATTCATATGTACAATATCTCACATGAATCATTTATGACTTTATACTACCCATTTGATAATGATTTCAATGATAAATTAACATTTGTGTAATAATTTATTTCTTTATTGTACGTGTTTTAACTTGTTGTTATGGGTCATGTCATTTAGATAAGGATTTATATACATACATAATATTAAAAATGATTTATATATCATATATATTCATAATATTAATATTTATAATATATTGATATATGAAATGGAAGTCACCATTTATGGAGACGGTAGGTCGTACATACGCATAAATGATGTTTCTATTTTAATATCGTATTGAACAGATGTAAATGAATAAAATATATGTAAGTACACAAACAAATATAAATAAAAATATATATATATATCCAGTAGCACAATTATGTAATTTATTATATACTTATTAATAATATATATTTTCAAAATCATCGTTGAGTGGTGAATGTAGGAATAAATCTCATCGTGTCGTGGAGGCAATAATCTGAATATATGTACGCATGACAATATCATTATATTTATGGTGTAATTATATGTAATTGGATGTTATATAATATATATATAATAATTAACATGTTATATTTATTATTTACATCAGTTATTCTCATTATTATACTCATCCAAATAATGAAGTGTTTGAATAACAAACGACACCATGATGTGGAGACGGTAAGCCTTATGTACAAACATATGTGTCATTTATAGTATGGATGGAATAAAGTATATGGTTGTAAAATATATATAATAAAATAACAGTATTTTGGAGGTACTGGAGTTATTTCTTTATGGAAACAACAAATAAAGAGGAAGTGGTAGAAGAAAAAACTTGAAAGAGGGTAGTGAAATTATTATCTCTTCTTCGGTTGTTTCCTTTTGAGTTGATCAAAATGGATCGATAGGATGGTTTTATGATCAAAATAAATACTCCATGTTGTTGTTAGGGATTTTTTGAGGATATTTGGGCAGGTTTTGGCTGAGCCAAATGGCTTTGGAGGGGTGATTTTGAGAGAAGGGGAAGTTCCCATCTATAAGAGGGGGGAGGGTTGCTTTAGGAAAAGATTAAAATATTAATTTTATTATACTATAAAATTATGTTTATAAAGGCTCAAATGTATTTATTTCAAGCCTTAGGTGGTTATGGGTCGAAATCCATTAAACCAATTGGTTTTAGACAAGTTTAGGATACCATTTAAACCTTATCATTTAGATTTAACTCTTAGTTAATTAGTTTAACGTATACCGTGTCTTCTTTCATTCGTACACTATATGGTTAATAAACATATTATAAACATAAAATTGAAGCTCAAGTGGTTCATTAATGTCATATATAATATTATTTAATCCTTTTTTCAATCCTTATATATTTTTTGAATATGACATCAACAAATAATATAGTATTTGTTTAAAAATTTAATTTATGTCAATTTTGACACTATTTTCTATCTTGTTTTTGTGAAAGTCATAACAACCTTATTAAAACAAATAAAATTATACAATCAACTCTATCAAGTCATTTATTCCTAGAAAAATTATGGATGTCATCAAAATGATTAAATTATATTTATTTTAATATTTAAAATATAAAATATTTTAATATTTCATTAAGAATTAAATTACGGCATCAACATTCTGTCATAAATAATTTTAATTATATAATATCTAAAATTTATAACTAAAATACCATTATTTAGGAAATATTTTTATCTTTATAATTAATATTTCTTGCCTAATTTATCTTATGTATAACCCTATGTTAAAAATGGTTAAGTTAATAAACATTGAATTTATCACTTTTAACTCTTCCTTAAATAAAATAATAATAAATGTCCTAATCTTTTACAAATTGGTAAAAAAGGGTCATAAATTATTCCTCATGTTTTTTTGGACGAATTAATATTATCCAATAGTATTTGGAAATGTTTTAGGGTAATTATAATATCATTTTTACCATGAATTACCTTATTTACTTTTAACCAAGGTAAATAAATGTCAAAATTTACTATTCACCAAAAATTATATTCAAATACTTGAACAAAAGTTTACATAATGATGTCAACTGTGTTTCTGGTATTTTTGAAAGTCAAATAACAGAAGTGGTAAAATTATGTTTTAGGCATATTTGCAAATGCTCCTAGAAGGTGGGTAAAAACGTTAAAAAGATCAACAAAATTTTATACATCTAATTTTTTTATAAAATGACTCCAATGAATTATATTGAACTTATATAAGTATTATATATATATTTTTACATAAAATAAATATATATAAAATAAATAATTATTGAAATAAAATGACTGTTTTAAATAATAACGCGGTGTTTTTGAATTTTCATAAAAAAATTTAATGTTTTCAGAAAAATACCAAAAATTCACCCTAATATAATTTTAATATTATGAATTAAAAAATTAAGTCTATTTTACAAAATTCAAAACATATAAGTTTTATTTATTAATTTAAATTTAATTCATGTTTCCAAAACGGAAAAAAACGGGGGTTCAAAATTAAAAACTATCAAAAGATTGACATGTGTTTATGTCAAATTTAAATGTGAAATTACTTATAAAGAAATAAATTGTATTAAATAATAAAAATAAAATTTAATTATACTTTCAAACCATTCAATTGTATAAGTTAACCCTATAAATTATCTGGATTAAAAATGTTGTTTTCAATTTAAATTTAGTATATTCACTATTCACCAAAATATAAAAGTTATCAGAAAAGTACAAAAAATTATCCAAACTAAATTTTTATGTCCTTATTATAAAAAATAATTTAATTTCCTAAAATTTAATATATAAATGTTTCAAATATTAGTTTTTAAAAGGGATCTCCATTAAAAGGTGGTAATATTTTAATTTCTATAAAATTCTACCTTTATCTAAAAAATTGAATTTGTTATTAAATTTTGTACAAGAAACACATAATGTGGAAGTTAAAATTATATGGAATATATAAAATTTAAAATTTATTTAATAATATTCATAAACTCTTTTGAACGTAGTGTTTGGTAAGTTGTGGTGCGCTTGAACTCAGTGATTCATGTAGCACACACAATTGAATTTCTTTGAAGAGATAACATAATATGAAATATTGGGGTGTGACAGGACAAGTTCTCGAGTATAATAAATAAAATTTAGGATTGATTTTACATCATTTATAAGAATAAGTACCAAAAAATAACCAATAAAATGAATCAGAAAAATTCACACCAAACAAGCCTTAGTGAAAATTCATAATTGGATTACATAGTTTAGAAAAAGCCTTAAAAGGGACAATAAAAAATGGATCAACATGACTATCCCATGAACCAACACATGCCAAGGGGTGGATTTTCCTCAAGCCATGTCTACATCACTATGCCTAGTAGGGAAGCTAACAACCTAAAGCACTATCTCTAAAATATTTACCTAAACCTATGACAAATGTTACCAAATCTACACACACCAATGGGTGTAAGTATAGTTTGAGACTAATCATGGTATTATCACACCCAACATGGATCCATTACATAAATATTATAAGATAAAAACATGAAAGGGTTCGAAAATAGGAAATTATAGTAACCATTATAATGTAATGGATCTTTAAATAACAAATTTTTTAATAGAGAAACATTAAAGAGTAAACAATTTTAAGAAAACACACATACAACATAATTTACAAACCAAAAACACCGTATTCCAATGGTAAGTATAATATATCCAATGAGAAGTAGTCACATAAATACCCCTAGGAATTAGATAGATTTGGGTCCCTAGGTACATTATATCTTAGTGTAAAAGTAACCATAAATAATAAGCTTCTCAGGAAAAAGATAGGAAAACCTCAATGGCCTCATGGTCCCCAGACAACATCACAGTATTGTTAGTTTTTCATTGCCAATATTTCGTAGAAAATTGGGATGATGCAAAGATCAGATCACTAGAATACTAGTCTGAATCTTCCCACCTAGATGCCTAGGATTCTATTTTGTGCTCAATAATTCTCCAAAATGTTCTAAAATTCCATTTTCACATTCATATTTCATTCAAACATTACACACACATCAAACATCCCATGAACATTTTTCCCATATCATTAAAAATTCAATAAATCTATTAAACAATTTTTAATACCATTCTAAAGAAATACACATTACTAACAAAACATATAATTAAAAGTTACCTAGTTTAAAAATATACACCTATTAAAACATTTTTCCATTAATATTTTCACCTCTTATAACAATCAATAATCCCTTTGAAAAACTATAAAACAAGTCCAAGGAATACAAAATGTCCTTACGCCAACAACACTACCAAAATCCCCATTTTTTAAATTAAACACAATATAACACCACCACAAAACATAATTTTAAACCCTCTCGAAATTTTAGAAACCAATCTGATAAGTTATAAAGCACCACCAAGAAATTCCAAATGGGGTTACATCAAAAGAACAACATATTTAACATAAACATGACATATGAAAATATAACAGAGGTTAATATATTTCAAAGAAAACACGCACACCCAATATACAATTCAACGAACATGTCAATGAAATTAAGAACGAAAAACAACTCATCAAATAATTTTTAGAGGTGAAACCACCAACCTTTAATATCGAAAACCCAAAATCATTTTTTGAATCTTAAACAACCCCACAACTGCACCACATGAAAGTGAAAATGAACCCTAATCACGGAGATTATACCAAGAAACCCATGATAAAACACTAGGTAAAAAGACCTAGATTATGGAAAAATTATAAAATCAAGAAAGGTGGGAAGAAACCCTAGAGATATTGATCAAAACAGTGGAGGAATTCACTTAATTGATGAATATTTAAATGTCCCCCATAAAACCCTTTAAAAATGGGTACCATGGGAGCTTAAGGGTTCTTAGAGGATTTCCATGGATGAAAAATATTAATGTAAAAAAATAGTATTCATTATGTTTATTTCATGAAGGGAAAATTAATCAAATTCAAATATTTTTAAGACATGAATACTATTCATGATTTGGCTCATTGATTTAATATTATATTTTTTTCCAAAAACATTATGAAATGAGTTGTTAGATCAAACTCATAATTTATGTCTCACTGAAATGAGTTTGTTTCATTCAGTATCCATTATAACAAAAAATGTGATTTTTTTCGGTGGCCTTAATAGAATTCATATGTTGGAATTATACAAAATCCTTTAAATGTATAGAATTTTATAATATTATACAAATAAATTATTACAATAAAAAAGGTATTTTAATTTATTATGAAGATGAATAATATATTTTTTTTCATAAACTTACATGTCTTTGTAATAAATATATATATATATACTGCTAATAGCTCTATGGAATGATATATGTGCGGTAGAAGAATAAAACAATCAAGGGATTGAGAAAGTAAAATTGAAATTGATGATGGACATAATGTACATCAATACATTAGTTTTTTTCCTAAGGAATTATTTGTAAATACCCGATGCAAGAATTTTATATTTCTAATTTTTAAATCTATGGATTAAGATGAATAAAAAATACTCAATGTAGAATGGACACTATATATTTACTGGAGTTGAAGAGGCAAAAAGAGGAGTTTTGTGAAATGGGATTTATTCTATCTAGTGTTTCACTATGGTGAATCCATGTTGTATTCAGTACTAATAATGATGGATATATGATTATTTTAATTTAGTACTAGGAATTCAATTTCATTATGAAAAATAAATTATATATTATTTCTCATATTGATGATTTATTCGATCAAATTCATTTTTCCTAGTATTTTATAAATATTTGAATTCATTCAATGTATCATAAATTGTGAGAAAATAAGGAATACATTCTAAATAAATATTTTCAAATAAGATATAGTCATTTTGTATTTAGGGAAATTCCATTTGTTTTGACTTATGAACCGTCTATTTTTTATTTAACTAATGACTTTAGTATTAATGGAATAACGTAATGATTTTATTATTAATTTAATTGATGATATAAACTTTTATTCTAAAAGATATCAGGATCATGAGAATAAATTTCATGTTATTATTTACAATCCTAAATGGAAGGAGTTTTATTGAATGTTTAAAAAGTTTGATTTATATATTAAAAAAGATTCTTTTATTAGACATATTGTATCAAATGAAGGAATCTAAGTTGATCCAACAAAAACAAATTAATTAGGAGAATGTACTAAATAAAATTAACATAACTAAGTTATAAATATTCATTGTTTTGTTATGTTATTATTAGTGATTCATTGTTAAATTTTCCCGAAAGGGTATCCTATTATCCAATATTACTTGTAAAGGTGTTATTTTATTCATGGAAAAAGGATATGAAGAATTTATTCATGATAAAAAGAAGTGTATGGTCAATGCACTAGCATTAACAACAAAAATCTTGAAATGATGGATTCTTTATATATAGTGATGGCTAGATAAATGGTATTTATTTTTTTCTCATGAAAAGTTATAAAATTATTTCATATACATCAATGATATTTAGAACTCATTATTAGAACTATTTACCCTATAATCATGGGTTGGAAACAATTATTTTTTAATTTAAATATTTGGAAACATTATATCTATAGAGAAACATATGATAAATATAGGCATCATAAAATCCTAATTTATATCTTTTCATAGATAGATCACAATATTATGCAAAGGAAAATATTCAAGATACTAAAGGTTCATGATTTCACAAAACACTACCACTTTTGAAAATCATACATTTTAGTAGATGCATTGATTATGAATTATCATAAACTTATGACCAAAATGATATTGATATAGATCATATATTCCTTGATCAATAAACATGGGTAGGAAAATTTACATGTAAGGAGTCACATAAAACATATTTCAAATGAATTATAATTTATATTTATTAGATTTGATAAAAAAAATTATTAAAGTGATGAGATCTTTCAGTAGAATATTAATTCATTGAATAATTGGAAATTAGGAGAAATCATTTTAGGTAATGGTGTCCTATAATTTAGAAATATACTATACGATACATCTATAGCACAAATAAATGGTGAACTGTGTGATGATTCACATAACTCACTCTTCTCTATACTCCATGGTAGCACAAATATATATTATAATTGATGGAAAGTTTTTTAGATAACCTATGTCTGGATATTATTGATGAAATCCATATTTGTTTGGTTTTTCAAAAAGTTAAAATAGTTAGACCACATCAATGAGGTTCTATATAACCCCATCTTTTTCTTGTTTTGAATTTGGATCACATTACTATGGAATTGTTCATTAGACTATAAAAGAATACAATAATGAAAGGTGCAATATAGGCAATCCTTAATCACCAAACAAAATCTATATAATTATTTGGTATAATAGAAGGCCTAAAACATGAGCATATCAAAAGGATGTATATTAATGAAGTTATAACAATTATTGGTGAACCTATTTTATTCATTTATAATAATGATCCCTGGTTTAAATCAAAATACTGGAAGTGTCTTTATAATGTTATAAGTAGATAGATTCATTTGAGAACTGAATACTATCCTCAAACAAATTGGTAGTCAATAAGAACTATAAAAATAATTGAAGACATATTGAGGTCAATCTCAATTAACTTTCATGGCCTCTGAGGTTAATATTTTCATTTGTTAGTGTTTTCCTATAATAGTATTTTCTATTTAATTTTCAAAATTCTTCATATGAAGAATTATATATAATGTGACTTGGTATTCCAAAATATTGGGATGATGTTGTTGATAGGGATATAATAATACCGGAACATGTTAAAGATGAAAAAACTATAATGGTAGAAGATATTAATTATTATATTAATATATCTAAATGAAAAAAGAAGAGTTTCTCCAACAATCTAATAAATGATTTGGAATTCGATATGGGAGATCATGTTTTATTAAAATATACTCTATAGAAGGGTGTTATATGTTTTGGGAAAAAATAGATAATCCCTAGATATATTTCACCATTTTATGTCTATGAAATAATTATATTTGTTTCTTACCTTTTGGAACATCTAGAAAGTATCTCAAAAGTACAAGATCTATTCCATATATCATTTTTAATGAAGTACATCCCAGACCCCACACATATGCTAACCTCTATGGATGTAAAATTGGATCCTAATGTAGTTTAAAATAAATTTCCCAAAAAGATTTATTATATTATAGATAATGTATTGATATATTGAACGGATCCTTCGGTAATGGTACTTTAGAGAAATATCAAAATGGATGAAGCAATGTATGAACCATGGGATGTTATGAAGGGAAACTATGTTAATATGATTAGAAAGAAAAGTCCCTGAAATTTAGAGAATAAAACATTTATATGATCTAATAATGTAACACATAAATACATTATAATTTATTTCCTTTTAATAAAATTCAATATCTATGATAGATTTTTATTCATGCAACACCGTGTTTAAAAAAATAGACTATTAAAATATTTTCTATACCTGGCCATTATAACCTCGCCATTATGTTAGTAGATATGAATAGTAATAACTTAATTAAATAAAATTGAAAGGGTTATCTATTTATAAAATATGTTAATCTTAAATCTGTTTATTATAAAAAAAATTAAGAATCTTTTGAATAAAAAGTTGAAATTTTTCCTATAATAATATTTTTCTAAAAGGTCGTATTACCATGTTTTTCATAAATAATTTTAAATAGATTTTTCAAAAAAATTAATTCTTTTAGTTATATTAACATTATATATGATATAATAATAAAACAATTATCTTATGGAAATTTGTAAGGATTTATAAATACTGATCATTTTTTATGAATATTGAGGAATATTAACAAATATATAAAATTGATTTTTAATTTAAATTATTTTAGAACAAAATATATTTTTTAAATTAATTTTTTTCTACAATTATTTAAAATATAATATAATAAATTCAATTTATTTTATTCTACAAAAATTTATACTGAATTTGGATATAAAAACCTCCCATAGATATGGGATTTTATATTCGTAAACTGGCTTTTTGGTCCTGTTTGAACGGATAATTTTAAAATAGATTATTCCATATCATTGAAATGAATATGGAAAAACTGATTCCATGATAATAACAATAATAATAATATTTATTATCTAATATTGTCAACTTCATTTTTTACAATTATGAATACTAAAAGAATTGAATATTAATTACTACATTCAATGTAAAAAGTCATTTACTAGGTTGTTAATCTAAAAAGATAAATATTAATAGTGATCTAAATGCACATAAAAAACCAATTAATTGTAATATTTCGACCATATAATGTATATGAGTATTTTATTAGGCAATTTTGTGGCCTTTTACATCATTGAAAATGCCTGTAATTTATACCTTTCAAATATTCCATTTCATCCTCCCCCCTCATAGAAAGGCAACCCTCTCTACTCCCCTCTCCACTAATTAATATCCATTTGCTTCATAAAATACCATACTATAAAACAAATTTAATAAGATAAAAACATCCCTTATCCCTTTGATTTATTATCAATTCATATTAGAAATGATTTTTGTGAAACAAAAATTGTTCCCTAAAGTAGAAGTAACGCTCTTAAACAAGTGTTTGCAATTAATTTTCTATACAAAATAAATAATTTTTATTTCATCATATTAATATTATAAGAACAGTTTCTACCATATCATTTTATTTTATTGTGTTATTGAAATAACTTATATCCATCTCCTCATCTATCAATTGTGGAACTATATGTGAAAAATGACCACCTCACGAACCGATATAAATTGATTTTCATCACCACATTTCAATACAATACATAATGATGTATTTAATATTTTAATATGATAATAATTTTACCATTATATGTTTTGATATATTAAATATCATATAACTTCATACTTTACATTCAATTTAAAATATGGTAACATCACTCGTATGTATTGTCGTATACTTCCTCATCAAGCGATATTATTAGGGTTATACTTAAAATGTATTTGGATGGTAATAAAGATTAATTTAATGAATATATGAGATATATATGAAATATTATAATTTTTTTAGATCAATATATCATCAAATTCATTTACCTTTCACTCGTTAATTGAATGTTATCGTTCCCCATGCATATATACATCCAATCATCTCTATGATGTGATGTGATTCATTTTCCATGAACAATATTGAATAGTGAATATAAAAATTTATATAATGATGTAATATTTTATTTATAACATTAATATAATTATATATATATTTAAATCATATATTTTTTGAAGGAAAAAGAACTTTTATGAAAAAACATGTTGGAGAAAACACGGCAATTAACATCTGAAACAACAAAAATAATATAATATTTTTAACCAATGGGTGGTTAAATGTTATATGGAAATAAAATATGATAATATAAATATTAATAGGTTCATATAATTAATTAATAACATTATTAAACCCATTATAAATGAGTTTAAAAAAAATTTCACTGAATTAGATCTTGGGGTAAGGGACATTGCCTCATGTTCCCTTTATTGGGGAATATTTTATTGTTGTTCACGAATTTGTTTTAATTGTTTACATAAATCAAATTTTATATGTAATATCATGAAGCGATTATTATTAATGGTATATTAAATATCCATTTGAATTATTTCATCTAATGGTATTTTAATTGAAAAGTACACTATGATAAATTTTACGGTACAATCTAACATGAATTTCAGATTGTTAATTATCTCTTCAAACAATCACGTGATAATTTTTCATTTGAAATTAAAATTCACTTAAATTTTCTAATTACTATTCAATAGATTTGATTAATTCGTAAACCCTAATTTTTTTAAAAAAAATTGTATTGAATTTTATTTGACGAACTGTGGAAATATTAATAAATATATATCCTTTTTTCAATAGATATGTTTTATTATTATCAATATTCATTCATGATTTAAATGAAATATATTATATATATTGAATGATTCTGAAATTTAGATACCAAGTGGGTACCGGTTATAGATATTCTCTTAATGTAAAGAAATTTCCCCTGCGAAAAATTTTCTGGAAAAATAGTGTAAATTATTACGTAATAGTTTTAAACTACCTTTTGAATGTATTTGAAAAAACATATATAACAAAACCTGAGATCATGATGTCTAAAAATTAGGAATTTAATTCATTGATATTATAGTTATTAGTATTATACAAGATAATTATTCTATCATATTATGCTTCTTTGAATTTTATTTTCAATTTATATATTCAATGGAATGTGTGTTTTGTTATTTTACATTCCGTATTGATTTTTCTATATCTAATTATTGTTGTATTGTTATGGATAAAATGGAATTTGTTAAATGTTATTTTCCCTACCATATTTATCATGATTTATTTATTCATGATATCTTCGTCTATATGAAACCATTGCTAAGATATTTATCTCACCATTAATTTGATTGCTTTACCCATGATTTGAGGTATAATTCATGGAAATGGGATAACAATTCCAAATTTTTTACATTAAGATTATATATATTTTATTTCCCTACGTAAAATGGTTATCATGTATTTATCTAGTTCTCCCAAAAAAATTAACTGATTTCTCTATTGGGATTTAACCCATTATATGTATTATAATGTAATAATGTCGGCATAAACAATGGGTTTATGGATTTGGGTTCATCACAATAACACCAAGATACATCTTTTTAAATTTACAGCTACGTAAAAATCATATACATGATACACTGATGAGCCTAAAAACGATTACATGTAATTATTAAAATATGACCATTATAACCAATACATTAAATTGGTATGTATGAATTGTATTATATAAAGTTTAATATATATATATAATTCTCCCTCCCAACGTAAGTGTAATAATAAATTAATATTAAATAATTAAACAATTTTTAGTAAATTCATTTTACTTTATAAAAATACTTCTTCCCAAAATTTGGTTTCTCAAATTTTCTAAAAAATATTATAATTAATTTTTGAAACATTTAATAATATTATGTTATAATATTAAAACAATTTTTAAAATAATCATAACAATGGTAAATTTGGAATATTTTTTGGTATTTTCCTAATATGATTTATTTTTCAACGAATTGTGAAATTTCTTATATTTCATATAATGCTATTTCATTCCATCATATCAAGTAATTTAAAATTATAAATTTTTTTATTTGAACAAGATTTTCATTGGAAAAATTTTATATTGAATAATATATTTAATTAAAATTGTATTAATTTTTTTTTCTAATTTTGGTATATGTTTTTGAATGCTAATAAATACATATTTATGAAAAATGGTTTTATGCTCATAATTTTAATCCATTTTATTATTTAAAATAACTCATAATAGTGAAATATTTTAATTAAAACTATATATATTTTATCTATTTATATTAATTGAAATTTATATAATGATGATTTCTATTATTAGAGAAAATATAAGATCATCAATTGATTGAAAATTTCATTTCCATAAAAAATATATTTCAACCAACATTTGTGGATATATTATTAAATTAAATTCATCCACTTATATATATTGAATTTAGTAAAATGGATTCTATAATTTTAATAACAATGATTAGTATAATTATACATTTTCAAAAAAAAATTGTCATAATTAATATTAATGTCAACAAAAAATTCCCACTACAGTAAAAGGGTAGATCAGGTAATCTTTGGTTATAACTATGTTATAAGGTGTGAATTTTTAATATTAAATATTATTGGATAAATATAATTCAACCACTATCAACTAATGATATAATTATTATTTTTGGGAGGGTGTTCCAAGAATGTGACCTATAAAATATTTCATGAAATGAAATTGAAAAAAAATTTCTATAGGGCTTTTAAAAATATAAAATGTGTAAAAAATAAGAGAAATAAATATTTATATTATTTTATGCTGTTATTTCAAGGAAAATTAAATTATTTGTTTGCGGTGAATTTATTTCTACCATTATCACTATAGGATATATATTTATTTTATTTCTAGATAATTTTTTATGAATGTGATATTTTAATATTTTATGTATTGAAAAAGGAAAAATGTCAACATCTAGAATTTAAAATTATATAACGTAAAAAAAATTGGAAAATGAAATGTTAAATTGATTCTTGGATGTTATTTTAGTAAAAATTAAATTATTTTCATGATGGAAACTACTTAATTGTGTTATGTAATTTTACAAATACCTTAAATTCATACTAAATAGTGATAAAGTCTTTATATTATTTATTGGAAATAGTAAATATTATTAACGTAATATTAGTAATATATATTGAATTAATTAAATTTGTAAAAAATTATATAGGAAATTATAACATATTTGGGTTTTTAAGAGTTTACATAAAAATCATTCTTTTTCATTATCAATTTAATGTCAAATTAATTTAATAGCGTAAAAAATGTAAAAAAAATGATATTTTATAATAAATATTGTATTATTTATTGATATAAAATTTAAAAAAATATGTCTATCAATTTAAATGGTATATGGATGATAATATAATCTATAATTCATTTTGGATAGTTTTTTATGTTATATTAATGTTTATGATGTTTAAAAAGAAAAACCATTAGTACCCCATAAATTGTCAACATGGGTAAACAAAGATAAATAAATATATTAGTGAAAACATTATAAAAATTTCTATTTTAATTTTATTAGTTATTATGAATCCATAGTGTTTTATCTTATTTTATTTTAATCATTGGGAAATTTTAATATCAAATTTCAATTATAATAATTTAATACAGAATGAAAATCCAAGAGTTCGCCACTCTCTATTAAAAGTGGTATCTTGATCTCCTCATTCCATAACACATAAAAAATAAAATTATTTCATCCATGACCTACCATATATTATTTAAATATTACCCCACATCCGATCATCTATGGTTTGGATAAATGTTTTTCCTCATATTTATTTTGGTGTAAACATAATGATGTATTCCCAAAAAGTGGAATATTTATTAAAAAAGGATTGTTTCTTTATATCTTCCTCCACCTACTTCAAAAAGTTAAAAAATAGTATAGAATAGTATAATAAAATAAACTATATACAATGATTATATTATTTTAGTGTTATAATTTATATCTGTCTCCAACCTTTATCAAATGGGAATTGGATCCATCATTTCAGTTTACGACGTACTATGACCTCATGACTAGATGTAATTATATTTCAATCATCACCAATCATAGATGAAAATAATTATATATTTAATAAAAATATATAGGACATTAAGGAGATATATTTTAGTCTAGATAAGTAATATATGATCAATTTTCATTAATTTTCAATCACATAACAGTTATAACATCGATAATGCATATATGTGTATTACCCCCACCACTAAGGGATGTGATTAATTTTTTATCACCACATCACTTAGAATATATATATATATAAGTAAAATTAATTAAATTAAATGTTATTTATGGTATTATAAAAATTATGGTATGATAAAATAATAATTTCTTTATTTTGAAAATGTCATTCAAATATGAAAATTGTATTCCGGTGTACCTATGACTGAACATATCTATGATGGAAACATAGTTCAATATTAATAATGATCAATAAAAGTTTTTTTAGAATGATTGATATTGAAAAAACAATACAATAAAGTCATGATTATTATTTTTTAGATGAATAAATAATTACCTAATTGATCATAGTCAACCTACCGACGTTATTTGGGATGTATGAGCCGAATATCATCAAAATGCCTGACATGAAATTATTTGATTACATAATTTCATTTAATAAGGAAATAAAATCTATAAACCCATTAAAATGGTTCTAAATAATGTTAATAATTTAGTTAATTTTATTATTTTGTATTATAACTAATGTACATTAATTTTCATACTCATGATAAGTGACACATTACAATAAAAATTTAATTTTAAATGTTTTAATGATTTATTTTCTAAATATTTCACTTCTATGTCCTTGTGTAAATACTTTTTCCAAGAAAACTCTTACATGGAATTAAATTTATGATAAAGGTCATTTATGAAATTTATTTCATTTGGTTATAATGTTTTAAAAAATATATATTTTAATTGTTCTACATAAAGGAATTTTTTTTCAAATGTCCTCTATCAATGATTACCTTATAATTTGTGTTCTTCCATGTCCATATTTCTGAAATAATATTATGGAAAAATATTTATGGAAATAAAATTATTATAATGGATAATTTATACCTATTTTTACTTTTATAGAAAAAATATTCAAATGAAACTTTTTTATTTATTTTCCATCATATTTTTTGACATTCCATTTAAAAGACAAAGAGAATGATCAATTTTAACAAAAAATGTTGTAATGAATTTTCCAACCACTGAAAACAATATTAGATGATTTTATTTATATAAATGATATAATGTTTTATTACATGATAATCTAAAATCCCTTTTATCTAGTTCTTTTGGTAATTAAAATTGGGTTTGAATCAAAATTTTAGTTTCGTATTCGAAGGGGTTTCTTCAAATGGTATAATAAGATTTTTTTATGATAAAAATATTCAAGAATACATTTTTAAAATTATATGTTACATATAAATTATATTTCAAATCGGTGACTCTAATAATTCTTCTTTGATAATTTTTGGACTCATCATAGCTCATCATTTTATGAGATCTGGGTATAGTTTATATGACATGTGAGCTCGATATAGATTATATGATTAGTGGACATAGATAGTGATATAAAGAATTGGAAATGTTAATTTTGTTAAAAATAAAGAATTAGGGAATTATAGATATCATTACACTTTTCTATTTAATTAGGATATAGTTATTGCTAATATTTGTTTATTTGAATAATTTCGCCATGTTACCTAAAAGGGGTTTTCATTTTCATTCTATTTGGTTTGAAGAATTTACTTTAGTAAAAATCATATTATCATGTGGAAATGATTTATTACATTACCTCAATGAAGATTGAGATGAAGGTTAAAATTTCAGGGGTTTTTAGGTTTTTTATAACAATAATACATTTTTTCCATTTATTTCCATTATTGACTTCTTTTTCATCCCATGTTTTACAAAAAAAACACCAGGATTATGGAGGGGTGAGGAAAATGTTGAAAAAATTGTTGAACGTGATATTGATTTTTCATGAAATAAAATCATGTTTTATTTTAAACATTTTATATTATTGAAAAATGGATACTGAGTAGAAGTATCCACTTTTTAATATGTTAATTTCATATATAAGGGTTTTGAAATAATTCTCTAAAGTATTAAAATATAAATTTTCTTCAAAATTTATTAGTTGAATTATCATATAATGTCACTATGATCCCATTAAATATAGTATTATATTTTAGGTTTACATACAATTTGTGTTTATGAAATTAAAATGTTTAATTAATTGAATTATAACACTTTAAGTGTTAATATGTTTGTTTGAAATAATAATTTAGTAGTCTGAAATAACATTAGGGTTTATAGGGAAATGAGAAATATTTTATTTTTTATTTAAAAGGATAATAAACTATGATGAAACATTTTTAAGGATTATTATATTATTCAATTTCTATGTTATTTTTTGTTACCGTTAATTATTATTTCTCTTCATATAATTTTCTATATGACTAAATGTAGTTCTATAAAATATATTATGGACTTCTTATTAACAGTGAAATAATGAGATTATTCACAACCTTCTTATCCATACCAATATAATTGACTGTCACTAATATTACCAAATCATGTTCAAATTATTTTGACAACTACATTAGTATTCAAATTAGATTTAATAATTTTCTGGAATTATATACCACCAATTAAATTTTATAAAAAATATGGTTCATGGTTTATTTATCATTTGATATGAAATTAAAAACTATAAATACTATCTGAGTGTAACATCGCAAGTAAGAAATTAATAATAGATGTAGTTTTCTATGTCTATTTATGAATTATATAGTGTTTTAGAGGCTTAAAATGAGAATAAATCCAACCTAAAGCGTGAAATACTCTAATATTTTCAAAAGATTGTTTTACCGCCTTTTGATGGAGAACCATTTTTAAATATATCTTTTTAAAATTTTATAAGCTATATTTCTCAAAATAAACTTATTATTGATTATTGGTACATTGAAATTTACTTTGGATAAATTACTAGTATTTTTCTGATAATGTTCATTTTTAATGAATAGTGAAAATTGTTGTATTTTAATTCAAAAACTCTTTTAAATATAATTTATTAATATGATTATATAATCTTTTGTGTTGGTTTTATAGTGAAATTAGAATATATTTTTACCATTTAATCCAATAGTGATCATTGGAATTAATTTCAATTTGAAATTGGACTTAAACTAGTGTCAATCTTTTGATATATATTGTTTCATAAAAACACGCAATTTGTTCTGGCAGTGGGAATTATTTATTAAATTAGTTATTGTAAATTATATGTTATGAATTTTGTAAAATAGACATCATTTTTGAATTCGGAATATAAAATATAGCTTAGGGTGAAGTTTTGGTATTTTTCTAAAAAACTTCAATTTTTGATGAATAGTGAAACCACTAAGTGGTACTTAAATGACTGATTTTTCGTTTAAATGAAATTTTAGCACCTCTATGTTTTGAATTTCAAAAATACTACATACATAGTTGTCATTAGGAAGTAAAATTTGGTTCAATGGGATTACAATAATTTTTTTTGATGAATAGTAACTTTTATGTTTTTAATCGCGATTAGAGGTAATTAGTGTAGTTTAAGGTAAAAATAATATTTTAATAATATGAAATGAACATGAAAAATGTCCTAACCATATTTATTGTGTCATGGTCAACCAAGAAAACCCATGGGTAGATTTGTGGGACCCTATGGAGCCACTTGGGTAAGATAATGACATTAATGCCTTTTATTTAAAGTAAAAGTAAAAATGACACAAACATGTATTGTTTTACTAAAAAACATTACATGGGGTTATACAAGTCTGATTTTTGACTATAAATAATCATTGGAAATATAAAACGATTTCTTGTATTATAGTATTTTTATAATTTTTTTAATGTTAAATAAATTAAATTATTTATGACATCATGATAATGTAGAGATTACCTCATTATTTAACGATTATATTAAAATGAAAAGATAATGTAAAATCTAAGAACTACACTTGTCAAAAACCTATTGGATGGGTATATTTTTAACCCTTATCACCATATCATCGAATTATTTCAATGTGGGGCCTTTTAAATCCGAAACTCATTCTAAAATAAAGTAACATTTCTTTACATTCCAAGAGTACCCCTCCTCTCCTCTTATAAAAGGCCCCCACCTCTACCACCTTAACCACACCTTTCAAGAAATTGGCTCAGGCAAAGCCTGTAAATTTTTTCTATACACATCCCTCTCTTACTTGTAGAAGCCTCACATTGGGAAGAAGTCTTCCCAAGGAAGCCTTTGAGCTCAAATCAAAAAGAGTTACCTGATTTGAAGGTAGGGTCTTCTCTTGTGTTCTTTTGTTTTATTTGGATTCTCCAATCCCATAAACACTTTTTATTCATTTATTTTGTAACAAATCCAATATATTTAATATAATAGGATTTTTTTATAATATGTATTTGAGTTACACTTACACACACCTACATCTAATGGTTAAAGAACATACTATTTCTGTGGATGGTGAATTTCTGCCTCACGAAACAATGATTGTTCAATATTTTTCTAACACCTTGAAAGGAGGCCATTAAAATGTCACTATATTTATATATGATATATAATATGTTTATGTTTTCCTTAAGAATCTGTATTTTTCATTTATGGCATACCTTTAGGGTTTCCATTATGGGTAAACACGATAGCATCTTTTAGGAAGTGCAGACTACCGCCCCTCAAAGTGATTTGATTCGTTAATACCATATGTGGTACGTATAAAGGATCGATTTAATGACATTATATATGATACCATACTGGAATTATAATACTATTATGTATCATTATGTTTTAATTCCATTAAATATGAAATTGAAATGGAAGTAGAGTTCATGCGTACGTACGGCTTACCGTCTCTATGAACGGTGCATTTCATTTCATACCTCTAAATTAGTATGTAATATTATAAATTCATGTATACACTGGATATATATAATATATATGGCATCTAAATTATGAATATCATTCTTGTGATAAGGGATATTTTACTACATGAACAACTTGTAAATATAAGACGTTCACTTTTGACTCAAGTGCCCAGGGTCGACAAAACGACCGTTATTATCCTAAATAATTACATAGTGTTAAAGACAAGGTAATAAGTAATATAAAAGGAATAATGAACTTGAAAAGTGTTCTTAAGCAATTAGAAATTAACTCAATTTTATTATTCAGGACATTAAAGAACGATCGAGTCAAGTCGGACCCAGGGTAAGGGACATCATCTCAATCTCCTTTCATTAAGGCATATTTTGTTTTATACACAACTTTCATTTATACGTAGTATAAACCCCTTTGAATTTTACATTTATCCTAAAGGAATCTTTTTTATACGAAGCGTTTACTAAACAACAGAAGGGAATTTTTTTTGTCATATTTATGCGGCGACAATGACTTCTCCGCCGCCGTGACCATTATTTGAGTTTTGGCTTCCTCTACAAGCCATACTTTTTTAAAATGAAAAATAAATACCATGTCTTACTTTTCATTTATTTTGGTATTGAAAATGGTTTTCATAATGTTTTTATTATATCAATGTGTTGTATTTATAACTTATGATTGAAATTTGGAAATGTTATGTTTCCTTTGTGCTTGTTTTATGTGATACGATTATGTTACGGTTCTTAGGCATTGTTTTAAAGACGGGTGGTTCCGTGATAAACTAAAGGTGGGTGAGCACGATATAGCTCTCCAATGCATTGGGTAATGTGAAGGGGTTAAACGTTAAGGTCTCTCAAAAGATATTTAGGGAATATACTGTGATGGGTATTCCAAATGTAACCAAGAGGGTTACTCCATATGTAAGAATGTTATGAGTGCCTCAAGTTACCTTTATGTCTTATGATTTCTATGATTTATCCATGATTTGATAAGGTATGTTAAATTGATTATGTTTTATGGGTAAAGTATTATTTCATTGATTCTTATGTATACATGTACTCATGTTTCCTTTCCATATTTTTTATATCCCTTACTGAGCTTTTTATGCTCATCCGAAGTTTTTGAAATGTTTTTTCACAGGTCAAGGGAAAGGTACATGATATGATGATAGTGTCATGGATGTCTCAAGAAAGAATCCACGTTTTATTTTAAATATGTTTCCGTTGATGGGAAAAATGAATATTATCTTTTATGTAACCACTTTGTTTAAATGTGGAATGTAATGTATGTTTTCTGATCTAATTCTCTAAATATCTATACCTAAAAAGATCCTCAATGTGTAATCTTATAATAACTCAAGATTAAGTAATGTTTAAGGATGGGTCCTTATAGTGGGTATCATAGGTCAGTTTATATAACATTAAAAGATAGAAATCTATTAAATGATTATCTGAAAATATTTTTTTATGGTATGATTGAAATGTTACAGCATTTAAAGATTACCATGTTGCTTTGCCTAAGATATTTCTGTGTTATGAATGGTTTTCCATAGAGGAAACATAGTAGATTTTCTGGGAAGGCATACAAAGGGAAATGACCTTTCAAGTCAGTATCCTAAGATGGTCAGAATCAGAAGAAAATAGTTTTTTGCAGTGATGGCTCAGTTGACTGAGGTGAAATATGTTGGTTGTTTTCATTGATGATATTTTGGTGTTTTCTAAAATTAAAGGGGAGAATTAAAGACATTTAAGGGTTATTTTTCAAACCATGAAAGAAATAGAAATTATGGGAAATACAACAAGTGTGAGTTTTGGTTGAAACAAATTTCATTCCTTGGTCATATTGTTTCCAAAGACGGAATAACTGTTGATCCTGCAAAAAAAAGTTTGTTGACAAATGGCCAAGACCCACAAATGTAACTGAGATCCGTAGTTTTTTTGGTTTTTCAGGTTACTACCGAAGGTTTGATGAAAATTTTCACAGTTATCTAGTCCAATGACTAATCTATCATGGAAGTGTGTTAAGTTTATCTGGACAAAAGAATGTGATGATTGTTTTCAGGAATTGAAAAAGTGATTGGTGAATGCTTCAGTTTTGGAACTTCCTTCCAGGAATGGTGAGTTTGTTATCTACAGTGATTCTTTATTGAAAGTACATGGTTGTGTCCTTATACAAAATGATCAGGTAATTGCATATTCTTCATGTTAGTTGAAAACTCATGAGATAAATTACCAGACACATGATTTGGAATTAGCTGCTATTTTTTTCACTAAAAATTTGGAGGCATCATTTTTATGGAGTAAATAGTGAAATATAAACTGATCAAAAAAGTTTAAAGTATATATTCACTCAGAATTAATTGAACATGAGACATAGGAGATGGCTAGAATTAATCAAGGGTTATGATTGTACAATTCATTACCATCCAGGAAAAGAAAATAAAGTGGATGATGATTTGAGTTTAAAAAGTAATTCTTCAATAACAATGTTACGTTTGGAACATGATCCTTTGGTTATGGATTTGATGAACTTTGGCATAAAAGTTGTTGGTGTGGGATGGTCTTCTGTTTTGTTTCAGGTATCAGTGAAATATTCTCTATCAGACAGAATCAAGCAAGCACAGAAGCAAGAGATTGAGTTGCAGGAAAAGAGAGAGCTGGTTTAGAAGGGTAAGTTGCCTACATTGATAATGATTGTCTTTTGAGATTTAGGAAGAGTTTGTGTGTGCCTTGTGATTCGTAGTTGAAGAGAGAGTTGTTATGTGATGCTCATAGTTCTCCGTTTTCAGTTCATCCAGGAAGTACTAAGATGTATAGAGATCTTCAAGAGTATTACTGGTGGGATGGAATGAAAAGAGACATTGCCGATTTTACTGTAAAGTGTTTGACTTGTCAACTGGTAAAAGGAGAGCGACGAGAACAGAAAGGGATGCTTTAGACTTTACCAGTACCAAAGGGTAAATGTGAGAATATATCCATGGACTTCATTTTGTGATTGGCGAAGACACCTCGAGGTAATAATGAAATCTGAGATATTGTTGATCTCTTGACTAAATCTTCTCATTTCCTTTCAATACGAGATACTTTTTCCCTAGATCAACTTTCCCGTTTGTATCTTAAAGAGATAGTCAGGTTACATGGAGTTCCTATCTCCATTTTATCTGATCGTGATCCTAGGTTTACTTCTAACTTATGGAAAGGACTTCAGATGTCGTAGGGTACTGAATTAAATTTTAATACAGCTTTTCATCCTCAATTAGATGGGCAGTCAAAACTAACAATTCATAATTTGGAGGATATGATATGTGCTTTTTCGATGGACTATCAGGTTAGTTGGAACCAACATCTTTCTTTGGTTGAATTTTCATATAATAACAATTTTCATTCCAGTATACAGATGGAACCATTTGAGGCGTTATATGGGAAGCGGTGTCGAACTCCGGCTTTCTGGGATTAAGTGGGTGAAAGGAAGTTGATGGGAATAGAATTGGTAGAAGAGTTGGCTGAAAAAGTTCAACTGATACAGAGACACATGAGAATAGCTCAGAGCATGAAGAAGAGTAATGCAGACAATGGGAGGAAGGATCTCTCTTTTGAGGTAAGTGATCATGTCTTCCTCACTGTCTCACCCTGGAAAAGTGTGATGCAATTTTGTAAGAAATGAAAGTTGAGTCCAAGGTTCATTGGACCATATGAAATTTTAGAGAGAGTTGGATCAGTTGCATACTGAGTGGATTTACCTCTGAATTTATCTCAGGTACACAATGTTCTTTCATGTTTCGATGTTGAGAAAGTATATGCCAGATCCATCTCATGTTTTGATCCTAGAGGTAGTTCAGTTGTAAGAGAATCTCTCTTATGAAGAACAACCAGTCCAGATTCTTGACCGAAGGGAGCAAGTGTTGCGAAACAAGGTAATTCACCATGAAATGGTTTTTTGGAAAAACTATATGGTTGGGAGGCAACGTGGGAATCTAAAAATGCTATGAGGGATAAATACCCCCACCTTTTCGATAAGTAAATAAATTGAGGGGACGCAATTTTCTAAAGGGGGGAAGGATGTAACATCTCAAGTAAGTAATGAATAATAGATATAGTTATCTATGTATATTTATGAATCAGATAGTGTTTTAGAGGCTTAAAATGAGAATAAATGCAACCTAAAGCATGAAATACTCTAATATTTTCAAAAGATTGTTTTACCGCCTTTTGATGGAGAACCATTTTTAAATATATCTTTTGAAAATTTTATAATCTATATTTTTCAAAATAAACTTATTATTTATTATTGGTACATTGAAATTTACTTTGGATAAATTTTTGGTATTTTTCTGATAATGTTCATTTTTAATGAATAGTGAACAATGTTTTATTTTAATTCAAAACCACTTTTTAATATAATTTATTTATATGATTAGATTATATTTTGAATTGGTTTTAAAGTTAAATTAGAATATATTTTTACAATTTAATCCAATAGTGATCGTTGGAATTAATTTCACATTGAAATTGGACTTAAACTAGTGTCAATCTTTTGATATATATTGTTTTATAAAAACACGTTATTTGTTCTGGCAGTAAGAATTAATTATTAAATTAATTATTGTAAATTATATGTTTTTAATTTGGTAAAATAAACATCATTTTTGAATTCGGAATATCAAATATAAATTAAGTTGATGTTTTTGTATTTTTCTAAAAAACATCAATTTTTGATGAATAGTGAAACCACTAAGTGGTACTTAAAAAACTGATTTTTCGTTTAAATGAAAATTTACCACCTCTGTGTTTGGAATTTCAAAAATCTGACATACATGGTTGTCATAGAAAATAAAATGTGGTTCAATGCGATTAATATAATTTATTTGGTGAATAGTAACTTTTATGTTTTTAATCGCGATTAGAGGTAATTAGTGTAGTTTAAGTTAAAAATAATGTTTTAATAATATGAAATGAACTTGACACATGTCCTACCCTTATTTTTTGTGTCATGGCCGACCAAGACAACACATGGGTCGATTTATGGGACCCCATGGTGCCACTTGGGTAAGATAATGACATTAATGCCTTTTATTTAAAGTAAAAGTAAAAATGACAAAAACATGTATTGTTTTACTAAAACAATTTTTACATGGGGTTATACAAGTCATATTTTTGACTATAAATAATCATTGGAAAGATAAAAAGATTTAATACATTATAGTATTTTTTTATAATTTTATACATTACATAAATTAAATTATTTATGACATCATGATGATGCAGCGATTACCTCATTATTTAACGATTTAAATAAAATGAAAAGTTAATGTAAAATCCGAGATCTACACTTGTCAAAAACCTATTAAATGGGTATATTTAAAACCCTTATCACATTATCCTAGAATTATATTAATGTGGGACCTTTTAAATCCGAATCTCATTCTAAAATAAAGTAACATTTCTTTACATTCCAAGAGTGCCCCTCCTCTCCTCTTATTAAAGGTCCCCACCTCTACCACCTTACCCACACCTCTCAAGCCTTTGTATCGGCCAAATACTGCCCATTTTTTCTCTACAAATCCCTATATTACTTCTAGAAGCCTCAATTTGGGCAGAAGTCTTCCCAAAGAAGCCTTTGATCTCAAATCAAAAAGAGTTACCTGATTTAACGGTAGTGTCTTCTCTTGTGTTCTTTTGTTTTATTTTGCTTCTCCAACCCCATAAACTCTTTTTATTCATTTATTTTTTAACAAATCCAGTATATTCAATATACTAGGATGTTTTTATAAAAATATTTCTAGTTACACTTACACACACCAACATCTAATTATTAAATAACATATTGTTTTTGTGGATGGTGAATTTCTGCCTCACGAAACGATGATTGTTCAATATTCTTCTAACACCTTCAAAGGTGG
Source organism: Viscum album (assembly GCA_963277665.1). Lineage (NCBI taxonomy): Eukaryota > Viridiplantae > Streptophyta > Magnoliopsida > Santalales > Viscaceae > Viscum > Viscum album. The sequence continues at coordinate 640,692,741 of OY728137.1, forward strand.
ACATTAATATGTCACTATATTTATATATGATATATAATATGTTTATGTTTTCCTTAAGATTCTGTATTTTTCATTTTCGGAATACCTTTATGGTTTCCATTATGGGTAAACGTGATATATTCATTTTAGGAAGTGCGGACTACCGCCCCCTCAATGTGATTTGATTCGTTAATACCATATGTGGTACGTATAAAGGATAGATATAATGACATTAAATATGATACCATACTGGAATTATAATACTATTTTGTATCATTATGTTTTAATTCCATTAAATATGAAATTGAAATGGAAGTAGTGTTTTTGCGTACGTACGGATTACCGTCTCCATGAACGGTGAATTTCATTTATTACCTCTAAATGATTATGTAATATTATAAATGCATGTATATATGGTATATATATGATATATATGGAATCTAGATTATGAATATCATTCTTGAGATAATGGATATTTGACTACGTGAACAACTTGTAAATATAAGAAGTTCACTTTTGACTCAACTGCCCAGGGTCGACAAAATGACCATTATTATCCTAAATAATTAAATAGTGTTCATGACATGGTAATATGTGATATAAAAGGAGTAATGAACTTGAAAAAGGTTCTTAAGCAAGTAGAAATTAACTCAAGTTTATTATTCAGGACATTAAAGAACGATCGAGTCAAGTCAGACCCGAGGTAAGGGACATCGTCTCAATCTTCTTCCATTGAGGCATATTTTATTTTATACACAACATTATTTTATATGGTGTATAAAACCCTTGGACTTTTATGTTTATCCAAAAAGAATCTTTTTTATTCGAAGTGTTTTACTAAACGTCAAAAAGGAATGTTTTTGTCATATGTATGCGGCGACAACAACTTCTCTTCCGTCGTGACCATTATTTGAGTTTCGCCTTACTCTACAAGACATACTTTTCTTAAATAAAAAATAGATACCATGTTTTACTATTATTTTATTTTGGTATTGATAATGATTTTCATAATTTTTTTATTATATCAATGTGTTGTATTGATATCTTGTGATTGAAATGTGGAAATATTGTGTTTCCTTAATGCTTGTTTTATGTGATACGATTGTGTTATGGTTCTTGGGAATTGTTATGAAGACGGGTGGTTCCGTGATAAAATAAGGGAGGGAGAGCCTGATATAGCTCTCCAATACATTGGGTAACACGAAGGGGTTAAACGTTAAGGTTTATCCGATGAGATTTAGGGAATATACTGTGATGTGTATTCCCAACGTAACTAAGAGGGTTACTCCCTACGTAAGAATGTTATGAATGTATCAAGTTACCTTTAGTTTTATTATTCTTATGATTAATTCATGATTTTATGAGGAATGTAAAATTACTTATTTTTTATGGGTAAAGTATGATTTCTTTGATTCTTATGTATACATGTACTCATGTTTCCTTTCCATATTTTTTATATCCCTTACTGAGCTTTTTATGCTCATCCCATTTTTTTGAAATTATTTTTCACAAGTCAAGGGAAAGGTACATGATATGATGATAGTGTCAAGTGTCAAGAAAGAATCCATGTTTTATTTTAAATATGTTTCTGTTGATGGGAAAATTGAATACTATCTTTTATGTAACCACTTTGTTTAAATGTGGAATATAATGCATGTTTTATGATCTAATTCTCTAAAACTCTAAACCTAAAAAGATCCTCAATGTGTAATCATGTAATAACTCAATATTAAGTAATGTTTATGGATGGGTCCTTATACTGAGAATGTGAAATACCATAATAGACTTGAAATTTAGTTGATGTAGTTATTCATTCTATAAAATAAATGTAATATTATAAAAATCATGATGTCTATATTTATTGTATGAATTATTTTCATAATTTTAATTTAAAAAATTATTGTGATGATATAGATGATTCATAAATAAATTATTCAAATTTATGATTATGTGAATGAGGTATTAATGAATAAGTGAGGAAGCATGGATAAAAGGATTAAGGAGGAAAGTAAATAAAGGATATCATTATGTATCGTGGTTTTTGAATGATTATAGAGAGGGATTATTTATCTGATATTATTATATATAATAAATATTATAAGAAACAATAATCTCATATGGATTATTCTACAGTATAATTTATATTCAAAATTAGGATTATATTTTAGAAAAAAATATATACACTTTAAAAGGAGTAGTAAAAAGATGATAATTTTTGGGAAATATTTTCTATGTGTCAATAGATTCATGAAGAATATGAATCCTTTAATATTAATTTTTTTATTAATTAAATTTTTTTGAGGTATAATTCCATTAAATATTAGGGGAATTTGTTTAAACGTATTGATAACCTTCAGGGTATGTAGGTAAATTGATAATCTTGTGTATTTTTAGGGAATTTCATCATATTCTTGGGGAAATTATAAGAACCATATTAATAGAGATTTACTAGAAAAGATAACTTGGCCAATCCTGAAAGGTCCTGGGGATTCAACATTAAACCAATGGTTGACAATGGTGCCAAGCCTACCACTAGTTAATATGACATCTTGGTTAGTATGATTTTTTTAAATGATGTGTCCAATAAAATTTATATTTATTTTGGTACCATATGATTTATAAATGATATAATAATTTAATGGAAATTTTATTTGGTTATTAATTATATTTAAGAAAAATTCATGTGTTTTTGAAGCTTATATTGTAAATATAGATATAACAAAATGAAATTTTATTTGAGTAATGACAGATTAATTATATATTTGATGAATATATGATTTCATTGTTGATTTATCATTATTTGGGTTAATTAAGAAAATTATTATCATATCTTACCAACTATATGATTAGGGAATTATCATATTTAGTTTTGAGACATTATGAGTGATCAGTCTTATTTGGAGATAAAACATAAATTTATCATGTATGAATGTGTTATCAAATAATTTTAACGATTTTGTTCCAATATTAATCTAGTATATTATTAGGAATTAATTATTTATCAAAACATAAGTGTTAAAAATTCAATTTTATTATTGAGGGTTTATTAATTAATTGTGTATTCATCATATGATGGTTTATTCATTTGTTGATATATCTAATGTTTTTCAATCCATTATGGATTGGTTAATTTCTAAAGAAAATAGGATGACATTTTCATCATTTTTGGGGCTATGTGATCTGTTAAAAGTTGATTTTTGTGATTCAAGCAAGGCAAATTTATCTTTAATACATAATATTTTGAGAATAATATGAGAATATAGTTGAAATTATTTAACGGTTGATATTATACATATCAATTCTACTTATTTCATTATATTAATAGTTTATATAATATGTATTTTTTCAACTCTATGATGTAGGCATCTAAAAATAAAAATCTTATCATAATATATTGATTTTTTATGAAATTAATCTCTCTTTCAAAGATATTTGGTTTATGGATTTTTGTTCATTAACGTTTGCATGATCATTTGAATTATTATGATCTATGATCCTTTTTAATCCATATAATTATTTAGGAATTAATATTTTTATCTATGTCAATAATTTCACAACTTATCAATTTTCTCTTATTTGGTAAACTAGTATTGTGTTATTCTATATTACCTTCGTATTTCCATTATTCCCTTATCTTGAGGTTGGTTTATTAACCCATTATTTGATTTTGGATTCCATTGATAGAATTTTATTATGTCAAAAAATTATATATTGGAATTATTTTCATATTATGAAGATAAATTTTTATGGGGAAGATTATAACTCCCTAAAAGTTATTAATGAATAATACAGTGTTTTATATAGTTTAAAATATATAACATCAAGCCTAAATATATATTGAAATATTAATATTCAGATATGAAAATAAAAATAAGTGGATAGATTTTGTGGGTATGATTATGTTTAATGAATTAATGTAATATTTATATATCCAACTTGATGTATATTTATTAGAAAATTATATAATCATTAGGTTTTTTAGAACGTCCATTTTATTCTTCAATAATATGTTTTCTTAGGAAACTATTATTTTAATTTTATGTAAAAATAATATAAAAAATTTATCAAAATATTAAGAATGTTTTCTTATAATTTAAAATCAATTTCTAAAATGGAAATATATAAAAATATTTGAGTTAAATTTGGGATTTTTTTGAATTGAGTGATATTTTAGTGAATATATAAAATTACTTATAATACAAATAATTTCATTTCGTTCCATTAAATAAAGTAATTTATATGTCCCACTACATTTTTTATTTTTTATTATAGTCACATAAAAACTACATAATTTATTATAATAATTATGATTTCATTTGAATTATCTATTTTAATGATATTTCTATATGATTATTTTAATGGTTGAGAAAACTATTTTCTGAAAACATATTTTAAATATAGAAAGACTATATAGATTAATTGATTAAAATAACCACTAAAAAAGAATTATTTAATAGATATTTATTTTTAATTTATTTATAAATAATAATTGAAATTATTAAAATGACCATATCTAATCCCAGAAATAAAAGAAGATCATTTGTTGCATGGAAAATTCATTTTCCCAAAGAACCACTTTTCATCATGTTTTGTGGGTATAATTTTAAATTAAATTATCTCCCTTATATAAATTTAATTTATCAAACTAATTTAATAATTATATTTATCATAATTAATATTATTTAATAAGGTAAACATAATATTTTTAGAGTAAATATTAAAAACAAAAAATATTATTTACCAAAGTAAAAGTGTAAATGAATTGGACATTGGTTAAAACAAAGTGATATAGCTGCCATTTTAATCTAAAATATTATTTTATGGATATATTTTTATGCTTATCACCTTAGGTAAAAAATATTTTTGGGAAAAAATTCCCTTATAATCACCTATATAATATTTTATGGAAATGAAAATAAAATATATCACTCTCTTGTTTTTAAATGTCTCTTATGTGATCAAAATGATATAAAAGAAAGTTGTTAAAATATATTAAAGTTTATTTTTTGAATAATTAAATTATTATATGTTTGGTTAGATATTTATTATATTTTGTAATTTTATAAATACATTAAATACTTCCATAATTGCATCATAATATTTATTTATTTATAATTAAAATAAAATAAATGTCATTGAAGATATTTACGGTCATATAAATTTAATGAATTATTTTTTTCTTCCCATTAATTTTGAAAATTATAACATATTGAAGGTGTGTATATTTTTCATAATCAAGTAAAATATTTTTCATGATTTTTTTAAACAAAAAATAGAATACTGTCAAAATTAGCATTAATGATATTTTATAATAAATAATGGTTTCCTTATGAATTTAAAATTTATTAATGTATTATATTCATCCAATTAAATATGGTATGGTTTATAATGTCAAACATGGTGCATTGTTTTGGAATTTATACCTTCTAGTTTAAATATAATTACCCCCAAAATATTAGAATCATTAATGAAGCATTAATTGTCAAAGATGTAACATGGGTTTGAACAAAAACATAAATCTAAACACATCACATAAATAAATGAATTTATTATTTTTTTATTGTATTACGACTCATCTTAATAATTTAATCATATATTATTATTTATGATCTATAACATTGTGAATATTATTTTTTATCTATTTAATACAGTAAAAAATTATATTTGATTCCCTCCCCTATATTAATATGGAACCACCTATAAGGACCCAGCCTTAAGAATTACCTAATCTTGAATTAAATATATAATTTACATTGAAGATATTTTAAGGATACAAGTTTTAGAGAATTAGGCATAACAATCACATTACTACATGATTACTACATGAAGACACTACTACTTAGTATCAATTTTTTCATAAAATAAAAACTCCTAAAAATAAACATGTATAGTTTAATGTTTTAGATATCATGACTTTTCCCTGATCCCATTGTGGATGATATACATCATTAAGACCTGTGGAAAACATATAAAAAACATGGGATGAGCATAAAAAGCTCAGTAAGAGTTATAAAATAAGGATGGAAAATCATTTTCCCATCAATAAATAAAAATCAATGAAACCATACTTTTCAATCATAACATACCTTACGAAATCATAAGATTTATGAATAGAACACACAAATCAGAAATTATTGAGGTTACTTATGGAATTTATATCAAACATACACTTTAGATTATATGGCTACATACGCATTTACACTTGGAATACCCATCATAGTATATTCTATAAATCTCTTAGGAGAAACATCAGGTTTACCTCTGTCACATTACCCAAGCATTGAAGAGTGATCTCAAGCTAACCCGCCCTAGGATTATCATGGAACAACACATATATGCAAACAATGACCAATAACAATAACATAATCATAAAACATAACACAATTATAATATAAAGAAAACATTTCCAAATTCCAATATATCAAATCAAGATATTGAAATAAACAATCATTTATCAAATCATTTTCAAAACCAATTAAAAATAGATTTTTGAATCAATGTATCCCATATCACTATGAAGATTTTAAATGTGTTGTCATTTGAAAACATTAATGTCCATTTAATTAAATCCTAAGAACCATTTTGAAAACATGGAAATTAATGGGAATTATTTAGAATAATAAATCTTTAAAACATTTAAACCGATATTTTAGTTAAAGAGTTTTATTAACAAAAAGTGAGACGCTTGAATACGAATAATTGGGGAATAACATTTAATCAGAAATTTTAAGTATCATGAGAATAAAGCGATAGATGATATAATACAACAAAGGATAATATATACACCATATTAGAGTGAATTTGTTCCTAACAACAATGAAGTCTTAGTGGAAATGTAAATTGAGATGAAATCATTTATAAAGATTGTATTCTTAAATTAAGGATATATCAATCACATAATTCTATGTGAAAAATATAAATACTACCAATATATTTGGATGTTATTTTTAAATCAATCATAGGACATTCATGCATATTCACAGGATGACATATTCCATAAGTACAGGTTGAACCCAAATAATTGAAATTGGGTTAAGAAGTTCTTTTGTAAAAATTCGACAGCATAATAGCATCACTTTAAAATTTAAAAATTAGTTAATGAGATAAAAATGGTATCTCATCACTTGTAAATAATTTTTACATCAATAAGGATATAGAAGGACATATTCCAACATAATAAGATGTAAATTGGATGACATAACAAAAAGAAGTCTTTTAAAAAGAGGAGGGTGAAAGGTTCCCTTACCGATTTGGTAACTTACAAAACCTACACCACATGAAAGAATGATCATATAAGAAAGATGTAAATAATCATAAATTATATTATATTATAAAAATAGTACAATCATGGGTAGTACATACACAACACAAAAAGAAATAGTGGCAAATATTGTAAGAATGTCACGGGAATAAAAAGTGAGATGAAACCCGTTACCAAGTCATAATCAACTAAGTCGTATGACCAATAATTAATAACCACCAAATGAATCACATAATACCATTAATATAATGAGAATCATGATAATATATATCAAATTTCAGTACACAATACACCACATGGAATGAATTAGTGGCGAATAATGGAAATCACATGGAATTAAAAGTGAGATAAGAAAATGTCTTACCTCGTGTCCGACTGGACTTGTTTGTTCGTTGTTATTCCTAAATAATAAACTAAGGTTTATTTATAATTTCTTAGGAACCCTTTTCAAGTTTATTATTCTTTTTATATCACTGATTACCATGTTATATATGTTATTCAATCATTAAAGTTAATAATGGTTGTTTTGTTGATATTTGGTACTTGAGTCAAAAATAGACTTTTTATAATTACAAATTTTTCACATAGTCAAAAGTTCATTATATCCATAATGATATTAATAATTTAGATATCATATATATCATATATATCCAGTATATACATGTATTTATAATAGTACATAACATTTTGAGGTAGGAAATTAAATGAATTGTTCATTGATACGGTAAGTTGAGCGTACATTTGAACGCTAAATTCAATTATATTTCTTATTTAAATTGAATTAAAACAAAATGATACGTAGTTATATTTCATTTCTAGGATAATATAATAACAATTTCATTAACCCAATCCTTTATACGTCCCACATATGGCATTAACAAGTCATATAACATTGAGGGGGCGGTAGTCCGCACTTCCTCAAATAAAAATATCAAGTTTACCTATAATTGAAACCATAAAGGTAGGATATAAATGTAAAATACAAAAGAATACAGAAAACATAAAGATAATATATATCATATATAAATACAATACCATCTTAATGACCACCATGAGAGGCAACAGGATATAATTGAACAATCATCGTTTCGTGAGGCGTTAGTTTGCCATCCACAAAAACAATAAGTTATTCCCACATTAGAAGGATGGGTGTATATGTTTAGTTAACATAATTCTCCTAAAAACATTCTAGTATATTTAGGATACTGGTGTTGTTAAATAATAAAGTAATAAAAATATTTTAGGGGTTAATGAAGTAAAATAAAGTAAAAGAAGTTAATAGGAACCGTTACCTTTAACTTGGATAACATCCTTTGGTTTAAACCAAAATGACTTATTGAAGTGCATTATTCCTAAGTTTAGGCATCAAAGAGGAGGATAGGAATGTATTGAGATTAATTAGTAATATTTTGGATGATCCTAAAGTCTTTATAGGTGTGTGAAATTGGTTTAAAGTGAGGACTTTTTATAAGGGGAAGGAGGAGCTCTTTAAGATAGTGTGAAAATATTATTTTATTATAAACTTATATTCGGTTTCAAAAGGTCCAAAAATCATTCGAGTCAAATATAAGATGACTCATGGTAGAAATAAAATCATACAATAATAATTGTACATGTTTTGGATGTTATTTTAAAATTTATAATCTTATTTATTTAAATAATTTATTAATGAGGTAACACTGCATCATTATAATGTCATAGGTAATTTAAATTATCTGATGTCTAAAAATTATAAAAAACTACCATGATGTAAGAAAGGTTTTTAGCTTTCCAATTAATATTTATTGTCAATATTATTAGTTATATAAGACCATATAAAAATTTATTTAATAAAAAAAATTGTTTTTGTCATTTTTGCCTTTACTTTAAGTTAATTAATCTAAATTGTCATTATCACTCCCAAGGGGCTCAATGGGGTTCCAAAATCTACCTAAATTTTACCAGGGTCATAATGACTAATCTAATAAAGTTTTTTCGGGTGATAAGGTAATTTTTAATTATTATAATATTTTTTCTACCTTGATTTCCCTACTTATCTTTAATCGCGGTAAATGATTATCAAAAGTTACTATTCACAAAAAAATTATTTTGATCTTATTGAACGAAATTTTACATACTAATAATAACCATGTATTTTTGATTTTATAAATTCAATTCATAAAATTGGTATAATTTCATTTAAATGAAAAATTCAGTTTTTAAATACTACTAAGTGGTTTCACTATTCCTCAAAAATTTAAGTTTTTCAGAAAAATACCAAAAATTCTGTCTAAGATATATTTGATATTACAAATTAAAAAATGATTTCTATTTTCTTAAATTAATAAAATATAAGTGGAATTAATTAATTTAAAAATTAATTCTCATTGTTAATAAAAATAGCATGTCTTAAAGAAACAATAACTATCAAAAGATTGACAGTTCTTTATGTCCACTTTCAGAGTGAAATTAATTCTAATGACAAAAATTAGATTAAATGGTAAAAATATATTCTAACTAAACTTTAAAACAAATCAAAAGGATAATCTATCCATATAAGTATATTATATTAAAATGTAGATTTGAATTAAAATACAATATTTTCACTATTCAAAAAAATTACCATTGTCGGAAAAATTCAAAGAATTTACAGAAAGTAAATTTTGATTACCCCATTATAATGAAGGATTTTATTTTGTAAATTTTAAAGTAATAAATTGGACATAAGTTGATTTAAAAAGGTTTCTCCATTAAAAGGTGGTAAATCGACCTTTTAATGTAAATTATGCTTAAAATTAGATTCATTCATATTTTAAGCCTCTATCTTTTTATTGGATAAATGTAAATACATTTAACAAACTAGTATAATCATATTGTAGTTAGTTTTTGTCATTCCTACCAATACAATGGCTAGAAGTTAACTACCTTTTAAGATAATAATATTATATTATTATTGTGCAATGTAAGATTTCAAAAAACCCGTTGTTGTGTATCAGGTACTCCATTGAACATAGTTCCCCTTTAATTTGAAATTAATATTTAATTGACAAATATTAATAAATATAAAAAGTGTCTTATTTATTATTTATCTGGGATGTTACATCCTTCTTCCTTTTTGGAATTTTGTCCTCGCAATTTTAAAACTGGGCTTGGAAACTTCATTAAATGTCCCACATTGGAAAAGTGTCTGTAAAAATATAACTTTAAAAGAATGAATGATAAGTACAAAGGTCATCCAAGATAATCTATAGTAGGATTCCTTGTAGGAAAACATGGATATCTAATAATGAACAAATGGTCACATTCTTATGGAGAGTGATAGAAAACATGATTAGGAAAAAGTTAACCACTAGAAAATCACAAACATGTGACGGGTTAAACATTATTTGATTCCCCAGTAGGAAAAGTTAACAGACAAAGTATTTGTTTTATGTTACTGTTCATAAAAGAAATTTATTTATTGTCTTATCTAAAAACGTATAGAATCATACTTGTCATGTAAACTTTCATCCTTTACTAGATTTCTAATTCAAATTCATATTTTCTCCAAACGGTGAGTATGCAGGATTACTTTTTCACATTAAAAGCACTATAATCAACTTCTAGAGAATCACAAAATCCAAAAATGATGAAGTATATAATTACATTGTCTTTAGACATAATGGAAAACCCAAATAGTAACTGATAGATCAGATAATACCCAAAAAGGAAAATATTTTACAAGAAGAAAAACTACACTTAATCTCCAAAAATTGTTAAACAAAACCCAAAGATCAACAAAGACAATTCAATAAACAACTGTCCCTAAAATTTATCAAAAGTAATCCAAGCTATGACTGAAACAAAAATCTCATATGGATTTAACTACATAGTCTTCCAAGATAAATCATATCATTTTTCACCAAATAAAATCAATTACTCATAAAGTCTCATATTGAAAAGTAATTAACCTAATCACATATTCTCCATGATAGGTTAATCAGTTTCGTAAATAAAACAAATTATGATATATCAGCTATAAAAACATTGATTCTTCCTAACTAAAATTTCAACCATTATTCCACAACTGAAATCTAATAGTATTCTATCTTCCTTATGCATATAGTGTTTCCTCAAAAGAGAGAATTCATTCTACAACAACCTTTATCACTTAATCACTAAATCATTTTTCTATACTATGTATATCTATTTGATTAAACATAAGTTAAAAAAATCAACTTATTATTTTTCCATAAAAACATTTTAATAAAATAATAAGTCCTACTAACCAGGGACATCAAGTAGGTTAGTAGTAGGTTATTCACCCTTGTTTCCCTTCGGTTGTGGTTTCGATTCCCATGGCCTTACTAGATGCGACGAGTTGTCACGCATCCTATGGGTTGTCCATTTTATAAAACAAAAAAATAACCCTATCTTGTTTTTAACCACAATGGTTTCTTTATACCTCTCATTTCTATCCAAATTCATTATGATCTCAACATCTTAATACTTAAAGTATTAATTCTCCAACATAGGATAAAATAAAATGATCCCCAAAATGAAGAACATCATACCTTGGTGATGGTTTCTATTTGGTTTCATCGTCGTCTTGTTCACATAGCTAAAAGGTCAGTGCATTGTAACAATGATTTATAGATCCTTCAAAATCATTCTCTTCCTCCATCGAAATACACATTGTACAATTTGGTTCATATGGTTGTTCACAGAAAAACAGTTTTTGAAAATAATGTTGTATGACATATAATTTCAAAACATATGATGAAACATGATTTCTATAAAATAGTCAGACTGAATTTGAGTTGAATCATTCAAATAATGGTCCTTTTAAATTACCATAGGTATATACTTAGAGACTATATTGTAAAAGAAAATATAATATGCTGCGTAAGGGTTTCCTTTTTCAACACCTTTTTTTAAAATCATAATATGCTTCAAAATCATTTGATAAGGTAAAATATTGGAAAATGACTTGATAATATTTACCTTTCTTGGAAATTTGAGAATATTGTGAAAATAGGATTTTTCTAAATACAACCCATGATCCACAATGATAACAAGGTATAGTGGAGGTGTTTGATTTCTTAAAAAACTACATGCAAGTGAGTTGTTTGCTAGAAAATGTTTCACAATCATCTAAACACAACTTTGCAATAATTATTGCAAGCATATTATAAGGAAGAGATAGGAATGTCATTTGAGATCGTTCTCCTTCCATTTGTAACAGACTTTCCTTGATATGAAAAAGTTATAAAATAAGGATTTAACTGAAATAATAGACATAGGGACTAATCATATGTCTAATGAAAACTCTTAATTGCTAAGGTTGTCTAAACCGACCTATGATATAAACTATAAGGACCTGATCATAAAATATACATAATATTGAATTAAATAAATAATTCATATTGAAGATATTTTCAGGTTTAGAGTCTTAAAGAATTAGGAATAACAATTACATTACAACTTGAATATTTTAGGTGGACACTACTACTCAGTATCCATTTTTTTCATAAAATAATAACTGTTAAAAAGAAACATGTCTAGTTCCATGTTTTAGACAACATGACTTTTCCATGATCCCATCCTTGACCCTATTCATCATTAAGTCATGTGGAAAGAACTTCCAAATCTTGGTATGAGCATAAAAATATTATTCAATGTTATAAAATAAGGAATTAAAACATTAGCCAAAAAATAAATAAAAATCAATGAAACCATACATTTCAATCATAACATACCTTACGAAATCATAATATTTATGAATAACACACACAAATCCGAAATCATAACTGTTACTTATGGAATCCATATCAAACATACATTGTAGCTATCACATCTATGTAGGTTGTTACACTTAGAATACCCATCACAATATATTACATAAATCTATTTGGAGAAACATCATGGTTACCTCTGTTATGATACTCAATGCATTGGACAACTATCTCGGGCTCACATACCCTCAATTTATCATAGAACCACCAGTATATGTAAACAATTCCCAATAACCGTAACATAATAATAACACATAACACAAGTATAAATGAAAGATAACATTTCCACATTTCAATATATCAAATCAAGATATTGAAATCAATAATGTTTTATCAAATCATTTTCAAAACCATTTAAAAAGTGATGTTTGAATCAAAGTGTCCCACACCACATTGAATATTTTAAATGAATTATCCTTTGAAAACATTAAGGTCCTTTTAAATAAATCCTAAAACCCATATTTAAAACATGTACATAAATGAGAAATATTTAGAAGAATAAATCTTTAAATCATTTAAAATGATATTTTAGTTAAAGAGTTTCTTAACAAAAAGAGAGATGCTTCACTACTAATAATTGAGGAAAAATATTTAATAAGAATTTTACAGTATCATGAGAATAATTTGATTAATGATATAATATGTCAAAGGAAAGTATATACACCATATATGAGTGAATTGGTGCATAACAACAATGAAGTCTTAGTGGAAATGTAAATTGAGATGAAATCCCTTATAAAGATGGTATCCTAATATTAAGCATAAATAAATCACATAATTATGTGTTAAAAGTATAAATTTACCCAAAATATGTGGATATTAAGTGTAAAACAATCATATTTCATTCACATATATTCATAGGACAACATATTCAATAAGTACAAGTTGAACCCAAAGAACTTAAATTGGGTTTATAAGTTCCCTTATAAAAATTCGACAGCCTAACGACGTCATTTTAAAATTAAAAAAAATGAGATGATGACATAAAAAGAATATCTCATCACTTTTAAATTATGTTTACATAATTAAGGATATATAATAACATATCCCAACATAATAAGTTGTAAATTAAAAGACATAACAAAAAAAGAAGACTTTTAAAAAGAGGAGGGTGAAGGGTTCCAATACCATTTTGGTAACTTAAAAAACATATGCCACATGAAAAAAAGATCATACAATTAGAATATAAATAATAATAAAAGAAATTATATTATTCAAAGAGTAAAATAATTGGAAGTACATACACCACACAAATGGAAATAGTGGGAAATATTGCATGAATCTCATTGGAAAAAAAGTGAGATGAAAACCTTTAGAACGTTGTAATCAACTAAGTCATATGAAAATAATTTAATAACCACCAAATTAATCACATAATACCATGAATATAATTATAATCATGATAATATATATCAAATTTTAGTACACAATACACCACATTCATTGAATAAGTGGCGAACAATGGATATCTCACAGAATTAAAAGTGAGATAAAACAAATCCATTACCTCTTGTCCGAGTGGACTCGCTTGTTCCTTGATATTCCTGAATAAGAAAATAAAGTTAATTTATACATGATTAAGAACCTTCTACAAGTTTATTATTAATTTTATATCACTTATTACCATGTTATAAATAGTATGCAATCATTTAAGTTAATAATGGTTGTTTTGTCGCTATTAGGTACTTAAGTCAAAAATAGACTACTTATAATTAAAAGTTGTTCACATAGTCAAAATATTATTATATCCAAAATGATATTCATGTTTTAGATATCATATATATCCATTATATAAATGTATTTATAATAGTACATAACATTTGGAGGTAGGAAATGAAATGCACCGTCCATGGAGACGGTCAGCCGTACGTACACATGAATGCTACATTCATTTATATTTCTTATTATAATGGAATTAAAATAAAATTATACATTGTTATATTATAATTCTATTATAATATCATAATAATATCATTTCCTCAATCTTTTTTACATGCCACATATCACATTAACGAGTCATATCACATTCAGGGTGCGGTCGTCCGCACTTCCTCAAATAAAATTATCACGTTTACCCATAATTGAAATCATAATGGTTGGATATAAATGTAAAATAAAAAAGAATAAATAAAATATAAACATAATATATATCATATATAAATACATTACTATAATAATTTCCACCATAAGAGACAGTAGGAGATAATTGAACAATCATCATTTCATGAGGCGTTAGTTTTCCATCGAGAGAAACATTATGTTCATCACCCATTAGATGGAGTTGTCTGTAAGTGTAGTTAAAATCCTTTCCATAAAAACAACCTATTATATTTATGATACTGGTGTTGTTATAAAATATGGGAAAAAATAATTTAGCGGTTGGAGAAGTAAAATAAAAGAAAAAAAATTAAGAGGAACTATTACCTTTAATTTGGGTAACTTCCTTTGGTTTGAACCAAATAGACTTCATTAATTTCCTTCATCCTAAGTTATGGCTTCTAGGAGGAGGAGAGTGATGTAGAGAGATTAATTGTGTATAGTTTGGACGATCTTAAAGTCTTGAGAGGTGTGTGTAATTGGATAGAATTGAGGGATTTTTAGAAGGGGGGGGGGGCTCATTATGAAAGTGTGAAAATATATTTTTATTGTAAACATATATTTGGTTTCAAAAGGTCCAAAAACCATTAATTTCAAAGATAAGATGACTCATGGTTGATATAAAATCATCCAATAAGAAATGAAAAAGTTTTGGATGTGATTTTAATATTTATAATCTTATTTATTTAAATTATTTAC
This sequence comes from Viscum album, assembly GCA_963277665.1. Lineage (NCBI taxonomy): Eukaryota > Viridiplantae > Streptophyta > Magnoliopsida > Santalales > Viscaceae > Viscum > Viscum album. The sequence goes on from OY728137.1 coordinate 640,708,530, forward strand.
TAATGAGGTTAGCACTACATCATTTTTGTGTCATAAATACATTAAATTAGTTGATGTATAAAAATTATAAAAAAATACCATGATGTATGAAATCTTTTTATATTTACAATTAATATTTATAGTCAAAAATATTACTTATATATAATCATATAATAATTAATTTATTAAATGATATTTGTTTTTGTCATTTTTTCCTTTACTTTAAGTTAATTAATCTAAATTGTCATTATCACTCCCATGTTGATCAATGGGGTCCCAAAATCGACCCAAATATTCCCATGGTCTTAAATGACTCAACCAATAAGGTTTGGAAAGGTGTTACAGTAATTTGTAGTTATTATAATATTATTTTTACCTTGAATTATCATAGATAACTTTAACCACGATAAATAAAAGTCAAAAGATATTATTCACCAAAAATTATTATCATCTTATTGAACCACATTTTACTTGCTAATAATAACCATTAATGTCGGAGTTTCGAAATAAAATTCACAGAAGTTGTAAAATTTCATTTAAATGAAAAATTCTATTTTTTAACTAATACTACGTGGTTTCACAATTCATCAAAAATTGATGTATTTCAGAAAAATACCAAAAATTCAGCCTAATATATATTTGATATTATGAATTCAAAAGTGATGAATATTTTAATAAATTGAAAAAATATAAGTGGCATTAATTAATTTAAAATTAATTCTCGATGTTAGTACAAATAGCGTGTGTTTAAGAAACAATAACTATCAAAAGATTGAAATTTTTTATGTCCACTTTCAAATTAAAATTAATTCTAATGACCATCATTGGATTAAATGGAAAAAATATATTCTAATTACACTTTAAAACCTATTAAAAAGATAATATCACCATATAAATAAATTAGATTAAAATGTAGTTCTGAATTAAAATAAAATATTTTAACTATTCAAAAAAATGAACTTTATCGGAAAAAATCCAAAAATATACACAAAGTAAATTTTGATGTCCCCATTATAATGAAGGATTTTATTTCATAAATTTGAATTATTAAAATTAAAAAAACTATATTTAATGAGGGTTCTCCATTAAAATGTGTTAAATCTACCTTTTAATGTAAATTACGGTTAAAATTAGGTTCGTTCATATTTTAATCCACTAACATTTTATTGGATAAATGTAAATACATTTAAGAAACATGTATAATCATATTTTAGTTTTTTTTCTATCCCACCAATACAATGGAAAAGAGTTAACTACCATTTCAAATAATAATGTTATATTATTAGTGTGCAACGTAAGATTTCAAAGAAACTCGTTGTTGCGTATCGGGTACGCCATCAAACATAGTGTCCCCTTTAATATAAAATTAATATTTAATTCGCAAAAATTAATAAATATGAAAAGTGTCTTTTCCATATTTATTCTGGATGTAACAACAACACCCTAGTTCTCTCCACCAATAGAAGTTCTTTTTTCATCCAAGAGCTACCCAAATATATTACTTACAACTATTAGCTGATCTTATAGGCCTAGTTTTGACTATAAAATGATAATATGATGGTTTTTTGTTGAATTCCTAAGTGGTTATTTGAATTAGGTGTATAGTTATTAACCAAACATTTCTTTGTTATTATTTTAAATACTTCAAATATTACATAATAATTAAAAACATTCATTAGTATATTCTATATAATGTGATTTTATTATCTTAATTTCACAATTGAATTCATCTCTAACCTCCCTAAAATGTGAAGCTAATTCATCATTCATTTGTATCGATGACTACCTCCCCATATAATGGTGTAATGTTTTTCATTCACCAACTCTCACATCTATTTATAATGATTTATTTAATGATTATATATGATATATATGAAATATTTATCATTTTATATATTGAGTAAATCATCTATTTTCTTTACATTTCAATCACAAGATAACAATAATGACATCCTGGTGTTTGTGTATGAAACCAACTCTAGGAAGCAATCTGATTAATATTTCATAACCATATAAAACATAACAATTATATTGATATATTTTAAAAACAACTTAGGTATTTTTTTAAAAATTATCATTAATTTTATTTAATATAATAGATACCTTCTTTATATATTGAACAATAAATTTGGAAATGTTACTAATGTGTATGTACATTCTATCATCATCATTATAGTCATATAGTTCATTTTTTATAATTATCATTCATGATTTTTGTTAGAATTATAATTAATGATAAAAACAATAAATATAGCATTATTATTATTCTTGAAATGTTTAAATAATTATCACATTCGCCAAATTCAATCTACCAAAATCATTTAGGACATATGAGTCGAAAATCATCGAAATGAACATTAATAAATTAATTCATTGTATAATTGATTATAACATAAAAACAATTGACTGTAAACTATAAAATGTTCTAAAAAATATTAAATAATTAACACAATGTTTTTTTGGGTTTATATGTCACATACGTGAGAGGTCAGACTCAAGTTAAGAGACAAATTACATTATATACCACGTTTTTAATGTTTTAAAGATCTATTTTATAATCATTTATATTATATGTCATTTTTATCTAAATGTTTCAAAAAATATATTATTTTCAATCCAATGGATGATAAATTTATTTAATGATGTTTACCTTTATTTATTTTGTTTTATAATAGAATATGTTTTTATGAGAAAAATTTCATCTACAAATCACCTTTTAATGTTTCTTATCCAACTATTTTTCATCCATGTTAGTATTTTTAAAATAATTATAATTTTATATTTATATGGTAATAATATACTTATATGAAGATATTATGTTTATTTCTTTATTTTTTTCTTTTGATTGGAAAAGTAATATTTTTAGGTATTCTATACAAAACATTTTGACATTCCTTACAAAACGAAAAAAAGAATGTTCTATTTTAGTCTATATAGAAGCAACAACATTTCTTACCCATAAAATCATAACATGATGTTTTGATTCAATGAAAATATTTATTTGTCTATTTTTTGGAAAAACCTATTTCCATTTTTCAAGATAAGTTGGTACTGAAAATGGGGTTTTGAAAGGAAATGATATTTTGATAACCAAAAGTGTTTTTCATACGAGTTTATAAGATTCTATCAAAGGTTTTATTAATTAAGGGTTATATATTAATATTTTGTTCTCTTGTTATGGCTAGTTATAAATATTTATGATATATAGTACATTCTGATAAATTATATTCAATAGGATGGGCGCCATTATATCTCTTGGTGGCAGGTGTGTCTGATAAAGCTTATATGATGGTTGAGCTCGATATATACAATATGATGGGTGTTACTCGATAGAATTATATCACATTGGGTAATGTTCCTTTTAAATTTAGAAACAATTAATAGAGTTATTATGGTAGTTTTCTATTGATTTAATATAGATCATGTTATTTCCCATTGGAGTTATGAATATAATTCCTCAAAGTCGCACTAAAGAGGTTTTTATTTTCATATTAGGGGTATAAAAAGTTTTCATTGAGAAAATAGTTTCTAGGTTTTTTATGAGTAAAATGGAATGTTTCATTCTCTAAAAAAATTTATATAATAGGGAAAGTTTCATTGGTTTTTATGTTTATGACTGATAAAATAGATGACGTGATTTTTTTATCAATTACTGAGATTTTTTTCTTTTCCATCTTTTTAAAAATATTTTTCACAGGGATTATAGATGTGTAATGGAAAAGAGACATTAAAGAGGAATGTCACCATGAATTTTCATGAAAATAAATAATGTTTAATAATAAATGATTTATATTACAGAAATAATTTATACAGAATATAAGTGTGCACTTTTTAATATGTGAGTTTCGTATACAAGTGTTATGACCAAATTCTATAAAAATATAAATATAAAAACGATTTAAAAATGCATAAAATTGAAATATAGAAAAAAACACATAAAATTCGTTAAATATACACAATATAATGTAATATTTGTTCATAACACAATCATGTGTCCCAAAAAAGAAAAAAATAACAGGAATAACACTTAAAATGATCATATCATTAAATTTGCGACAAATCATTTGAGTGATTTTATGTCTATAAATAAAAAAATTTATAGTGTAAATATGTCATTAATTAATAGAACTTCATTTCACACATAATATTGAATAAATAAAATTAATTGAAAATTTATATCACCCATGAAATTACAATTGAGTTATGATACCATTCCCACATGGAAAATTTAACTTCAGAATAACCTTGGATGAAATAATTTTAGATTAAATTGAAAAATATATTAAGTATTAATTATTTATGATTAAAAATTTAAAATATTCATAGATACACCATATATAATAAATTTTTTTCTTAAAATTAAACCATTACTCAATAAAAAAGTTTAAAAAAATTCCATTACCTAAAGTTGGGATGATCTAATCATGTATATTATCACTAATATAAAAAAATAAAATTTTTTCTTTTATATGAACCTTTTCGAAATTTATCAATTTATTATTGAACCATTTTTTTAATATTTTAATATCTTATGTAATTATAAAATCATCTATGTCCATGTTGGGTGTTTCAAGGATGCATATATGATAATTTCAAAATGGTTTTTGCAGTGATGACCGTGATTAAAGAGATAATAATTAAATTATATTTATAAATAAATAATGATATAAATATAATTTTTATACATCTATCATACATTTAAAATGAACCAGTCATGATGGTTAGTAATATTGAACTATGTTACAATCATGGAGAAGGTAAGTAATGTTTCCATTTTAATGTGATAATAATGGAATGAAGATATAAATAGTGATATCTTTAAATTGTTATGATTATATAATAAATATAATTTTTAATTATTAAATTAATTATATATATCTTCCATTTTATTAAGTGGTAAAAAAATCACATCACATCATAGATATGGACATCCACATGAATGAAAGAATGATATTATCAATTTGACAATTATTAGAATTGAATGAAAAAATATGATATATTTTATTTACATAATGGTAATTATTTCATTTATATAAAATATTTTTACAAAATATATAATAATAATAATCCATTAGAGATGGTGACGGAAAAATAACTGCATCAGTTCATGAGAGATTAGTTCTCCGTAGACAAGATTTACAGTTTCATTTCCCATTTGATAGAATTAAAGATTGATATAGGTTATTCCATTAATAGAATAAAATATTATTTGTTTTTATTATATCATTATTTTATAATAATATTTGAGATAATTATAAAAATTAATTAAAATAAACCATCTGGTCAAAAGGTATAGATATTCTTCTAAAAACCTCATTTCCTTAAACATTATGTCCTATATGGTTCATATTCGGATCAAAATACTACCACTAAACATGTTTAATGATTTTATGTTGGGATTTGGGTATGTAGGTTTTGAAAAAAAAAAGTATCTTGAAGTGCCTTTTGTAAATTGAAGAGGGTTCTCTTTAATGTGTGAGGGGTGGAGAACTCTTGAAATTAATTAAAAAGATAAATTACTATAAATTACTTTAAAAAGGTAAAAATACCCAAAATGATATAATTATAATTATTAATGATCATTCAACAAAATAATATAGTTTATTAAAATTTTACAATTTATGGATGATCTTTTTACCATTATCAATTTTTAATGTGCTATTATTCCTTTTGATAACTAACAATATAACAATATTTTTTAATCCTAAGTGCTATAGATAGTTACCATAAAAGGAAGAAATAACATTAAATTATCTTAGTTGATATTTAAAAATATATATAATTCACTTGGTTAACTAATAGATTGTTATGAATTTTATTTGAAATACAAAAAATATTATTTATTGTAAAATATCATTAGTATCATTTTTAGAACAATTAATTTAATTTAACTTTAACAACAACATGAAAGTAAATGAATTTTAATATAATAAATTCACATATTATTAATATGTAAAATTATTTTTAGTGAAAATATGAAATAATATCTCATTTAAAATATATTATATTTCTGGTTTTTTAAATCTTCAACTTGATTTCATTATATATTATAAAAAAAACAAAGTCTGCATTGTGTATGTATTTCAGGTAATTATTTTATCACTAAAATTTGAAACATTACAGAAGGAAAATAACTGAAATATATTTAATATAACAATTTATAAGATAAAATAATTTTATTTTTTCCACATCATATAATTTGACATATATTTAGAGCAAATGAGTGATATTTTTTACATTAAATTAACATAATATTATATATAAGAAATTTTTAAAGAATAATGATGACAATTTTAAATATATATTAATTATAGGTGATTATGGTTAAAAACCACTCATATAATATTATAAATTCATATGTTGGTATGTTTTTGTCCTTATCTTATTATTTTTAACCATAATTAATTGATTTTCTTTACTAAGGTGAAAAGGATTTACTACAATTACTATTCATAATGTAAATATACATAAAGGATTTATTTAGAAAATATATTTCTAATAATAAAAAAAATATAATAAAATTATCAGGATTAAATTCCTATAAGTGTTATAAATATATATTAATATAATGAAAAAAACAGAAAAAAAGGTATTTTAGAATAAAAGTTAAATCCTAAAAACATACTTATTATAAAATCAATACTAATACTAATTCATATGTAAACCAAAAATTTAGATATAATTTACGATGGATATCTAATTATGGGTTTAAATATATATAATATCATGAATTTTTTATGAAAAAAGTGATATTTGTAAAAAAATTATTATTTTTTATTATTCAATGAAATATTAATCTTCTAAAAAAAATTAACAAATTTAAAACTATATTAATTTCAATATTACTTTTTAAAAAATATTATTATTTTTATAATATACCATTTATATGATTTATATAATTTAATTATAATATTAACTAAAAATAATGAAAACCATTTGCAACAAAACATAATTTTTTGGCATAAAATGAATTTATTGATAAATTGGGACATTATTTCCAATAGATTAATAAATATATATTTTCTGAGTAAGAAAATTAAATATAATTAATAAATATATTAATTCTACTCATTTATGAAAATTTAAAGGCATTTTTATAATTTTGATATTTAAATATTAATATTTCATTTTCTATATAAGATCACTTTTGAGTGTTGTAAATGCTATTAATCAAATTTTTTCATTTTAAAAATAATTTAATATTACAAAAATTCCCTTACATAATGAGGTGAACTCACAAGTACAGACCTTATATATACAATATATATCAATATTCACATAATTCTATATAGGAATATATAATTTTAGTCTAATACTTGACATAATAAAGGAAATAAAAATTAATTGCAAAAGAAAATAAAACATTCATTATCACATCATTTTATAACCTATTGAAATTATATAGGGTTCAAAAAATATCCTCTTCATGATCATCAAATATCTAAAGAAGGAAAAATGACAGTAACATTTGATCATATCCCTAGTGAATCAAATGAAACTTTTAAATTTGTTGTTATAAATGAAAATTCCATTAAAATATATTTTGAACAAATCTTTAGTAAAATATCATTTTCATTTTAAAAAATATGTATATTATATTAAAAAAAAAAATGAAAAAATTATCTTTGGAAATAAAAATTTAATCTTATAAAGGAAAAATCAATGAATTTATTATTAATGATGGTTGTGAATTCAGTTCATGCATGGTATATTAAAAAAATAAATCTATTAACCTATTCCTAAAAATCTAGAGGTGCCTCATTTAGAAAACAAAAATAATTTTACATAAAAAATTTTATATATAAAACAAAAAATTTGTAAAAATTATAGTAATTTTGTAACACCCTAGGTAAATAAAGAATACGACATTTTTATATTTATCCATATTTATGAATAAAATATTAATATAACTTTAAAGGGGATGTTATGATCGATGGCGTACCCAATACGCAACAACGAGTTTCTTGGGAATCTTACATTGCACTCTAATAATAAATTAATATTATTTTATTTAGTAGTTAATGCATAGTCGTTGTAATGGAGGGAATGAACAGAACTAACTACAAAATGATTATATATTTTTGTCAAATATTTTTACTTTTTACAATAAATTTTAGAGGATTAAAAATGCGAATGAATCTAATTTTAAGCGTAAACATTCTAATATTCTTTAAAAGGTCGATTAACCGCATTTTGATGGAGAACCTCTTTTAAATCCACCTTTTGACAATTTTATGTGTTATATTTGACAAAATAAAATTCTTCTTTAGATTCGGGACATCAAAATTTACTTTGTGTAAATTTTTGGGATTTTTTCAAAGAAGTTCAATTTTTAATGAATAGTGAAAAATGTTGTATTTTAATTGAAAAACTCTTTTTAATCTAATTTATTTATATGATTAGATTATATTTTTAGTTGGTTTTAAAGTGAAATTAGATTATATTTTTACCATTTAATCCAATAGTGGTCGTTGGAATTAATATCACTTTGAAATCGGACTTAAACTAGTGTCAATATTTTGATACATTTTGTTTCATAAAAACACGCTATTTGTTTTGACAGCGGGAATTAATTATTAAATTAATTAATGAAACTTATATGTTTTTAATTTTGTAAAATAGACATCATTTTTTAATTCAGAATATCAAATATAGCTTATGGTGAATTTTTGATAATTTTCGGAAAAACTTCAATTTTTGATGAATAGTGAAACCACTAAGTGGTACTTATAAAAACTGATTTTCCGTTTAAATGAAATTTTTCCATCTTTCTGTTTTGAATTTCAAAAATCCGACATAAATTGTTGTAATTACGAAGTAAAATGTGGTTCAATGGGATTAGAATAATTTTGTGGTGAATAGTGACTTATTAAGTTTTTTATCGCGATTAGAGGAAATTAGTGTAGTTTAAGGTATGGATAATGTTTTAATAAAATGAAATGACCTAGACACATGTCCTACCCTCATTGGATGTGTCATGGCCGACCAAGGCAATCCATGGGTAAACTTAAGGACCCCATGGAGCCACATTGGTTGGAAAATGACATAAATACGTTTTTATTTAATGTTAAAGTAAAAATGACACAAACATGATATGTTTTACTAAAAAAAATTACATGGGTTTATACAAGTCATAGTTTTTACTATAAATAGTCATTGGAAAGATAAAAATATTTCCTACATCATATTAGTTTTTTAATAATTTTTTCACATTAAATAAATTAAATTATTTATGACATCATGATGATGCAGTGATGGCCTCATTATATAACGATTTAAATAAAATGGAACGATTATGTAAACTCTAAGACCTAAACATGTTCAAAACCTATTGGATTTGTAACGCCCCGACCCTAGTTGCCTAGATTCGGTGCATTATTACATAACATTGGAATGATCACAAGAAAGATCAAATCTCGAAAGACCGATTGGTTTAGTAGCCTTGGAAACACTAGATATATTCATAAGTTTTACATTACATCATAAAATGAAAAACTACTACAACAACATAATGTTTCCACAGTCCACACTATAATCCCCTCATAATATCCCTACAGGTCATTCATAATTTACTTCTTCACTTCCTGGGAAAAATAAAACATAGAAAAGGGGTGAGCTCAAATGCCCAGTAAGGATAACAATATAGCGGAAACTTTCATAAATAAGAATAAACATTTAAGGCAATGTATAACTAAAACAAAAGCCTTTTAAACTTGAACTTTCAACATGGTATGGAATAAATAAAATGAAATAATGCCATTTACTTATTCACATGGATATTCTACTAATAGAATAATCACATGCAAAATCAATAACCACTTTCATAATGTTGGAATGCATAATGCTAAACTTTAATTACTTTTCAAGGCCTCGTCCCAAGACCTTGGGGCTAACTGTAACCGGAACCCAACCCGGAGTGCCTCTAATAACCGGACACCAACCCGGAGTGCCTCTAATAACCGGACACCAACCCGGAGTGCCTCTAATAACCGGACACCAACCCGGAGTGCCTCTAATAACCGGACACCAACCCAGAGGGCTTACTTTTACCAGTCCCTAACCTGGAGGGCTTACTTTTACCAGTCCCCAACCTGGAGGGCTTACTTTAACCAGTCCCCAACCTGGAACATACTTGTCCAACACATTCATATGAAGTAAAGATTGAAATATAACATAAACATTCTTATTGGAACTAGCATACGAAATGTCAATACTTTCACCTTAAACTATGAATGGTATAAAAATAGCACATCCACAGTCAAACATATCACAAAACCTTCAAAACAATATAGAAGTTTTGTATCATAATAAATCGACTTCAAATAATCTTAAAACACATCAAAGGATGTTGACATAGATGAAATCAAAATTCTTTTTAAAGAAATATCTCCTTTTATTTTGAAATCATTTAAGATCCATATAAAATCAAAAATTTTCTTTGAAAATAATCTTATAAGCTTTTAAGGGAAGCTTTGAAGATTTTATAACGGCGGAAAATAACCGCACCCGCTGTATAAGTTAAAAAAACATTCTTATCTTAATTCTGTCGAAAATGTTAAAAAGCACCTTGTTTGGAAAACGACGGAAAGATTCCCTTATAAACCTCTTATAAAAATTCAAACAAGGGTATAAATGACTTTAACGCATATTCTTTTAAATATTAAAAATGTTTTGAAATACATTTTGAAGAAACATGGATGTGGATGATAACGAGATCCCAGTAGATTATTATGTATAAACAACCTCGGATAATGAAGAGATTGTGAAATAACCCTTACCAGTTTGGTAACTTATGAAACATACAACCCATGAAAGAGGTATCATACAATGAATATGTAAGTGCACATAAATTAGAGTGTATTACACAAAGGATATAATTATGGGCAGTACATACACCACACAAAAGGTAATGGTGGCAATATGGCATGAATCTCACGGGAATAAGGAGTGGGATGAAAACCCCTTACCACGTTAATCAACTGAGTCGTATGGCCAAAAGTTAATAACCACCAAATTATTTACAGAATAACATGAATATGATAATATATATCAAATTCCAGTACACAATACACCACTTTCAACAATTTAGTGGCGAATAATGGAAATCTCACGGAATTGAATGTGAGATAAGAAAAATCCCTTACCTTGTACTTTTCCTTGGTTGGGGTAGGTTAACCTCCTGTATAATGGTGAAATAATTGTTATTAAATTATACAAAAATAATATACATTAATATGATATCATATATGTTCTTTTAACATTGCTTTATTAATAATATCTTAGTATTATCGTCGTTTCGGGTGATAATCGATTCGTTCTTCTTAAATGTTTGGTTACGTAAGACATGTTTGTAATGGATAGATTATATCTTATTCATAATCAGAATGATATTAACATTATATTTAACCCTAAAATGAGAATAATACTTGAATGGATACGATGGAGGATGGATCTCACCGCGTTCGTGGAGATGGTAGTCCGTACGTACGCACGAACGCTACTTCCATTTAATTTTTATTTTAAAAGAATTGAATCGAAATGATACATAGGTATATTACTATTCCAGTATAATATAATATTTTATATATGTTACTTAAGTTCATTAACACCATCCTTTATACGTTCCATGTGTGGTATGAACGAGTCATATCATTTTAAGGGGGCGGTAGTCCGCACTTCCTCAAATGAAATTATCGTATGTATATACAACATGAAACGAATAATGGTATGAAATAAAATGGAATTACAGAAGCTTATATATAAAATATATATCATTAATATCATATTTAATTATATTTCCATCATAATTTCCACCATGAGAGGCGGTAAGATGTATTTGAACAATCATCGTTTCGTGAGGCGTTAGTTTTCCATCCAAAGAAACATTATGTTCATCATCCATTAGATGGAGTTGTGTGTATGTGTAGTTTTAATCCTTCTTATAACAACATCCTAGTATATTGAGGATACTGGTGTTGTTACAGAAGAAAGGAAATAAAAAGAGTTTGGGGGTTGGAGAAGCAAAATAAATGAAAATAATTTAAGAGAAATCGTTACCTTTAATTTAGGTAACTCACTTTGGTTGGAACCAAAGGACTTCTTGAAATGCTTTATGCCTAAGGGGAAGCTTCAAGGAGGAGGAGAGGGATGTGGGGAGCTTAGTTGGGCAGAGTTTGGACGAGCCAAGTGGCTTGAGAGGTGTGAGGAATGAGTAGAAGTGGTCTCCTTTTATAAGGGAGAAGAGGGGCTCTTTAGGAAAGAGTGAAAGTATTACTTTATAATATAATTATATTCGGTTTATAATGGTCCACAAATCATTGAGGTCGAAGATAAGATGACTCATATTCTAAATAACATCAACCAATAAGAATTGGACAGGTTTTAGATAATATTTTAATCATTATAATCTTATTTATTTAAATGATTTATTAATTAGGTAAACATTGCATCATTATTGTGTCATTAATAATTTAAATTATTTGATGTCTAAAAATTATAAATAAAATATCATTATGTAGGAAATCTTTTTAGCTTTCTAATGAATATTTATAATCGAAAATCAAACATGTATAACCTTATGTAAAAATGTTTCTTCTAAAAGATGTAAGCTTATGCCATTTTTATTTTTATTTTAACTTTATTAATATAAAGTGTCCATACCACATAAAAGTGGATACAAGGGGTCCCCAAATTGACCCAAGGATGCTCATGGTCGGGTATGTGTCCAACAATAAGGTTAGGACACGTTTTAGGTTAATTTTGTATTATTATAATATTATTTTTTAACCCTTATTTACCGGATTTACCCTTAACCATGGTAAATAAAATATTTACCACAGTAATTATTCAAAATTTCTAAAAATAAAAGTTACCTATTTAAAAAATTTGGACATCCTGATTCCAAATATGGAATCCATTTTTCTAAATTCAAAACACAGAAGTGGCAGAAATTAATTTAAAATTAATTCCCGCTGTCAAAACAAAAAGCGTGTTTTTAAGAGGTAATAACTATCAAAAGATTGACACTTGTTTATGTTTGGTTTAATTGTAAAATTATGTACAATGAACAAAATTATATTAAATGGTAAAACTATATTCTAAATATACTTTAAAACCACTCAAATTCATAATTTATCACTATTAATTATTTTGATTAAAAAAGTTGTTTTTAATTAAAATTTAGTAATTTTCACTATTCATCAAAATAGGAAAGTTATCCGAAAAGTACCGAAATTTCACCTTAGGCTAAATTTGATATTCCGAATCCAGAAATGAAGTCCATTTTAAAATATAAAATATATATAATTTCAAAAGGTAGGTATTACTATTCATAATGGCTAGTTTGATTGGTTGTGGTGTGTGTTAAAACTCAAGGCTGCGTACAACACATGCTACTGTATTATTCAAAGAAAGCGTACCGTGGAAGCTTGGGATGTTTCAATTTAAATTTTTTGATGTCTCCATTTAGTCAAAAAGTTTAAAATATTGTATTTAAAAAGGTTTCACTATCAAAAGTTGATAAAAGTGCAATACTGAAAATGAATCTGTTCTTGCATTATGACTAAGAAACTCATAATATGGATTCTAAAATTATAAGGATTATATAAAGTTAAAAATGTAGTTAATGCTATTCATGACCTCTTTTAATGGCTTTTTTTTTGGTAAGTCGTGGTGCAATTGAACTCGGTGTTGCGTGTAGTGCAAGTTATTGAATTATTTTGAAGAAATAACACACTATGAAATCTTGGGGTGTTACATTCTCCCCTCCTTCAATAAATTGCGTCCTCGCAATTTGAAATTGTTCTTCGAAAATAAAAGGTTGAAAATAGAAATTATCTTTGTGGGAAAACCCACATCGGAAATTAGGTTACTAAAATTTAGTCTTAATATGAGGAAAAGAGAAATGAAAGAGTCACCACCAAATTATGATCTCGATTAGGAGAACATTGGTGGAAATTAGAGACATATAATTGGAGGAAAACCGTAAATATTTATAGGTAGTGATTGAGATCATCAATCACAAACAAGTGTATAATTGAGGTCCTTAAATTCATCAATCTATGATGATTTGAAATACCATCGGTTCAACAAAACATAGGGTATTAGGATAACACATTTTTGACGTTTCAAAATATCTTAGTTGAAATCCCACATCGAAAAATGAATTAATGAGGCATCTATTTAAAATAAAGAGTCGAACGTATGAAGATTACTGAAAATAACACATACTAGGGTTCCATGTAGGAAAATATGGATATGGAAGAAAAATATAACCATCAATTATCTGATTGAGAGTGGTAGAGAACATGGCTATGAAAAGGCCAACAATCCCAAAGCCATTATTTAGTGATGATTTAAGGTATCATCTAGGAAAACATTTTTGTTATAAGTTTCTTTTCTTAATGTTGAGGAATTTATTTATGAGATTGGCTAAGATCATAAGGAGATATACTTACTTTATAATTAGTGTTTTATCCATTAATAAATTTCTACCACAAACTCATCTTTCACTCTAAAAGATAATAGAATGTAAAAAAAATTCTATTTACACTATTCGTATAGGGTTCCAAAATAAACGAATTTATAATTCATCTACATGATCTTTTAATAAAAACTACAATATTTAATCTAGGACATCTCATGGGCCAGTGGTAGGTGATACACCCTTGTCGCCCTTCGGTTGCGGGTTAAAGTCTCGCAGCCTTGCCAGACGCGACGGGTTGTCGCCCGACCTCCGGGTTGTCCTTTTATGGCAATCCAAAATTATCCAAACTAGAACTATCCAAAATACTTATGTCCAAACTCACAGTCTATCATTTATAAGGAAGGTAAACATAATATAGATCCTTTTTACCCCGTAATAGCATATAAATACCTTCATCATGTATTACCATATTCCTTATTGATTACATTCATGATCCCTTATTCCATATAGAATGCTGGATATACTTCATTAATCCAAAAATGTTTAAAACCCCAACAATGATGGAATATAAAAATCATTAATCAGTTCCAAGGTAGTCAAGAATATCCAATATAATTTATCCAAAACAATCACATATTATTCCAAAATCACTACCTCAGTATCAGAACTATATTATGATTTATCATTCTCTCAACGATATATTTTCCAAAAATTTATCCTGCTATTAAGTCACTTTTCTTTGTTCCACACAATCTCAAGTCCTTAATGAAATACTACTGCAGTACAATCCTTATATACTCCATAATTATTATAACAATTACATTGTTGATACAACACTCAATTGACATAATCAACATAAGAACTCTAATCATTCTTCTTCATCTGTGGTAGTATCATAACTTGATTATTATCCAATAGCATCATTTGTGGCATAGTCTGATGACTGGGACATAGGTTCGCGTAGTGTCCAAACTCCTTGCAAATGAAGCATTGTACATTTGAAAACATTTTCTTACCCTTGCAGTCATGTACTTTGTGCCCTTTTTCTCCACACTTATAACAAACTCTCATTCCTTTCAGGCAAGTTCCAGGGTGTTTCTTTCCACAGTTACCACATATGGGAAAATTCTTCTTTTCCCTCTTCCCTTTATCCATTTTTCTCTCTTCCATCCTTTTCTTCTCTTGCTTCCCTTCAAAGCCATAGGACTCAGTAAACTCTTTACTTATCTTATCAACACATGATATTATTTCTTCATATGATGATAATACATGGGAGACTATTTCTCTTATAAATTCTAGCTTAAGACCATGAAAGATATGATCCTTTCTTCTCTTTGGATCATGTGAATTTCTGGAGTTCTCATTCCTTCTATTGGGTGCCATTTCTAAACAATGGCATACACTAGATCAGTTTATGAATCAAAATACATAATCCTATACTTATAAAACACTTAACATAAATTGAACTATTTATGGATATAATCCATAATCATAAGAATGTTTTCTTTGAGGAAGTATATACTCATAATCCCTTCAAAATGATTTGTAAAGAAAATGAGAGTTATCCTAAGCATATCCCCCGGGAGTGTCGTAACCAAGAGTGCAGCAAGGCCCGTTGTCGTGCACCAGTTCCCGTTCGAGTCTAGCTCAAAGTGGTGTTTTCGGGTTTTACCCCTAGGTACATCTGTTACAGAGCCGCCTCTACCTGCTCGTATCCAGACAGGGATGTATTGCTCGGAAAACTCACAAAATCTCTACAATACCAAAATTCTAGGAAGTTCTTCTATACTAATCCTCAAAGTTCATCTTAGGTCTACGTGCTCTAATCAGAGTTTATCTAAATCTAGCTTCCAAGGTTTGTACTAAACTTCCTCTGATACCTACTGTAACGCCCCGACCCTAGTTGCCTAGAGTCGGTGCATTATTACATAACATTGGCATGATCACAAGAAAGATCAAATCTCGAAAGACCGATTGGTTTAGTAGCCTTGGAAACACTAGATATATTCATAAGTTTTACATTACATCATAAAATGAAAAACTACTACAACAACATAATGTTTCCATAGTCCACACTATAATCCCCTCATAATATCTCTGCAGGTCATTCATAATTTACTTCTTCACTTCCTGGGAAAAATAAAACATAGAAAAGGGGTGAGCTCAAATGCCCAGTAAGGATAACAATATAGCGGAAACTTTCATAAATAAGAATAAACATTTAAGGCAATGTATAACTAAAACAAAAGCCTTTTAAAATTGAACTTTCAACATGGTATGGCATAAATAAAATGAAATAATGCCATTTACTTATTCACATGGATATTCTATTAATCGAATAATCACATGCAAAATCATTAACCACTTTCATAATGTTGGAATGCATAATGCTAAACTTTAATTACTTTTCAAGGCCTCGTCCCAAGACCTTGGGGCTAACTGTAACCGGAACCCAACCCGGAGTGCCTCTAATAACCGGACACCAACCCGGAGTGCCTCTAATAACCGGACACCAACCCGGAGTGCCTCTAATAACCGGACACCAACCCGGAGTGCCTCTAATAACCGGACACCAACCCGGAGGGCTTACTTTTACCAGTCCCTAACCTGGAGGGCTTACTTTTACCAGTCCCCAACCTGGAGGGCTTACTTTAACCAGTCCCCAACCTGGAACATACTTGTCCAACACATTCATATGAAGTAAAGATTGAAATATAACATAAACATTCTTATTGGAACTAGCATACGAAATGTCAATACTTTCACCTTAAACTATGAATGGTATAAAAATAGCACATCCACAGTCAAACATATCACAAAACCTTCAAAACAATATAGAAGTTTTGTATCATAATAAATCGACTTCAAATAATCTTAAAACACATCAAAGGATGTTGACATAGATGAAATCAAAATTCTTTTTAAAGAAATATCTCCTTTTATTTTGAAATCATTTAAGATCCATATAAAATCAAACATTTTATTTGAAAATAATCTTATAAGCTTTTAAGGGAAGCTTTGACGATTTTATAACGGCGGAAAATAACCGCACCCACCGTATAAGTTAAAAAAACATTCTTATCTTAATTCTGTCGAAAAGGTTAAAAAGCACATTGTTTGGAAAACGACGGAAAGATTCCCTTATAAACCTCTTATAAAAATTCAAACAAGGGTATAAATGACTTTAACCCATATTCTTTTAAATATTAAAAATGTTTTGAAATACATTTTGAAGAAACATGGATGTGGATGATAACGAGATCCCAGTAGATTATTACGTATAAACAACCTCGGATAATGAAGAGATTGTGAAATAACCCTTACCAGTTTGGTAACTTATGAAACATACAACCCATGAAAGAGGTATCATACAATGAATATGTAAGTACACATAAATTAGAGTGTATTACACAAAGGATATAATTATGGGCAGTACATACACCACACAAAAGGTAATGGTGGCAATATGGCATGAATCTCACAGGAATAAAGAGTGAGATGAAAACCCCTTACCACGTTAATCAACTGAGTCGTATGGCCAAAAGTTAATAACCACCAAATTATTTACAGAATAACATGAATATGATAATATATATCATATGCCAGTACACAATACACCACTTTCAATAATTTAGTGGCTAATAATGGAAATCTCACGGAATTGAATGTGAGATAAGAAAAATCCCTTACCTTGTACTTTTCCTTGGTTGGGGTAGGTTAACCTCCTGTATAATGGTGAAATAATTGTTATTAAATTATACAAGAATCATATACATTAATATGATATCATATATGTTCTTTTAACATTGCATTATTAATAATATCTTATTATTATCGTCGTTTCGGGTGATAATCGATTCGTTCTTCTTAAATGTTTGGTTACGTAAGACATGTTTGTAATGGATAGATTATATCTTATTCATAATCAGAATTATATTAACATTATTTTTAACCCTAAAATGAGAATAAGACTTGAATGGATACGATGGAGGATGGATCTCACCACGTTCGTGGAGACGGTAGTCCGTACGTACGCACGAACGCTACTTCCATTTAATTTTTATTTTAAAAGAATTGAATCGAAATGATACATAGGTATATTACTATTCCAGTATAATATAATATTTTATATATGTTACTTAAGTTCATTAACACCATCCTTTATATCTTCCATGTGTGGTATGAACGAGTCATATCATTTTAAGGGGGCGGTAGTCCGCACTTCCTCAAATGAAATTATCGTATGTATATACAACATGAAACGAATAATGGTATGAAATAAAATGGAATTAAAGAAGCTTATATATAAAATATATATCATTAATATCATATTTAATTATAGTGCCATCATAATGGCCACCATGAGAGGCGGTAAGATGTATTTGAACAATCATCGTTTCGTGAAGCGTTAGTTTTCCATCCACAGAAACATTATGTTCATCATCCATTAGATGGAGTTGTGTGTATGTGTAGTTTGAATCCTTCTTATAACAACATCCTAGTATATTGAGGATACTGGTGTTGTTACAGAAGAAAGGAAATAAAAAGAGTTTGGGGGTTGGAGAAGCAAAATAAATGAAAATAATTTAAGAGAAATCGTTACCTTTAATTTAGGTAACTCACTTTGGTTGGAACCAAAGGACTTCTTGAAATGCTTTCTGCCTAAGGGGAAGCTTCAAGGAGGAGGAGAGGGATGTGGGGAGCTTAGTTGGGCAGAGTTTGGACGAGCCAAGTGGCTTGAGAGGTGTGAGGAATGAGTAGAAGTGGTCTCCTTTTATAAGAGAGAAGAGGGGCTCTTTAGGAAAGAGTGAAAGTATTACTTTATAATATAATTATATTCGGTTTATAATGGTCCAAAAATCATTGAGGTCTAAGATAAGATGACGCATATTCTAAATAACATCAACCAATAAGAATTGGACAGGTTTTAGATAATATTTTAATCATTATAATCTTATTTATTTAAATGATTTATTAATGAGGTAAACATTGCATCATTATTGTGTCATTAATAATTTAAATTATTTGATGTCTAAAAATTATAAATAAAATATAATTATGTAGGAAATCTTTTTAGCTTTCTAATGAATATTTATAATCGAAAATCCAACAAGTATAACCCTATGTAAAAAGTTTTCTTCTAAAAGATGTAAGCTTATGCCATTTTTATTTTTATTTTAACTTTATTAATATAAAGTGTCCCTACCACATACAAGTGGATACAAGGGGTCCCCAAATTGACCCAAGGATGTTCATGGTCGGGTATGTGTCCACCAATAAGGTTAGGACACGTTTTAGGTTAATTTTGTATTATTATAATATTATTTTTTAACCCTTATTTACCGGATTTACCCTTAACCATGGTAAATAAAATATTTACCACAGTAATTATTCAAAATGACTAAAAATAAAAGTTACCTATTTACACAATTTGGAAATCCTGATTCCAAATATGAAATCCATTTTTCTAAATTCAAAACATAGAAGTGGCAGAAATTAATTTAAAATTAATCCCGCTGTCAAAACAAAAAACGTGTTTTTAAGAGGTAATAACTATCAAAAGATTGACACTTGTTTATGTTTGGTTTAATTGTAAAATTATGTACAATGACCAAAATTATATTAAATGGTAAAACTATATTCTAAATATACTTTAAAACCACTCAAATTCATAATTTATCACTATTAATTATTTTGATTAAAAAAGTTGTTTTTAATTAAAATTTAGTAATTTTCACTATTCATCAAAATAGGAAAGTTATCCGAAAAGTACCAAAATTTCACCTTAGGCTAAATTTGATATTCCGAATCCAGAAATGAAGTCCATTTTAAAATATAAAATATATATAATTTCAAAAAGTAGGTATTACTATTCATAACGGCTAGTTTGATTGGTTGTGGTGTGTGTTAAAACTCAAGGCTGCGTACAACACACTCTACTGTATTATTCAAAGAAAGCGTACCGTGGAAGCTTGGGATGTTTCAATTTAAATTGTTTGATGTCTCCATTTAGTCAAAAAGTTTAAAATATTGTATTTAAAAAGGTTTCACTATCAAAAGTTGATAAAAGTGCAATACTAAAAATGAATCTGTTCTTGCATTATGACTAAGAAACTCATAATATGGATTCTAAAATTATAAGGATTATATAAAGTTAAAAATGTAGTTAATGCTATTCATGACCTCTTTTAATGGCTTTTTTTTTGGTAAGTCGTGGTGCAATTGAACTCGGTGTTGCGTGTAGTGCAAGTTATTAAATTATTTTGAAGAAATAACACACTATGAAATCTTGGGGTGTTACAGGATTGGTGGATTTAGAACCCTTATCACCTTATCCCCGAACACATCAATGTGGGACCATTAAAATCTGAAACTTATTCTAAAATAAAGTAACATTTCCTTACTTTCCCAGAGTGCCCCTCCCCTCCTCTTATAAAAGTCCCCCACCTCTACCTCCTTACCCACACTTCCAAAGCCTTTGGCTCGGCCAACCCCTTCCCATTTTGTCTCTCCGCATCCCTCTCTAACTCTTTGAAGCCTCACATTGGGCAGAATTATAGCATCCCGTCTTTTTATAACATAAACTTTCATTACATTACCCAAAACTGAGGATCTTTAAGGTTTAGTGTCTTGGAAACAAGGAACATAATACATGAAAACAACATAAAGCATTCTTCTTAAACACTTGAAAGTCTTCTCCGTAAGTTCATCCTAGGTTCATTTCTGCATCTCATAACCTAGGGACATACATCAAAAGAAAGGGTGAGAAGAAGGCCTAGTAAGGGAAACAAGAGAAACATTTTACATGTGAACATGAGATACTTCAATAAGGCCATGAAAAGAACTTTAAGGCATGAGAAAGAAACCATGAGGTAGATCATAATAAAAAAAATAAAATTTTTTATAACATGAAGATGTGGCTGCAACATTTAATATTGACAATCATTTCGTTTCACCAAGGTCCATCCCCAAGGTGTCATAAAAAATTACAAAGGTTATTCACCAAGGTATCAGTCTAAAAAGTCATCTCTAGAGATTAAGTCTTTACCCAATGCATTGGAGCGCTATCTGGGCACACCCTTGAAATGTCTTTATTATCATGTGAGCCACATATATCGTCATCAATCATTTCAATAACAACCCATATAGCATAAAAAAATGGGTTTCATTTCATAATCATAACGTTTTAAAAACTGCTTTAAAGACATGAGCTTTATGTCACTTTAAACCCACAGAAAGGGAAAGCAGGTTTCATGTATGTAAATCCCAGAATTTAAAATAGAACATTTTGATATATATGTAAATACCCCTGTAGAAATAAGAGCTTTGAGAATTCACATAATAACATAAAATAATTTTGCGATAAAGAGAGAGGCATTTTGAGACGAAAATTATGCAGTATAACGGCTATGATACATGGATTTAGAAAACATTGAAAAGTGCAGGTACATGGGTCACCAACTCAAAAATGAGACATAAAACAGTATTGGAACAGAATATAAAGTATTTAAGAACATGGTAATGAAATTTTAATGATATACCATACGAAACAAAGAACGTGAAAGGAAGACAAAAATAAGATTTCTCTTATGAGAATTCGGCAGCCTAACGGCATCACTCAAAACATCCAAAAATGGATTGAAAATACCAAATAGGGTCTCTCATCATATGATCATAAATGATCAGTATGATAGATATATAAATCATACCGCTACATATTAAAAATGAACATGGAAGACTTGACATTATAATAGATCTTGAAAACGAGAAGGGTGAAAGAACCCCTTGGAAATTCAGCAGCCTAACGGCGTTACATAAACTTCAACAAAAATGAATTGATGAGATCAAATAGGGTCTCTCATCATATGAAGATAAATAATCAGTATGATAGATATTGAGATCATACCCCAACATAATAAATGTAACTTGAAATAATTGACATGAAAGTAGAACTTCAAAACGAGAAGGGTGAAGAACCACTTAAAAATTCGGCAGCCTAACAGCGCCACATAAAACTTCAAAATACTGAATTGAAGAGATCACTTGGATTCTCTCATCATATTGTCATAAAAGATCAGTATTATATATTTAATGGTCATACTCCAACATAATAAATGTAACTTGAATGAATTGACATGAAAATATAACCTCAAAAGGACAAGGGTGAAGAACCACTTAAAAATTTCGGCAGCCTAAAAGCGCCACTTAAAACTTCAAAATACTTAATTGCAGAGATAAAATGGGGTCTCTCATCATATGATCATAAAATATCAGTATGATAAATTTAGGGATCATACCCCAAAATAATAAATGGAACTTGAAATACTCGACATGAAAGTAGAACTTTGAAAAAGAGAAGGGTGAAAGAATCCCTTAAAAATTCAGCAGCCTAACGGCGCCACTTAAAACTTCAAAATACTGAATTGAAGAGATCAAATGGGGTCTCTCATCATATGATCATAAAAGATCAGTATGATAAATTTAGAGATCATACCCAAACATAATAAATTGAACTTGAAATACTCGACATGAAAGTAGAACTTTGAAAAAGAGAAGGGTGAAAGAATCCCTTAAAAATTCGGCAGCCTAACGGCGCCACTTAAAACATCAAAATACTGAATTGAAGAGATCAAATGGGTTCTCTCATCATATGATCATAAAATATCAGTATGATAAATTTAGAGATCATACCCCAACATAATAAATGGAACTTGAAATACTCAACATGAAAGTAGAACTTTGAAAAAGAGAAGGGTGAAAGAATCTCTTAAAAATTCGGCAGCCTAACGGCGCCACTTAAAACTTGAAAATACTGAATTGAAGAGATCAAATGGGGTCTCTCATCATATGATCATAAATGATCAGTATGATAAATTTATAGATCATACCCCAACATAATAAATGGAACTTGAAATACTCGACATGAAAGTAGAACTTTGAAAAAGTGAAGGGTGAAAGAATCCCTTAAAAATTTGGCAGCCTAACAGCGCCACATAAAACTTCATAAAATGAAATGATGAGAGTAAGAGGGTGAATCTCATCATATGAACATAAAATGGAAAGTATAATGAATATAAGAGAACATCCTAAGACATAAGAACATGGAGTATAAAAGAATTAACATGAAAGAGATCACTTGAAAAGAAAGAGAGGGGTCGGATCCCTTACCTTAAAATGTAACTCTTAAACCTCAAAGGTTGGGACCTTGAGGGCTTGGGGAACCCTGGGAGGACTCCATGGGAGGTAATAAGACCAGAAATTCGTTGGGGAATAGTGGGGAGTCTAATGGATGAGAGGAGGGCTTGGTATTTATAGGGAAAGTGAGGGGACAAGGCATTAATGGCCAAGGGACACCTCACATGTGCTTTTCTCAAACCCATGTGCTCTCTCATGATATTTCCCATAATGTTAGGCAACATGGGGCCCCAAAAACAATAATTCATCACCCTTGTCCGGACAATCCTTGAAATATCTCATGACATCATCATGACACAGTTATGATGTCATTAAACATACCGAAACCCTAAAACCGTATTTTTACTATTCACTGAAAATTCAACTTTCTGAGAAAAATCCCATAATTTCACACTATCCAAATATCATTTCTCTGATTTCAAAAATGAAATCCATTGTATAAAAATAATTTTCTAAATATTTTTAATTTTATTTTTAAATAAATACACTATTCACCAAAAATTCATTTTTTTCAGAAAAAACCCCAACAATTACCTTAACCTAATATCGATGCTCTGAGTTCAAAAATGAAATCCATTTTATAAAAATAATTTTCTAAATATTTTTAATTTAATTTTTAACTAAAAAACACTATTCACTCGAAAAAACTAATACTTGAATAATAATTTATGAAACTGTTATTTAACCGTTTTATTGAATCTCATTACTTAATCAAGGTGCCTAGATTATTTTAAAACTTTATTTAAGTGAGATTACTAATCCATTTGGACACATTACTAATCCTAATCATGAAATCACTATTCATAATTTACTATTCATCAAAAATCATGTTGATTTTATTAGACTCTAAATTTCGTACTGAACATAATTTTGGAAGACCATTTTTTGAAAATCATTACAAATTTTTAATTATTTAAGGTTTACCTAAACATTTTTAAAATATCTTTTTTCTAAAATTCATCAAAAATGTGCATAGTATTTTTATCCGGTCATTTTGAAAATTCATAAACTTCATCATAAGAAGAAATCCCAATTATTATTTAAAACAAAGGATTACACAAGGCAGTTACAGTCTCCTTACATAGCCTTTTATCACACCAGCATAGGACCTAAGTGTAAGGTTTGCTAAGGTTAGAGAATCTGAGGGAGGCTCGACCAACATTGCACGAGTAGTAATTTCTATTAGTTTGAACTTCCCGCGAAGGAAATCCCGTTCTAGCTTCACACGATGAAGTTCAGCTTGGGTTTGGTCCAGAGCAAAGCCCAATGGTGCTACCTCTTTCACATGTTCTGTTAGATGGGCTTCGATCGGTCCAAGACTACTGGGTGAGGCCATCGAATCTTCTTTCTATATTAACTAACCAAGATTTCTTGTATTTAGAGACAATAGTCCAAACATTTAGTTTCCATCGGTCATGTTGTCCAATGGTAATATAACAATCAAAACCCAACAGTATCATTTTAATTATACTCATGTTATCAAGTGAAACAGTTTTGTTGAGTATAAAAATAAAATAAAATAACACATAAAATTTGAAAACAAGATTTATTTAAAATTATGGGTCGTTACAATCTTCCCACCTTAAGAAATGGCGTCCTCACAATTTTTAAAATTGGGTTTTGAAATTTCATTGAATGTCCCACATTGGAAAAGGAGTCAGTAAAAATATTACTTTAAAAGAAATAAAGGGAAGTACAAAGGTCACCCGAGTTAACCCACACTAGGATTCCATATAGGAAAACATGGACATGGAGTAGAATATAAAGGGTCAAGTTCTGAGGTAGAGTGATAGAGAACATGATTATGAGAAAGTTAACCATAAGAAAATCCCAAACTTATGATGTGTGTGTAAGTGGTCTTTGATTAACTAGTAGGAAACGTAAACCAACAACGTTTTTGTTTTACGTTCCATTTCATAATTTTGAGGAATTCAATTACAACATAGAACAAAAACATAAGAAAATATACCTACCTTCAAGTAGAGTTTCATCCTTTAATAAGTCCCTACCAACACTAATCTTTCCTCCAAATAATGAGAATTCAAAAACACTTGGTCTCATAAAAAGCACAAGGATCATATTCTAGAGAATCACATAATCTACAAAAGATTAACTATCTATTTCTTCTATCATTAAACATTATCCCAAAAACAGAAAGGTTACGGTAAAACAACTCTTCAAAAACAAAGAATCCCATAGGAATGGAAACTACTTTTAAATATTAAAAGTTCCATGGTCCTACCCAAAGTTAATCATAGACCATTCCATAAATAACGGTCCTTAAAATTCCTCAAAATAAACCATACTAAGATTGAAACCCAAATACAAGAAGGATTTGATGACATAGTCTTCCAAAATAAACTTCATTGTTCATCTCCAAACAACATCAACCAATCTTAACATCTTATAACAAAAGTAGATAACCTAAACATATTTTACTCAAGATAGGTTAATCATTCCCATAAGTAACCTAAATTAATATAAGTCCACCTTAATTTAATCGATTCTTCAAAATATTAGTCAACCTTACTCCTCAATGAAAATACCCTAGTAATCTATTTACCTCGATCATATAGGGTCCCTAAAATAGTGAACATCTTCCAAAATAATAATCATCTTTTAATCCCCTAATCATCCCTATCATATTAATATGACAATCGTCACATTTCCTATCACATTGGTTGTTGGGACATGTTCTTCCATTTCCCACCATTAACTAAGAAGAGAAAGCATATTTAGGGGCTTAAGTACTTAGCCAATAATCATGAAAAGGAACTGAAAGAATATAAGGATAACTTGTAGAAGAAAAGTATACCCTAACTTGTGATCCCCTAGGTTCCCATCTAAGTTATCCATGATCATATATTCTTATGTGAATATTTATTTTATTTTATATTTTTTCCTTTAATAATGGTTCATACTATGCTTATGAATTTACCAAAGCATATCCCCCGGGAGTGTCGTAACCAAGAGTGCAGCAAGGCCTGTTGTCGTGTACCAGTTCTCGTTTGAGCCTAGCTCAAAGCGGTGGTTTTAGGTTTTACCCCTATGTACATCTGTGCTAGCGCCACCTCTACCTGCTCGTATCCAGACAGGGATTTATTTTCTTGGCAACCCCTTACTCAATACTCACAAAAATACTAGGAAGATTTCCTATATTTAAAATTTTCTATAGGGTTCTTCCTATAGTTTTCATATACTAATTTCCACAAATAACTAAACCATCCTTTGATACCAACTATAGAATCCCGTCTTTTTATAACATAAACTTTCATTACATTACCCAAAACTGAGGATCTTTAAGGTTTAGTGTCTTGGAAACAAGGAACATAATACATGAAAACAACATAAAGCATTCTTCTTAAACACTTGAAAGACATATCCTTAAGTTCATCCTAGGTTCATTTATGCATCTCATAACCTGGGGACATATATCAAAAGAAAGGGTGAGAAGAAGGCCTAGTAAGGGAAACAAGAGAAACATTTTACATGTGAACTTGAGATACATCAATAAGGCCATGAAAAGAACTTTAAGGCATGAGAATGAAATCATTAGGTAGATCATAATAAAAAAAATAACATTTTTCATAACGTGAAGATGTGGCTGTAACATTTAATATTGACAATAATTTCGTTTCACCAAGGTCCATCCCCAAGGTGTCATTAAAAATTACCAAGGTTATTCACCAAGGTATCAGTCTAAAAAGTCATCTCTAGAGATTAAGTCTTTACCCAATGCATTAGAGCGCTATCTGGGCGCACCCTTGACATGTCTTTATTATCATGTGAGCCACATATATCATCATAAATCATTTCAATAACAACCCATATAGCATAAAATAAATGGGTTTCATTTCATAATCATAACTTTTTAAAAACTGCTTAAAAGACATGAGCTTTATGTCACTTTAAACCCACGGAAAGGGAAAGCTGGTTTCATGTATGTAAATCTAGGAATTTAAAATAGAACATTTTGATATATATGTAAATACCCCTGTAGAAATAAGAGCTTTGAGTAATCACTTAATAACATAAAATAATTTTGCGATAAAGGGGGAGGCATTTTGAGATGAAAATTATGCAACATAACGGCTATGATACTTGGATTTATAAAACATTGACAAGTGAGGGTACATGGGTCACCCACTAAAAAATGAGACATAAAACAGTATGGGAATAGAATATAAAGTATTTAAGAACATGGTAATGATATTTGAATGATATACCATATGAAACGAAGAACTTGAAAGGAAGACAAAAATAAGATTTCTCTTATGAGAATTCGACAACCTAATGACGTCACTCAAAACGTCCAAAAAATGGATTGAGGAGATCAAATAGGGTCTATCATCATATGAACATAAATGATCAGTATGATAGATATAGAGATCATACCCCAACATAATAAAAAGTAACTTGAAAGTCTTGACATGAAAATAGATCTTGAAAACGAGAAGGGTGAAAGAACCCCTTGGAAATTCAGCAGCCTAACGGCGTTACATAAACTTCAAAAAAAATGAATTGATGAGATCAAATAGGGTCTCTCATCATATGAAGATACAATATCAGTATGATAGATATAGAGATCATACCCCAACATAATAAATGGAACTTGAAATAATTGACATGAAAGTAGATCTTCAAAACGAGAAGGGTGAAGAACCACTTAAAAATTCGGCAGCCTAACGGCGCCACTTAAAACTTCAAAATACTGAATTGAAGAGATAAAATGGGGTATCTCATCATATTTCAATAAAATATCAGTATGATAGATTTAGGGATCTTACCCCAACATAATAAATGTAACTTTAATGAATTGACATGAAAGTAGAACTTCAAAACGAGAAGGGTGAAGAAACACTTAAAAATTTCGGCTGCCTAACGGCGCCACTTAAAACTTAAAAATACTAAATTGAAGAGATCAAATGGGGTCTCTCATCATATGATCATAAAAGATCAGTATGATAAAATTATAGATCATACCCCAACATAATAAATGGAACTTGAAATACTCGACATGAAAGTAGAACATTGAAAAAGAGAAGGGTGAAAGAATCCCTTAAAAATTCGGCAGCTTAACGGTGCCACTTAAAACATCAAAATACTGAATTGAAGAGATCAAATGGGGTATCTCATCATATGATAATAAAAGATAATTATGATAAATTCAGAGTTCATACCCCAACATAATAAATGGAACTTGAAATACTCGACATGAAAGTAGAACTTTGAAAAAGAGAAGGGTGAAAGAATCCCTTAAAAATTCGGCAGCCTAACGGCGCCACTTAAAACATTAAAATATTGAATTGAAGAGATCAAATGGGGTATCTCATCATATTATCATAAAATATCAGTATGATAAATTTCGATATCATACCCCAACATAATAAATGGAACCTGAAATACTCGACATGAAAGTATAACTTTGAAAAAGAGAAGGGTGAAAGAATCCCTTAAAATTCAGCAGCCTAACGGCGCCACTTAAAACATCAAAATACTGAATTGAAGAGATCAAATGGGGTATCTCATCATATGATCATAAAATATCAGTATTATAAATTTAGAGATCATACCCCAACATAATAAATGGAACTTGAAATACTCGACATGAAAGTAGAACTTTGAAAAATAGAAGGGTGAAAGAATCCCGTAAAAATTCGGCAGCCTAACGGCGCCACATAAAAATTCATAAAATGAAATGATGAGAGTAAGAGAATGAATCTCATCATATGAACATAAAATTTACAGTATAATTAATATAAGAGAACATCCTCCAACATCAGAACATGGATTATAAAAGAATTAACATGAAAGAGATCACTTGAAAAGAAAGAGAGGGGTCAGATCCCTTACCTTAAAATGTAACTCTTAAAACTCAAAGGTTGGGACCTTGAGGGCCTGGGGGAACCTTGGGAGGACTCCTTGTGAGTTAATAAGACCAGAACATCGTTGGGAAGAGTGGGGAGTCGAATGTATGAGAGGAGGGCTTAGTATTTAAAGGGAAAGTGAGGGGACAAGGCATTAATGGCCACGGGACACCTCACATGTGCTTTTCTCAAACCCATGTGATCTCTCATGATATTTCCCATAAATTTAGGCCACATGGGGCTCCCAAAACAATAATTCATCACCCATGTCTGGCCAACCCTTTAAATATCTAATGACATCATCATGACACAATTATGATGTCATTAAACATACCGAAACCCTAAAACTGTATTTTTACTATTCACTGAAAATTCAACTTTCTCAGAAAAATCCCAAAATTTTACACTAACCAAATATCAATGCTCTGATTTCAAAAATGAAATCCATTTTATAAAAATAATTTTCTAAATATTTTAAATTTTATTATTAAATAAATACACTATTCACTGAAAATTCATTTTTTTCCGAAAAAACCCCAAAAATTACCTTAACCTAATATCGATGCTTTGAGTTCAAAAATGAAATCCATTTTATAAAAATAATTTTCTAAATTTTTTTAATTTAATTTTTAATTAAAAAAACACTATTCACCCGAAAAAACTAATACTTGAATAATAATTTATGAAACTGTTATTTTATAATTTTATTGAATCACATTACTTAATCAAGGTGCCTAGATTATTTTAAAACTTTCTTTACGTGAGATTACTAATCCATTTGGACACATTACTAATCCTAATCATGAAATCACTATTCATAATTTACTATTCATCAAAAATCATGTTGATCTTATTAGACTCTAAATTTCGTAGTGAATATAATTGCAGAAGACCATTTTTTGAAAATCATTACACATTTTTAATTATTTAAGGTTTACCTAAACATTTTTAAAATATCCTTTTTCTAAAATTCATCAAAAATGTGCATAATATTTTTATCCGGTCATTTTGAAAATTCAAAAACATCATCATAAGAACAAATCTCAATTTTTATTTAAAACAAAGGATTACACAAGGCAGTTACGGTCTCCTTACATAGCCCCTTATCACACCAGCATAGGACCTAAGTGTAAGGTGTGCTAAGGTGAGAGAATATGAGGGAGGCTCGGCCAACATCGCACGAGTAGTAATTTCTATCAGTTTGAACTTCTCGCGAAGGCGATCCCGTTCTAGCTTCACACGATGAAGTTCAGCTTGGGTTTGGTCCAGAGCAAAGCCCAGTGGTGCTACCTCCTTCCCAAGTTCTGTTAGATGGGATTCGATCAGTCCAAGACTACTGGGTGAGGCCATCGAATCTTCTTTCTATATTAACTAACCAAGATTTCTTGTATTTAGAGACAATAGTAAAAACATTTAGTTTCCATCGGTCATGTTGACCAATGGTCAAATAACAGTCAAAACCCAACAGTCTCATTTTAATTATACTCATGTTATCAAGTGAAACATTTTTGTTGAGTATAAAATTAAAATAAAATAACACATAAAATTAGGAAACAAGATTTATTTAAAATTACGGGTCTTTACAAGAAGTCTTCCCAAGGAAGCCTTTGAGCTCAAACCAAAGGGAGTTACCTGATTTTAAGGTAATGTCTTCACATGTGTCCTTTTGTTTTATTTTTCTTCTCCAACCCCATAAACTCTTTTTATTCATTTCTTTTGTAACAAATCTAGCATCTTCAATATAATAAGATGTTTTTATATGAAGTATTAGAGCTACACTTACACACACCTTCGTCTAATGGTTAAAGAATATATTGTTTCTGTGGTTGGCGATTTTCTGCCTCACGAAACGATGATTGTTCAATATTATTTTAACACCATAAAAGGTTGCCATTATGATGTCACTGTATTTTATATATGATATATAATATGTTTATGTTTTACTTATGATTCTGTATTTTTCATTTATGGCATACCTTTATGGTTTCCATTATGGGTAAACACGATATCTTCATTTTAGGAAATGCAGACTACCACCCCCTCAAAGTGATTTGATTCGTTAATGCCATATGTGAGATGTATAAAGGATGTAATTAATGTTATAACATATGTTATCATACTGGAAATATAATATACCTTTATATAAATATTATTTCATTCCATTGAATACAAAAAAAAAGAAACGAATGTAGCGTTAATGCATACGTAAAGCTTACTGTCTCCATGAATGGTACATTTCATTTCTTATCTCAAAATGTTATGTACTATTATAAGTACATTTATATAATGGATATATATTTAATATATTATATATAAATTATGGGTATAATTCTTAAATTATAACATATATATATCTCGTTTTGTTTTAATTCCATTAATATGAAAAAAATGAAAGTAGCGTTCATGCGTACGTACGGCCTACCGTCTCCATGAATGGTGCTTTTCATTTTTATCTCCAAATGCTATGGAATAGTATAAAATGAATATATACTGCATATATATGATATTTAATACATAAATACTATTCTGGATATGATGTACCTATAGCTACATGGAAAATTATTTTTCAAACAAGTTCATTTTTGACTCATGTACCAAACATCGGCAAAAACATCTGATATGAACTAACATTATTAAACAATTATTATACCAATAAAATATGTGATATGAAATGAATAATAATCTTAATAGGAGGTACTTAAGCAATTATAAATTGACCAAAGTTTATTATTTAGGAATATAAAGAAATTAACAAGACAAGTTGGACTTAAGGTAAGGGATCCTACTCCTCTCTTTCTTTTTAAGTGCACTCTTTTATGTCATTCCTTTTAAAGCTCATATTTATTTTTATTGGGATGTTCTTTTATATTAATATAACTGTAATTTTTATTTTCATATGATGAGAGACCCTATTCTCTCTCATCAATCCATTTTGGATGTTTTGAGTGGCGCCGTTAGACTGCCGAATTTTCGTAAGAGATCTAACCTCTCGCTTTCTTTTCTAAGTACTCTCCTTTATGTCAATTATTTTATGCTCCTCTTTGTTATGTTGAGGGATGTAATTTTATATTAATATTTCTGTAAAAATTATTTTAATATGATGAGTGACCCTTTTTGATCTCATCAATCCATTTTGGAAGTTTTAAGTGGCGCTGTTAGGCTGCCTAGTTTTCGTAAGTGATTTTTCATCTCACTTTTATTCCCGTGAGATTTATGCCACATTTTCCACAATTTCCTTTGAGTGGTGTATTTACTGCCCATTATTTTACTCATTGTGTAATATAATTTCATTTATGAGTATTTACATCAATGGTGTGTTGTCCTTCTTTCACGGGGCTTATGTTTCGAGAGATACACATGTCGTTAAGGGAACCTTTCACCCAACTCTTTTTAAAAGACTTATTTTGTTATGTCTTATAATTTACATACTATTATGTCCATGTGATGAGATACCATTTTTATCTCTCATCAACTCGTTTTCTGAATTTTGTAGTGATGTCGTTAGGCTGTCAATTTCTTGCAAGGGAACTTCTTAACCCAAATTTTGTTCTTTGGGATAAACTTGTACTCCTTGAATATGTCGTTCTATGAATATGTGTGAATAACCTCTGATTGTTTTACACTTAATATCCACTTATATTTCGTGTATTCATTTGTCACACATAATTATGTAATTGATTTATCCTTAATCCAAGGATACCATCTTTGTATGGGTCTTCGTCTCAATCTCCTTTCATTGAGGCATATTTTGTTTTATACACAACTTTCTTTTATACGGTGTATAAACCCCTTTGACTTTTACGTTTATTCAAAATGAATCTTTTTATACGTAGCATTTACTAAATGACAAAAGGGAATGTTTTTGTCGTACGTATGCGACGACAATGACTTCTCCGCCATCGTGACCATTATTTGATTTTCGGCTTCCTCTACAAGCCACACTTTTTTTAAAAGAATAATAAATACCTTGTTTTACTTTTCTTTTGTTTTGGTATTGAAAATGGTTTTCATAATGTTTTTATATCAATGTGTTGTATTGATATCTTGTGATTGAAAGGTGGAAATGTTATGTTTCCTAAATGCATGTTTTATGTGATAGGATTATGTTGAGGTTCTTGGGAATTATTATGAAGACGGGTGGTTCCGTGATAAACTAAGGGCGGGTGAGACCGATATATCTCTCTAATGCATTGGGTAACGTGAAGGAGTGAAACGTTAAGGTTTCTCCGATGAGATTTAGGGAATATACTGTAGAGGGTATTCCAAACGTAACCAAGAGGGTTACTCCCTATGTAAGAATGTTATGAATGCCTCAAGTTACCCTTTATGTCTTATGATTTCTATGACTTATTCAAGATTTGATGATGTATGTTAAAGTGATTATGTTTTATGGTTAAAGTATGATTTCATTCTTATGTGTATATGTACTCATGTTTCCTTTCCTTATTTTTATATCCCTTACTGAGCTTTTTATGCTCATCGAAAGTTTTTTCGAAATGTTTTTCACAGGTCAAGGGAAAGGTACATGATATAATGATAGTGTCAAGGAAGTGTCATGAAGAATCCATGTTTTATTTAAAATATGTTTTCGTTGATGGGAAAAATGAATCCTATCTTTACGTAACCACTTTGTTTAAATGTGGAATATAATGCAAGTTTTGTGATCTAATTCTCTAAAACTCTAAACCTGAAAAGATCCTCAATGTGTATTATTGTAATAACTCAATATTAAGAAAGGTTTAAGGCTGGGGCCTTATAAATTTACATTTATATAATAATAATAATAATCTTTCAATGATTTTATAATAATAAGTGTATTTCTTGAAAGGATTCTCTTTTAAATAGACAAATGAATTTAATTTTCATAAAAAACATTCTTTACTTATATTGACTACAATAAGATAATAAAATTAAAGAAAAATTTAATCTATATAAATTAATTTAGTATAGATAAATACATAATATTTGGTAGAGATACATTATAAAATGGGATCAATCTAAAATTCATGCGCAAAGAAATTCAGATAGTAAGATATTGTAGAGTTTAACCAAAACCACTTTGGTAACATTTGACTCATGAAACTCATTAATGAAACAAAAAAAAGAAATATTAGAAACCATGAAAAGTAAATAATAATTAAACAACATATAAATAGTGTTATTATATACACCTTACAATTTAATATATGTTCATAATATAACATATATCCCAAAGAATATTTTTTTTGATCATAAAACCATAGATCTTTGTTAAAATTCGAATAAAAACCCC
This sequence comes from Viscum album, assembly GCA_963277665.1. NCBI lineage: Eukaryota > Viridiplantae > Streptophyta > Magnoliopsida > Santalales > Viscaceae > Viscum > Viscum album. Next base: position 640,743,268 of record OY728137.1, read on the forward strand.
ATAAATGGAATTTGTTAAACTGTAACATAATATACGATGAATTAACAAGGATATATGGAATAAAATATCAATATATCATTATATAACCCTCATAAACATAAATTGGTTCATAACATCAGACATTTCTAAATTAGCCAATATTGAAATAAATAACCATTGTGACTTTTTAAATTTTTGAATTCAAATACATTAGAAAATTTATATAAATATGATTATCTAAATCATGTGAATTTAATCATAGAGTACTATTGAAAAAATTATTAGGAATTATAAACAGCACATATATATTAAATTACGGAATGTCATTAAAATATATTTCAATTATGAGAAATTAAGAGGAATCCCTTACCATAAGTATAACATCATTGATAATCTATCCAAAATCCTCTTATTTGAGTGACCTCATTTGAATTTCATTGTATTATTTGATGTATTGGTTGTAAGAGAATAAAATAAGATCTTGGATGAAGGGAAGGATTTAAGGATGTTTTTATTTTGTTTTTATTGATTTATAAGGATCAAATGGTTCCTAAAAGGCATGAGGAGAGGATCCATTTTATAAGTGAGGTAAGGGAAACATATATAATTTGTAATGTATTTTAATTAAATAATGTCATCTACACAGTCATGTGGTCTCAAATAGACTATGATTCAAAAGGATGATAATTTATGGTTTAAATAACTTTAAAAAAAGAATAAGAATTGTTTCAGTGATAGAAAACCCAAATTAACAAGTTTAACTCTGGTGGTAAACTTGTTTTAACCTTAACTATGGTAATATTTTATGTTTTTTTATTATTAAGTATAATCGATAAATAAGTAAAATTTTCATAACCCCTTCCCTCCAAAGATGCCCATCCTTAGCTGACAATGAAGGAAGATAGATAATGACCCCTATGTCCCACCACCAGTAGGCCTTGTGGTGGAGACTAGTGAAAATGGTACAAATATATCACAATATGGGAAGAATTACCTTTTATTAGAAATAAATATTGGGAGATAAGATGATTAATACCACATCAACTCCAAAACATATATATATATATATAATGCCAAAACTGTTTCAATATTCATGTTAGAATATATAACTATTACATACGAAGAGCCTCCAAACTAAATACAAAAAAAGGCTATGCAATGACATGGAAACTGTCCCAAAGTCCACGCTATTAATTCCCAACATGATCGATGTAATCCTCTTGAAAATATGAAAATAGTTTCATACAAATATGGTGAGTGTACTATTAAAGTTAGTATGAAAAAAATACTATCTATCGTGAACTAGTGGGAGAAGCATAATAATTCCCCCGTGAAAAAAATAGTAGAAACTAAGAGAACCTAATGAGGAAAACTAGCCATCCCACCCTCATCCATGAATTCTCACCAAAAAATGAAAGTCATGTAATGTAATATAATAATCACACGATGCGTGGGTACACTACAGGCCCTCCCACATGATAACTACTCATACCCTAATGAAAAATATATATGCTCTTACACCCTCTTCCAAAATACCCAATCACATCCTGCACATATACACCTAGGCCTCATATATAGTGCTACAACTTGGGGAAATGTGGCACACTACATCAAACCTATAGAATCCTAGGCCACAACCACACAAAATCTCGCTTGCAGACTCTGGTGTTGTGACCACATCTCTTCCTATAGACACCTGGGAAAGCACTCCTTTTTTGTAGACACGTAGATCAAAAAACCGCACCAAAACCTTCACAATGTGTTTTGTGATAAAAATGCCTATAATAAAGTGTGTGGAAGATCCAATAACTCACCATCCATCCTTCCACTAGGATGTTGGGAAAACAAACCCTAACTAATGAAAATGGGGGTGTCCAGAACATATTTCTCAAAAAATGTTGGGTTATATATATATCACAAGGAAGTAAAACAATATATATATATATGTATCAAACACTCAACCCAACCAATGGGTTTTCTAGTAAAACAACCATCCCACAAAACCACTTTGGCTACTACTTCTAAATGAAAAGCTACACTACAAGACACAATTCAATTCATAAACCTAGCCAACATACCAAACCAATTATTATTATTTATTAATTAATCTTTGTAAAGACCCGTAAATTTCAAGGAATGTTTTTCTTAATTTTCTTTGGATTTTTACAAGAGCGCAGTTTCTGACGGCACCTGATTCTGAGGCCCGGTGTGCCCGGAATCATTTTCCGAAGATTGGATCGGGTACGTTCAGTGAACGGGCGAGCGAGTTTTTCTAACTTTTGAACCGGTGCCCGGAATCGAATTCTGAGGGCACCAATGAAATCGCAGTGCCGGTTTTCGCTTGGAAACGCCTCTTCCGGAGTTGCGTTTGCTCGGGTGTGGTTTTTAATTTTTGGGCTTAAAGTTAAGAAATAAAATAATTTTGCGACAACTTTATTTTATTTCACTTAAGCCACTTTGAAGCCACTTGAAGCCACTTAAAGGTGGCTTTAACTGAGTTGAACTGGATAGGATGCTATCCAGAAATATCCTACCCCCTTGGTATGATATTTGTGAGGTGGGGCCCGCACGAGCCCCGCCGTTTCTTTCCGCTAAGAAACACACCCGTGAAAACCCGTCTTAATGTAAGTCAACTGACGCGTTTTCTAAATTCTTAATAGACCATTTAATTGGGCGGTTTATTTCGTGAATTAAATGGGTTGTTTCTTTCGTGAATTAAATGGGTTGTTTCTTTCGTGAATTAAATGGCCTGTTTCTTTCGTTGAATTAATTCAACGAATTAATTCAATCGTTTCTTAACCTGTTTTCGTGTGTTGGAATATTAATAAAATAAGACCAACCTAAAATCTTTGGGGAAAATTTGAGAGGATTCTTGTTTCTTCTTCTCCCTCGCGAAGAACGTGAAGAACGCGAAGAACGCGAAGAACGCGAAGAACGCAGAACCTGGAAATCGACGACGCTTCCGTCCGAGAAGTTCTTCCACGCTCCAATCTCCGATCACCGACCATTTGAGGTGAGTGATGTCGGATTTTCCTCTCAAGTTCTTTTCTTTTGGTTTTAATCGAATCACAGATTTAAATATTAATAATTTAAATCTGTTGTTCTTGGTTCGTTGAGCTCGCCGACTCAACACCGGATTCCGCGACGATGTGATGCCTCCCCGCAACGACGCGACGATCCCTCTCTTCAGTGACGATCCTTTCCTCGAGGAACGCCCGTGCGCGACGATCGACGAGGTAGGGATTTATTATGCGAATTACCCCTTTTTAATTTATTGCCGTCAATGTTTCTTAAAGAAATTAAAGAACCGAATTGTGAACAATTTTAATCTTCTTAAAATTGTTATTTTCCTGTGTGGAATAAAATTCTCCCGGTAGTTTATCTCTAACGCGGAGGGTGCGGGCCAAACGAACACGACCCGACGACCCTCCGCCGTTCTTTGTTTTGTGCGGATTTGACGGACGACGATGGAACGTGCCGCAGCGGATGTTTGACGATCCCGCAGTAATTAACGGATCCCAGGAGGAGAAACGGTGCAGACGGGAAGGAAAACGGGCCACTGGAGCGACGCCGGCGGCCGGAGGCGGCGGCGCCCCGGCTTGCCGCCGGACGAGACCAGCCGCGACGGCGGCGGCCAACGGACCCGCGGTTGCGCGGGTCCAGTTCGCCCAGGCGGGACGCGGCAGAGCCGCGTCCGCGGTTCACCAGCGCAGCCCGCATGCGGGCCGCGGCTTCTCTCTCGACCGCGGGGGATGCGCCCGCGGCTTCCACGCCTGCCGCTCGGCCGAGCCGAGCCGAGCCGGGCCGGGCCAACCGGGTCGGACCTGGGTCGGGCCGGGTCGGGTCGGGCCCGTACCCCCCTTCTTCGGACGTCTTTGTTCAAATGGCCGTATCTTGAGCTACGGGCCTCCAAACGACTCGCCGTCAGCGGCAACCCGATCCTTGGATCGAGACGGTCGTTTCGGTATATCTTACTCAAGGTTTCGGAATACTTTGAGTTCGTCCAGTTTGGTTCGTACACGAGACCAACCGGGCTCTCTGAGCGGAAACGCTCATATCTTGAGCTACGGACGTCCGATTGACGTGCCGTCAGCTTTGTTGAATTCCTCTAAGTGAGACGGATCTTTTCGCTTACTCCGCCCGTGGTTTGGACGCAGGTGGAGTGCGGTCGGGTTGGTTTTGCCTTAAAACCCAACCGGGCCCCTGGGACGAAAATGCCAATAACTCTCAGACCGGGCGTCCGATTGACGCGCCGTCTGCGACGTTGAGTTCATGTTGACGATACGGATCTTTTGGATACATCAACTTCGGACTTCATGATAGTTGATGTATCAGCCTCTCGGCTCGTGGAGCGGACCCTCCCGAACGAGCTTACTGTGTGCGGGAACCCTAGTGCTGGCTGCGACTGCTCCCTCGACGGCGACGACTGTGCAGAGATCCTCCGTGGACTCCGACGACGACCGTGCAGAGATCCTCAGTGGACTGCGGCGACGACTGTCCAGAGATCCTCAGCGGACTGCGACGACTACTGCACTCAGCGATCCTACGTGGATCAGTGCTACAGGTTCTGCGTGGGCCCGGTCCTGTGTGGGCCCGATCCTGTGTGGGTCCGATCCTGTGTGGGTCAACACTCAGCGGTTCTGTGTGAGCCAACTCCTACAGGTCCTGCGTGGGCCCGATCCTGTGTGGGTCTGATCCTGTGTGGGTCACTGCGAGGTTAGTACCTATCGATCCTTCGTGGGTCCGACGACTTAGATGGTTCAGTGATCATCTTTATCGTCATCCGAAGAAGTATACTTGTGTGAGATGAATCTTGTGTTTCTCTCCTTTGTGGATTGTGTTGAGCTATCCTGTGTGGATTTACTGTTTACTCTCCTTTGTGGATTGTGTTGTTCTATCCTGCGTGGGTATGCGTTTTGCTTTCCTGTGTGGACTGGGTTGTGCTAGGACTCGGACGTTGGAGTCGATCGGGGAATTGATGACTTAGGTATATGTATGGGCATATACCTAAGCCGTGTCAGATGTTACTTCGTGATTGCATCTCTTCTTCGTGATTTATCCATTGTGGATTTCGGGAGACCCTCGGGGGTCTCGGGGTCCCTACTGAGTAGCTTATACTCACCCCTGAACGGGCTATGCCCGCACTTCGTGGTGTTGGTTGCAGACGACGGACAGCGCTGATCGTGGAGGAGGCGTGCGGAGCAGGACAGTACCTGAAGGTGGACCACTGGGCGGGACGTACTCGGAGCGGTTAGGTGGACCCGAGGAGCAGTGGAGGCTATCTGTACCCACCCTTCAGGTGGGACTTCCAGAGGACGGCTCGACGCTGCAGTTTTTCCATTCAGTTTCTGTTTTTCCTTTCAGTTGTACTTTATAGTTGGGCTTGTATTTCCGGCCCCTTTTACTTTTAGCACAGCTTGTACAGTTTTTACTTAGTGTTTACTTTTCCGCTTGCTTACTCTGTGGTGCTTGTTTACTTTTCAAAGGCAATGCCTTCCCTTTTTGTTGAGATTTACGCCTTGGTGCTAGTCGCTAGCCCCTGGCCTATGGAAGGCGGGTTTGGGGTAGTCACGGCACGGGCCCCGAGGACGGGTCGTGACAAATTGGTATCAAAGGTGGTCGGTTCTACCGCAGACTCTGATCTTTCTTATATGTGAAGCAATAGTGTTTAGCGTATTGAGTGTGGTTATCAGTCCAGGGAGTCCAGTGTTGGTGCGGCGGCCGACGTATCCATACACCAGGACCCTGACTTCTGATTCCCGACTTAATGCACGAAAACATTGATTGCATGTGTGTTTCAAGTTTTCTTTGTGATTACTTGTGTCAGCTCACTAGGTATACTGTTCTGACCATGGTGCACTTGTTTCCTTTCCAGGATGGCACGACGACAGCAGCCAGCTAGGGTTCCTAGAGTAGGGCGCGACGACAGCCCCTTCGAGCGACGAGGCCTCGGTACAGGGCCCGTTGACAGTAGAGGCACCGGCGGTACCTTTACCCGCCGAGCCCCCGATGCTTCCAGCACTGGTAGCTGATGACGTACGACGCCTCGGAGCTCTGCACAAGTTCCAGCGCCAGCGACCACCCAGGTTCCGTGGGGAGTCGGACCCCCAGGCAGCCGAGGACTGGCTGGAGGCAGTCGTCCGAGTTTTCAGGCTAGTGAGGACACCAGCAGACCTCATGGTGATCCTCGCGTCGAGCCTACTGCACGCAACAGCCGGACGCTGGTGGAGCCTGATGCTCTAGGTACACGATGAGGCCACCCTCATCTGGACGGACTTCGAGAGCCTCTTCCGCTCAGAGTTCGTCCCGGCCACCCTCCGTGCGGTGCGCATTCAGGAGCTTCTTCAGCTGCGGCAGGGCAGCTTGACGGTCGCTAAGTACGCGGCGAGGTTTACCGACCTATCTCGTTACTCGACAGACATGGTACGGGACCCCTTCATCCGAGCCCGGACCTTCGAGCATGGATTGAGACACGAGATCAGGGCATCGCTGATCTCCCTCAGCATCCCGACCCAGGCAGGAGTACTGGAGCGAGCCCTCCTGATCGAGAGCTTCCTGGCTAAGTCCACAGCGAGACCCACCGTAGGGCGGCAGATAGCGGAGTGTTCGGCAGCTGGTAGCCGGCGGATGACTCAGGGTTCCAGGCAGACCAGACCATCCGGCAGGCAACCTCGGGACACTGGCTCAGCAGTGCAGGGCACCCAGCCCGGAGCCAGTCTTCCGAGAGGCAGGCAGTGCTACGAGTGCGGCGGGCGGGGCCACATGGCTCGTGACTGCCCGACCCGTCGTACCTAGGGTCAGCAGACGGTGGAGGGACCACCCAGGCAGAGGCAGAGGGTCGACCGTGGCGGTCCGCAGGGAGGAGGTGGATGAGGCAGAGGAGCTGGCCGAGCAGCAGGTGGTGGGCGACGCTTTGAGGCTCTGCCACCACCACGACCAGGAGGCCCGCCCCGACCACAGGGAGCTGGCGGGCAGAGACAGGCTCAGCTCCAGGCAGCGGAGGCCTACGACCACGGTGCGCCAGAGATTATTCAAGGTACGATCTGTGTCTATTCCACCCTTGCTGCAGTTCTGATAGACACAGGAGCGAGCCACTCTTTCATAGCCACTGCCCTTGTTCGGAGCTCGAAGATTCCGACGGAGCCGTTGGCTCGATCCTTACGGCTAAAGACTCCTACGGGAGCAGACTCGACGATTACGCACTGGTGCCGGCAGTGTGAGCTTACTGTAGGAGGCGAGAGCATCGGCTGGGATCTTCTTGTAGCGGCGTCGAGGCCTTACGACGTCATCTTGGGCATGGATTGGTTATCTATGGTCCATGCTCATATTGACTGCATTAGGCGTAAGGTGCGATGTGTGCGCACCAACGGGAGCAGGTTCACCTTCACCGGCGAGAAGGGAGCCTTAGCAGCACAGGATGGACTCACGCAGAGGAGAGGTCATCCCATCACTCATCAGTTGGCTAGCCTCATCCTGGGAGCAGTTGACGTGCGGAGTCCCAGTTTTCCTGCAGTGGTGGATCAGTACGCGGACGTCTTTCCCGACGACATTCCAGGACTACCTCCTCGCAGAGAGGTAGACTTTTATATTGACCTGTACCCCGGGACAGCCCCGATATCCACTCCAGCATATCGGATGGCCCCCGCTGAGCTTCGAGAGATGCGGGTATAGTTGGAGGACTTGCAGGGAAAGGGGTTCATCCGACCCAGTGTTTCGCCCTGGGCTTCCCCGATTTTGTTCGCCAAGAAGGCAGACGGGAGCTTGCGACTGTGTGTCGATTATCGTCGCCTGAATCAGGTGACAATGAGGAACAAGTATCCGCTACCCAGGATTGATGACCTCTTCGACCAGCTCAAGGGAGCACGGTGGTTCTCGAAGATAGACCTCAGGTCAGGCTATCATCAGCTTAGAGTTCGAGACGAGGATGTGCAGAAGACGGCCTTCAGGTGTCGGTATGGCCACTATGAGTTCTTGGTTATGCCTTTCGGCGTGACCAACGCTCTAGCAGTGTTCATGAGCCTCATGAACAGGATCTTCCAGCCATACCTCGATCGATTTGTCATGGTCTTCATCGACGAAATTTTGGTGTACTTGATGACGGAGGAGGAGCACGCCTACCACCTGCGTGTTGTACTAGACACACTCCGAGAGCACCAGATTTATGGCAAGCTCTCGAAGTGTCTGTTCTGGTAATGTGAGGTCCACATCTTGGGGCACGTCATTTCTGAGGCGGGAGTTGCAGTGGATCCCGCGAAGATCGAGGTAGTGCTAGCTTGGGAGCCACCCAAGAGCGTGACAGAGGTGCGGAGTTTCTTGGGCCTAGCCGGATACTATCGGAGATTTGTGCCGGACTTCTCCAGAGTTGCGGCCCCACTCTCAGCGTTGACGAAGAAGGGGAAACCCTTCGTGTAGTCAGACAGATGTCAGCAGAGCTTCTAGGAGATGAGGCAGAGGTTGACCAGCGCACCTATATTGAGGTTTCCTGAGGAGGGAGTTGGATACGTAGTCTAATGCAATGCATCATGGACCGGACTCGGGTGTGTCCTGATGCAGGAGCGTGCCGTGATTGCCTACAGATCATGTCAGTTGAGGGCTCATGAGCAGAACTACGCTACCCATGACTTGGAGTTGGCAGCAGTGGTCTTTGCCCTGAAGACATGGCGACACTATCTGATGGGCGAGTGCTTCACAGTCTTTTCTGACCACCAGAGTCTCAGGTACATCTTCTCTCAGAAGGACCTGAACCTGAGACAGCGGCGATGGCTCGAGTTCCTCTAGGACTATGACTTTGAGATAGTCTATACTCCTGGGAAGGGGAACGTGGTGGTTGATGCCCTCAGCAGGAGGACGGGCGTCCAGCTACTTGAGGAGGCGACAGAGCAGCTAGCCGCTTTGCAGATATCCTTCGTGGATAGAGACGGAGCAGCCTTCCTTCAGTCTCTCATAGTCTCTCCTCCACTTCTTCAGCGGGTCAGAGAGGCACAACATGGGGAGGTTGACTGTGAGACACGGCGTGCACAGATATCCTCGGGACAGGCACCTGATGGTTTCTCTCTTGGAGCAGAGCACGATGTCCTTTTCAGAGGATGTACCTTGGTACCAGTCGCTTTACGAGAGGAGGTGCTGAGAGCGTATCACACTTCTCCTTTGGCGGTACATCCTAGAGTGGCAAAGATGTACCAGGATCTCAGACGATAGCACTGGTGGCCGGGCATGAAAAAGGCTGTGGCAGAGTTCGTTTCACGGTGCCTCACTTGCCAGCAGGTAAAGGTAGAGCATCAGGTACCAGCAGGTTTGGTACAGCCCTTGGAGGTCCCGGAGTGGAAGTGGGACGGGATATCTATGGACTTTGTGACTGGACTTCCACGCACTTTCAGAGGTCACGATTCCATTTGGGTGATTGTTGACCGACTCACCAAGTCGGCACACTTCTTGCCCATCCGAGAGCAGGGCTCAGTGGAGAGCTTGGGGCGTCTCTACGTTCAGGAGATTGTAAGACTTCACGGTGTGCCATCGACTATCGTCTACGATCGGGACGCTCGTTTTACTTCCCGGTTTTGGAAGGGGTTGCAGGAGGCGTTCGGGACGTGACTACGTCTAAGCACCGCCTTCCACCCTCAGACGGATGGTCAGACGGAGAGGACCATTCAGACTCTCGAGGACATCCTCCGCGCATGTGTCCTCGACTTTGGTCGCAGCTGGGAGGACCACCTACCCTTGGTAGAGTTTGCGTACAACAACAACTACCACTCCACCATCGGGATGGCACCCTACGAGGCGTTGTATGGCAGGCCTTGAAGATCTCCTTTGTGCTGGACAGACCCTGGAGAGTCAGCACTTGTGGGACCAGAGATGGTCTGGGCCACGACAGAAAAGGTCCAGGTCATCTAGGAGCGGATGAGGACAGCACAGAGCTGGCAGAAGTCATATGCTGACAGGAGGCGGAGGCCACTGGAGTTCGAGGATGGCGACCACGTCTTCTTGCGGGTCTCACCTCGACGTGGTTTGAGGAGATTTGGCCAAGGCGGCAAGTTGTCTCCACGCTTCATCGGACCCTTCCAGGTCCTCAGCAGGGTTGGCGAGGTGGCTTATCGTCTGGCTCTGCCACCTCAGTTGCACCGGGTGCGCGATGTCTTCCACGTATCCCAGCTGAGGAGACACGTGCACAACCCGACACACATCATTGACTATGGGGAGCTAGACGTGGATGATGGAGCGACTTTTGCGGAGGTCCCAGTGGAGATAGAGGATCGACAGGAGCGGGTCCTACGTGGGCGATCGATTCCTCTTGTGCGCATCAGATGGCAGCACGGGAACCTCCAGGAGAGCACTTGGGAGCGGGAGGCTCAGATGCGTTCTCAGTACCCACATTTGTTTCCCTAGTTTTTTGATGTATCTTTACGATGACGTAAAGTCCTGAGGTGGGAGTAATTTAAAGACCCGTAAATTTCAAGGAAATTTTTTCTTAATTTTCTTTGGAATTTTACAAGAGCGCAGTTTCTGACGGCACCTATTTTCTGAGGCACGGTGTGCCCGGAATCATTTTCCGAAGATTGGCTCGGGTACGTTCAGTGAACGGGCGAGCGAGTTTTTCTAACATTTGAACTGGTGCCTAGAATCGAATTCTGAGGGCACCAATGAAATCGCCGCGCCGGTTTTCGCTTGGAAACGCCTCTTTCGGAGTTGCGTTTTCTAGGGTGTGGTTTTTAATTTTCGGGCTTAAAGTTAAGAAATAAAATAATTTTGCGACAACTTTATTTTATTTCACTTAAGCCACTTGGAAGCCACTTGAAGCCACTTAAAGGCGGCTTGAACTGAGTTGAACTGGATAGGATGCTATCCAGAAATATCCTACCCCCTTGGTAGGATATTTGTGAGGTGGGGCACGTATGAGCCCCGCCGTTTCTTTCCGCTAAGAAACACACCCATGAAAACCCGTCTTAATGTAAGTCAACTGACGCGTTTTCTAAATTCTTAACAGACCATTTAATTGGGCGGTTTATTTCATGAATTGAATGGGCTGTTTCTTTCGTGAATTAAATGGGCTGTTTCTTTCATGAATTAAATGGCCTGTTTCTTTTGTTGAATTAATTCAACGAATTAATTCAATCGTTTCTTAACCTGTTTTCGTGTGTTGGCATATTAATAAAATAAGACCAACCTAAAATCTTTGGGGAAAATTTGAGAGGATTCTTGTTTCTTCTTCTCCCTCGCGAAGAACGCGAAGAACGCGAAGAACGCCGAACCCGGAAATCGACGACGCTTCCGTCCGAGACGTTCTTCCACGCTCCGATCTCCAATCACCGACCATTTGAGGTGAGTGATGTCGGATTTTCCTCTCATGTTCTTTTCTTTTGGTTTTAATCGAAACAAAGATTTAAATATTAATAATTTAAATCTGTTGTTCTTGGTTCGTTGAGCTCGCCGACTCAACACCGGATTCCGCGACGACGCGACGCCTCCCCGCGACGACGCAACGATCCCTCTCTTCCGTGATGATCCTTTCCGCGAAGAACGCTCGCGCGCGACGATCGACGAGGTAGGGATTTATTATGGGAATTACCCCTTTTTAATTTATTTCCGTCAATGTTTCTTAATGAAATTAAAGAACCGAATTGTGAACAATTTTAATCTTCTTAAAATTGTTATTTTCTCGTGTGGAATAAAATTCTCCCGGTTGTTTATCTCTAACGCGGAGGGTGCGGGCCAAACGATCACGGCCCGACGACCCTCCGTCGTTCTTCGTTTTGTGCGGATTTGACGGACGATGACAGAACGTGCCACAGCGGATGTTTGACGATCCTGCAGAAAAGAACGGATCCCGGGATGAGCAACGGCGCAGACGGGAAGGAAAACGGGCCTCAGGAGCGACGCCGGACGAGACCGCCGCGGCTGAAGCCGCAGCGGCGGCGGCCAACAGACCCGCGGCCGCGCGGGTCCGGTTCGCCCAGGCGGGACGCGGCAGAGCCGCGTCTACGGTACACCAGCGCGGCCCGTACGCGGGCCGCGGCTTCTCTCTCGACCGCGGTGGCTGCGCCAGCGGCTTCCACGCCTGCTGCTCGGCTGAGCCGAGCCGGACTGGCCCGGGCCGGGCCGGGCCGGGCTAACCGGGTCGGCCCGGGCCCGTCCCCCCTTCTTCGGACGTCTTCGTTCAAATGGCCGTATCTTGAGCTACGGGCCTTCAAACGACTCGCCGTCAGCGGCAACGCGATCCTTTGATCGAGACAGTCGTTTCAGTATAACGCACTCAAGGTTTCAGAATACTTTGAGTTCGGCCAGGTTGGTTCGTACACGAGATCAACCGGGACCTCGGAGCGGAAACGCTCATATCTTGAGCTACGGACGTCCGATTGACGTGCCGTCAGCTTTGTTGAATTCCTCTAAGTGAGACGGATCTTTTTGCATACTCCGCCCAAGGTTTGGACGAAGGTGGTGTGCGGTCGGGTTGGTTTTGCCTTAAAAACCAACCGGGCCCCTGGGACGAAAATGCCAATAACTCTCAGACCGGGCGTCCGATTGACGCGCCGTCTGCGACGTTGAGTTCCTGTTGACGATACGAAACTTTTGGATACATCAACTTCGGACTTCGTGACAGTTGATGTATCAGCCTCTCGGCTCGTGGAGCGGACCCTCCCGAACGAACTTGCTGTGTGCGAGAACCCTAGTGCTGGCTGCGACTGCTCCCTCGACGGCGACGACTGTGCAGAGATCCTCCGTGGACTCCGACGACGACCGTGCAGAGATCCTCAGTGGACTGTGGCGACGACTGTGTAGAGATCCTCAGCGGACTGCGACGACTACTGCACTCAGCGATCCTACGTGGATCAGTGCTACAGGTCCTGCGTGGGCCCGGTCCTATGTGGGCCCGATCCTGTGTGGGTCTGATCCTGTGTGGGTCAACACTCAGCGGTTCTGTGTGAGCCAACTCCTACAGGTCCTGCGTGGGCCCGATCCTGTGTGGGTCCGATCCTGTGTGGGTCACTGCGAGGTTAGTACCTATCGATCCTTCGTGGGTCCGACGACTTAGATGGTTCAGTGATCATCTTTATCGTCATCCGAAGAAGTATACCTGTGTGAGCTGAATCTTGTGTTTCTCTCCTTTGTGGATTGTGTTGAGCTATCCTGTGTGGATTTACTGTTTACTCTCCTTTGTGGATTGTGTTGTTCTATCCTGCGTGGGTATGCGTTTTGCTTTCCTGTGTGGACTGGGTTGTGCTAGGGCTCGGACGTTGGAGCCGATCGGGGAATTGATGACTTAGGTATATGTATGGGCATATACATAAGCCGTGTCAGATGTTACTTCGTGATTGCATCTCTTCTTCGTGATTTATACTTTGTGGATTTCGGGAGACCTTCGGGGGTGTCGGGGTCCCTACTGAGTAGCTTATACTCACCCCTGCATAGGCTATGCCCGCACTTCGTGGTGTTGGTTGCAGACGACGGACAGCGCTGATCGTGGAGGAGGCGTGCGGAGCAGGGCAGTACCTGGAGGTGGACCACTGGGCGGGACGTACTCGGAGCGGTTAGGTGGACCCGAGGAGCAGTGGAGGCTATCTGTACCCACCCTTTAGGTGGAACTTCCAGAGGACGGCTCGACGCTGCAGTTTTTCCTTTCAGTTGCTGTTTTTCCTTTCAGCTGTACTTTACAGTTGGGCTTGTATTTCCGGCCCCTTTTACTTTCAGCACAAATTGTACAGTTTTTACCTAGTGTTTACTTTTCCGCTTGCTTACTCTGTGGTTCTTGTTTACTTTTCAAAGGCAATGCCTTCCCTTTTGTTGGGATTTACGCCTTGGTGCTAGTCGCTAGCCCCTGGCCTATGGAAGGCGGGCTTGGGGTAGTCACGGCACGGGCCCCGAGGACGGGTCGTGACAATCTTTTTATTAATTTCATCCCTACATAGGTAGATAGAATCCACATCATGAATCAAGACACATAGTTGAAACCACATAGAGGGAAAAGGGCCACAGTAAAGCAACTCACTTCATATTTCGACTCCATTTAACACCCATACCAACTAATTCTATCATAAACCATCAATGTAATATCACCCAAAACATTTTAAAAAATAGACCAACATCCATATTATACCCAAAAACACCAAAATGTATCAATGAAACCATCGACATCCCTATAACATAAAAACCCACACCGAGTAACACAAACAAAACACAACCGGGTTATAGTCCCCCTACATAAAACTTCTCAACCTTTCAAAAAACAATCAATCACTGAAAATGAGATTCCATTACACCACGAGAACCACCCCACACCCAAACATACCCTTACCAACAACACCACACAACCATGTAAGGCACAACATACTTATTTAACAATGCTCGTGTTCTTTAATTCCACCATTTAAATTCATGGGTGATCATAAAACATGTTTGATGCTTGGGAATCTATTTCATTAGCTGAATACACATGGTTAATCTATTACTTATAAACATCCATTAAACACATGATCAACAACAAGTAATTAAAATACAAAAAGGTTCGCACACATAGGCCACCAATGGCCATGAATTTCAATGAGTGATTATCTCAAATAAAACAGAATATCGACTACAAAATAATAAAACAGAAGCATGCATCACATTTTTTGATCTCATGTATATTGATATTAAATATATTCAATTATATATATTTATTCAGAATTATTCAATATTCATAATAGATACATTCATACACACACCCAACATGAATCAAAAATAAGAGAGATGAATGGATCCTACTTTGAAGAACATAAAATCATCACCTCTTTTTCACACCAAGTCAAGGGGTATAAGGTAGCAAAAAACGCTAGGGAAGATGCAGTCCAAGACCACATGAAAAAAACTCTTTGGTATGAATGGTTCTAGAAAACATCTCATATCAAGTACAAAGGGAAACAAGTTGAAAAGATATTATCACATATTTAGAATGTCTAGATCCTATATCAATGGGGGAACAATTTCAAAATTCATTAATGTCAGATCTTGAATATGACTAGGTTGTTTGACATTTAGAGGCCTCTAGATTTTAGAGGAGTCAATGATATTATTCAACCTCTTTTAAAAATATTCAAACCCTCATAAATATATCATAAAATTCATTTTAAATACAACAAAATGTTAAAGAGGAAAAACTATAGAGAACTAGAAAAGTAGTAAAAATTTTGAAATTTGAAAACTATTTGAATTGAATCACCAATGGATGAACTAGAATTATACAACACACTGTTAGGTGACCTACCATTGGAAAAGTCACTATTCATATTCACCACTTGAAGGGTCACCATCATGAGTCACTAATGGACTTGTAACTATCACGATTCATCACTGGATATGTCATCATTGTGAGTCAGTGTTGGATGATTCATATTCACAATTCACCACTAGATGAGTCACCACTATGAGTCACTATTAGATGAGAAATCGTAGGCTACCTACTGTTAGTGACTCACCATCACAACACATTGTTTTGAGCTACCATCGGATGAGTCCCCAGTGGTGACCTACCTTTAAAGAATCATTATTCCTATACCACCGGTCATACTCTACCATTGGATGACTCACCATTTCGAGTCACCCTCACAATTCAATAAAACAACCTAACTTTAGCACCTACTATTATGAGTAATCATTCTGACTCACCAATATGACCCACGATTATATGAGTTACAATTGGAAGAACTGGATTTTAGACAAACTCGCAAACTGAGACATTATTGCCGCCCAGAACTCCTAAAACACCAGCTTTTTACAGTGTAATGGAAAATGGAGTTCTGGAACATTACATTAGATACCTCTCAATGTATTCAAATCCTTCAGAATCCCAAAACTGCAGAGAAAAAAGAGGTGTCTAAAAAACCACCCTATGAGATACCTCTCAATGATCTACCCACTCTTGAAAAATGACATCCGAAAAAACACATCAATGTTCATTGATAACTGCACAATGTTTCTCCAAATCTGGAGTGGAAAAAATCTTCTTCCATGAACACATCCTTTGAAATCTTCTAAGGCAACTAAACAAAAGGAACACCATACAAGCACAATAAAAACACTATATTAACATTAGAATCATGGAATTGCATCATCCTTGTAAATATACTTTCAAATCATGTTGGAGCTGACTCTCCCATTAAAGTTTAGTTGCATCACAATTATAGAGTCTTGATTAAGAATTTTTTCATACCCTCTTCACATGTTAGTAAAATATCACACAACATAGAACAAAGAAAAAACACATCTTATAAAAAAGGTTCAAAAATTACATAACAAGGAGAAAAAGAACATGATTAAACATAGAACTACTCTAGTTACTAGGCACACATCTACATTTATAGCTCTCAAGTACTCTCCTTCAGGCCACAATGCATCCACAAAAAATTAACCAATGGAATAATCCATCGGCACAACCCCTTATACTAAAGAATATATATGTCTATCGGCCACTCAATGTTTGTTGGGTCATCATTCATATCCAACTCTCCCCATTCAGTGGAATGGGAGTCATCGTTAAGATACCGGTGAGGTTGAGAGGTGTGGAATATGCATGGATAATCTCCTACTACGGTAGAGACACCACCTGGTATTTCCAATTTCAAACTCATCCCAACACATTTAAGGATCTAATGAACTTGGGAGAAATATTACTCCCTCTAACAAAACTCTACTACCCTCATCTTGGGGAGACCTCCATGAACACGTGGTCTGCAATATTATACTCTAACGTACTCCTCCTACTATCTGCTTTTGAATTATACTGATCCTATTCAATATTCATCTTATAAATAAAATCTTCAAACCTCTCAGTCAATCATTTCCCCTCCATGAGGCTATGAACAATTATCTCCACAACCTCTATCCATCCCAACAGTGAATGACACCATCTTCCATACAAGACTTCAAATGAATCTATACTAATGAAGTGTTGAATTATATTGTTGTAAGAAAACTCTAAAAGTTTAGGTTTCATACTCAAGATCTACAAATGACCAAGATGTATTCTCACAAAATATTATCCTCCATCTGAATTTTATGTTCGATTTTCCCAACAGTTTGATGGTGGAAGGTAGTGATTGTGTGTAACATAGGGCATAAATTATACTGAAATCCCCTCTATACCCATGAGGTAACATATGTATCCCAATCTAAAACAATGGATTTTAGAACCCCCTGTTGTCATAATACATCATCCACATACCTCCTTATCATGGAATAAACTATGCCAAACTTCTTAATTGCTAATAGGTATGTTGATTTCATCACCAATACACTACTATCCAGATCACATCACATCATCCATGAGCCCTATGAAATCATGTTACATTATACATTGATATTTTATCCCTTTTCAACTGGGGTAAATGCAGTGTCAAAAAAAATTGGAATATGGTGCTGAGCCTTTACCTACTCGAACACTATGCACTTCTCCAAAAACACTACTACTACCCTTTTCATATTTGGCCACCAAAACAGCATCCTCAGGCCTCAATACTTCTTTGAAACTCTTGTATGTATATCTAAATGTGAGATGTAAAACTCACATTGGACTTCATCATTCCTTGAAACCAGAATATATTTCCTTTCTTAGAACAAAATCTCATTCTGACCACCATCGGACCATCCCTTCAGAGAATCTCCCTGGTGAACATGATCATTTATCAACTCTACCTCTGTGTCTCCCCACAAAGACATATCACCTACTACATCTAGGAATACTATTGTGTCAATAAAATAGATAGCACCTACCACAAACCATTCACACATTTATGTGATCGTCGCCCCAGTCCTCCATCATTTTCCAAAAATCTGTGAATTCCTAAACCACCTACTTTAGTGACTTCATGCTTAATGAATCAGCCACATCATTCCCCCTTCTTGAGGTGTAAGAGATCTCAAATTATTGTTTCAAGAGAAAATCCATCCACATCCTCTATCACATGTTTATATCTCGCTATGAAATGATATACCTAATTCTCTTGTAACCTGTTAAGACAACCAAGTGAAAGATAATCATGTAATATTTTCAAATCTTCTATGAAAACACTACCTATAATAGCTACAGATCTTGGGTGTAATAGTTACATTCATGGGGACATAACTACCAAGACAAATAATAGATCACTCACTCTGTTTTGTTAGCACACATCCTAATACTAAATCATATGTATCAAAAAACACCTCAAACAACACCCTTTCTTTTGG
The DNA here is from genome assembly GCA_963277665.1 of Viscum album. Classification (NCBI taxonomy): domain Eukaryota; kingdom Viridiplantae; phylum Streptophyta; class Magnoliopsida; order Santalales; family Viscaceae; genus Viscum; species Viscum album. Next base: position 640,761,442 of record OY728137.1, read on the forward strand.
AAACTAGAGCAATGACTAGCATCCCCTTCAAACAGTTGAATTTGTCTGACCATACTCACTCCATAGAAAATCCAAGTGAATCTAATTAAAATCCATATATGGAGCTAAAAATCAAGAGGAATTGGTTATAAAACTCTGATAATTGCCTTCAAGAATGAGAAAATAGTAAACCTATATAACATTCTTGGGTTCTTACCATGAAAAAAATAACAATAACAATGAGGGGTACCCAGCTACACCCAGCTAGGACACCACATCCTTTATGAAATAATTTTCTTGTGACCAGAACATATAGTATTAAAACATTCCGTAGAGGCAGTGGTGTCCAATGGACCTTCAAGACATTAATGAGATTCTTTCGATGCTACAACGCTGAACCTGAGTAGATTAGGTTTTTGATGATGAACATGATGGTGAACCAGTATAGGAAATAATTAATGATAGTGATCATGAGTCCAATGAACTTAGAAGGTGTGTTCGTAACATCGAAATACATTACTAAGATCTTTATGTTCCCATAACTGTATATAAAATCAGTATTGAGGATATCTCGCTCCTCCACCCTCAACAGGTGATATGAAGACCATAGACCAATCCTAGAAATCCAACTGACCCAACTCAGCTAGTCAAAAATATCGTCAACCAATGGGAGAGGGTAACTATTCTTGACTGCAACTTGATTCAACCTCTTGTAGTATATACAGTACCTCATACTTCTATCTTCCTTGTTTTTGACAAATAGAAAGGCACCCCATCATGACACACTGTGTTAGATACTTCTCTACTTCATTATATTATATATCTGAATCCTCAACTCCCACAACTCAAAAGGTGTCATCTGATTTGAAGAAATTCAAATTTGAGAGGCATAGGGTTGTAGGTCTCTCCAAAATTCAATGTCACAACAATGGGGTAGAGTCCTAAACTCATTCAGAAAAACATCCAAGAACATCCCAACAACATAAGGGAATTCAGTTCCCACTACTCCTACTGATAGATCAGCCAAGATGGAATGAATAGGCTCAAAATGATGATTGTACACCTAACTGCTCCACCCACAAAAGAAAGCCACATGATGACCATCTTGGAATGCAAATGTGAATCTTCTACATATGACGTCATGAACACGCCCATATCTACCATACTATGCAATAATGGACATTAGATAATGAATATGAATATTATAATAGGCTATAGAAGCGAAAAACCTTCGTCCCATGTTCATGGGAAAATCATACGGCCCCGATGGGTGAAATGTGAACTTCTTATGTCACCTATTACAGCACAAAACATGGAAGGGCATGTAGCCTAATACCAACTTCTGGTATCCTTTCTCTTAGAATAACCATTTTGGATCCCAGGCTTGATAGACCTCCTATTGAGTGAATCTACTCAAATACCATTGCCTTCTTCTGGACCATCATGTGTGTCGACATGGTGATGGGAGTAACCACATACTGGAGAGAAGGATGAACTGCCTCCTATAGAAGACTGACATAAGACTCTTCATTCAAAAAGTGATTTGGAGAAAAACGATGGAGATCCTTGAACCTAATCCAAACTCCAATACCAAAATACTCTTCTAATGGAGGTATACTAACTAATTCTAATTCAAATGCATCATGGTCCAAGAAAATTCATCCAAATCGACCCACAAAACATCAACCTCCTTCATATACCATAGGTACATCAACAACCACTGATGCATGGCTCCCCGCATCTGGATCACATCCAAATAAACCCATTACTCCTTCGAATCCCAAATAAAGATAAAGGTGATCAAAATATCCTAATTCCAACAATTCATCTTTGTGCTTTAAATTCTTCCCTTATTCTTTCTGAGAGTCTTCCATTGGAAAGTACATATTATATGCTGCAACTTGTCATCCATCCCCACTAGATCAAACCTCTGCTGTTCAGTCAGATCGGCCTACTGAGCCTCAGCAACCCGAGCCACATGTTGATGATGACTTGGGGAAATGTATGAAAAGGGAAAAAAGGAACTCCTAAACATAAAGAGATTAGAAAATTATTATTTTTTATGTAACTAATAATATATTTAGATTCGCCAAAATTTCCAATTAAAAAAAGAACATAAGTCATTATGATTCATGTATCTTTCCCAATGTCTCTACCCTGCACACTTTGTTGCATTACATGGAAATTTATTAGGCTCATAGTCTCTACATCAGATTATTGGGGGGGATCCCATGTCCTAGATGGTCTTCCTAGCCTATGTCATGCACCAATATCACCTACCATTGTTTCCCTACCAACCAATGCAATTGTCACTGCACATAATTCCAAAATCCACCCTATATCTCAACCATCAGCCTCTTATATGGTTTTATCCGGACAATCTACCTTCAAAGATGCCCCTACTGAGTAGAAAATAAAGGAAGATATATAATGACCCCTGATACCTACCTTTATTAGGCCTCAGGCATGAGACAAACACCAAGGGTAAAAATCACCCAGAATATGGGATGCATTACCATTTATAAGAAAACATCATCGGGAGATCAGATGGTTCATCCCCAGAAAAAATCCAATACATATATATATATATATATATATTAGGATGACAAAACCCATTTTGACAAGCATGTTTTAAATTATAACACCTATAAAAAATTTTCTAAATTAAATACCAAAAATAAGGCCAAACAGTGACACATAGTCTTCCTAGAAATCAGAAATAGTTATAAATACATAGTTTGAGAATATGAGTACGCTTGGTATGAAAAACCAAGGTCTATAATGCACTAGTGGGAGAAGAATATTAATTACCTTATGAAAACATCAAAAGAAACCATATCAACTAAAGAGGATGACTATCTATCCAGACCACACCATGGTATGCATAATAAATAACAGAAGTCATTTTTTGTAATATAATAATCACATCGATGTTTGGGTACCCCACACCATATCCCAATAGTTATATACTCATACCCTATGGAAACATTTATTGGAATATCCACACTCTGACGCAATCCCCATGTCACAACCTACCCACACAGACATGGGACTCAAAGATAGACCTTAAACTAGGTTAAACAAAGATCACCACATCCCAACCTAAAACACCTGGGCCACAATATTAGCACATCCCACCCACAGTCACCTGGGACATGAAGAAATATCATCCCATAGCCACATGGGAAATAATTCCTTTCCTATATAAACTTTATCCCCATAACCACAACACAACATTACTTAATATTTGTAGGGTATCAATGCCTAGAAGAGGGGGTAGGGAAGAACCAATAACCATATATCAGTCCTCCCTCATAGATGTTGGTAAAATTCACCCCCACATGCAAATGGTGGTGTTCGGTAAATAGTGATCAACAACGTTGGGGTTCATATATAAATAAAATAAATAAAAACTATATATATTGGCATCTAATACTCATCCCAACCTATGGGGTTTTCCCAATAAACAACCCACCCATCAAGTCGCCTTTGATGCTACCTCTAAACGCAGATCTACAGAAAAAGCCACGACTTGTTTCTTAATCATAGCCAACTCATTTAACCAATTAAATTTCTTTATTAATTAATATGATTATTCATTTCATCCCTAACCTAGAAACTACCAACCAAATCATGAAACAAGAGAAACAGTTGAAACCACATAGAAACAAAGAACTACATTAATACAACTCACTTCATATTTCTAATCAGTTTATTATTCATACCAACCGCTGTCATCATCAACTCTCAATGTAATACCGCCCAAAATATCATAAAATAGAACAACCACCATCTCATACCCAAAACCATTAACACTTCTCATTGCAACCATCATAATACCAACTACATCAAAACACCACACCCAAAAACACAAAAAACCAACCTAGTTGTTGTAACCTGACACCACAATGCTCATCCATTCCACAATCAATCTCTCATCCAGATATTCCACCACACCACCAAAACCACCCCACACATAGTTATACCATCAACAGCAGAACCATAATACCATACAAGGCACGAATTATAGATTTACCAAGGCCCCCATTCTTTATTATCTATTTTTAAATTCAAGGGTGATCACATACCAGATTAATCATAAGGCATCCATTAGTTTGATGGATTATAAGTGTGTAATATGATACATATAAACATTCATTAAACACATGATCATCAATAATCCATCACAAGACACATGTGTGTGCACTGAAAGTAAACCAGTGGAAATGATTTTTAGTGGGCGATTAACCCACCCAACACAAAATATCAACAACTAAATAATAAAGTTGGACCCCGAGTCACTTTTTCTCATCCCTAGAATATTGATATTAAAAATATTGAATTGGAATTATATATAAATTATTGTAATATCTTAACAATAAAGATATTCATGCACCCACCCTGCATGATACATAAATAACAGAGATTAAGAGATCCCTACATCGAAGAACATAGGAATGATTACTTATTGTTTTTCAAAGACATGAGGTGTGTGTGAAGCCAAAAAACTACATGAAAAATATTATCCAATCCCATATAAGAAACATAGGGATCCTAGAGAAGAAAAGTTCTAGGGAACGTCATATAACATGAGGAATGTGAAATATACTGAGAAGATATGATCTCAATGTTTGAAATTCCAAATCCAATATTAATGGCGGAATGATATTAAAATCCATTATGGTCAGATCATGACTATGACCATGTGGTTCATCCATTTAAAGGCCTCTGTATTTTAGTGGATTTATAGATATTAATTATGATCCTTGAAATGGATACAAAAATAATTATATATGGCATGAAATTAATTTTACGTCAAATAAAATGATAAAGGGGTGAAACTACAAAAAACTAGAAAATAAGTGAAAATTTGGAATATTGGAAAACTATTAGAAATGAATCACTTGTGGATGACAATAATTTGGATGAATCAACATTAGGTGAACTATAGTTGGAATGCTCACTATTGGATGACTCACTACTGGATGAGTCACTCTCGTAAGACTCGCCGTTTGATGGGTCACTCTGGATATTTACTACTGGATGAGTCACCGATGAGAGTCAGTGTTGGAAGATTCACCTTCACATGTCACTGTTAGATGAGCCACCATTATGAGTCACAATTGGAAGAGTCACCATAGAAAGTCACCATTGGGAGAGTCACCGTCGCAAGTCATCGTAGAATGAGTCACCATTGGTTACCTACTATCAATGACCCGCCATCTTGGATCAACATTGCCACTCATTGTTCTAAGATACTTGTGGATGAGTCACCATTTGTGACCTACAGTTTGTGACTCAACATTCCTAACACACTATTCCAAAGCTAACAGTAGAAAAATCACCATTTAGAGTCACATTCATGACTATATATCGACATATCAAGTCCACCAAAATGTGTGGGTCACCATTGAGAGTCACCAGTCTGACCGACTATTAGATGTTATATAATTGGAAAATAGGGTTTTTGCAGAAAAACTCATGCATTTTGTCATCATTGCCCAATATAACACCTCAAACACCATATTTTTTAAATATAATGGATTGGCGATGTCTGATACATTATATGAATCTATTAGATTATGTATGTTATTTATTTCAAATATCAAAACTATTTTACTAAATTAAATTTATATATGATGAATTATTTAGTATTGAATAACCGTATAACCCTCGATGAAAAGTATTTTGAGAAAAATAAATCATTAATGAAATAAACATGATTGAATTATATATTTTAATTTTTAGAAAAAAAATGTAATTTTATAATATATTATTGAATATATCATAAATAATTTCAATAAAAATTTTAATCAATAGTAATTAATTTAATTTATTAAGATAAAAACACATTGTGTGCAAAAAGAATTATTTTGTAATTTTGTTTTTAAGTCCAAAAATAAATTTATAATAATATTGTATAATGATGATTCTCAAGAATATAATTGGATAGTTTATAATTAATGGATAATTATGTTATTAACTAATAAAATTCAAAACAAAACTAGATTTTAAATGTAAAATGAAATGATTTTTTTTTAAAACCCATATTATTCAATATTCACTAAAATATTACCTTTTTATATTAGTCCTAAAAATTTACCCTAATATAATATTGAATTTATAATTTCAAAAATTATTTTCCTAACTTGAAAAAAAATTCTAAAATTAATCAAAATTCTTTATAATTGGGATTCATTTAAAAACATCACAATTTTTTTAATAATAATTTTTCTAAATCATAAAATTGATTTACTAAAAATTGACTACTTATTTAATCATAATTAATCAATAAATTGTAAATAGTTAAATTCTTCATAAATATTTTTATAATTTTGGGTATTTCTAGTAATACAGAAACATTTTACTACAAGATTATAATATTTCACTATATTAAATTTTATATAAAGATATGGTTATGGGTACAAAATCTAATGGAAAATAATCATTTATTAAAAGAAAAATGACATTTGAAATTTTTGACTATTACTCATGACATGAAGTAGGATATTTTAAATGATATGAAGGATTAAATAATTTTTTTAATGTAATGTTTTCATTATTCCCATATAATATGTGAACTATGTTTGCATGTAATTTTTAGAGAAAACTAAAATTTTCAATCATAATGATGAGATCCCTTATAAATTTTACCTATGTAATAATATAAAGAGATATATATGGTTATTGGTGTTGGTGTGTTACAATAACGTCTATAAATAACTTCTCAATGCATTATAGAAAGAGTAAACTCATTTGATCCCAGAATATTGTGTGGGAATAATGAATTCTAAATGGAGTTTGTTTGAATTCAAAGTGAAAAAATATTGTATTAAATGACATATTAGGTAAATATTTCCTCTATATAAGTAATTCATTGTATCAAAATCAAATATCCACATTTGATATGTATATATCCCCTCTGTGTTAATAAATAAATAATTCATATAGTGAATAAAATTTTAACTCCCTATGGTTTTTAAAAAAATTGAAATGAAAGAAACACAGAGTCACTACCTAATGAAACTTCGGTTTAAGGGGAGATTTATAGACTAGTTGTTAAACCTAATTTTCCAATTATATAATTTGAATTTAAAAAAATGGACTTCTACGGTTGTGATCAATATGTTTTTTTGATTCTGATGGAACCAAATAGAGTTTATAGTGAATAGTTAAATACCCTTATGAATATTAATATGAAAATTTCATTGACCCTTATGAATATAAAATAATAATATTATTATATTTTATTATGTATATATGATAATTATATATTGATTATTTTTTCAAGTTGATATTAAATTTGTTGTAGTTTTAAAACTGTAATTTTATATAAAAATATGAATTTTTTAAGAACGAAATTAATAATATATAGAAAATTATTTTCAAAAATTGGAGTTCATTTTTGAAATCTATAGGTCAAAAAAATTTTAGGGTAAATTTTTTGGGATTTTTTTGAATTTCATGAGTTTTTTTTGAATAGTAAAATACTGTAATATTCCAAATATATAAAAGATTAGTTAAATACATTATTCCTAACATCATGGATGATGTAATCACCCTAGTATCTATTTCACATGCTCAAATTACTATTTGGGGTCCCATTAATCAAGGCTATTTTATGTATTGAGCAAAAATATTAAACTATTCACTAAAATAATGGGAAACCCCTCCTCTCCTCCATTATAAATACCACCCTAACCACCTCTTCCTCAAACACATGTCAATAATTATGAATTATATAAATTCATTCAAATCTCCTTCACAAGGCTCTTCCCGATGTCAAAGTCCTACATGTCATAGACAAAGGCCAAAACAAAAGTCCTTAAAGAGGATCCTAAGGAGAAGTGACCAACAGGTCAAAATCCTCTTTAATTTTATTTTGTTTTGTTTTCAATTCATTCATTATCTTATATTATATTCTCATACACTTATCAAATAGAAATTAAATCACTAGTATAATATATATATATATATTTGATTTTATCATGTTTTTGGAATAATTACTCAAATTAATACATCTTCTCCCCTCTTATAAATGCAACATCTTGGTTCTGTCAATATACCAACATCATAGATGATGCATATTTAATTTCCATTTTATCCTTCCAATATTGATGTAAAATAATTTTAATGGTTCAAAATGATTTTAAATTGCATTATATGACTTCTTATATATTCTATAATTAACTTATATGGATAATTTTAAATGTATAGTATAAAATAAGTTTGTGATTATCGAAGAACTACCAAAATAATCATAACGAATATCACTAATGATTTACCTAATGATTCATCCATATACCGTATAACCAAAATAATTTATGGAATCATTTAATATTTTGTAAACATATTGACACCATTTAATCCTACATTTTTTGTTTTTCTTCCATTCAACACGGAAATCAATTATGAACCAACCATAGACATCATGTAAAAAATGCACCTGAATCAATGGATGGTACAAAATATTATAAGTATATGTGAAAAAATTATTTATTTCACTCCTTTTATAAGTATTTATTAGAGTTATATACCCATCTAGTTTTTTAAATGTTTTTCATAGATTATTTGGATAATTATTATAATGATGGGAAGTCATGATATTTGTTATGATGGTTTTTCAATGAAAAAAAGTTTTTGTTTTGTCTTAAGATTATTATGTTTTGGAAGAAATAAATACTATTTTAATGGGACCCACATTATATTCTAGTGGGTAATTATATATGATTTATTACCTAATATTCTATAATTATAAAAAGAAAAGATATTTGGGAATATAAAGATGTGAAATCTAGGTGAAATAGCTATATTATCTAATATTTGTGGTCAGGTCCATATAGTTGGTATCAGAGCTCAGTTTAGATTCCATTAAGTGTTAAGATGATGTTAATAGAATACCACTAAAAACTTTTACCATATTTTTATGTTTATATTGTATAATATTTTAATATTAACATGTATTTTCAACTAAGATAAGTCTGTTTAGAATGGTTTTAGAGAGAAGAAATAGGGAATCTAATGTTAGAAGGAACTGAGAGGATAATATTTTTTTGAATGAGAAATTGGGAATGGTAGGAATTTTAACTAAGCAGTTTGGGACAGTAGTGGATTAGCTGATTAAGCCAATAAAGGGAAGTGGAATCCATTGAAGAGAAAAACTATAGCTACCACAAAATAATAGGACAACAGTGGAACATTTTATGATGATACACCCCCATGATTTCAATGGATCTTATGACCCAATAGCAACTGAAATATAGATTTAATCCATTAAAATATATTATATTTTATGGAATGTTTAGATAATCAAAATGTTTATTCATCCCATTTATCATTTTTAAGGTGAGGATGACCATTCATGGTTAATGGTCAAAAATATCAGGGATAGAGAGGAGATTGAAGGATTTGAGTTGGACGAATTTAAAAGCCTTTTCCTTAAATGATATTTTATTACGTCTTTTTACATAGTATGGAGAATAAATTCATTTAATTGAATGAAAATTAGAATTATTTATAGGTTGGGTAGTACTAAAACCTCACCCAATTGGCAAGGTACTACCGCAATATTTTTCGAGGTATTTATTTAAAAACTATGCATTTTTTACATATGATTGAATCTAATATATAGACTGTTATTGGCTACCCATGATTTCAAAATTTATGATAAATTTTTTTGATGTACTGAGAGGGAGGAAATGGTATTTTATAATGAAAAAGTGTACCTTTAAAACAAACATATTAAGTTCTTTAGATGGTAAATGATGGATAAGAATCAGTCAAAGAAATATGATAGTAAGAAATATCATTATCTAGTTTATTAAAATTTTGGTAAAAAGAACCATAGGGAATTCCATAACAAAACGTAGAAGTTTTTCTAGGTGGTATGTTTTCACCAATGGATCAATAATGCAATGAAAATGATCCTAAGACTAGTCCTGATAAGAAAACTATAATGTGTTTTTAATTGGTGAGATGGGTCACTGTAAAAACGCCTACCATAAAATAGTTATGTATTCTTCATAGAAGTCATATTATAATAAAAAACATTTAGTGAGATCATTTATGACTATGTCAGTACACATCGGTCCCTCAAATGATGTCATAGAAGGGAAATTTTTTATATAATAATATGTTGCTAATGTCTTGTTTGACACGAGTTCTACACATTCCTTTAATTTTGAGACATTTTCATTTAAATTAGTAATATTGCCTCAACAAATGGGAGAAAATATTATTTTTAAAACACCATGGAGAGAAATATTATAGGAAAGGGGAATTATAATTTTTGTTCTATAGTGTTATGTAGAAATACATTATATATAAACCATTTTTCCCTTATTAGAGATTGATGTCATTCTAGGTATGGATGTGATTTTGGTTTATCATGATAAAATTGATTATAGAGCTAATGAAGTTTTTTTTAGAAAGTGTTTTTGTTTTTATAAAATATTGATCCCATACATTTGATAACAAATCAAGAATCATAAAAACTATTTAATGATGGAAATGAATGTTATCTTGCTCATATTGTGAAAAATAAGGGATATTTTTAGATTAATGATGTTCTAGTGGTAAATGAATACCTTGATGCTTTTTCAAATGAGTTACCTAGTTTTATACAAGATTATGTAGACGAATTTACTATTGGCTTTGTTCCTGATGTTAATCCAACTTAAAAAACCCCTTATCGAATGGCTGAAATGGAAATTCTTGAATAGAAAAATTAGTTGTAGGAGTTTCATGATAAAGGAAGATTTTTTCTCTCGCATTTCACCCTGGGGAGATCCTATTTTTTTGTTAAAAAGGGCGATGTCTCTATGAGACTATTCATTGGTTTAATAGCATTCAATAAAATTTCTATTAAAAATAATTATCCTTTGTCTCACATCGACGACATTTTTGATCACCTATAGAGAGCTTAGTAGTATTCCAATATTTATTTTAGATATGGGTCCCATCAGGTGAAGCTTGAGGATGAACACATTCCAAAAATATCCATCCAAACTGGATATGGTCATTATTAATTTTTTGGTTAAGTTATTTGGATTAACAAATTCACCTATTTTATTCGTGGATCATTTTACTAAATATTTCATTAGTTATTGGATATGTATAGCATTGTGTTTATTGATGATATTATTATATAGTATAAAAGTAAAGAAGAGTGTGAAAAACATCTGAGGGTAGTTTTTCCAAACTTAAAAGAAGAGATACTACATGGATTATTCACCATGTGTGAATTTTTGTTGCAAAAAAATTCATTCCATAGTCACATTGTTTCTAAAGATGTCATAACTGTTGATCTTGCTAAAATGAATGTTGGTGAACAATGGACATAATTGAAAATTAACTAATATTTTTAGTTTTTTTGGTTTATAATGAAATTACTAGACATTTTTAACACTTTTAATTATTATCTTGTCCACATACTAAAATAACTATAAAATTAATTAAATTCATTTGTAAAAAATTATGTCATAAATTTTTTCAGAATTGAAGAGAAGATTGGTGAATGCTCTAGTTCTGACCCTAACTTCCAAAAATAGAGTGTTATTCCTCTATAGTTATGCTTCTTTAAAGGTACATTGTTGTGTTCGGATGTCTAATGATTAGGTAATTTCATATTTTTCAAGAAAAATTAATCTTTATGTGTTATATTATGCCACAAATGATTTGGAATTAGAAACTGTGGTTTCCACTATTAATGATGGAAGTAATAACTTATATGGAGCCAAATGTGAAAGATATAGTGATAAAAAAGTCTTATGTATATATTCACTCAGAAGGTATTAAACCCGGGGCAAAAAAGAAGGATTTAATTGATAAAATATTATAATTGCACGATCAATTACCATCCAATAATAGGAATCAAAGTGGCAGATTCCATGAGTCAATAACATCTTTCATCATTAACAACATTACGAATAGAACAAGAGCCATTGATTAATGATTTTCTTAATTTTGGCATGGAATTTGTTGGTGAAGGATATTCCACTAATTTTTTATGTTTTAGTGCAGTCATATTTTTCAGAAAGTATAAAGCAAGCGTAGAAGGTATAAAATGAGTTACAAAAAATGGTTGAATTTGTTAAAATGGGTATGTATCTATAATTTTACATTGTTAAAGATAGTGTTTTGAGACTATGAAAAATAATATGTTTTCATTGTGATTCATATATGGAAAATGAGTTGTTTTTAAAGGCTAAGAGTTCTAAATTTTCAGTTCTTCATGTTATTATATATATATTTACAGAATCAATACAGAGTAATATTGGTGGGGTGGAATGAAAATATATATTGAAGATTTCACATTGAAATGTTTGACATACTAATAAGTTAATGGAGAGTAGCAGTTAACCAAATGGGTGGTTTAGCATTTACCTGTGGCAGTATGGAAATGGGAAAATATATCTATATACTTTGTTGTCAGACTACCGAAGACCTCTCGAGTAAACAATGTAATTTGGGAAATTTTTAATCGACTAAATAACTCATCTCATTTCCTTCCTAATTGATGTATTATGTCTTTGGATCATCTTTATTGACTATACCATAGAGATATTTTCATGTTATATGAAGTTTTAATTCCCATTATATTTGATCATGATCCTTGTATCAAATTTATATTTTGGAAGGACCTTTAGAAGATGTTGGGAACAAAAATAAATTATTGTAAAACATTTCATCTTCATGTAGATTGAAATTTATATTGAATTATTCAAACATTAGAGGATATGATTTGAGTATGTTTAATAGATTACTATGGAAGCTGGGATAATAATATTAATAAGTTAAATTTTCTTATAATAATAGTTTTCTATCCAGTATACAAATGAAACCTTTTGAAGCATTATATGGGAAGCAATGTGGAAGTCCAAAATTTTGGAATGATTATAGGAAAAGGAATTTGATTGGAGAAAAATCAGTAAAATATGTGTCTGAGATATTATAAAAGATCCAGCAACACATGAGGATTGCTCAGACTAAGAAGAAATTTTATGTTCATCACATGAGGAAAGACTTATCTTTTGATGAATCTGATAATTTTTCTCAGAGTATCTCACCATAGAAATGTGATGTGTTTTGGTAAGAAATTAAAGCTATGTTCAGAGATCATTGGACCTTATAAAATCTTAGAGAGAATTGGACTAGTTTTATAAAAATTGTATTTTCCTCTTGGTTTATATCAGGTAACAATGTTTTTTATGTTATGAAATTATGATCCATGTTTATCTCATGTTTTTTCCTAGAAATAGTTTTGTTGGAAAAGGAAAATTAATATTAATAAAATTCTATCCAGACTCTTGACTGAAGTGAAAAATTATTTTGGAAAAAGGTAATCCACCAGGTAATGGTGTTGTAGAGATACCATAAGTTGGACAAAGAAACATAGTTATCTACAAATTCTATAAGGGAAATGTACCCTAAATTGTTTAATAAATAAATAAAATAGAAAGGACATAATTTCTATAATGTGAGAAAAAATGTTACATCCAATGGTTTAAAAAAAATTAAATGAAAAGAACATTGAGTCTCTACATAATGAAACATTTTTTTAAGGATGTTATTTTAAACTAGTCATTAAACATAATTTTTTCTCTCCTATTATTTTAAATTTTAAAATAGACATCTATGGTTCTGATCAGTATGTTTTTGGGAATATGATAGACCAAACATGATTTTCTGGTGAATAGTATCATACCTTTATGAATAGTTATATGACTATTAATATGACCCTTATGAATATTAAACAATTTTATTATTTTATACTCATAAGGTAATAATATAATGAGATCTTGATTAAAATTTCAAGGTGATAAAGAATCTAATGTTGTTTCTAAATTGTTATTTTTTTATTAAAATATTATTTTATTTTAAAAATTTATTAATCTTGTATAGAATTTTTTTTTAAAAATGGAGGACATTTTTTAATTATAAAAATCACATAATGGTTAGGGTGATTAATTTTTTATTTTTCTAAAATTCATGAATTGTTTTATGAATTGTAGAATATGGTAATATACTACATATACAATATTAGTTAAATCAAATATTCCTAGAATCATGGATAATATAACCACCCTTTGACCGAATTCACATGATCTATTTACAATTTTGGGTCACATGAATCATGATTATTAATAGTGTTAGGAAAAAATATTAAACTAATGACTAAAATAGTGGAAACCACCTCCTCTCCTCCACTATAAATACCACCCTCAACCCCTCTTCCTATAATAAATATCAATCATTGAAAATTTCCTAAATTCTACAAAATTTGATTCCCAAGGCTCTTTACCACGTTTAATACCTACTTGTGTCACCAAAATACTAAATCCAAATACTTTAAGCAAGATCTCAAGGAGAAAAGATCAAGAGGTAATGATCTTCTTTAATTTTCTTGTGTTTTCTTTTCAATTAATTTCCTTCATTATAATATCATGTCTTCTACTTATCTAATATTCTTGAGAGATATATATCTATTTATATTATATATTTTTATCATATTTATAGAAACATTCCTCATGTTACTTCATCTTCTTTCCTCCTATAAATATGTCGTATTTATTGTGTCGATTTACCGACATTATCGGCAATGTGTCTTCAATTTCTTTTAATTACTTAAAATCTAGTTGTAAAACCATTTTAATGGTTGAAACATATTCTAAATTGAATTATAAAACTTCTATTATGTTCTGGAATTATATTATATGAATAATATTTAATTTATACGACGAATCATGTTTGTGATTATCGAAGAACTACCAAACTGATCTAAATGAATATCACTAATGGTTTCTCTAATTATTCTTCCTCATACCATATAAAAAAATTTATTTATGGAATTATTTAGTATTATTTGAATAATATTAACACCATTGTATTTTACTTATATATTTTCACATCCATTCTATATGAAAACCCTTTTGGAACTGACCTTGGAAATCATGTAAAGTACACACCCAAAGAAAGGATGGAACGAAATGTTCTTATCTAATTGGTGGAATGTTTTTATAAAAGGATCATATAAGGTATATAAACGTCCATATGTATCTGTAAAATATTAATTAAACTATTTTAACTATTATACAATAGTTTTAGACATGTTTTATGTAAGAAAAACATGAGGTCAGAGAATTGTTAACCAAATTCCCATTCTTTGTGTTTGCCTTAAACATCCTTAATTATGTGCTACAAATTATATTTGAGTAAAAATATCGATTATATTTTATTTTATTTTATGTATTTATAGTATATAAACATACTGGTTTTGTTCAAATAATTCTCACATCATATATCTGATTTTTCAATGTAGTTTCATTTAAAAACCTTTTTTAAATTTCTATTTTATACAAAATTAAAAAGAAATATTTTTATAAAAATATTCAGGTTTTATTATTATGTTATGGTTCTGTGAATTGAATATGATGAAGCGTGGGACCTATATCATCCTCCAACACATTGGGTATATGTATGCTGGTGGTTATACATATGATTACACCATGTATAACTGTGATAGTTACACTATAATGGATCCATATAGGTTACATTGTAAGGTAGCTGTGAGGTTTAAAATTCATAAGGTATCCATGAATGTTACAATATGTGCATGTTACTCAGCAAGATATCCTTTTGGTTTTATATATTCTCTTTAATTATTTTGGAAATCTCACATTTCACAGAGAAATTATATAAGTGTGTGAATAATGTCATTTGGAAAATGATTTCTAATGTTTATTAGTATTCATGGGCTAATGCTTTATTTCCTTTTTTATATCCCAAACTTAGAGTTTTATAATCATACAATGTTTTATATATGCTTTTAATATGTTATAAGGGTGTCTATGATAAATAAGGTAATCGTGTCAAATGTTATGAATATTATTCAATGAAAACATGTTGTTGTTCAGTATTAAAATTTAATGTTTTAGAAGAAATGGATAATATTTTAAGGATACCACATTTCTATGCTTCTAGGTTGATATTAATGAGTTATATCCAAATTTTCAAAAACACAGAACTAAAAAAAAGATTGGGAATGTAATGAAGTAAAATCTATTCTAAATATCTAGATTATATAGTTTTTATGTTTGTGTCCTAATAAATATAATTCTTACTAATCTAGATATTATTCATGATGATTAATAAAAACAAATATTTATCAATTATTCATATCAACAAAAAGAATTATTGCATCCCACAGTGAATCTCAATAGAATGTACAAATATTTAACAAATTGATGTGATGTTTTTTATTAAATTAATCTAGTTAAATGATTTTTAGGTTTATGAATCATTGATATATTCATAGAATCTTTAAAAATAAAATTAAAACACAACCACACATTTAAGGGAATGGCCATGATGTTATTTAAGAAAAACATATACACTATTCCATAAAATTTTAATGTATACAATATTGAGTTCTTACCCATCCATTTAAGTAATGTCTCACTTATTATTAGTTTTCAAGACCAGCATTTAAAAAATTATTCTCAAATATATTTCATCATCACACATGGATTAATATATGATCATTGAATGATTAGGGATATTAAATGGGATTTTTATAGCTAGATAAATTATGTGGTATCTATGTAGGGAACTCATATCAATACCTACAATCTCTGTTAATTTACCCAAGGTTGTAATTAGTAGATTTGTAGTAAATAACATCCCATATTCTATTATTGGAGTTGAGTTTAATTCCTTATAAAAACATTCATACAACTCGGTGTTGTTAATTATCATTCAATATATAATGATTGATGTTGATAATAATAATATATTATATTAATGCATCATAAGGAAGATCAAAAATCATATAAAATAATAATAGTTATTAGGAAAGAATAATTGACCATTTCATCACTTTATTTTCATGATTGATTTTTGTGGAAGAATTTTCATAGGATCTTTTATTTTCACATTCTCATCAAGGATAAGGATGTTCATAATCACTATTAACAAATGGATTGGGTAAAAAAATATCATAATTCCGAAATTCTATTCTTTTAAACCATATTGGTATCTTTGGGTAATTATATAAGAATTTTTATTGATTGTTTTATTTAATGTCCACTTCATTTAGATTCAGTAATCATATGTTCACAAGGAAATCCTTCTATACTTGAAACTCCTTTTATTTTATTATTTGGAATTTCATAATTTTCTTATTCTATTTTTTGATATATAATGTTTTTATTCCAAATTTTTCCATTGTATTTAGCCCTTGAAAATATAAGAAAAGTCATTTTTCTCTTATATTTTGTGTTTGTTACATCAAAAATATTTAACATGTTTATACCATATTTAGATAACACTATAAGAATAAGAATATAATATTTGACACTAACTCCAAGCATTTCACATTTCATGTTGGGGAAATGACCGTATTTTTGTTACATCCATTATTAAATCAGTTCTTATGGTTAAAAACCATTTACATTAACCAAATGGGGTTAATACTACTAAAAAAGTTGTGAATTAAAATTTGTTTTGTAAACAACAATTTAAAAAATAAAAAAAAATGATTATATATTATTAACTAAAAAATGTCATTTGTGTTAGTTTTTATAGTCTATCAGCTATTAAACATCCAACTAATAATATATTTGTGGTTAATAAAACTTTCACATATTTCATGGTCTCTATTCATTTAGTTTCGGTTTTCTTATTCCATGTTGTTTTAATTTTGTGTCATTTTTTAGAGAAATTAGAAATGGGTTCTTGTTAATTTTGAAGCTATTAATTTATTTAGAAATTATATTTTAGGTAAATATAAAGGATATGAAACTAAATGAAACTAAAAATATTAGTAGTGGTTAATTTTAATTATCATTAAAAGATATTGTATTTCAATTATATTGTATCCATTAATAATAACGGCTCATAAAACTTATATTTTTTTATAATTATTTAATAAATATTGTTAATTTAAATAATCTATCATGATAAAAAATATTAAATTTATACATAATAAAACCATCATATATTCATAATACATACACAATCATATATACAAACATCAAAAACCATCAAAACCTCGGTCTCAATCAACCCCAACATCTGTCAACCAATACATTTACCCTTAATAAATACAAATATAATAATTTCAAAAAAAACTAATTCCCAATATAAATCAATGTCATGACACCCAATCCTTCTATCCCCCTCCACATCATCTCTTCAACTGAAACTAAACATGTCATCTCATAGACACATAAAAATTGGAAAAAATTAAACAAAAAAATTACTTGGAATTTAAATTGTAATCCTGAAGATTGTCATGGATCAAAATGTTCATCCCCCAGTATACTACTAGAGTCTTAAAACTAAAATGAAAAGTATAAAATTTAAAAAATAAATGCGAAATTAAAAAATACAATGAATGAATTCCAAATGATGTACATACAATTTTTTTTTGAATTAATAAACTAGATTAAATTTTTACATTAAAAAATAATATATCATGTAAAAAAATTTAAAAAAATAATAATACATATTGAAGATAAATATTCAATATTTGAAACTGAAAAGGAATTAGTAAATATTCTAATTTATTTTAATGCGACATGTGGTTTTTTTGAACATTACATAATAAATATATTTTATTGAATATGATATCAAAACAATACCAATTTTTAACAAACAACATAACAATGGTTTTCAAATTATTTCACATCAATATGAGGTTATTATACACGGGTTTGGACCACTCCACTGATGTTTTTAGGTTTTAATATATTAAAAATTCATTTATGGTCATTACATACCAACCGAAATTCAAAATGGAATGCTTTAAGTTACTAAAAATTAAAATTTATTATACAGTCTTTTTTCCTATTTTTTGGGAAATCCAACATTATTTTCATATTATTGACATCTGAAACTTGTTTTGAAAGGCTTTTATACCATTATGATTTGTTTAGTGACTAATTATGACTACACCACAAGTCATAATGTATTTTTTATGAACATAATCATACAAACAATCCCATTGGTAGTTTTCCTATGATTTCACTTCAATATGAGGTCATTTTATATGGTATTGACTATTCTATGCATGTTTGTGTGTTTTAAAACACTAAAAATATATTTATATCCATCCTGATAAAACAATAATACAGAATGTTCTGTCATCAGTTTGTATATTTCAAAATTAAATATATAGTCAATGTCATATGGTTTCATTAAAAATGACATTGTTTCCTTTGACTTGATCCCCTAACACTTGTTTTTAAAGGCTTTTATACCTTTAAAAAGTGTTTAGTGGGTAATTATAACCACACCACAAATAATATTGAAGTGATTTATCCACGTAGACATTAAATAAAATTTAATTATTGTTTTTAATGATTCTATATCAATATGATTTTGTTTTCTATTATTATGATTGTTCAACACATGTTTTAGAGTTTTAAAACATAGGAATACCATTTAAATACATCCAGGGAAACCTATAATTTTAAATGAAATGATATTGATTTCTACTAGAAGAAAAGGACATATGGATTGTTTTCTTAATGTATCAAAATAATATGAATGTGTTTTCTTGTTTTTTGAGTAGGTCAGTTGTCCTTTTAAAAAAATAATTGTCCATTTTAAATAAAAAGATGCATTTGGAGTCATTATAGTCACAAAGTGTGACATATTAGAGTGTATATTATTCTTAAATATCTAAAATGACATACTAATCAATGTTTTAAAGTATCATGAAAATTAGAGTGTGTTTTCTCAATTTTCATTAAGTTTTAATATTTGAACTAAAATTCCAATTTTTAACCAAAAACATACACATTGAATCATACTGGGTACATCATGTATTAGATTTAAGTGAGGTTGATTCCTACATGTCACAAATTTCTTAAGGATCATTTTCTTAATGTATCGAGACAATTCAAATGCATTTTTTGGGGTTGAGTAGGTCAGTAGTCCTTTTAAGTAATATGGATTTTGATTTTAAATGAAAACACACTCTTTGTGTCATACTGGGCACAATTTGTATCATATTGATGTTTTGTTCATTAATACACGTCAAAAAGTACATAAGGATCATTTCAATAATGTATAAAAATAGTAAAAATGACTTTTCTCAATTTTGATTAGGTTACTGATCAATTTTTATAAAATTCATGTCAAATTTTAAAACAATTCACATAGGGTTATACCAGTTTGACCGCACATTAGAATGATGATTGAATGATTTCAAAACATATAAAATTAAATATGGAGTATTCTAAATAACATATCAAAAAAATCCAAATGTGATTACTCGATTTTACAAGGATCATTTGTTTTTTTATTAAAATGTCATTTGAAAATGGAAACACTTACTTTAAATCATAATGATCACATTCATGTATTCATCATATATGGGACAAATTAATACATGAAAAATGATAGTTGTGAATTGATGTAATATATTATAAAAAAATATAAGTGTTTGTATTATTAGTTTTCAGTGAGTGACTATGTTTGAACTAACATATCAAATTTAAGTTAACAATAAGCACATTGAGTAATACATAGTACATCGTTTATTAGATTGAGGTGTATTGGATTCTAGTATGTCCAAAATGAATTATAAATAGTTTTAAAAAGGTATAAAAATATCCGGGAGGTTTTTTCCCTGATTTTTTTGGTTAATTGCCCTTTCTAATAATATACATGTCAATTTTAAATATAAATTTTCACTTAAAGCCATACTGATGTCATCTGGTATCAGATTAATGTGCAATTTTACTAAAAATCAAAAATGACATATAAAACGTTTTCCTAAATTATAAATGATATCTAAATAAATTATATTAGATTTGAGTAGTTTATTTTTTTTTACTGTAATAGATGTCAATTTTATACAAAGAGGTGAACATGGAGTCACACAAGTCATACCATGAGTCTGATTGAGGTTTGAATGATTTTTATATGTCTAAAATGTCATATATATTGTTTTTATAAATATTTAAAACACTATAAATTTCATTTCATTGTTCTTAGTATTTCACATGGATTTTTTTTCTGAAATTTCATTATAAATTGGAAACATGTAATTTGACTAAAACAAATCATGTTGTGTATCCATTTTATGTGAGACTAACTCTTGCAAACCCTGAATTATTTGAGAATTTATTTCTTCAAATATCAATAAAATTGAAGAATTATTCAGAAATATTCAGCCTCGGAATCATTTTGAACTAAAACATCGATTTTAAATTGATAACGAATACATTAAGTCATACTAGGCACATCATCTATCATATTGAGTTTATATTTATTCATACACATCCCAAATGATGTATGGATAATTTTTTCCAAAGTATCAATACAACCCAAACTTGTTTTATTTGTTTTGAGATGTTCACTTTTTCTTTTTACGAAAATAGATTTCATTTGTAAATAATGAGATAAACATGGAGCCATATAATTCACAAATCTTAGTGTATGGAGGTTATGTTGATTCCAACACATAAAAAATTATATATCGATTGTTTTTCTAATGTATTACAAACAATTTTAATATGTTTATTCATTTTTGAGATGTTCATTTGTTATTTTTAATAAAATTTTTGTCAATTATAAAAATAAAGTTCTACATGGAGTCATACTGGTCACACAATGTGTCATATTAAGAAAATGATTATTCCAAAACATATCAAATTAATTAAAAAACATTTTATTAATGTATAGAAAAAATTTGAATTTGATTTATTGGTTTGGAGTACGTCAAATTTCTTTTTTACTAAATTGTCAATTTAAACTGGAAGTACAAACTTTGTCTCATACTTATTACATCAGGTATCATTTTTATGTGATACATATTCCTACTAATCATTATTTATTTATTAATCGATTTCCAAAATTGTAAATAATATAAGATTTTTTTTATCGATTTTCAATGTGTGGAACTTTTTGAACAAGAATGACAATTTTAAGCTGATAAATGAAACATTGTGTCATACAAGGCACATCATGTATCATATTCTATTGTATTTGATTCTTACAAATATAAAATTACCTATTGGTCATTTTAAAAAAATAATAACAAAAGAGAAATGTGTTTTCTCAAATTTGATTTTTTTATTTATCTTATTTACTAAAATGGGTGTCAATTTTAACCAAAATGTTCCCTTGGAGCCATAAAAGAAACATCATGTATCATATTGATATTATGATGACTTATACATGTCCAAAATAACATTTTGATTGATTTCCAAAATTAGAAAAATAATATTATTATTTTTCTCAGTTTAGAATAGGTAATTTTTTTGTTTTAATAAAATTGATGTCAAATTAAAATAAAAACATGCACTTAGAGTAATAACAGTCACACCATGTATCAGATTTATGTGTGGATGATTTCCACTCATCTATAATGACATATAGATAATTTTACAAAAGTATCAAAACAATCCATATGTGTCTAATTGTTTTATCGTACATCACATATCATTTTCACTAAATTGTCTTTAAAAACCATAATCATAAACATTGTCTCTTAACTATCACATCATGTAGCAGTTTTATGTGAGACAAAATCAGACATATTATATATTAATAATGAATCTATTTCATTAATTATCAAGGAAATATGACTTCATTTGATTATGTTTTAGTGAGTGACACTTTTTGAACTATAACGACAACGATAAACTGATAACTGACACATTGGGTCATACCAGGGACATCATGAAACTAATTATTGTTTGGTAAATATATACATGTTAAAAATAAAATTTTTACAACTTTTACAATATATCAAATTTCATTGAATGTGTTTGTTCACATTTGAGTAGGTCTAGTTCCCTTTTTTAAAAAATGTATGTAAATAATAAATAAAAAGACACACATGGAGTCATATTGATCACATCATGTAACATATTAATATTTTTTTCCTTCCAACACATCAAAAATAAATTTTTTTTTTTTTTTTAAATTTATGAAAATTATAAAAATAATTTTTTTTATTTTCAATAGGTTATTTTTTACTTTTTTTCTAAAATTGATTTCAATTTTAAAAATAAAGATGTACATTGAGTCATATCGGTCAAACCATGTGTAGGTTTGAGGTGAAGCTGATTCATATATGTCTCAAATTACATATGTTTAATTTTAATAGTGTATCAAAATAATCAAAATGGGTTTTCATTATTTTGGGTACGCCACTTGTTTCTGTTACAAAAATATAATTTTAAAATAGAAACACGCACATTGACTCATACAAATGAAATCATGTATTAGTTTTATGAGAGGCCGATTACTACACATCACAAATGATTTATGAATAGACAACTTAATTTAACAAATAAAATATCAGTTTATTTCTCGAATTTCAATGAGTGAAATTTTCTAAACAAAATTTTCTATTTGGAAGTGATTAGGGACACTTTGGGTCATATAAGGCACATCGTGTATAAGATTGAGGTGAGGCTGATTCCTATACATCACAAATGTAATAAGTAATCTTTAAAAACATTAAAATATTTTTATTTATTTTTTGGAGTTTAATTTTTCTTTTTTATTAAAATAAATGACATTTTAAATTAAATATAATCACATGGAGTCATATTGGTCACATTATGTTTTCGATTGAGGTTTGGATGATTCCTACACATCCTAAAGTCTCAAAAAAATTATAAAATCCAATTTTTTCATGATTTTAAAATTAATTCATTATGGATCATCCAACAGATCATATTGAGTTGATGTTCTTAGACAACAAATCATTTATCGTTGTTGTGTACCAGATGAGCATAACAATCTCATGTGCCAATTACATCATGACAAGGGATCACTATGCTAACATGAGAATCATATACTATTTTGTATTTAAACAAAAAGAATTGGTTTTCACTAATGAACATTGAATAAATATAAAGTGATGGCTGTTCTGAAAAAAATGGAATGAAAATAGATATCATGGTAAAAGTGGCAAAAATAAAATTTTTATCGCATTTATGCATTCTTTGAGATAGTTGAATTAAAAATATGACTTCACAAATGATCTATGAGAAATTTAAAATATGTATTTCATAAAAATGATAAGGATATTAAGAAACAAATAGTATATAAATTGATCACTACATTAGTTTACTATTTTTAGGAATTCACCTTTTCCGGATGTTTGTTTGCATTCTGGATGCATTTCCTTATTTTAATTATCACAGTTGTAGGCTTAAATTCCAATCATTCACGGGAATGAATTACTTTGACAAAACCACCCCATATTTAAAAAAATAATCCACTTATTTATGAAAATAATTTTTATATATTTGATATGAGAAATAAACAAATTAAAAATAAATATGTAACAATACCTTTTCATATAAAAGAAACCAATCAACATTATAAAAGATATCAAATGTGTCTTCTAAAATTAGGATTTGTAATATGAAGTGTCTTTCATGGAAATGTTACAATAATATTTTCTTATATAATTATTTTTTTTCTATATTAACATGTTTTTACATATATAAATTGTGGTTTAGTATACATATAAAATAACCCTTACAACTAATTTTATGTGTTTTCATCATTAATTTTTATGAATTTATTATAATGAAGTATATAATAATGATAAAACATACATTTAAAATAAATAAAATTATATATTGGAAAAACTGTTTTATGTTGAAAAATGTTATTTTTACTATTATTTGATCTTAGTATTATAATGCATTGACTACCAAAAAAATGTCTCCTAATATAATCATTTATGTTTTTACTACAATGTTGTTATTTTGAATAGATCATTATAATTAATTTGTTGAACTATAAAAACATGAATAAAATGATTCATAAAAAATAATATTCAATCATTATCATGGGCATAAAATTTAATCATATTAATTATATATTTATTTTTATGAAAAAAGACACTAGAATTATTAAAAAATATATTAATACATATCTAAAATAAAATGTTCATTTTATGGATTTAATTTTAATTGGTGAAAAAACATATTTTTTATATTTAATTTACTAAATTAGTATTTTGATTAAAATATTAAATATGTATGAAAAATTATAAACATGTGATTCATAAATACAATATATTTGATGTTTTATTTATGTATATATATTTTTATAATAAAAAACAGTTAGAAAATGTAATCCATTCATCCTTTTTAGTGTTTTGTTGAAAGTAAATGTTTTTGGAAAAATTGGTTTTTTTCAATAATATAGCTTCAAAAAAATTATTTGTGAAAATAATGATAAATTATTCATTAGATATTATTTATATGTTAGAATAAAAGAATGATATTTATTAAATAGAATTTAAAGTTACAATATTTATACTAAAATGTAATATATATAATGAAATGTATATTGTTAATAAAAATACTACTTTAAAAATACTAAACTCTATATGATCTCATTGTATGTCAAGAATACCAAAATTATTTAACTATCTTTTTCTACAATGAATTTAAAAGAAAACCCACGCACTTCTACCACTATAGTAGATGCACCACATAGAACACCATATTTTCATGCTAAATGTAGTGTTTCTATACCTAATTTTAAAGCAACCATGTTTTTTACCACTGTAAATTTTTTAGTTCAATTTTTAGATATTTACACTTTTTGTTAAAGTGTAAAACATTAGAAAACTGGAACAAAACTACATCTAAATACAATAAAAAAACCAAAAAAACAAACCTTACTAGATATAAATCCCTACCAAATCATCCAATTACTTCCATTTTAAGACTTTAATATCAGTATCTAGGTTTCAAGTGATGAATCCCTCTAAATTTATTTCAATAAAATTACTTAACTCTAGAAGAATTATGATGACATAATGATGTATTATAATTAATGTGAAAGGGGAAAATAATATTGGCCCTAAAATATTTGTAATTAAATAATATTGTAATTGTATAGTCAACATTTTTCTCATTTATATAGATGAATATATCAATAAATATATATCTAATTAATCATAAAACTTTATTTCCTATTAGTGTGAAATCCAAAGCCATACCCATAACAAATTTAACCCCATAACCTATTCTTCATGTAAATAAACACCGTATGGGGGAGTTATCAAGGAAAAAATACCAAAGTAAACAACAAAAATTACCAATCCTCTAACCAGTAATGTGTAATATAATACAATGTACACATAAAATTAGAACTATAGAGATCAATTATAATAAAATATTACACTTGGGGAATAATATATTTTTGGGTAATTATGGTATTGATGATTCAGTGTTTAATGGGGAATATGTTTCTTTTAAATAATGTATATTAGATGGGGAGAGGGTATCCAGGGGGTATTCATCGCCACCTAGGAGTGGTATCGAGCCAGGGAGAGGGAGTTATAAGGGGACTGAATTTCATTTCCATGGAGGGGAATTGAGAGGGAAATCATGGGGTCAGGGTCACCATCAAGGTTGATGGTAAGTCTAAGGGGTGGGGGAACGAGGGTGACCCATGATGTGGAAGGTTCAAGGTTATTATTGGGTAGTGGAGAGGAGGAGGCTAATGGAGAGAGGGGTTAGGGTCAAGGTTTCATAGTTGGAGGGGAAGGTAGTGGAATTATGGATTTTTTATAAAATTTAATATTGGTTTCAATGGAATAGCCACTAATTGTTGAAACAAAAAATAGCAGCTGTTTGATTATTCCAGTAATATATTATTTTTTTTACTTTATTTATTTTGTGTAAGATACTAAAACTACCTCCAGTAAACCGCCACTATGACTTTTGATTGACTATTTTAACAGAATCATTTTATCCTTTCATACTTTTAGTTCAACATAGTTTTATTTAGGTTGGGTGCAACTAAACATTCTAAATAAATAAAAAAGATAAATAATACTCACTCTAAAATTAAGTGATATGAATAATGTATAATATATATATATATTACTTAATTTTTTTAATTTTAAGGATATATATAAAAAAACAATCTGAAACCCTAGAAACCAATGTTTCACATTATTTGGAGATAAGAAATATAAATATCTTTTTACATATTATTTCTAAAAAATCATTGAAAAATTATCAATAGAGGATTCCCATGTAAAAAGATTTCATTATTTATTTTCAAAGGAAAAATAGTAAAATTAGGAGTGAGGATAAACCATCATTATGTAAAAAACTAAATAATAAGTCATAATGTCTTATACAATATGCAAGAAATAAAATAAGAGCTTGGGGAAAATATTTTGATAAAAAGAATATGAAATAAAAGGCCTTTTATAACACCTAATATTTTATAAATAACAGCATAATGTTTCATAGATTGAATTACCAAAAAAATAATTGGAAAAGAAAATTACAACTTGATACTTTAAGATATATTTCTTTTTATATAAACTCAATCTAATCAATAGGTTGTAATTCATGTAACACTTGGTCTAATTTATACACAATAATCTATCAAAATATTATTATCTAAACATGACTATTGTATCATTGGATATAACAATGAGGGTATGAATATTAATAAGTAAATTATAAAGATCATATAATTTAGACATGTGTATAGTTAATTCATGGGTTATCTTGTTATTAGATAAAAATAATAACAATTAAACGGACAAATGAAATTTTTTCTTAAAAAATTTATGTTTCATAAAAGTGGTTTGGTCATGCTCTATGGGCATTATTTAAAATTAAATTTTAACACTTTTAGGAATATTATATCATAAATTAAACTTAATTTCTGAAATAATCATCTCATGAATATCATAGTGTGATTTTTTGGGTTATTTATCAAATGATTATTTTTTTGATTAATAATGAAAGAATAATTATATTTTATTCTAAAATTACATTTCAAAAAAATAATTAATAACTATAAATTATATTATAAATTAGATTAATACTATGAATAGTTTTAATAAATTTAGATTGATATATTTTAGGTAATTTTGATCATTTTAATATTTTTTTATAAAATCATTGTAATATTTTGAACATTTTCAGTTTTAAAACCCACATTCTCATCACAAGTGTGTGATTAATATTAAAGTTTTTTTTTAAAGATAATTTTATTTGGAAAAATAAATTCAAAATTTTGGATAAGAATAAAATATAATATAAAATAATTTAGACTTAATTTTTTACAATAACGAAAATTAAAAAATTATTTGTATTAGTTAAGGTAAAAATTGGTTTACATGAGGGTTAATCTAAAATGACAAGGGTTAGATAAACCAAACCATGTTGAAAACCCATTTCATGGCTGTATTTTGACATTATATATTATATATTATATAATGATAAATTCATGATCCTTGTGGAATGTGAAAAACATGGTTAAACTTTTTTATTTTCTAAAATTTTAGATGTGCCACTCACCTCACTTATAAAAGTCCACCACCTCATCTCTTCTTCGCAAATAAAAAACACATTGGATAGGTTAAGAAATATCATAATCTCATATGTTTTTCCCCCAATAACCGCATATGTCGTATGGTTTTCTTAAATATATCCTAATAAAACATTTGGTTAAAAACAAAAGAAGTTGTGCAAAGAAGAGGTAACATCTCAGACATAGTATTTTATTTTTTTTTTCCATCCACATCAATACATTTTTATTAATACATGATTATGTAATATAAAAAGTATATATAATATAATTATGTGTTATTATATTAAATAAATAACCTAAATAAATCTCCTCTTCCATCAAATGGGCTTTGAAATCATTATTTGTGTGCTTGACATACTACTTCTTTGCAAACCAATGTCATTATTTTTGTATCACCACCTTTCAGGGTTATATATAATGTATGTATTAAATATATTTTTTTGATATTTTTGATATTTTAAAAATTATCATGTTTTTTATAACATATACTTTCTTATATTCTATATTTTGAGGGATATGGTAATGTCTTTCCAGTGTATGGTAGACTACCATCCATCTAAGCAATGTGATTCATTTTTCACAGATACATTACTTGTAATTTAGTTAGAATAAAGTTAATAAATATATATGATATATATAATATAAAAATAATTCTTTAAATATTATATCACAATGATATTCTTACAATCCTATCCATAAAATAAAAAATAACATCACTCGTGTGTATTTGTGGACTACCATGTCCATAGAGCGATGTGAAAAGTTTCTTATTTTATTTTTTCATGGATTGTAATGAGGATACATATTATTAGTATAAATGATATATATTATTATTATTATTTTTATTATTTAATTATTAATTTATATTTATTTGTTTCATTCCAATTATTCAGAAAAATTGTATGAATGTTCATGCATATGTACGACCTACTATAACCATTAAAGGTGAAATTGGGTTTCAGTCTCTAAATATTATTGATTACATTAAAGAAGAATATATTGAATATATATTATATTTATATCAAGATTCATATTTTTTATATGTATACTGATTATAAAATTAAACGGACCAAAATGAATGAAATGAAACATTCATGAAAAAATGAAGCAATTGTAACATAAATTAATGATTTTAACAATGAATTGGTAGTAAATGGGTGATAAAATAAAATAATAAAATAATATATGGTATTGAATATGTGAGTATTGTTTTAAATATATGTTTAATATATATATATTTGTTATACAGGTGGTTCACACTTAAATGATACAAGTTGAACAATTCGTAATGTTTTCACGTATAAATTTTACTTTCATGATACATGCACCATATTCACCCATCATTTATTTTTTGTGGCATATATAAATTCCATTTTGAATGTTATAAAAATAATTAATGCATATTAATTATAACTAATGTTTTATTTTATTTTTTTATTCTTGGGGATTGTGATTCAAATATAAGTCAAGGGATTTGAGTTTAGTTTACAATCTCTTCATTATTCAGGATTACTTCTATTGAGGTCTCCCATGGGGGAATTATTTGATATTTAGATCATAAAATCAATAAATATAATTATTATGTTTAAATTAATGATATTCTTATGAAATATTTCATATTTTTATTATTTTTAAAATTAAAAATATTTAAAAACAAATTTTTAATGAAAGAATAAATTATTTCTATCTATGGTGGGAAATCCTTATTTATCAAAACCCTTGTTTTATGAATTCCTTTTCATGAATTTTTTTAAAAATCTAAAAATTATTTATTAAATATATTTGGACCCATTTTTTATAATAAATTTTTTTAAATAATTTCTTATCTAATTTTTAAAATAACAAATGTTTGGCTTTTATGAAAATGATAATGGAATCAGTGTTTTAAAGTTTATGACATGGATTAACATTTCACTTTCATAGAAACTAAATATTTTAAAACATATTTTAATATATATCAAGTTAATATACACAGTGAATTATTTCCAATATTATTTCCTAAAATTTATTTAAAATGTAATTTTCTCAAATTATTTTTTATTATATTTTATTGTATTTCTATTCACTAAATATATCAACCATTCATTGAAATTATAATACAGTAGGGATATTTTATTTTTATATCGTAATTATTTTTCATTTTGTTTTTTTATGATCGGTTAGAATGGGTTTTTACAGATTTGATAAAATTCATATCATTATAGAGTGTTTTAGATTATGTTTATTGATTGGGTTAATTGATAAAAAAATTATCATAGTCGTTCACTATAAAGGTTAATGTTTATTATTTTTCACACAATTATTTTAATAAAGGAAATGAACTTAGTAATTGATGGGTGAGGCCTGTTATATCCCATAAATGAATTAGTAGGTCTCATGTGACAAAATAAATTGGGTATTGGCCATGTTTTAATACATTTAAATATATGTCTTTAAACAAGGCCATGATGTTCTTTATTTGACGGTTGTAATTAGAAATTACATTTTTATGAAATATTTCATTGATATTACAAGTGATTTTTCAATTAGATAGAATATGTACAATTATTTTTTTACCTTAGTTAAATATTTGTATGTAATTATTTGATCATCATTTTTTCTTTCCCTATTATTCTGAAGCAATTAATTCAATATAATGTTATTCGAATAATTACCATTATATAATTAGAATGCCATATTTATTTATACCATGATATTTACACATACCATTACTAAGCATCTGAGATCACAAAATATTGATGTTTTATTTTCCACAGCATATGAGGAAACAGTTTTTTATTGATATGAATGGATATTCTAAGGTGAATAATGGATTTAAAAATAAAAATTTATTATATATTTTATTTTTTAAAATGAGATGTAAATTTAATGTATGTATTTAATTTACCAATACATATAAACTATTCTATCCTTCGATATATAATAACTTGTATCAAGTGAAAATATAATAATTTTACCACCGACTCGAGGAAACTAGGGTCGAGGTCATTATATTTGGTATCAGAGGTTGTTTAGTATAATACTTTAGAATAATATTTAAGATATTATTGGTCAGGGAAATAATCATAAGAAATAGTTTGAGGATTAATATTAACGAACACACTAGTGTTTTGTTAAGGAATATATTATGTTGTTTTCCTAGAAAAACATCCATATCTGGATACACTAAGTGGAAATGGTTCTATAATATAATTATCATGGGTAAATTACTATAAAAATGGTAAATTGGGATTTTATGATCATATTCTTATGTAAAAAAATAAGCCATACCTAAAACATATTTTTTATTTCATGGATGGTATTCTTTAGATAAATCCAATGTTCATTACATTTCAATATTTTACAGTTAAAAAAAGATATCCCTAATGAAAATTTGTTTTTGGATTATGAGGTTTGCTATGAATGGTTTTTTAAATTTATGATCCCTCTTTCACTTTTTGTAGGATTATATATTATGTTTCATAATGTTATGATCCATCCTAGTATATTCCAAATATTATAGATAGTAATAAATATAAGTAATGATAACGATATCAATTCATGTATCATGGTTGGGATTTACCTCCATAGATAGATAATGATGTAATAGTTAGATTTTCATGTGAAACTGCTCAAATTATAACTATATTGTGGAAGTTGACTTAGGTTATGATTAATGGCCTATATAAATATAGATCAACCTACAGAAATACCAAATAGTATTACTATTTTATTTTTCTTCATGAATCATAAACCTCCATCATCTAATAGAACTACAAATCCCTTTATAACTGAGAAATGGTTAGTTCCCTAAGAGAAGATATTATTTGCTATGGGAATTCGTGAAATTGGGAAATTGTTCATGGAATATGATCATCTCTTTGAAGATTAAGATTAATGGTTTTCATTTATTAATAAAACTGAAGATTAATAAGAAATAAAAAAATATGAAATAGATAGTTTTCAATGAAATCTACATGGAAAAATATTTTCATAATGAAAAACAAGAAGATATATAAGGGAAGGTATTTGATTTTAGATTTAAATAAGAGGATAATGTTTCCCTGTATGAAAAAACATTTCAAGTATAGTAATCCATGTTAAATACAATTTATATAATCCAATGAAAAAGATTTATCATTTATCTGATGGAATCAAGAGAATACTTAATAGGGAACCACTCAACCAAAAGGTTTTATAAAATGAGGATATATCATAATTTTATATCTTTATCGAGAATTAATTTTTATGGTATTTTGAATTTTAATAAAATGAAGAGTATAATAAGATCGAATAGAAAGAGATAATTAAATAGAAAATGGGAATGAATAATTTTCCAACATATGGTACATATGAAAGGGAAAAGCTTGGTACACTATTTAAAGGAAAATTAGTTTACATCAACTATGGAAAAAGGAATCCCTACATCAAATTCCAATGGATGGAATGAATATGACTTTGTAGAATGCTTCCACTATAAGGAAATGGAGAACTATTTAATTGAAATACCCAACCATCAAGGAAATTTTAATGAAATAAACTATTTGATCGAGGATATGATTATGTTATTGATACAAAATAAGTGGAATGATTAATTATCATTATTAGTTTTATCGTAGAAAAATTTATTAAAATTATATTATTTGGGATATTATTATTATAAAAAGTATTTTTTTATAAGGAGTATACCCCAATGATATTTAATTAATGAGTTGAGAGTATATGATTAACAGTATCGATGACCATGAAAAATGATTCAACATATAGTTGAACATATGAGAAAACAAATGTTTGGGGGAAGATTATACTAACCCTTGTATTTTCATACCGAAATACTATATAGTAGTTTATCAATATTTATTACATTACATAAACACATGCTTGATGTCAGTAATAGATTAATATATTTGGAAATATAAAATTATAAACAACTGGTACATAGTTAGACTACG
Source organism: Viscum album (assembly GCA_963277665.1). NCBI lineage: Eukaryota > Viridiplantae > Streptophyta > Magnoliopsida > Santalales > Viscaceae > Viscum > Viscum album. The sequence continues at coordinate 640,794,684 of OY728137.1, forward strand.
TAATCATTAAATATTATCTTCATAATTAGAACCCCTCTAAGGAGTATCCAAGATAATACATTCATTCATAACTCGGGTAAAGGAAACATAAGAACATTTGAGCTCATATGCTTAATAAGGGAAACTAGGATATTTTTGTAATCATGACATGAGAATAAGGTTTTGAAAAAAATGATAATAAAATTGGAAAATAATATCATTTATATGAATGAATATAAACATGAATCATGGAATAAATATAGATAGATCAAAATACATAAATCATCTGAAAAAATTAACCATGATATCATAACAACGAAATATGACATAGAATTGTTGAATTCACATAATCACAGAAAATAATTTAAATTTTACCCAATGATCAGGTCAAATTATATCATATTTGAATGGGTTAAATTACAAAACCATCATAGTAGTCAAGGTTCATTCCGATGACCATCATAGTATACAAATTCCTTTACTGAACTAGGTTCACTACCCATTCCATTATTATATATCTCATTATATATAAATAATTACCAATGCATTTTATGATGATATAGGCCCCCCAATCTCTTAATAAAAATCATACATATATGTTACATAATATCATGAAACCTTTATAAAATCATAAATCATGAAATTAAATTCGTTACTTGAACATCATATCATAACATGTGGAAAAGAGAAATGTTTAATTTTCATTTTAATATTTCATCATATAATAAACCATGAAACAATGTGTTATATATCCATTTCATCATGGTATAACCCATGGTATTGAATTGTGTTTCACAAACATCAAACCATTACAAATATAAACCAATAAGAAAAACAATGTTACAGTTTTCCTCCAATTAATTCCCCAATAATACATAGGTAGCATTAAAATATTTCATCTTAGATTGAGAAATGATTTAGAACAATCATTTAAATAATTTCCTGAGAAATATATTCATTGCACTTAGAAATATACTATTATTTAAATCATAATGCATTTTTAAAATCCATTTATTTTTAACATTTCACTAAAACATAAAATGGAATCTAAAATGAAATGACTAGTCAAAACATATGATAATGTTATATATGTTAAAATTATCATTCTATTTGCATTTTGGTTAAAATAAAAATGGGAATTTCATGAAATAAAATTGAATATTACTTTAAAAATATTTAAAAAATTAAAAAATTTGTAAAAATGTCAATTAAAATCATTAAAATAGTTGTGATAATATTTTTTCGAAAAAAGGATTTGTTTTAAAATTAGTTTACGGACTGAAGAGAAATAAACATTTATTTTCTTGAAAATATTTTCACAGTTATTTATTTATAAAAAATGACTATCATAAATGTAACATTACATGAAAATATCACGAATAAATATAAAACAATAAAATCAAGAGAATTATTGACATTGGGATCATTAGATTTTGTCAATTGGGACATTTTCACAAACAATCATGAAAAGTGATAAGATTTTAAAACAAAATCATTACTGCATTGGTACCGATGAGTTTCTAGAAACATGAAGGTAAAATAGAAATTGAAACCTAAAATATCAGGAGAATAAATTAGATATTACATGTCAAATTCTATTCATATACATATTTTATAAGAATATAGGTTCTTAACAGAACTTATGTCTCATAGAATTGAAATTTTGACAGAAATCCATTACTATATTTTTAATGTTTTTTAATAAATGATTGAACATTATATATTATAAAGATATGATTATTATAAATCAATTATAGAACCATTTTCTTATATATAATACCATATATGATATTAGTGTGACCTTTTATTACCCTATTATTAAAAACTCCATATCTATGTTATATTCCAGGGAATAAATACTTTGGTTTCCCCATATATTATTGAATTATATTTATTGGTCCACTTACATTGATCATGTTTCAATCATATACAATATTTTAAAAATGTTATAAATTAAATATTTTTTTAATATATTTATTTAAATTAATCCTTAATATATTATTTATTGGAGATGAAATACATTTTTAATAGAGACATATGTTTGTATACATGAATTGTAAGAACCCGGATCTCTTTTCAGGTATGTTTTTTTTTCTGGAGTTTTTGAGAAAAATGAATTTTCTGGAAATTTCAGAAGTACATGCCGTGTACTTTCTAAGTACACGCCAAGTACTCTTCCCGGCTCGAAGCCGTGTGTTGGTCGTGCCCGGGCTACACACACGGTGTGTAAGGCTGAGGTGGAGACCAGTCATTTCATGGTATGGAAAATTAAAAGTACACGCCGTGTACTTTCTTTTTTTTCATGAAATGGACAGGGGTCACGTCTAACCCCCAAAGTCGTCTTCTTCTTCAGTTTTCGTCCATCCGAAGCAACCCGTATGGCCGAATATTCGACGAACTCCCGCCTCGATGTCTGTTCTCCGATTCAAGCACGGTCAGTTGCGTTGGAAGCACAACGGTGAGTTATTCCTTCTTCTTTAGCCTTCTATCTTGATTCCTCCTCACTTCCAAATTATCCTAGGTTGAGTGTTTTCTACGTTTTCTCAGATCTACGTCGTTCCAAGGGGAATCTATCATCGAGGTTCATGTATATCGATCTTCTAGGATCGAGGTAGGTGGTTTGTGAATTTCCGTTGAATGTTGATGAATATTGTGTGCAAATTCCCCCAATACTCGTGAACGGGGTATTGCGTGTTGCCTGTTTTTCCCTTGTTGTTTTCTTGCTTTGCTTGATTGCTTTAGTAGAGGGTATTTCTTGTGAGTAGTGTAATTTATTTTGTGCTCAGGTTGCTTTCCCAGGCTTGTTTTTCCTATTAAGCGTTTTTCTAGTTTCCATACCTTGTTGTAGTATAGTGGAACTGCCTCCTTTTATTTTCTGTTGAGCCTTAGTTGATAGCCATGTAGTTCTTGATGTTTACTTGGATGATATACACTCGCTGATCATTTTAGTTATACTCAGGACTGTGAGAACCTAGAGTAGTAGACCAAAGGGAGAATTGACGGATGGGCTTCTCCATATTGTCTTTAATCACGATGCGAGACCAAAGGGAGAATTGATGGAAGGGCTTCTCTAGAGTGTCTATTAATTACAACACAGGCCACATGGGGAATTGACGTTGAGTGCTTCCCCAGAGAGCCTTTAGCATGATACGAGACTACATGGGGAATTGATGGTGAGTTCTTCCCCTGAGAGTCTTCTTACTTATGTAACTGAACCAGAGGGGTGAGACTATGCGTGTCACCTAGAGGGTTTCTAGTACTAAGAGGTTTAACCATAGGGGTTAGGCTGTGAGAGCCTCCTAGAGGGTTACCTTTTTCCTTTGTTACTGGTTGTTTACTTGTACACTTCTTTTGTTATAACTGTGGATTGTAGCTGCTGGTGCTTTCTTGTCTATTGTTTCTTGTTTTATTACTTGCCTTGTATTCATTGAGTGTTAGGCACAAATATTTCAGTGATTTCCTACTGGGATTGTATCTCACACCATGTTTGGGCCATGCTTTTGGGCCCAAGCAGACTATGTTGCTGTAGGTATAGACAAAGGCAAGCGCCCTTCTACTTCAGGATCTTGACAACATCAGGAGATGGGGATCATGGGACCGAGCCATGCCTCGCGATACTGAGGAGATAACTTTATTTTTCTTTTGCACTTGGTTCATTTTTATTTCATAATATTGTTGTGTTTTCTATTTTCTTTAGATACATGTACCCGCTGCATCATTGTCATCATAGTTATATATCTACATTACTTATTCTATTTGGTTTCTGTTGTTATACAAGCTTTTTACTGCTTCCGCTGTTTATTGTTGTTTCCTTATCTTGTATACCTTACTGAATGAGGTCATAGATTCCCCACCGACTAACCAAGGCCCTCGCTACTAGTCAACAGCCTCTGGCGTTTGGGGAAACGCGCTTGAGGTCATGTGACGAACCGGGTATGGGGCACTAGTGGAGGGCTCCAGATTCGGGAAGTTACAAAGTGGTATCAAAGGAGTTCTTTCTTTTGCCTTACTGTTTGGAGACCTTAGCCAGGGATAGGTCAGATTAGGTACTTGGCATTAAGTTGTGCCCGGGATTAGCTAACCCGTGTACAGGGAAAAGCCATACTACCTCATTAAATGCAGTTTTCTGGTTTTGAGATTTTATGGTTTTTATGTTTTCACCTACAGTGATTCGTATGACTTGTGCAGTTATTGATTTGATATTTCGGTTCTATTTCTGTCGCAACCCGATGAGATGAGAGTATGCCATCTCATGCATCATATAGGAACTTATAGAAATCACATGTCATGAATTCCTGCCATGCCATCTAGGGTGCATTAGTGATTGCATGCTGTTGTGATAGGCTCTGTGTAGATTATTCATGCTATTGTGATAGATGCTTGATAGATTCTCTGCTTTTGTGTTAGAAAACTGTTGTTTTATTTCTTGCTTAAAATGAATGCTAATTTTTGGTTCTTGAGGTGTTATGGGTCCTCCCAGATCAGAATTTGGCATCTTTTCTCTTGTTTTTTAGTGTATCTGGAATTCTGTGCAGTTTCTGAGCTACTGCCCAGAAAAACCCAGAATACACGGTGTGTACTTTTCCGGCACACGCCGTGTAGTTTTCAGGCCGTTTCACTGTCCGTGTGAGCAGAACACAGTGTCGTAGAAGTAACTTCGAGAACACGTCGTGTACCATTGGTACACGCCATGTGGGTTAGGAGCTGTGTACCCGGCCATGTCACTAACAACACGGGTTGAGGAAGCTCGGGTAGAACACGCCCTGTCCGTAGGGAACATGCCATGTAGTTCTGTCCAGGTACTCGGTCGTGTCACGAACAACATGGGCTGGCGTTACCTTCTTTTCCACACGCCGTGTTTGTTCGGAACACGCCGTGTAGTCTTTCCGAGGTACTCGGTCGTGTCATGGACAACGCGGGACGGTGTCGCCTTCGTCTATGCACGTCGTGATTGTTCGGTGCACACCGTGTATGGTCCAGCCGTGTAGACGACCATGTACTCAACAACACGGACCGCTGAAGCCTTGTCCAGTGTACACCGGGTTGTTTCAAACTCTCTGTGTAGTCTCAGGTTGAGTCGGACTGTGTGGGTTAGCCATGAAAGGAGACTCGGGTAGGGGAATAGTTTCAAGTACACGTCGTGTTTGGGGGTCAACACGCCGTGTAGTTTGAAGTGTACATGACCTGTAGGGTAGGAGTACAATCCCATGTCAGTGGCTTAAAAAGACATGCCGTGTAGTTTTATACAAGCCATGTAGTCGTGTTTTGCAATCTTGTGTTTTTTTCTTCCCATGTTCCCATTTTGTACTCTTGTGTTCTCTATCCTTGTTCTCCTGATCTAAGGTGTGCTTTTGATCTTTAAGATCTATGCCTCTGAGACGTCCTCCGGTCGTACGTCTATCACCAGGTAGTGATCAGACGCCAAACAGGGCATATTGAGAACTTCATGTTGATCCCCCAGCCGAGCCAGCCTTGGCACCGGTTGTTCTACCAGTCGTGGGTGCTAATGCGGAGTTCAGGGAATTTTTATGAGGATGATGCAGGCCTTCCAGGGAGCACCGCCTCCTGCCTCGTCTATGGTAGGATTGATGCGGGTTTTCAGCAGCAGTATCATTCCACGTTCTCGGGGGAGGGAGGACTTCAGGCTGTAGAGTCATGGCTGGAATCCATGCTGACTATATTAGAGCATCTGGAGATGCCTCCATAGAGGCGGGTCATTCTCTCCACCTATATGCTTCGAGACTCTACAAAGAGGTGGTGGGACGTGATCTCACAGGCGGGTCAGCAGCAGGCTATGACTTGGGAGGAGTTCTAGCACGTGTTCTACGACTACTTCTACCCGGAGACCATGAGGGCTGATCGATCCCGAGATTTCATGAGCTTAGAGCAGGGTACTCTATCTGTCATGGAGTATTCCTCTCGTTTCACTGAGCTGCAGCATTTTACACCCCTTCGGGATGGGAGTGTGGTGTTCTTGGTGAGGATGTTTGACGATGGACTCAGGCAGGTGATCCACTCGCAGGTGAACATCTTCCAGCTAACTTCCATTACTTACGTCATCAACTAGGCATTGATTGCAGAGTGCAATATGAGAGACTCTGGAGCTGCAAGCCAGGGCGGTTCTACTTCCAGAGTTTTCCATCCTCCAGATGACAGCAAGAAGCACCGTAGGGAGCCTACGCACGGTGATTCGAGGGTGTGAGACGCATCATCAGGCAGCCAGGTGGCATGCTATCAGTGTGTTCGGATAGGTCTCATGAGGCCGCCGTGCCAAGGAGACTCCATGGAGTGCTGATCTTGTGGCAAGATGGTTCACCTTCAGCGTTTCTCCCAGGTTTTCTCACCAGCAACTGGTGACCAGGGTTCTTCCATGACTCCCCATTCAAGATTAGCCCCACCAGTTTCTCACCAATCGGGGAACTGGAGTTCTTTCGGACGTTTGGGCTGAGGTGGAGGCCGAGGCCATGGCGGACAGCCACTAGTTCCTCAGTACCAGTAGGGCGGTTCACCTCAGAGTGGTCAGAAAGGGGCACAGGGCCGCGGGACGGGCCAATATTTTGCCGTGGAGCAGACTTGTCAAGAGCAGGATCTCGTCCCTTCAACTGTTCGAGTTATGATTTTAGTAGCATCAGTTTTATCTTCAGCCCTTTTCAATACTGGTGCTATGCATAGCTTTATCTCTGTTGCTATTTTGGAGAGCCTTGGACTCTGCGTCTTTTCTTCTGCCAGCTCGTTGACACTAGACTCACCTTTGGGAATGAGGACATCTAGTGTACGCAAGTGTAGAGAGTGCCCTCTTGAGGCTGTAGGGTATCGCTTCTTATGGGATCTCTATGTCCTAGAGATGATAGTCTATTAAGTCATCCTTGTCACGGATTGTTTTATTCCCTTTCAGGCAGTAGTCGACTGTTATCACCATAGAGTCAGTTTCATTTCACTTGAGGGTGAATCTTTTCTTCAGAGAGGTGAATGGGATGTTCGGGCGAGTCAGGCAGGACTCGAGCATCTTGGGCTAGGAGGGGTCACAGCCTAGATTGCTAGTCTTTATCTGTATGATTAGGGGAATCCAAAAGTAGACTTTCCTTAAGTGGTGGATCGCTTCAGGGATGTCTTTCTAGAGGAATTTTCAGGTTTTCCTCCGGAGCATGAGGTAGACTTTTCTATTGAACTTTTTCCAGGAGCAGCACCGGTGTCCATTCCTCCCTATAGGATGGCCACGCCTGAGTTGCAGGAACTCAAGAAGCAGTTGGAGGAGCTAAAGGCTAAGGGTTTCATCCGACCTAGTACTTCTCCTTGGGGTTCGCCTGTTCTGTTTGCAAGGAAGGAAGACGGTACCCTTCAGCTTTGTGTTGATTATCGGAAGCTGAACCAGTTGACGGTCAAGAACTAATATCCCTTACCTTGGATTGATGACCTTTTTGATCAGCTTCGAGGAGCTCAGGTTTTCTCGAAGACAGAATTGAGGTCTGGTTATCATCAGTTGTGCGTTAGACCTTCAGATATTCCTCTGACAGCCTTCAAGAGCAGGTATGGTCTATATGAGTATACAACCATGCCGTTCGGACTCATGAACGCACCTGTTATTTTCGTGGAACTGATGAACCGAGTGTTCCATCCTTACCTAGATTCCTTCTTCGTGGTCTTCATGAACGATATCTTGGTGTACTCTCACACTCTACATGACCATGCCACACATCCTGATATCGTTCTGAGTACACTGAGAGAGAATCGACTTTATGCTAAACTCTTGAAGTGACACTTCTGGATGGATCAGATTCACTTCTTGGGTCACGTCATTTCAGTGGTAGGAGTATCTGTGTTCCCAGAGAAAGTGAGGGTTGTAGTTTCCTGGGAGAAACCGAAGAATGTTTTTGAGGTAAAAAGCTTCCTAGGGCTGGCTGGATACTACAAATGCTTCATTCAAGACTTTTCTCGTCTAGTAGCACCATTGAAAGGACTGACCAAGAAGGGGGTGAAGTTCTTTTGGTCAGATTATTGTGAGTCAGCATTTCAGGAGCTGAAAGGGAGGTTGACGTCAGCACCAATACTAGTCCTGCCAGAGCTAGGAAACAACTACATTGTTTACTGTGATGCTTCGGGTATCGGTCTGGGAGTTGTGCTTATCCAGGGAGATGGAGTCGTTGCGTACGGGTCTCGGCAGTTGAGGCCACATGAGAGGAACTACCCTACGCACGATTTGGAGTTAGTTTCTGTTGTTCATGCCTTGCGATGTTGGAGACACTATCTTCTGGGAGAGCACATTGTGGTCTTCACTGACCACAAGAGTCTCAAGTATATCTTCACTCAGCATGATTTGAATCTGAGGCAGCGCAGGTGGGTCGAGTATCTTCAGTCTTTTGATTTCAAGCTTTCATATACGCCGGTAAAGGGAAACGCTATGGCTGATGCATTGAGCAGGAGAACTCAAATTCAGTCAGTCCAATAGGCCAGTAGTGAGTGGGAACTGATGGATCTGTTCTCTGAGATGCGTCTAGAAGTTCATGACAGAAGGGGGAATACTTTTCTATCTTCTGTAGCTATTACCTCCAGGTTACTTGATCGGGTACAGATGAGGCAGCTATCAGACTCAGAATGCTTAGTCCTGCGGGATAGTGTGTTAGGAGAGGACCCACTTCCTGGATTAACAGTGGGCGAGGATGAGATCTTGTATTTCTAAGGACATGTATGGGTACTATAAAACATACGCGAGGAGATGATACGGGTTTTCAATTCCTCTATTTGGCCAGTTCAACCTCGCGTCACCAAGATGTATCGGGACCTTCACCGCTAATACTGTTCGGCAGGTATGAAGAAGGATGTTGATGGTATTGTCATGAGATGTTCCACTTGTCATCAAGTGTAAGCAGAGCATCAGTGACCAGCAGGACTTTTACAGTAGTTACCCATTCCGGAGTGGAAGTGGAACGATGTTGCGATGGACTTCGTGACCGGGTTTCCAAGATCACCCTGAGGGAACGATGTTGTTTGGGTTGTCGTCGATAGACTTACGAAGGTTGCTCACTTCTTGCCGATGAAGGAGACCTTCAGTGTCGATGATCTGGGATGACATTACATCAGAGAGATCGTTCGTCTGCATGGTGTTATGTGCTCTATTGTTTTAGACAGAGATGCACGCTTTACCTCTCAGATCAGACAGGGACTTCAAAAGTCCTAGGGTACACATGTACTTTTGAGTACAACATACCATCCCCAGACGGATGGCCAGTCCGAGCGCATGATCCAGGTGCTTGAGGATATACTCCGAGCTTGCATCCATGACTATGGCGGTTCTTGAGAGAATCATATTCCTCTGGTGGAGTTCTTCTACAACAACAGTTTCCAGGCGACCATTCAGATGGCGCCATACGAGGCTTTGTACGGAAGGCCATGCCGATCACCATTATGCTGGCTGGAGGTAGGAGAGGCAGCTTTGCTGGGACCTCGTCTTGTTCAGGAGACTTCAGAATAGATAGAGAAGATTCGGAAGTGGATTTCTACCGCATAGTCCCGACAGAAGTCTTATGCTGATCAGCGGAGATGACCTCTGGAGTTCGAGGTCGCTGATCAGGTTTTCCTGCGTGTCACACCGAGGTTGCGACACAAAAGTATTTAGAGACTGGGTATGCTTTCACCATGGTATGTGGGGCCGTTTGAGGTCTTGGAGAAAGTGGGACGGTCGCCTATCGGTTGCAGCTACCTCAGAGGTATCAGGACATGCACGACGTCTTCCACATCTCTCAGCTCCGACGCTACTTTTCAGACCCGTATCACGCATTTCATCCCAAGGAAGTCGAGCTTGAAGCGGATGCATCATTCGAGGAGCATCATATCCAGATTTTCGATCGTAGTATGAAGGTTATCCACGGGTGGTCTGTTCTTCTGTTATGAGTGCTATGGCAGCACAGGCGAGTACAGGACGAGACCTGGGAGAGGGAGGTCGATGTACGATCACAATGGCTGGAGCTGTTCTAGGTTTCTCCTTCTCCACCTCGTTAGGGAAATTCAGGGACAAATTTCATTAAGGGGGGAAGTTTTTAAGAACACAGATCTCTTTTCAGGTATGTTTTCTTTTTTTTTTCTGGAGTTTTTGAGAAAAATGAATTTTCTAGAAATTTCAGAAGTGCAGGCCGTGTACATTCTAAGTACACGCCGTGTAATCTTCCCGGCTCGAAGCCGTGTGTTCGTCGTTCCCGGGCCACACACACGGTGTGTAAGGCTGAGGTGGAGGCCGGTTATTTCGGGGTATGAAAAATTATATGTACATTCCGTGTACTCAAAAAGTACACGACGTGTAATTTGTTTTTCATGAAATGGAATAGGGTTGCGTCTAACCCCCAAAATTGTCTTCTTCTTCAGTTTTCGTCCGTTCGAATCGACACGTACAACCGAATCTTCTACGAACTCCCACCTCGCCGTCCGTTCTCTCATTCGAGCACGGTCAGTTGTGTTAGAAGCACGGTGGTGAGTTATTCCTTCTTCTTTTGCCTTGTTTCTTGATTCCTCATTATTTCCAAGTTATCGTAGGTTGAGATTTTTCTGTGTTTTCTCAAATCTACGTCATTACAAGGGGAATCTGTCGTCGAGGTTTGCGTATATCGATCTCCTAGGATCGAGTTAGGTGGTTTGTGCCTTTCCATTGAAATTTGATGATTATTGTGTGCAAATTCCACCAATACCCGTGAACGGGGTATTGCATGTTGCCTATTTTTCCCTTGTTGTTTTCCTACATTCCTTGATTGCTTTAGTAGAGGTTATTTCTTGGGAGTAGTGTAATTTATTTTGTTCTCAGGTTGCTTTTCCATGATTGTTTTTCCTATTGGGCATTTTTCCAATTTCCATACCATGTTGTAGGATAGAGGAACTGCCCCCTTTGATTTTCTGTTGAGCTTGAGTTGATAACCAAGTAGTTCTTGAGGTTTACTTGGATGATATAGACGCGCTGAGCATGTTTAGTTATACTCAGGACTGTGAGAACCTAGAGTAGTAGACCAAAGGGAGAATTGACAGAAGGTCTTCTCCAGAGTGTCTTTAATCACGATGCGAGACCAAAGGGAGAATTGACGAAAGGGATTTTCCAGAGTGTCTTTTAATTATGACGTGGGCCACAGGGGGAATTGACATTAAGTGCTTCCCCAGAGATCCTTTAGCACGATACGAGACTACATGGGGAATTTATGATGAGGGCTTCCCCAGAGAGTCTACTTACTTACGTAACTGAACAAGAGGGGTGACACCGTGCGTGCCACCTAGAGGGTTGCTAGTACTTATAGGTTGAACCATAGGGGTTAGGCTGTGAGAGCTACCCAGAGGGTTACCTTTTACCTTTGTTACTAGTTGTTTACTTGTGCACTTCTTTTGTTAGAACTGTGGATTGTAGCTGCTTGTTCTTTCCTGTCTACTGTTTCTTGTTTTATTACTTGCCTTGTATTCATTGACTGTTACGCACAAATCTTTGGGTGATTGCCTACTAGGATTGTATCTCACACTCTGTTTGGGCCATTCTTTTGGGCCAAAGAAGACTATGTTGCTGCAGGTATAGACTAGGTTAAGCGCCCTTCTACATCAGGATCATGACTTCATCAGGAGCTAGGGAGCATGGGACCGAGGCATGGCTCACGATGCTGAGGAGATTACTTTATTTTTATTTTTCCCTTGGATCATTTGTATTTCAGCACGTTGTTGTGTTAGATGTTTTCCTTAGATACTTGTACCAGCTGCATCATTGTCATCATAGTTATATATCTACATTGCTTCCGCTGTTTGGTTTCTGTTGGTATACATGTTGTTTACTACTTCCGCTGTTTATTGTTGTTTCCTTATCTTGAATACCGTACTGGATGAGGGCATAGTTTCCCCACCGACTCACCAAGGCCCTCGCTGCTAGTCAGCAGCCTCTGGAATTTGGGGAAACGCTCTTGGGGTTATGTGGCTAACCATGTACGGGGCACCAGTGGAGGGGCTCCGGACTTGGGACGTTACATGAATGATGCATCCATTTTCATGTTAGATTGAAAAAAAGTTAATTGATATATATAATCAATCAAGAATAATTTACATTTCATATATATTAAATATTTTCATTAAACCCCTCTATAATACAGTAAAAGTAAAGCGTGAAATAATTACATTACTTCATGAGGCGGTAGTCAATTATAGAAAGAAAATACAATACCGAATTCAAAAAAATAGAATTTATAAAAGAATATGTGACATAGTAATTAAAAATAATGATAAAATCACAAATGTAAAATATAAAAAAAATAATTTCATTTTATAATGCCTTGATAGGTTCTAAAGGAAAAATTGATGACATCAGTTCTCGGGGTTGTAGTCCTGTATACGTATTTTTGATGATTTTGAAACCGAATTGATTGATCTTGTGATAATTAATTCCATCTAGATGAAAATAATGAATGGGTTATGAATTATAGGTATATGTGACACATCTTCTCTTCCAAATCACATAGAAATTAGGACATTATGACACACAATTAAACTCTTCTAGACCAAATATTTATATAATAGCATTCATTTGGTTTGAATTGATGTTATATTTAGCATTTATTTCGACTACCCTTGTCTCTTATTTAATGGGAATCAAATAAAGAGTAATTATATATGAAGATAAAATGAATCCATGATTAATTATATAGATAATAATTCAAGATTTATAGCATCTATAATTTTCACTACTAAATAATCGTTCGTGAATAATAAGAATTCATTCTTTTGGATCATTCATTGTTATCTACTATTTATATAGCTTATTATTTTCGTCTTTATATATATTTAACCCAAAATATTTGTTTTCATACCATTTATTTGGTTAGAATAATAAAAAGATAACACAATAGGGGGTGAGTTGTACCTTTTTAAAAGCACGGTAGATTGTTGATTTGGACTTCCATTGAGATTTGTATAGATATGCAGTGTTTAAAACTATAAGAAATATGTGCAGGAGATAAATAGAATCAATGAAAAAAATAATTTTATAGTATTTTAGGGTAGAAATATATCATAGTCCACTCCACCTACTCTCTTTTTTATGGGCTTAGTGAATTTCACTAGCAATGTCATCTTACAACAAGACCATCAAATCAACCACTGATTTTAGGTAGTTGATACCTTTATAACATGTCTTAACATAGAGAATTTTTGTTTTTTTATGGGAACCTATTATCCATATCATATTATTAAAAGATAATACCTAAACCACAACTAAGTACGTGGATTCAATAATCTATAAATATACAGATTTTATTTTTTAATGGTGCAGCTTAATCATCACAATTGAAATAGAAATAATTGATAGTATATGGATCTTTTTCTTGAGAAATGAATGTATTCAAAAATGAATGGTTCAGAAGTGATCCTTTTGGAAAATTATTTTCTATAATAATAGCCACAAAAAATAGTAGAAGTAATCTTATAGGTGTATGAGTTGGAAATATATATATCTTTAAAATGTAGCCTCTTCTACAAATAACAGATTAAATCATTCATTATTTCATATTTGTAAAATATATTCAATTATATAATGTTTTATGTGTCAATTTTTTATCTCTTATATTGAATAGATACACATGTAGAATATATAATGTATAATTCTTGATACTACATTCCAGATCTGTGAAAATTTTTAGTTAGATCAAATATTTTCAAATTCAAAATATTCTATGTGATTTGTAACATACCTTAAGAATAAGAGACATTTTCTCTATAGAATATAGTTCTTTTAATAAATCGTAAATATATTTTCATTGGCCGTAAAAAAATACTTTAATGTCTTTGAAATGTTTTCAGGACCATTGCATAAAACATGGATAAAATCATAGAATAAAATATCCACCATTGAATAGTTAGGCATAGACTTCCTCCACAAAACGAAAAAATACGTAACATAGGGTTCAACAATGTAGTGTTAATTCTCTAAATGTATAGTTGACTATATAAGGTTGATCATAAGTATAAATTTTATGATCCATATGTTTTTCTATCAACTTTTGGGTTCCTTTCTAATGTAGGTTTCCTTAACCATACATTATTATCTAGAAAAACCTAAGGTTATTTAAACAAAATATTTTTCAATAATGTTGGGTGGAAGATCCATAAAAACTATTCTTGACATAGTTTTCATTCCTTACGTTTGGTTTTCAAACATATGGGTCATTTCTTATGTTACGTTTATCAACTTACAATATGAATTGTGTTTCCAGAATACAATAAAACATGTTCTGAATAATTTAACAAATATTCCATGTGATTGAAAATATTGAATATAATTAAAAAATTAATATTTCAATAAATATTAATGTAATTAAATACATTTAAATTAACATCATTAGTAAAATAACCAAGGGTATTTGTGACCATCAGAATCAATACAATTCATAGTGTATTTTTTAGGCAATACATTCCAAATTGATTGTCCCTATGCTTCTCCACTCCTATACTGTAAGAAACTCATGTATCAACAACTATGTTCTTACCCTTATCCTTACATTCATCCACATAATCTGGTTGGGCACCATCGACAACTAGAATGGGGTGTGTAGTAATCTCGGGAGGCCACAACTACCAGTGTTAATAAATATGTAGTCTATTCATATAATATGGCTACTATGAAAATATATTTGTATGTAGTAAATAAACTATAAAGGGTAAGCATAGGTTCTTGGAGGACATTGGGATAAAAATACAAGATTTGGACTATTCTATATAATCTATGAACATTTAACCATGTAAATACACATATATAGTCTAAATAATAAGTGTCTTATATTTCCATATATGCAGCTAAATATAACAAACCTAGACTTTAGGCGTAACTCTGGTGTCCATGTGATGTAGCATATATAATGACCCAATTTCTATTTCCCAATGTCAGTGCCTTATAACATTACATTTGCTTGATTAAAAGGAATTAAATCCCAATGGACTGAGTAATTCAGAAGTTTTGGAAAACCAGATACGAACATTGGCTTAACATTACAACATGAAATGAAATAAAACATATCTGTTTTATTAGGATCATCCACATCTCAATGTTTATCCCTAATGGTATTTCGTAATAAAATTCATCTTGTCCTGATAAAATTAAACATAAAAATTAGGTGAGCAAAGAAGCTTGGTAAGGTTAAGAAATAAAGTGGAAGATTTCATAAACATAAACATTAGGCATGTTGATTAGCTAAAAACACATGCATTCAAAAATTAAAACCGAATATAATTTGGGAAGAATATGAGATGAGTAAATATTTCCATAATAAATGATAATCATGTGTATTCTACAAGTAAAATAATCATGAGAACATTTAATTACTAGTTTTATAAATATGTTACTCATAATGCGGGAAACAGTAACCATACCATCAAGGCCTCATTATTATACCATAAATAACCATTTTTCCTATCCCTTATACCAAGAATGTTGTTTTCCTCATGATACATATCGATGAACTAAGGTAATAAACAATAATATCCTTGAGGCGAGTAGAGAATAAGAGCTACCCGAATGAAAATGGAGCTTCCAGTAGAAAAAACTTACTACATTGTAATTAATTTAATCGTATGATCCATAATTAATAATCATCAAATGATATATTTAATATCACTAATATAAAGAGATTAAATATATGAAACATCAATGAGCAGTATGCATACACCAAACACATGTAACAGTAGTTATTATGTAATATGTTATAAAAATTTATGTGAGATGAAGATACACTTACCTTGTGTATGATGGTGTTCAAATCATTATTTTAATGACCTGAATAATCAAATTTATGTTCATTAATTAATAATTAAAAAACATTCTATAGAAGTAATTTATTTATTATAAACTTATTATGTTCATTCATGGCCTTTTTTATGAGTCCATATGTTCATCTTTATTGTTCGGGTGTGTTGGTTTCATGATCGGTGTACTAATATACGTGAATGTAGAATGATGTAAAATGACAATGGTTGTCCAGAATTAAAGTTATATGTTGTTATTTCACATCTAGAATGTTACATAGATATAAATTACATGGGGAATCATTGAGTGAAGATGAATCATTATATAAATTATTTAATGATAACTGTTTGGGTTATTCGGCTGTTTTTGAGCACAACAGACTCATTATGATTTAGAAATCAAACCCATCTATAAAAAACGATTAAAGTACCACTTGGTAAATATGATACAAATATTATTTTTTTGTTTCAACCATAATAATTATTTCATGTATATAATTGATGATGGTAATATATATTGCAGCCCATCGTTCGGGAATGTGGGAAATTAGCACATCTCAGATAGTGTTTTTTATAACTTTCATAAAATAATTGTATAAGCGAGATGATAATAACTTATTTCATAATCATAAAAAAATTATATAAAATATAATGTACTATAAGTTTCATAAAATTTTGGATGAGGAGAGGTGAGGATAGAAATGAAAATAAAGCAACCAAAAAATTATGTAAAATAATTGAAAAGAAGAATTAACTCTTGAATTAATCTTCCTTGAGAGCCTATTTTTCAGAGAGGATATGGTATTTTTATAATATAAAGGGATGTTAGACAGGTGGGAGGAGATTTGGGGAGAATTTTAGTAGAATCTGGACAAGGTATAAGGCTTGGGAGGTGTAAAGAGAAGAGGAAGTGAGGGGGTTTTATAGTGTAGGGGAGGAGTGATTTATGAATATCTTAAGCATTATATTATTATTTTCATAAATATAATTAATATTATTAATTGATGTAAATATTAATAGTAATATTTTCATGGGAGTTCGAACCCAGTGGACTTACATCAGCCTTACATCACCCATGACTCAATAATCCATGTATTTATCATTTATCATAAATTGTCCTATTTAACAATTCTCCCAACATGGATGTATTTCACAAAAATCTTATAAATTCACCATTATCATTTTTGGACCTGTATAATCAATAAATTATTTAAATTTTATAAAATTAATTTTTTAAATATGAAGAAATTTAAATTTGAAATAATGTTTTATTGAATTGATAAATACAAATTAAAAATTTAAAAGAGATTTTGTATTACATTCAAAAATTAACTATGGTCTCATAAAATTATAATAAAATAAATAGATAACAAAATATTTTCTGAGAAATATATTTTATAAAAATGAATTTTAAATATATTTTTTAATTTAAAATTTTAATTAAATATTTATCACTTACAATAATATAAATACTTAATCAATAATTTATAAAATGTTCTGTATCAATTATTATGTGCCCAAATATTAGTTATACATCAGTCGATGAGGTTACTATTTATAAGGCTATATTACTATGTATAATGGCACATTACTATTCATAAGGGTAAGTAATTATTCATATGGGTATGTTACTATTCATATGGGTAGGTTACTATTCACCAAATATTTTTTTGGATCAATAAATCTAAAAAAATCACCCTGAACGTAGGTGTGTATTTCATATTTTTAAAATTAAAATAATAGGGGTGGGAAAATTATGAATATTGGATAGGTTATAAAAATTGGCGTTTTTAGAGACTTAGTGTTTCATGCATTCGATATTTATTTTATTTTCAAAATCATGGAGAGTTACAGTATCCCCTCCTAACAACAATTTCTTATGTGAAATTTGATATTTCACTTTCAATTATATTGGTTTTTACATGAAAAATTCTTTGTAAAAAACACATATCAAAAATAGGGTAAATATAATATTGTCCTTAAAAAGGTTAACAGAAAATAGGTTGTGAAAATAATAATAAAAATATTAATAATATTTTTAATAATAAATGAATAAATTATCCTTTAGAATGGAATGACATTGATTTGAATTAAAAACATGGGCATAGAAAAAAAATTCCAATTATAAATCTCTAGTGATAGAAAATAGGATTAGATGAATGTAGATTATCAAAAAATGAGATACGACATTCATGAAAATTTTAATTAACGGTATCAAAGATTATGATATCATAACAACATTTAAGACTCTTTTTCTAGATTTTAGGTCTTATTCCACTCTATAAGTGAATAAATATACATTTATAATAGATAAATATGATATTATCCTTTGATTGATCCTTGAACTACCTATACTTCATATCTTAGCCTAAGTTGCATCATGGGGTGTCATCAACCTCTAAACCCTCATACAATGATCAATTTAAACTATTTAATAAATTGTATAACATTCCAAGAGATCTGGATCCAATACATTAGAATAATTCCCATGGTACTCAAAAATATCCAATTTACATTATCTATATATATCATCTCTATGTTAGGAAATTGAAATCATTGCATTATGAACATAATGAGGGTTCTCTATCCCTCGACCATATATTTTTCAATTTATTGACCTATAATTGAGTCAATTTTCATTAGTATCATTAATCATATGACCTTAAATACTTAAAGTTAACCTACTAAAGTACAATCCTCATATATTCCATAATTCATATAACCACTGCATTTCTGAGAAAATATTCAAAAGGCATGTTTCTTGACTAGTCATATTAATCATTCCACTTCATCTTTGTTAGTATCATAAATTTATCATTATCTAGTGACATCATTTGGGGTATATTTCCTTTATTTTTGGGAAATTTATTCACATTGTGTCACATCTCTTTCCTATTATAGAATTGTTCATTAGAATATTTTTTCATTCCCTTGATATCTAGAACTTGGTATCCTTTTTCTCTAAATTTATATATAAGGACTCTACCATAAAACAGTAGAAAATATTGAATTAAATGTATAATTGACATTGAGGATCTTTTTGGGTGTATAGTTTTTGAGAATTAGGATATAACTATAACATTAGATCTCAAAAATTATTATGTAGATAATTCTACCCAATTTCCATTTTTTTTATAAAATTAAAACTCTTGAAAAAAAGAGCCACGAATAGTTCCATATTTTATACAGTATGACTATCCCTTGATCCCATCCTTAACCTATATTCATCTTTATGTCCTATGAAAAACATTTCAAAAACATGGGATGAGCATAAAATCACAGTAATGGTTATAAAAAAAAGAAAGAAAACATAATATCATAAACAAATACATAATATATGTTCTTTAAAATAACTCATGAAAACATAAGATTTATGAAATTTATATATAAATCATAAATCATAAAGGTATCTTGTGGCATATATAACATACTCACATTGTATCTTTAAAAACTACTAAAGTGTTAAATTTGGAATACCCATAAAATTACATTACATAAATCAATTAGGAAAAACATTCAAATTTACCTCTGTCATGTTACCCAATGCATTGGAGAGCTATCTCGTGCTCACAAATTATCACAGAACCACTAGTATACGTAACAATGCACAAGAACCACAACATATTCCTAACACGTAAAAAATATAATGGAAAGTTAACATTTCAACATTTCAATCATAATACATCATTTTAATATATTGACGTAACAAATCTATTATCCAAACTATTTTCAATACAAAAATACATGGAAAAGTATATGGTATTTATTTTCCTTTTAAAAAATCATTACGACTTGTTAATGACGAAAATGATCAAATAATACTCGTGGTGGCATAACAGGTCATTGTCACGACTTACATTAAAAAGAAACAATCATTTTTGTCATTTAGTATAATAAATTGTCGTAAAATATTCCTTTTGAAATTAACTGATATTTCAAAAAAAATACACCGTATAAAACAATGTCATTTTTAAAATAAAATATGTTTCAATGAAAGGAGAATGAGATGAATTCCCTTAACATGTGTCTCACATGAATTGATCATTCTTTAATCTCATTAATAATAAAATAAATATAATTTATAATTCTTAAAGACCCCTTTTTCATGTTTATTATTCATTTTATATCAATTATTACCTTGCGATAACAATTAGTTAATTATTTGAGATCATATCAGATATTTTTTCGATGTTCAGAACTTGAGTTAAAAATGTCCTTTCTATAATTATAAATTGTCCTTGTGATCGAAATTACATTATATCCATAGGGATATTAATGATTTATATCATATATATCATAAATATATCCATTATATAAATGTATTTATAACAGTACCTAACATTTGGAGATAAGAAATGAAATACACTGTTCATGGAGACGGTAAGCCTTACGTACACATGAACGCTACTTTCAATTATATTTCATATTTAATGGAAAGATAAAATAATTATAAATAGGTATTTTATAATTTCATTATTATAACTAATATATAATTTAATTAACTTCATCCTTTATACGTTCTATGTATGGCATGAACGATTCATACCATTTTTAGGGGGCGGTAGTCCGCACTTCCCCAAATAAAATTATAGTATTTACCCACTGTGGAAACCATAAAGGTATTATATAAATGAATAATACAGAAGTTTATAAACAATATAAATATAATATATATCTCATATAAATATAGTTCCATCTTCATGCACACCATAAGAGGTTGTAATAGAATATTGAACAATCATCATTTCGTGAGGCGTTAGTTTGGAGTCCACAGAAACAGTAAGTTTTCTACCCATTAGATGTAGGTGTGTGTAAGTTTATATTGAATAATTATGATAAAAACAACCTATTATAATGAGGATACTTATTTTTATAAAAAATAATTTAATAAAAAGAGTTCATGGTGTTAGGGATGGGAAATAAAACAAATTAACTTAATAGAATATGTTGCCTTTAAATATGGTATCTCCCATTGGTTTGAACGAAAAGGATTAATTGAATGGCCTTATATGTATGGGAAGGTTTATAAGAGTAGTAGAGGGATGTATGGAGATTAATTGGGAAGATTTTGGGTGAGCCAAGGGGCTTGAGAAGTGTGTGAAATGGGTTAGAAGTCAGTGCTTTTATAAGGGGAGTAGGAGCTCTTTAGGAAGGATTGAAAATATTACTTTATTATAAAATGATTTAAGTTTTATAAAATACCAAAACTCATTAAATTAAAAGTTAAGATGACTCTTGTTCAAAATAAAATCATCCAGTAAGAATTGGACAGGTTTTGGATATTGTTTTAATTATTATAATCTTATTTATTTAAATCATTCATTAATGAGGTAAACACTGTATCATTATTGTGTCATTAATATTTTTATCTATTTGACGTATACTTTTTTTAAAATAGGATTATGTAGGAAATATTTTTATCTTTAAATTGAATATTTATATTCGAAGATATAACTTACATAACCATATTGGAAAATTGATTTACTAAAAGATATATGTTTAAGTCATTTTTGTCTTTACTTTAAATTAATTAATATAAAGGATCATTATCACTCCCATGTGGCTCCATAGGGTCCCAAAATCAACATAAGGATTACCATCATCGGAAATGCGTAAAAAAATAGGATTAAGACACATGTTAGGTTAATTTTGTATAATAATAATAATATTTTGTTACCCTTATATAACATATTTAATTATTAACAATGGTAAATAAAATTTGTAATGAAGTAAATATCCATAATGTTTAAAAATAAAATTTACCTACCTACACAATATGGAACTCTTGATTCCAAATATGGAATCCATTTTACCAAATTTATAACACAAATGTGGCATAAATTAATTTAAAATTAATTCCCACTGACAAAATTAAATGTGTTTTTTAAGAAATGATAATTATCAAAAGATTGACACTTATTTATGACCAATTTCAAAGGAAAATTAAATTCCAATGAAAAAAATAGATTAAATAGTAAAAACATAGTACAACTACACTTTAATCCCAGTTAAAAAGATAATCTATTATTATAAATACATTATATTAAAAGGAAGTTTAAAATGAAAATACATTATATTTCACTATTCATCATGAAATGAATTTTATTAGAAAAATACCAAAAATATAGCCAAAGTAAATTTTCATGTTCCAATTCTAAAGAAGAATTTTATTTTTTCAAATAAAACATATATAATTGACCAAAATTATATTTATAGAGTGTTCACCATCAATAGGTATTAAATCGACCTTTTAATGAATATTAGAGTATTTAAGCTTGAAATCAGATTCTTTTTTATTTTAAGACTCTAAAATTTATTGGCTAAATGTGAAAACATTTAACAAACATGTATATTCATATTTTAGTTAGCTTTATCCATTCCCTCAAATACAATCTCTAGGTGTTAAATACCATTTAAAATAATATTATATTATAATTTTTCATTATGACCAAACATTGTGTGCAATGTAAAATTTCAAAGAGTCCCATTGTTGTATCTCAGGTACGCTATCGAACATGGAATCCCTTTTAAAAAAATAAATATTTAAATCAAAAATATTAATAAATATGAAAATGTCTTATTTTATTATTTTCCAGAGATGTTACATCCTTCTCCCTTTTGGGAATTGCGTCCTCAAAATTTTATTCACTTATCAAATAAAAGGGGGTACTCATCACGTAGAGAATTTTCATATTCTCACGTTGCCTCTTCAACCATATGGATTATCCAAAAAACATTCACCTGATTAATTATTTTATTCCTAAACAAATTCTCTCTTCTATAAAGAATCTAAATTTTTTCTTCCTTACAACAGAGAATCTCTTCCAACTGAAATACCCCTGGGCTCAAAACATGAGATGTACCTGGAATATACATTCTCAACATTGAAACATTAAAAAATTTGTGTACCTTGGAGAAACAAGGAGTTAAATCCACTGTATATGAAACTGATCCAACTTCTTCTAGGATTTCATAAATATCAATGAACCTTGGACTCATCATTCTTTTCTCACCAAAATGCATCACACTTTTCCATGGAGAAACTTTGAGAAAGAATTGATCACATACCTCAAAATAATGATCATTCTTCCAGTTATCTGGATAACTTTTATGCCTGCGCTAAATTTTTCTCATGTGATTCTGAATCAACAGAACTTTTTTTTCCATCTATACTACCAATTATGGTCCCATCAACATCCTTTAACCAAATTAATCCCAAAAATCTGGAGTTTGACACCACTTCCCATATAATTACTCAAATGGAGCCATCTGTATACTGGAATGAAAACTATTATTATAAGAAAATTCAACTGAAGAAAGATGTTGGACCCTAATTCCCTGGTAATCCATCAAAAAAACATGTAACATATCCTCCATGGTCTAAATTGTTCGTTCTGACTACCCATCTGATTGAGGATGATATGTTGTTCTAATATTTAATTCATTACACAATGACTTCTAAGGGATTTCCCTAAAGTTATAATTAATCTTGGGATCATGGTCAGATAGAATGGAGAGGGGAACACCATTCAACCTAACTATCTCTATAAATTACAACCAAAAATTTAGATCTAGATAAAAACTATCCTGAATAGTGCGGAAATGAGCAGATTTAGTCAATCGATCAACAATAACCTAGATTTCATTATTTTATCAAAATGTATTTGGTAATCACATAACGAAGTCCATGGATATATTTTTCCATTTCCACTCTGGCACCTATAAATACTAAAGCATCCCATTTTGAAACTCTCGCTATGCTTTAACATGATGAAAAATAAAACACATCATAATAAAATCAACAATTTCTCTTTTCATTCCATCCCACCAGTAATACTCATAAAGATCTCTTTACATCATAGTACTGTCAGGATGAACTGAAAACAGATAACTATAACGTTCACATAACAACTCATTCTCCACCCTCAAATCACAAGGCACACATAATCTCTTCCCAATCCTCAAAAAAAAAATTATTATCAATGTTAAAATAAAACAACTTACCCTTATGAACTAACTCTACCATTTTGTGAAACTCACTCTATTCCTTTGATGCTTTCTTAGTTCTGTTTGATAGAGATGATTTCACTGACACCTGAAACAAAACAGAGGTATTTCATGCACCAAAAACTTCTAAGACAATGTTCATCAAATCAAAAACTGAAGGATCTCGATCCAAACATAGAATGATTAATGAAGCATTAATTTTTTAACTCAAAGCATCAACCACATTTCTTTCATTTCCCAGATTGTAATAGATCTTGCAATCATAATCTTTGATTAATTCTAACCATCTCATTTGTTTCGTGTTTAATTCATTATGAGTGAATATATACTTCGAACATTAGTGGCCAGTATATATTTAAAAATTTTCTCTATATAGATGATGCGTCTAAATTTTTATTGGAAAATCAATAACAGTGAATTCCAAATCACTTCTAGGGTA
Source organism: Viscum album (assembly GCA_963277665.1). Taxonomy (NCBI): domain Eukaryota; kingdom Viridiplantae; phylum Streptophyta; class Magnoliopsida; order Santalales; family Viscaceae; genus Viscum; species Viscum album. The sequence continues at coordinate 640,818,850 of OY728137.1, forward strand.
ATTTAACTCAATGGGGTTCAACTGAGGTGATTCTTATGCAATTACCTGATCGTTTTTTATAAGGACACAACCATGTCCTTTCAACAAAGCATCACTATAGATAACAAAATCGCCATTTCATGACAGTACATCCAAAACTAGAGCATTAACCATTAATCATTTCAATTTTTAAAAACAATCTTCACATTATTTTGTCCAAATGAACTTTACACCTTTTCAAGTTAACTTAGTCATTACAATAGATAACCCGGAAAAATTTTCAAGAATACTCTTGTAATATCCCACTAATCCAAGAAATCTATGAATTTTGGTTATATTTGTGGGTCTAGTCTATTCTTCAAAAACATTTGTTTTAGACAGATCAATAGTTATTAAATTTTTTGAAACAACATGACCAAGGAATGAATTTTTCTGTAACCAAAACACACACTTTCTGAATTTCCCATATAGTTTCTTTTCTTTTAATTTTTTCATGACAACCCTTAAATGACTTTCATGCTCTTATTTACATTTAGAATATACCAAAATATCATCAATGAACACAACAACAAATTTATCCAGGAACTCATGGAAAATTATATTCATATGATCCATGAATAAAAAAGGTTCATTGGTTAACCCAAAATGCATAACTAAAAATTCATAATGGTCATATCAAGTATGAAACACAGTCTTCAGAATGTCTACTTCATTTAAATTATACTGATGGAACCCCGACCTCAAATCAATCAATTAAAAATAATGAGATCTATAGAGCTGATAAAACAAATCATCGATATGAGGCAAAGGATATTTTCTTAACAGGGATGTTATTCAATGCTCTATAATCAATGAAAAGTCTCATAGAACCATATTTTTTTTAACTAATAAGAAAGTAGATCCCCTTTGTGATATGATAAGTCGAATGAATCATTTATCTTACAACCCCTTTAATTGCATCTTCAACTCTAAAAGATAAATTTTCGCTATTCGATAAGGGGGTTTTGAAATTGGATTATCATCATGAACAATGTCAATGGTATATTCAACTTCTCAATCATTTATAATATAAGGAAACTCGTCAATAAAAACCTCAATTTAGTCATTTACCACTGGCACATCATTAATCTGAATAGTTCATGTGTTTTAAACAATATGTGCAACGTAACATTCATTTCCATATTTTATTAGTTCCTCAGCTTTAAGATATGTTATCAAAAGTAGGGGTTCATTATTGTACCCAAACTTAAAATCCTTTTGAAAATAAACCTATTTATCTCTGCATTCAATAATCGCATGATAAACGGAAATACAATCCACACCCAAAAAAACATCATACCCTACTAGACAAAAAATAAAAAGGTTTGTAGGTAGATTCTTTCCACACACAAGGAAATAAAGGTTATTATTTTTTATTTTTCTCTTTGCATTTTCTCTAGGTTTTTTTACCATAATTTTGGTGTTCATATCATGAAATGGAATTCCTAAATTACTAGAGAACTTTTCAGAAATGAAAGAGTCTTTAGACCCTGAATCAAATAACACATTTTCATAATTGGAAAAAATAAATTGTGTACCTGAAACTACTTAATTAGATGGACCATCTTCTTTAGAAGTTGTTGCAAAGAATTTCACCACCCTTTTTAGCTTTTAGTCTATTTTCTTTCCATCAACTGAGTTCTTTTTTTGACACTAATTTTCATAAAGACCCATTTCATTACATAGAAAACATTTTACTGGCTATAAATCAGATTTTTCATTACCATTACCCTGGTCTTTTTTAGTACCATTATGAGCCTTATATCCCATTTTTTCACATCACTAGCACTTACTATCATTCAAAAGACATTATACAACATGATTTTTACCACAATTTTCACAAAATGTAAACTTATGTTTCTTACAATCAGAAATTTTTGAAGAGTTCTTCCCTTTCATCTACCACCTCAACCAATTATTCTATAGTTTGTCAAAAAACTCATGATCATCAGTAAACTCCATTTCCACCTTCTCTGCACATCAAAGAAGTTTTTCATAACTTTTGAACTGACGAGAAGCTAAATCCCATAGATAGATTGGATTTAATCATGAGTAAAAATGATTGATTTTACTATCATGATCTTGTATGAAATTTGTAGAATACATTGTCAGTCGAGTGAATTTTACATAATAAGAAGCCACTGAGTCATCATCCTACCTCAATTATAGTTATTGATTTTCCATCCTAAGATGAACCACCTTAGGAAAATATTTCCCAAGAAATATTCCTTTAAATTCATCCCAATCAAGACAATCAATATCAACAATATGCCTGATATTTTCACCATCGACCACCACTGATCAGGTTCACCTTAGAAAACGTAAACAACGAGACTAAACTGTTGATGTTTTGAACACCTTGTGACATCAAAAATCTTCTCCATCTCTTTAATCCACCCTTCCACTAGCACATTGTCAGATGACCCTCTGAATGATTGGGGATGTTGCCTCATGAAATACTCCTCTACTAACATGTTCTATTCTGGTTGATCAAGATGATCTTGTGCATAGAAACCCCCACCATTTATATCCTTAATCAAGTGTTCCATAACTACAACAAACTATTTAGTTCTGATTCCAACCATTTCAGGTAGTTGATTTGGAATGTTTTATTCCTCCTGATGTTGTCCCATCATAGAATCTCTTTTTTCAATACAGAAAACTATTATGAACATAAAAAATATATTAGGCAAAGCAACATGGTAGTCTATAAATGTTATATCATTTCAATCATAACATAAAGAAAAAATAATTTATGAATATTAGTTTAAAAATATCATAAATCCTAATGTCATCTAAATCGACATATAATACCAATAATAAGGACCCATCCTTAAAACATTATATAATAATTTTTTAAATGAATAATTCACATTTAAGATCTTATTAGGCTTATATTTTTATAGAATTAAGAAATAACTATTACATTACATCTCAAAAATATCAAAGTACATAATTCTACGTAGTTTCTATTTTTTCATAAAATAAAAACTCTTCAAAAAAATAGTGTCCTAACTTATTCCATGTTTAAGATAACATGACATTCCCTTGATCCCATCCATGACCCTATTCATCATTAAGTCACGTGAAAAAAATTTCAAAAAAAATAGGATGATCATAAAAGCTCAGTAAGTGTTATAAAAAATGAATGAAAACATTAGATCATCAATACATATATAACATAATTTCTTTACCATACCTAATGAAAAAGTAATATTTAAGAAATATACATGGAAATCATAAATCATAAGGGTAACTTGTGGCATACATAATGTATTTATGTCGTAGCTTGCACAGGTACGTAGGGTGTTACATTTAAAATACCAATCATAGTATATTCCCTAAATCTCCTTGGTGAAACATTCAAATTTACCTGCATCACATTACCCAATGCATTGGAGATCTATCTCGGACTCACCCACCCTCAGTTTATCATGGAACCACCCATATACATAACAATTCCCATGAACCATAACATATTCATGACACATAAAAAAAATATAAAAGAAAGATTAAATTTCTACATTTCAATCAGAATATACCATTTAAATATATTGACACAAAGAATCAATTATCAAAACCATTTTCTATACCAAAATAATTAATAGAGTATTTGGTAGTTATTTTCATTTTAAAACAATAATAAGACTTTTTATGGAATCCAAATATCAAATAATACTCTCGTAGATGGAAAAGGACATTGTCACCACATGCATTAAAAATAAACATTCATTTTTTTGTTTTGTATACGCCACATAGAAAAAGATTTATTTTGAAATTAAATGTGAATTCGAATGTTTTTATACACCGTATAAAATAATGTAATGTATAAAACAAAATATGCCTCATTGAAAGGAGATTGAGATGAAGTCACTTACCTCATGTCTGACTTGACTCGATCATTCATTAATCTCTTAAATAATATACTCAAGTTTATTTCTAATTTCATTGGAACCTTTTTCAAGATTATTATTCCTTCAATATCAATTATTTAATTTCTATAATAGTTAGTTAATTTTTTGAGTTCATATAGGACATTTTTTTGATGTTTGGAACTTGAGTAAAAAATTAACTTCATATAATTATAAATTTCTCATGTGGTAAAAATTCCATTATCTACAATATGATATTCATGATTTAGATATCATATATATCAAGTATATATATGTATTTATAATAGTACATTACATTTGGAGATATGAAATGAAATGCACCGTTCATGGAGATGGTAATTCATACGTACACATGAACACTAGTTTCATTTCTATTTATTATTTAATAGAATGAGAACATTATGATAAATAGGTATATTATCATTCCATTATAATATAATATATATAATTTCATTAACTCCATCCTTTATATGTTCTATATATGGCATGAATGAGTCATATCACTTTTAGGGGCGGTAGTCCACACATCCATAAATAAAATTATCGTATTTACCCACAATGGATACCATAAAAATATTCTATAAATGAAAAATAAAAAAGATAATAAAAAATAAAAATATGATATATATATATATAACATATAAAAATAGTCCCCTCTTAATATCCATCATAATAGGTGCTAGAATAATATTGAACAATCACCATTTTGTGAGGTGTTAGTTTTCCGTCTAGATAAACAGTATGTTCATTACCCATTAGATTTAGGTATGTTTATGTGTAGTTATAATCAATCTCATAAAAAAACCTATTATATTGAGTATACTGGTGTTACTAAAAATTAAATTAATAAAAAGTGTTTAGGGGGTTGGATAAATAAAATAAAACAAAAGAACTTCAGGGAATGTGTTACAGTTAAATCAGGCATCTCCTTTGGGTCTGAACTAAAAGGGTTAATTGAGTTGTCTTCTACTTAAGGGAAGGATTCAAGGAAAAAGAGTGGGATGTAGGGAGATTAATTTGGTAGATTTTGGATGAGTCAAGGGGCTTTATATGTGTATTGAATGGGTTATAAGTGAGGGATTTTTATAAGGGGGTGGATGGGCTCTTTAGGAAAGCTTGAAAATGTTATTTTATTATAATATGATTTATGGGTTATAAAGGTCAAAAACACATTAAAGTCAAATATAAAAAAATTCATGTTAGAAATAAAATCATAGAATAATAATTTGACAGGTTTTGGATATTTTTTTTAATTTTTATAATCTTATTTATTTGAATCATTCATTAATGAGTTAAACACTACATCATTATTGTTTCATAAATATTTTTATTTATTTGATATGTAAAAATTAAAAAAAATATAATGATGTAAAAAATATTTTTGTCTTTCACATGAATATTTATAGTTGAGGAGAGAACTTAACCCCATGTAAAATTCCATTTAATTAAAAGATATATTATTTAGTCATTTTTATCTTCACATTAAATTAATTAATATAAAATGTCATTATCACACCTAGGTGGCTCTTAGGGGTCCCAAAATCGACCAAGGGATGTCCATGGTTAGAAATGCATCAACCAATAATATTAGAACCCATGTTAGGTTATATTTATATTATTAGTAATATATTTTGTTACCCATATTTAAAAGATTAACCCTTTAACCATGGTAAATAAATTTCTCTAAATTAAATTTTTTTAATATCTAAAAATAAATGTTGTGTATTTACTCAATTTGGACATCATGACACCAAAAAATGAATCCATTTTCTCATATTCAAAACACATAAGTTGCAGAAATTAATTTAAAATTAATTCTCACTGTCAAAACAAAATGTGTGTTTTTGAGAAATAATGACTATCAAAAGACTCACACTTATTTTTGTCCAATTTCAATTTGAAATTACTTCCAATGACCAATATTTGATTAAATTGTAAAAAATAATATATTTTAATTTTAAAACCAATTAAAAAAATACTTTAACTTATAAATAGATTAGAATAAAAGGAATTTTTGAAATAAAATATAGTATTTTTATTATTAATTAAGAATTGAATTTTACACGAAAAATACAAAGAAAATTTCCAAAGTAAATTTTGATGTCCCGATTCTAAAGTAGAATTGTATTTTTACAAATAGAATATATAAAATTGACCAAAATTGGATTTAATGAGGGTTCTCCATCAAAAGGTGGTAAATCGACCATTTAATGATTATTAGAGTATTTATGCTTAAAATCAAGATTCATTCTTATTTTAACACTCTAAAATTTATTTAATAAATGTATTAGCATTTAACAAAAATGAATATTTATATTGTAGATATTTATGTCTATTCCTGCCAATAAAATAGCTAGGCGTTATCTAAAATTTAAAATAATATTATATTATTATTTTTTTAGTATGACCCAATGTTTTGTGCAACGTAAAATTTCAAAGAAACTCATTGTTGCATATCGGGTATGATGTCGAAAATAGCATCCCTTTTGAAATAAAATTAATATTCAAATCATAAATATTAATAAACAGGAAAATGTATTTTTTTTTATTTACCTGGTATGTAACATTATAAAAAACTTTAAATCCCTTCAATCATTTACTGGTACGATTCTTTCTACAGTTATCACATATGAGAAAACCATTCATTGCCTTCTTCTCTAAAAGACAGTTTTTTGTCAACCATCCTCTTTATTAGTTTCTTCCCTTAAAATCCATAGAAAGCCTAGAATTCCTTACATACCTTTTTCACAGATTGAAGTGCATTGTGTTGCATTTGTTTTCAATGAGGCATGAAGTTGTCTTCGAATGAATGGATGTCAAGGAGTCAAGATGTGAATGTCAAAGGATGTGATGGTGATGGTGATGAAGGAGAATGGCCATGGTACTAAGATGCATGTCACTTAGGAGATTCACTAAGTGGTATTGGAAATTGTGGTTGAAACATTCTCCATGGACATCTGACGATTGTTGAGCTGCTCTTTATGTTCAAAGAACTTGTATCCTGATGATACAATGTCACAACATTGTTTGAAGACCATGCATTGTAGTGACAATGCATGAGGAGTTGAAAGGAGTTCCATCCACAACTACTAAGTGGATGATGTGCATTAATGAAGTCCATGCACTAACACTTAGTGCATGTGAATCTGAAGAAGTCCCAATTTGATCTCTGATTAGATCAACAAAGAGAATTAAAGAATTATTTGATTCAGGAGCTTCGGTTGATGGAGATCCTTGAGAATTCTCTCCTAAGTAGAAAATGAAATGATGAAGAAGAATTATAAATTGAGGAGTTGTTTCTTATCAAGAAGATTAATGTTTGAATTCTCAAGAAGAAGATGAAGGAGAAGAATGGCTTAGAGAAGTGGCTTGGAATGTGGCATTTGGCTTATACTCATATGGAGGAGAACTTTGGTTTTAACAAAGTCTTTACATTTCCTTTGCCAAAAAATATGGCCAGCCCGTGGACACCTTGAGGGTTCATCCCCAAGGCTCATGTGGGCCTAAGGCGCCACGCCCAAGGGGGAACCCGTGGGGCAAGTCCAGGGCGGCAGGGCGCACCCGCAGACACTGCATGGGCGCCTGGGGCACGCCCGGAGGAGCGCAGAGGGGCCGTGTATAAGCCCCGAGGGCACGCGATGGTGAAGCCCGCGCACCCGTGTGTGCATAGTGGGCGCTAAGCGTGCCCGCAGGGAGCAAGAGTGGGCACAGAGCGCGCCCGCAGGGAGAACACAGTGCGGGGCGGCACCGTGGTGGGAGGAGATTCAATTGAGCTGAAGAAGGGAGCGGCATGTTAATAAGACGCGAGAAAACCGGGCGAGGATTCGATGTGGGATGCGCAAAAAATCCCGGGAGCAAATCTCCGCCGTCCGTCTCATCGCGCGCTTGATCTGCGCCGCACGATCCATCCGCGGCGCCGCGATCTAATCCAGGCCGCCCGATGTATCTCAAACGCCTGATCCGACGGCCGAGAGCTCGTCTCCTTCCTCGAGCTTGAGCCGAGAACACCCCAAAGCCACCCGCAGCCTCCTTCGAACCAGAGGCTTCCCCGACGATGATTTCCAGTTTCCGGCCACCATTGCCGAAGATGAAGACACCATTGGACTCGTCTGGACCACCTGAACCTAATCATGCAAGAAAATAGGCATGCATGGAATGATTGGAAGATTTCGATGAATGCCGAGGCAAATGAAGTTGCCGAGGCTTCATGCGTTTGTGATTTGCATGGATTGGGTTTAAACAGAGGTCGTGCATGCGTTATAAATCGCATGCACGAGGAGGAAGAAAATAATAAAAGAACCCGCGTTGAAACAGAGGAAAGAAAATAAAGATTTGGAAAGTTTTTAAAGATCCGAAGATCTCGGGTGTTTGAAGTAATTTCACGTGGATAGAACCGCCTCTCCTCTGCCTATATAAATGAGGCCGAGCCCTCGAGAATGCTTGCTGATACGCTGATCCTTTGTTGAAGATCCGAAGAACCGTGAGTCCACCTATGCCTCGCGAAGTTGAAGCCCCGCGCAAATTATATTTGCGCGGCTGAAGTCCCCTGCGCGCTAATCCTTTGCGCGGCAGGAAGAGCTCGTGGCCGCAGCATTCTTGCGCACCCGAGGCTTGTTCCCTCTCTGCCCGCACCCTTGCGCGGCAAGAGGAAGACCCCGCGGGTATTGCACTTGTGCGCCCCGCGGGTAGGAGGTCTTGTGCGCCCCTGTGCCGTGCACCTTGCGCGCTCGAAGGCTAGGTGAAGACCCGAGGCTTGTTTGCCTTGTGCTCTACACACAGTGTGTGTGTGCGAAAGAAGGCCGAGGCCTTGCCTCATGTGTGTGGTAAGAGAATAAGAGAAGGCCGAGGCCTTTGTGCCTTTTGTGTAAAAATAAAAGGAGGAGGTCGTAGCCCTTGTGTTGGTATTCGGGTGTGTGCAAAGCAAGAGAACCCGATGCCATATCTTGTGTGAAGTGAAAGAACACACCCTTTGGGTGTATGTGCAAAAAAGAACAAAGAAGGGGCCGTGGGCAGTGTGTGTGCAAAAAGGAGAGAAAGGTCGTAGCCTTGTGCAAACAAAGGAGACCACACCATTGTGTGTGTGTGTGTGCTAAAGTGAAGGAAGACCCGAGGCCATGTGTGTGCACAAAGAACAACACCAAGTGGTGTGTTCCAAGTGAAGTGGAAGACCACACTTTGTGTGTGTGTGTAAGAATTGAATAATCCGTAGTCTTGGTTGTGCATTTGAACAAAGAAGAACACACTTTAAGTGTGTGCATTTGAAGAGGCCGAGGGCTGTGACCTTGTGTGTGCATACCTTGAAGAACAAACTAAAAGAACACTAATGTGTGTGTGTGAAACAAGAAGAGGAGGAGGCCAACTCATGTGTGTGCTAAAGTGAAACAATTGTGTGCAAATTAAAGAAGTGGCCGAACCTAGGTGTGTGCACTAAAAAGTGTATACACATTAGAAGAAGAAGAAGAAGTTCCACACTAAAGTAAAACACACTTCTAAGTGTGTGAACAATTTGGATAAAGTGTGTGAAGTTCAGTGAAGGTGTGTGCTTAAAAGAATTACACCCTTTAAGGGATTATTGCACCTAGAAGAAAGATAAGGAGATTGCATGCTTGCATGCATGCACATGCACTCGTGAACAAAGACAAATCTGGTTGTGTGCTTTTGAGTTGTCCAAGACCAGGAGTCCTTGAAGAGATTTGAGAAGGCCATGCAGTCAGTGCATGAGGATTCAGAGTTTCCATGCACTCAGTGCATGATGTTGAAGTGAAGTGAGACTGGACCAGACTGAAATTAAAGACATCAATTGTCTGAGTATTCAGTAATTGGAGAGAAGTCGGGTCATCCTTAGAAGAAGGTGATAAAGCCCGAGCAAGACGAGAAGCCCTGATCAACCACAAGTGATCAGAAGAGAAGAGCAAGGCCAGCAGTCTTTATCCCAGACTGCTAAAGATACTTGAAGAGCTGAACAAGAAGAAGAGCTACTCGTGTGACTCGAGGAGCCAGGAGAAGCCCCCTGTGAGACTCAGGGTGGAAGAAGTCTTCAGTGGGATTCTGGAGCAGGCCAGTGGGACTCTGGTAACACTGTGGGACGCAGTATAAAGACCCTCCTGTGGGACTCAGGAGAGATACAGTGGGACTCTGTATCGACCATTGTAATTTTAACAGGTTATAATGGAGAATCCATGCTGGGAGAGCATGGCAAGGATGTAGGCCTTTGGTGCCGAACCTTGTAAATCCTTGTGTCCTGTGCCTTTTCATTACTGCATCATTCGGGAAAGGTTGAGAGATACAAGAAGAGTGGATCGAGGCTTTAACCAGCCATAGAGGTTTAATTGATTAAGAATCAATTAGTAAAAAGTTTTAAGGGATCACTGATTCACCCCCTCCCCCTCTCAGTGATTCACACTGATCTGGGCACTTCAATTGGTATCAGAGGGAGGTTACCTCTAAAAGATCCAAGGGAGTCTTTATGAAGTGCAGATTTGAGGAAACGAGCGACCAGCCTCAAATGGAGATATCTGCCAAGACTCTGAAAAATAGAAAGAAGAAACAGGCTATGAAGATGAAGAAAGCCTGTCCTAGCTGTGATGAAGTTGAAACAATGAATGATCTTCAGAGTGCACTCAAATATCTTCAGAAGACAGTCCCCAAGGAAGTGGCAATGTGTATAGCTACAGGCATCCTTGATCTTCAAGAAGAAAAATCACAGTTAGAAGAAGAAGCCAATGCAATGGAAGAACAATTGGCAAAAAGGGTTGGCATAACCAACACTCTCAGAAAGCTGGTAAATGCCAAAGATGAAACAGTTTCCCTTTGCAATGAAAGATATGAAGACACTGCTGAAGAATTGCAAAGAAGCCTTTCTGAGAAAGACATCTTTATGATAATGATCAAAGATGTTGTCCATGCACTGGAAAAGAGGCACAAAGTGTCAATGGTTGTCAGGGATGCTCAACTAGAAGAAAAAGTCAAAAGGGTGAAGGAGCTTGACAACTCATTGCTTGAAATGAAGCAGGTGCATGAAGACCAGATAAAACAGCTGGAAGAGAAATGGGAAGGAAAGCTAAGAGCTGTTGAGGATGAGAAGAACTCCCTTAACATGAAGTGCTTTGAACTAGAGGTGATATTGACAAATCTGCAATCACCCAAAGCTGAAGCCTCCCAGTCAGCTGAAAGAAGAAATGTTGCTACTCAAGTGAGCATTGAGAAGGATGATTCTAAAAGAAAGACATCCTCTAATAAAAGGGCAACAACTTCTAAAAAGAAGGTACCATCCATCCCATCTTGTACTCATGCCTCTAAATGTGTTTCCACAAAAAGTGCAGGATGGAAGAATAGTTCCAAACAAATATGGATGAAGACAGTAAAGAAGCAGAGCTCTCCTGAAACAACACAGCAAGTCAGGAAAAGTACCCAACAAGCAGAAGGACTGAAGAGGTCAAGATTTGTGGGTCAGTGTTGGTGTTGTAACAAGTATGGGCATTGTGAAAAGGATTGTTGGTACAATCCACTGAATGCCAAAGCACAGAGGAAGCCCATGCCAAGGGGGAGAAAGCCAGAAAGAAAGAAGCAGCATCCACAGGTCCATAGACATCTGTTTACTGCTAACAGATTTGGATTTCTTGACAACATCTAGGATGATTGCAAAAGTGGTCAAAAAGATACATGTCAATCTCCAACTGTATCCAGAGCTCAAAAGAAGAAAAGATCACTGAACCTGGCTAAAAAGGAATCCTTGGGAAGCAAGAAGAAGAAAGCTGAAAAAGCTCCCAAGAAGATGTTGAAAAAGAAAGAGAAGTCCTTGGAGTCTAAATCCAAGAAGGGTGAGTCATCTAGAAGGACCACCAAGAAAATATGCTTCTACTATGGAAAGAAAGGTCATACCATGGATCTTTGTGAACAAGCCATGGAACTGAATAGAAGAAGACTGAACTCAAAAAGACAATCAATCCAGAAGAAGAAGGGATTGATTGAAAACAAGTTGCCAAAGAAAGGTAGCTTGAAATCATCGAAGGAACCATGTGGAATTTCCAGAAATGAGGCCACACTTCCAAATGATTTACTTGTCATATGGCCACATCAGTTGCAACTTGCCAGAGAACTACAAAGAGCTGAAGATGAAGCTCTGGCATTTGCTAAAGAAAAAGGGAAGAAAAATATTTCACATGAAGATGGGTTGAGAACCACACCAGCACAATCATCAAAGAAGATCAAATGTGCAAGTGTGAAGAATAGTGAAAATGGGACATCTCGGTTGAGAGAATATTCTCAACCTTGTTGTTCAAATTAATGAACCAAGGAGGTTCCATCTTATTCCCTTATACTCTTTGTATATACATGTGCTAACATTGCAGGGAATTGAAGATGATGATCATTCTCATCTGGAGGATGGTTTGGACAGAACGGAGTGCACCCCTTGAGGGGGAGCAAATCTGAAGAAGATGATGTTCTGAGATTAATATCATCTTAAGAAAATGAATGAATGGGGGAGCTTTATCTTTGCACCTGAACTTTCTAATGAGTTTTGTGAAGCATGTGCAGGATTTAGCAAATTCATTGTTATATCTGAAAAATTTCAAGCCCCTAAGCATGATCTCACATGTGTAGAGAATTGTGGACAGCATTGAGTTCCTTGGTTACATCACTCTTGTTTTCTACACCGGGTTAGCCCAAGTAGACTTCGAGTTGATTTACTAAACGTTCTTTGCTAAAGAAGAACATGCGGCATCATCCCTATCTTAGTGATTTTCAAGAAGATGCTATTCAAAGGTAGGAAGATATTTTTGAAAGAGAACCACACCACACCTTTGCATTTGATTTCCAATAAGGGGGAGAAATATTGGCACACATATTAACCCATTCATATGTGCTGAAGGAGTGTATTGACAACAAATACAAAGGGGGAGATTGAAGTGCATTGTGTTGCATTTGTTGTCAATGAGGCATGAAGTTGTCTTGGAATGAATGGATGTCAAGGAGTCAAGATTTGAATGTCAAAGGATGTGATGGTGATGGTGATGAAGGAGAATGGCCATGGTACTAAGATGCATGTCACTTAGGAGATTCACTAAGTGGTATTGGAAATTGTGGTTGAAACATTCTCCATGGACATCTGACGATTGTTGAGCTGCTCTTTATGTTCAAAGAACTTGTATCCTGATGATACAATGTCACAACATTGTTTGAAGACCATGCATTGTAGTGACAATGCATGAGGAGTTGAAAGGAGTTACATTCACAACTACTAAGTGGATGATGTGCATTAATGAAGTCCATGCACTAACACTTAGTGCATGTGAATCTGAAGAAGTCCCAATTTGATCTCTGATTAGATCAACAAAGAGAATTGAAGAATTATTTGATTCAGGAGCTTCGTTTGATGGAGATCCTTGAGAATTCTCTCCTAAGTAGAAAATGAAATGATGAAGAGGAATTATAAATTGAGGATTTGTTTCTTATCAAGAAGATTAATGTTTGAATTCTCAAGAAGAAGATGAAGGAGAAGAATGGCTTAGAGAAGTGGCTTGGAATGTGGCATTTGGCTTATACTCATATAGAGGAGAACTTTGTTTTTAACAAAGTCTTTACATTTCCTTTGCCAAAAAATATGGCCATCCCGTGGACACCTTGAGGGTTCAACCACAAGGCTCATGTGGGCCTAAGGCGCCACGCCCAAGGGGGAACCCATGGGGCGAGTCCAGGGCGGCAGGGCGCACCCGCAGACACCGCATGGGCGCCTGGGGCACGCCCGGAGGAGCGCAGAGGGGCCGTGTATAAGCCCCGAGGGCACGCGGTGGTGAAGCCCGCGCACCCGTGTGTGCATATTGGGCGCTAAGCGCGCCCGCAGGGAGCAAGAGTGGGCGCAGAGCGCGCCCGCAGGGAGAACACGGTGCGGGGCGGCACCGTGGAGGGAGGAGATTCAATTGAGCTGAGGAAGGGAGCGGCATGTTAATAAGCCGCGAGAAAACCGGGCGAGGATTCGATGTGGGACGCGCAAAAAATCCCGGGAGCAAATCTCCGTCGTCCGTCTCATCGCGCGCTTGATCTGCGCCGCACGATCCATCCGTGGCGCCGCGATCTAATCCAGGCCGCCCGATGTATCTCAAACGCCTGATCCAACGGCCGAGAGCTCGTCTCCTTCCTCGAGCTTGAGCCGAGAACACCCCGAAGCCACCCGCAGCCTCCTTCGAACTAGAGGCTTCCCCGACGATGATTTCCAGTTTCCGGCCACCATTGCCGAAGATGAAGACACCATTGGACTCGTCTGGACCACCTGAACCTAATCATGCAAGAAAATAGGCATGCATGCAATGATTGGAAGATTTCGATGAATGCCGAGGCAAACGAAGTTGCCGAGGCTTCATGCGTTTGTGATTTGCATGGATTGGGTTTAAACAGAGGCCGTGCATGCGTTATAAATCTCATGCACGAGGAGGAAGAAAATAATAAAAGAACCCGCGTTGAAACAAAGGAAAGAAAATAAAGATTTGGAAAGTTTTTAAAGATCCGAAGATCTCGGGTGTTTGAAGTTACTTCACGCGGATAGAACCGCCTCTCCTATGCCTATATAAATGAGGCCGAGCCCTCGAGAATGCTTGCTGATACACTGATCCTTTGTTGAAGATCCGAAGAACCGTGAGTGCACCTCTGCCTCGCGAAGTTGAATCCCCGCGCAAATTATATTTGCGCGGCTGAAGTCCCCTGCGCGTTAATCCTTTGCGCGGCAGGAAGAGCTCGTGGCCGCAGCATTCTTGCGCACCCGAGGCTTGTTCCCTCTCTACCTGCACCCTTGCGCGGCAAGAGGAAGACCCCGCGGGTGTTGCACTTGCGCGCCCCGCGGGTAGGAGGTCTTGCGCGCCCCTGTGCCGTGCACCTTGCGTGCTCGAAGGCTAGGTGAAGACCCGAGGCTTGTTTGCCTTGTGCTCTACACACAGTGTGTGTGTGCCAAAGAAGGCCGAGGCCTTGCCTCGTGTGTGTGGTAAGAGAAGAAGAGAAGGCCGAGGCCTTTGTGCCTTTTGTGTAAAAAGAAAAGGAGGAGGCCGTAGCCCTTGTGTTGGTATTCGGGTGTGTGCAAAGCAAGAGAACCCGAGTCCATATCTTGTGTGAAGTGAAAGAACACACCCTTTGGGTGTATGTGCAAACAAGAACAAAGAAGGGGCCGTGGGCAGTGTGTGTGTAAAAAGGAGAGAAAGGCCGTAGCCTTGTGCAAACAAAGGAGACCACACCATTGTGTGTGTGTGCTAAAGTGAAGGAAGACCCGAGGCCATGTGGGTGCACAAAGAACCATACCAAGTGGTGTGTGCCAAGTGAAGTGGAAGACCAAACTTTGTGTGTGTGTAAGAATTGAATAATCCGTAGTCTTGGTTGTGCATTTGAACAAATAAGAACACACTTTAAGTGTGTGCATTTGAAGAGGCCGAGGGCTATGACCTTGTGTGTGCATACCTTGAAGAACAAACTAAAAGAACACTAAAGTGTGTGTGTGCAACAAGAAGAGGAGGAGGCCAACTCATGTGTGTGCTAAAGTGAAACAATTGTGTGCAAATTAAAGAAGTGGCCGAACCTAGGTGTGTGCACTAAAAAGTGTATACACATTAGAAGAAGAAGAAGAAGTTCCACACTAAAGTAAAACACACTTCTAAGTGTGTGAACAATTTGGATAAAGTGTGTGAAGTTCAGTGAAGGTGTGTGCTTAAAAGAATTACACCCTTTAAGGGATTATTGCACCTAGAAGAAAGAGAAGGAGAGTGCATGCTTGCATGCATGCACATGCACACGTGAACAAAGACAAATCTGGTTGTGTGCTTTTGAGTTGTCCAAGACCAGGAGTTCTTGAAGAGATTTGAGAAGGCCATGCAGTCAGTGCATGAGGATTCAGAGTTGCCATGCACTCAGTGCATGATGTTGAAGTGAAGTGAGACTGGACCAGACTGAAATTAAAGACATCAATTGTCTGAGTATTCAGTAATTGGAGAGAAGATGGGTCATCCTTAGAAGAAGGTGATAAAGCCCGAGCAAGACGAGAAGCCCTGATCAACCACAAGTGATCAGAAGAGAAGAGCAAGGCCAGCAGTCTTTATCCCAGACTGCTGAAGATACTTGAAGAGCTGAACAAGAAGAAGAGCTACTCGTGTGACTCGAGGAGCCAGGAGAAGCCCCCTGTGAGACTCAGGGTGGAAGAAGTCTTCAGTGGGATTCTGGAGCAGGCCAGTGGGACTCTGGTAACACTGTGGGACGCAGTATAAAGACCCTCCTGTGGGACTCAGGAGAGATACAGTGGGACTCTGTATCGACCATTGTAATCTTAATAGGTTATAATGGAGAATCCATGCTGGGAGAGCATGGCAAGGATGTAGGCCTTTGGTGCCGAACCTTGTAAATCCTTGTGTCCTGTGCCTTTTCATTACTGCATCATTCGGGAAAGGTTGAGAGATACAAGAAGAGTGGATCGAGGCTTTAACCAGCCATAGAGGTTTAATTGATTAAGAATCAATTAGTAAAAAGTTTTAAGGGATCACTGATTCACCCCCTCCCCCTCTCAGTGATTCACACTGATCTGGGCACTTCACAGATGATATTATTTCTTCATATGATGAGGAATCATGGGAGACTATATTCTTTTGAAATGATGGATTAATACCATTAGAGATATGATCCTTCTTACTCTGTGCATCATGTGTATATGTGAAGTTCTCATTCCATCTACTAGACACCATTTCAAATAAATTTCATATTATAAATTAGCTTAAAAAATTATTAACTATAAATATATCTAAACATTTTATAACACAGAACATAAATTCAGGCTTCATAAGCCCTAGAACCATATACATTGGTTACCATCGGGGAATAAATCCATCATAATGGTTTTTAATAAGATAATGAATTTACCAAAGAATAACTCTCAAGAGTATGAGACCAATAGTGAAACAATGGCCATTTTAAAGAACCAATTTCTTTTCAAGTCTATCTCAAAATGGTGTTTTTGGGTTTTAACCCAAGATACATATGTGCCAGAGGTGCCTTTATAAGTTCGTTTCTAGACATGGAAGTATTTTCATCATAAATTACAAAATCTATTCTTTACCAAAATTCTAGTATTTCCTTGTATTCCTTATTCCCAAATGTGTATATTAGTTTTTCTTTTTAGTAATATACTTTTCGTATATCACGATTCCCTGTTTTTTATAAGACATCCTTTGATACCATCAATAAAACCCTAACCCTGGTTTCCTGAAGATCGTGCTTTATAAGATTACATAGGCATGATTACAAGGAATTTAATCTGGATCGACCAAGTAGTATAGTATTTTTGGAAAATAGATATATACAAATGTTTAACATTACAATAATAAATGTTATACAACATATAAGTTCTATTGGGGAAATCTAAAACCCTAGGTTTACCCCTATGGGTCATTCCTAATAAACCATTTCATGTCCTGAGAAAATGATACATAAGAAATGGGTGAGATTAGATTCTTAGTAACAGTTATCAATACATAAACAAATTTTATAAACATAACCATTAGGTATGATGAATAACTAAAACACATAATTTTAAAGATAAACTTGATCATAATATGGCATGAATATGAGATGAGTAAAAATTTCTATTATAAAATATAATAATTGGTATTTTAGTAGTCTAATAAACATATGAAAATTGAATTAATATTTTCATAAAGAATAAATTCATAATTTTCGACATCATAACCATACCGTGAAGGACTCATTCCAAGACAATAAATAACCATTTTTAAGGCCTCATGCCAAGATCCTAGTTTTTCTCATGAGACCTTCCGATGTACCAAGGGACTATAGTGGGCCCCAACTGAAACATAATATGTCCAATGAATTCCACATATGAATGAAGATAAACAGAATCAATATATACATTCATATTGAAACTAAAATATGAAATGTAAATAAATTTCCTTATACATTAAACATACACACTCAACATTCTATGTATATTGGTGATTGGTATCAATATAGAACATCCACAATCAAAATAATTATAAACCCTATATTAAGATATTTTAAATGATATATGATGTCATAAACCTCTATAAAATTCAAGACTTTTCAATGGATGTAGACATAAATAATGATAAATTTAATTGAGAACATTGATAATTTTTTTGGAAAATAATCCATTAACATTATAAAGTGCCTCATACCACAATGAAACATTCTAATCACAATACCTTTTAATATCATAAGAATAAGGAGTCTCTTGATATGATATACCAAGGGAAACACATACACCACATGTAAGGAATAAGTGGTTAACAAGGCATATATCTCCTAAAAGTTAAAGTGTGGATAGAAAAATATATTTCAGTTTGGAAAGAAGAGAACTTTTGGAAAATAGTTTCTATTTTTTGTAAATCTAGTATTAAACATGTATATCCCATAAAAGAAAATATATGAAAATTGATATTACATTTGTGTCTATGTCCCACTGAAGAGAAATCATGTAAAATGGGTTTTTAAAGCTCCTTCAGAATTAAAACATTTTAGCATAGTTTAAGAAATTCATTAAAGAGATGTTCAAGAAAAATGGTTTTTTTGATTTCATAATACAAAAAATGAACAAAAATATATTTTTATGATAATATTTTTTATTTTTTAAAGATAAATTTGGATTAAAAAAAATATATAGTGATATTTAAAATAGATATGAATTTGAGATGTTCCTTTAATCGGTCTTGCTTTTCGAATGAATTTTTGAATTCATATTTTAAATAAATAATCTCCCCATAAAATAAAAAGGAATTCTTATTAGTAAAAAAATATGTAAAATTTGAACATAATTTTTTAGTAGTAAATGAATGTAAATAATAATATCATTAAGTTTAGTAGAGAATAAGAGCTGCCCGAATGAAATTAGATGTTTGGGTACAAAATACTTACAACTTTGTAATCAATTGAATTGTATGCCGCAAAATTATCAATAATAAAGTGATATATTTAATATCATAAAAATGAATATATTCTAGATATGAAACATCAATTGGTATTATGAATACACCATAAATAATTAATAGTAGTGAATATGGAATATCTAAAAAATGAAAGCGAGATGAAGAAACCCTTAACATAAGTTTAATAATGTTCTTCCCTTGATCTTAATAACCAGAATATTCAAATTTATGCTAATGAATAACAATTTAATGAACCCCAATTCATATAATTTATTTATTATAACCTTATTAAGTTCATTTGTGTCGTTTATGATAGGGTTAAGATGTTTAATTTCAATATTCAGGTCTGTTTGTTTCATAATCGGTATACTTATATACATGAATGACGAATCGTGTAAAATGAGTATTGTTTTCCATAATTGAAGTAATATTTTATTATTTAAAATATATATTGTTGCATTGTGGTAAATTCAATTTTTTTACTTAGAGTGAAGATGAATAATTATATAATAATTTAATGATATTTTTTTGGGTTATTTTGTGGTTTTTTAACGCAACGAACTCATTTTTCATTATAAAGAATAAAAAAATTTCAAAAAATAATATAGAACCATATAGGATAAAAGATACATATATTATATTTTAGTTCAATAATATGAATGGTTTCATGAAAATAATTTAATTCTGTAAAAGAAATTGAAGACTCATAGTCTTTGAATGTGGAGAATTATCACATCTCAGATAGTGTTTTTAATTAGTAGCATAAAAGAAGGAAAAATGGCATATGAGAATAAAATATTCAATAATCATAACAAAATTATAGTACATATAAGGTACTCTAGTATTCATAAAATTTCAATGAGGTGAGGTGAGGGTAGAAATGAAAATAAACAAACTTGAAAAGATAGTTAAAGAATTGAAAAGAGGAATTACCTATTGAATTAATCTTCCTTGAGAACATATTTAAGAGTGTGGGTTTAGTATTATTAAGAGCCCAAGGGTATATAGATGTTGGGGAGGAGCCGAAAGAACAATTTGGGAAGAATTTGGACTAGGAACTAAGGCTTAAGAAGAGTGAATAGATGTGGGATTGAGGTGGGGTTGTTTACAGTGGGGGAGAAGAGTAATTTTTGAATATCTTAATCATTATTTTATTATATTGCTCAAGACTAGTAATATAATTGATTCTTGTGAAAAAAATAGTATTATGTGATTGTGAGTATAAACCAAGTGGTCTTACATCTGTCTTACATCACTTTTGACTCAATAACCATTATATTTTTCATTTATCATAAATTATAAAAATTTAGTATTCACCTTAAATTTGAGTATTTTAAAAAAATAAAAAAAAATCCCTATTTATATATAGATGTCTAGAATCCAAAATATAATTCCATTCTATAAATAGAATTTTCTAAATATTTAACCTTTAATTTTTAAATAAAATCATAATTTAATTAAAAAATTGAAATTTTATATTTAAAACTGATTTTGTAATAATTTCAAAAATTAAATATGGTCTCATAAAATATTACCAAAATCATTAGAAAAGAGAATATTTATTTTGGAAAATATTTTATGAAAAATAATTTTAAATCCATTTATTAATTTTAAACTATAAATAAAGTTTTATCACTTAAAAAAATACCAATACTTAATCAACAATTTATAAAATGTTCTATTTCATTTATAATGTGACTATATTTTATTTACACAATCATGGATGTGGTTATTGTTAAGAAGGGTATATTACTACTCATAATGGTACATTATTATTCATAAGGGTAAGTTACTATTCATTAGGTTAGGTTACTATTCACCAGAAAATAATGTTTCTTCTATCAGACTCCAAAATTCAACTTAAACACAAATTGTGTATGTAAGGTATTCAAAATTAAAATAATAGTGGTGTTTAAATTTTGTTTACTAGATATTTTGTACCAATTTGGTGTTTTTAGAGTCAGTGTTTATTGCATTCAATATTAATTTTTTTCCAAATCATGGGTTGTTACAATATTACCGCTTTTCAAAAATTATGTCCTTAAAATTTGATATTTAATATTAATAGTTATTGGTTGTGACATGAAAAATTCCTTTTAAAACCCATATAAAGAATAGGGTTAACAGAATATAATCTTTAAATAGGAGTAAGGAAAAGAGGTGGTCAATATATTAAAAACATTAATATAAATAAATAAATAAATAAATTATTCTTTTGAATGGAGTGATATTGATTGGAATTTAAAAAATGGGCATATATAAAAAACCAAACTATGAGTTTATAGTGACAGAAAATAGGATTAGATGAAAATAGATTACCTACAAACCATAATCTGTATTTATGAAAATTGTCATTAACATTATTAAAGATTTTGATAACAGAACAACATTTAAGACTCTTTTCATTGATTTGAGGGATTATTCCACTCTGTAAGTGTATAAGTATACATTTATATATAATAAAAATAATCTTATCATTTGATTATTCTTTGAACTACCTACTCTTCATCTGTTATCATAAGTTGCATCATTTGGTGACATTAATATATAAAAACTCAACCAATTATCAATTTAAACCATTTCATAAATGGTTTAACATTCCAAAATATCAAGATCCAACAGTTTAGAATAATTCCTGTGGTAGTTAGTACTACCCAATTTGAATTATCAATATATATCATCTCTCTATTATGAAATTTTCCCCTTACCATTATGAACATAATAAGGTTTTTTTGTCCCTCAACCATATATTATCAAAAAAATATTACCAACTACCGAGTCAATTTACATTACTACAATTAATTATATGACCTAAAATCATTAAATAAAAATTTATTGTAGTAAAATCCTCAAATATTCTATAATTCATAAAAGAAATGAAATGATGATAAAATATACAAAAGACGTTTTTATATAATATGAAAATTAATCATTCCACTTTATTAGTAGTGGTATAATAACATTATCATTAACTAGTAACATCATTTGGGGTATATTTCCTTGACCCTTGGGACATTGATTCACATAGTGTGTCGCATCTCCTTCCAATTATATCATTGTAAATTGGAAACATATTTCATACCCTTGCAATGATGAACATTGTAACACCCCAATATTTCATAGTGTGTTATTTCTTCAAAATAATTCAATAACTTGAACTACACGCAACACTGAGTTCAAGTGCACCATGACTTACCAAACAAGCCATTCAAAAGACATTATGATTAGTATAAACTAAATTTTAAACTTTATATAATCCCTATAATTTTAGAATCCATATTATGAGTTTCTTAGACATAATGTAAGAACAAATTCATTTTCAGTATTGCACTTTTACCAACTTTTAATAGTGAACCCTTTTTAAATACAATATTTTAAAATTTTTGACTAAATGGGGACATCAAAAATTTTAAATGAAACATCCCAAGCCTCCACGGTACGTTTTCCATTGAATAATACAGTAGCGTGTGTTGTACACAACTTCGACTTCTAACACACACCACAACCAATCAAACTATCCGTTATGAATAGTAATACCTAATTTTTTAAATTATATATATTTTCTATTTTAAAATGTACTTCATTTTTGGATTCAGAGTATCGAATTTATCCTAAGGAGAAATTTTGGTACTTTTCGGATAACTTTCATATTGTGATGAATAGTGAAAATTACTAAATTTTAATTAAAAACAACTTTTTTAATAAAAATAATTAATAGTGATAAATTATGAATTTGAGTGGTTTTATAGTATAATTAGAATATATTTTTACCATTTTATCCAATGGTGTTCATTATATTTAATTTTACTTTGAAATTGGGCCTAAACATTTGTCAATATTTTGATATATATTGTTTCTTAAAAAAACGCTATTTACTGTAACAGAGGGAATTAATTATAAAATTAATTAATGAAAATTATATGTTTGTAATTTTTTAAAATAGACATCATTTTTGAATTCAGAATATCAATTATAGCTTAGGGTGAAATTTTGGCATTGTTCTGAAAACTTCAATTTTTGATGAATAGTGAAACTACTAAGTGGTAGTTAAAAAACTGAATTTTTCATAATACTTAATTTCACTAATTCATTGAATGGAATTTCCAAAATCTGAGAGACATGGTTAATATCAAGAAATAAATGTGGTTCAATGAGATGAAAATAATTTTTGGTGAATATTACCTTTTTACTTTTATTTACCACGGTTAAAAGTAAATAGGTTAATTAAGGGTAAAAATGATATTAATATATCCCTAAAACATGTCCTAATTCTATTGGACAGGTGTATATCGACCTAAAACAACCTTAGGAATAAAATATTGTCATTTTGGACCACTTCGATTAGATTTCAAAATTTATTATTATTTAATTCAAAGAAGAGTTAAAAGAGTTAAAATCAAAGTTTATTTAATAAAACATTTTTAATATAGCGTTATACATAAAATAAATTAGATTTTAAATATTAATTAGAAATATAAAAAGATTTCCTACATAATGAAATTTTATTTATAATTTTCAGACATTAAATAATGTAATTTATTTATGACACAATGATGATGCACTAATTACCATAATAGTGAAAAATTAAAATAATTGATATTATAAATACTCAAATAAATATAATTTGAGACTTTTTATGAAATAAACTAATATTATAAGTTAATATGACATGTTATTAATGATTTAATTAAATATTTTCTAAGTAATCATTCTGTTATGAGTTTCACAAAAATCAACTATGGAATAGTTTCAACATTGACATAAAAGAATTTTTAAAACAAATATTATATTATTAATTAATATTAAATTCCTAAAAATCTAAGGTTCGGCCCAGAGACTTATATCATGATAACGGTATCATTAATTGACCACTTAGGTGTCTCTTGGATGTATATAGTATGTTTATTAACTATATAATATAAAAATACAAAGTGGCATGGTAAATGTCAAACTAATTAACTAAGAGTTAATACTTAAAGATAATGTTAATATAGTAACCCAAACCGGTCTAAATTCTATTGGTTGAATGGTTTTCGATCTATACCAACCTTAAAATTTAAATAATCACCTTTTGTGCCATTAGAATCCGAATATGAATTTATTATAAATTAATATTTTTAGCTTTTCCAAAGGTGCCCCTCACCCCTCTTATAAAAAGGTACTCCTCGTTCTATTTTTATCACACCTTCAAAGCCTTTTGGTTCGGCCAAACTCTGAGCAAATACTCTTCAAACATCTTTCACTACAACCTAGAGGCCTTGTTTTGATCAGAAAGCCAACCTAAGGAGCCCTTTTGATCAAATCAAAAGGAAGAACCCAAAGAAGAGGTAATGTTTTCACCACCCCTTTTCCATGTTCCTTTCTTCTTCCACTTCTTCTTCCTTTGTTATTACCATTCTAAAATAATAACTCCAGTATAATATATATACATTGATGTCATTATAAATATGTTACAACCATATTCCGTATTATATCCACCCTTTGAATAACATGTCACCATACGTCCGTACGTACGGCTTACTGTCTCCACGTCGTGGTGTAATTGTTATTCAATATATTATTATTTGGATGGGCATAATAATGATGTGTAACTAATGTAAGTAATAAATATAACATGTTAATGATTCTGTATATATGATATACCATCCATTTATATATTATTTTAATATCAAAAGAATGATATTGTCGCTCGTGCGTACGTACGGACTACCGTCTCCCCGAACGCGAGGAGATTCATTCTCCATCGTATCCATTCAAGTATAATTATCATTTGATGATATAAAAATAATGTTTATGGACTTGATATAATTATTTATATGAATAATATACAACCTATCGATGAAAAACATGTCTTATGTAACAAAATATATAAAAGAAAACGAGTAAGTTAACACCTGAAACGACGATAATACTAAGATATTATTAAAAAATCAATGTTAAAAGATCATATATGATATCATATGAATGTATATGATTTTTGTATAATTTAATAACAATTATCTCACTATTATACAGGATTTTAACCTACCCCAATCAAAGGAAAATTACAAGTTAAGTGTTTATTTCGCAATCTCTTCATTATCAGAGGTTGTTTATACATAATAATCTACTGAGATCTCATTATCATCCACATCCACGTTTCTTAAAAATGAATTTCAAAACATTTTTACCATTTAAAAGAATATGGGTTAAATTCATTTATTCCCTTGTTTTACTTTTATAAGAAGTTTATAAAGGAATCGTTCCGTCGTTTTCTAAACAAGGTGCTTTTTTACCTTTTGACAGAATTAAGGTAGGAATGTTTTTTTAACTTATACGGTGGGTGCGGCTATTTTCCGCCATTATAAAATCCTCGAATCTTCCCATAAAATCTTATAAAAATACTTTCAAAGAAAATGTTTCATTAAATTATTTCAAAATAAAAAGATATATTTCTCTAAAAAGAGTTTTGATTTCATCTATGTCAAAATCCTTTGATGGATTTTAAGCTTATTTGGAGATGATTTATTATGAAATAAAACATCCATATTGTATTGATGGTTTTGTGATATGTTTGACTATGGATATTTTATTTTCATGGTTTATGGATGAAGTATTTACATTTCGTATGATAGTTTTAATACGAATGTTTATGTTATGTTTAAACCTTTTCATATGGGAATGCATTTGACTTAATATGTGATGGGTGGAGCCCGATATAGCTCCTCGATGCATCGGTAGGTCTCATGAGACAAACTGGTGTCTTGTCACAAGGCCATGGAAAAATCTTATTTGTAGTCTTGACATGAGGCCTTGGCAATGTGGTTATGATATTCTGTCATTATGAATTCCATCATTATGAAATTGGTTATTGATATTGCATGTGATTATTCGATTAATAGAATATCCATGTGAATAAGTAAATGGATTTATTTCATTTTATTTTTGCCATACTTTGTTAAGGATCATGTTTAAAAGTCTTTTGTTTTAGTTGTACATTTATTTAAATGTTTATTCTTATTTATGATTGTTTCCGCTATATTGTTATCCTTACTGGGCATTTGAGCTCACCTCTTTTCTATGTTTTATTTTTTCCCAGGAAGTGAAGAAGTAAATTATGAATGACCTGCAGGGATATTATGAGGGGATACTAGTGTGGATTATGGAGACAATATGTTTTTGTATTAGTTTTTTACTTCATGATGTAATGTTAACTTTACGAATATATCTAGTGTTTCAAAGGCTACTAAACCAATCGTTCTTTTGAGATTTGATCTTTCTTGTGATCATGCCAATGTTATGTAATAATGTAACGACTCTGGGTAACTGGGGTTCGGGTGTTACAGTTGGTATCAGAGGGATTTTATACAAACCTTGGGAGCTATATTTAGATAAACTCTGATATGAGAACACAGACCTAAGATGGATTTTGAGGATTTGTATAGAAAAAATTCTTAGAATTTTGGTATTGTAGAGATTTTGTGAGTTTTCCGAGCAATACATCCCTGTCTGGATACGAGCAGGTAGAGGCGGCTCTGGCACAGATGTACCTAGGGATAAAACCCGAAAACACCGCTTTGAGCTAGATTCTAACGGGAACTACTGCATGAAAATGGGCATTGCTGCACTCTTGGTTACGACACTCCTGGGGGATATGCTTAGGATAATTCTCATTTTCATTACAAACCATTATGAAGGGTTTATGATTATATACTTCCTCAAAGGAGACATTTTTATGATTATGGATTATATCCATAAACTATTTAATTTATGTTCTGTGTTTTACAAGTTTGGGATTAGGTATTGTTATTCATAAACTAATCTAGTGTATGCCATTGTTTATAAATGGCGCCCAATAGAAGGAATGATAACTCCAGCAATGCACATGATCCAAAGAGAAGGAAGGATCATATCTTTCATGGTCTTAAGCTATAATTTATAAGAGAAATAGTCTCCCAAGTATTATCATCATATGAATAAATAATATCATGTGTTGATAAGATAAGTAAAGAGTTTACTAAGTCCTATGTCTTTTAAGGGAAGCAAGAGAAGAAAAGGATGGAAGAGGGAAAGATGGATAAAGGGATAAGGGAAAAGAAGAAATTTCCCATATGTGATAAATGTGGGAAGAAACACCTTGGAACTTGCTTGAAAGGAATGTGAGTTTGTTATAAGTGTGGAGGAAAAGGGCACAAAGTACGTGACTGAAAGGGTAAGAAAATGGTTTCAAATGTAAAATGCTTCATTTGCAAGGAGTTTGGACACTACGCGAACCTATGTTTCAGTCATCAGACTATGCCACAAATGATGCTATTGGATAATAATCAAGTTATGATTCTACCACAGATGAAGAGGAATGATTAGTGTTCTTATGTTCATTATGTCATTTTAGTGTTGTATCAACAATGTACTTTTTATAATAATTATGGATTATATAAGGATTGTACTGAAGTACTATTTCATTATGGACTTGAGATTGTGTGGAACAAAGAAAAGTGACTCAATAGAGGGTTAAATTATTGGAAAATATATGGTTTAGAGAAAGATAAACCATAATATGGTTCTGATACCGAGGTAGTGATTTTTGAATAATACATGATTGTTTTGGATAAATTATATTGGATATTCTTGACTACCTTGAAATTTATTAATGATTTGTATATTCCATCATTGTTGGGGTTTACAACATTTTTTGATTGAAGGAGTATATCTATTATTCTATAAGGAATAAGGGATCATGAATGTTATCAATAAGGTTTTATGGTAATTCAGGATGTTGTAGTGTTTTAAAAGAATACACGATGAAGGTGATCACATGTTATTATGCGGCAAAAAAAGGGATCTTCATTTTTTTTACCTTCCTTATAAATTTTGGACTGAATTATTTTGGATAGTTCTAGTTTGGATTATTTTGATTGCCATAAAAGGACAACACAGAGGTCGGGTGGGAACTCGTCTCGTCCAGCAAGGCCGTGAGACTTGAACACACAACCGAAGGGTGACAAGGGTGTATCACCTACCACTGACCCACGTGATGTCCTGGTTTGAATAATGTCGTTTTTTAATGGTTCTTCTAGACGAATTATAAATTCATTTTTTAACCCTATACGAATAGGATAAATAGAATATTATTTTTAAGTTCTATTATCTTTTAGAGTGAAAGATTATTTGTGGTAGAACTTAGTTACAGGTTGAGACTCTACTTGTCAAGTATATAATTTTATTCTTCTCTTATTCAATGAATAAATTAATTCTTATTCTTTAGTGAAGGGATCTTAAAACAAAAAAAAATATTTATCCTAATACCATATGTTTTGCTGAACCGATGGCATTTTAAATCATCAAAGATTGATGAATTTAAGGCCCTCAATTTTACAGTTGTTTGTGATTGATGACCTCAATCACTACCTATAAATATTTACGTTTTCCTCCAATTATATGTCTCTAATTGCCACCAATGTTCTCTGAATAGAGATAATAATTTGGTGGTGACCCTTTCATTTCTCTTTTCCTCTTATTAAGACTAAATTTTATCAACCCAATTTTCGATGTGGGTTTTCCCGCAAAGATATTTTCTATATTCAACGTTTTATTTTCGAAGAACAATTTCAAATTGCGAGGACGCAATTTATTGGAGGGGAGAATGTAACACCCCAAGATTTCATAGTGTGTTATTTCTTCAAAATAATTCAATAACTTTCACTACACACAACAACGAGTTCAAGCGCACCACGACTAACCAAACAATCTGTTCAAAAGAGGTTATGAATAGTATTAACTAAATTTTAAACTTTATATAATCCCTATAATTTTAGAATCCATATTATGAGTTTCTTAGACATAATGTAAGAACAAATTCATTTTCAGTATAGCACTTTTACCAAATTTTAATAGTGAACCCTTTTTAAATACAATATTTTAAACTTGTTGACTAAATGGGGACATCAAAAATTTAAAATGAAACATCCCAAGCTTCCACGGTACGTTTTCCTTTGAATAATACAGTAGTATGTGTTGTATGCAACTTCGAGTTCTAACACACACCACAACCAATCAAACTAGCCGTTATGAATAGTAATACCTAATTTTTGAAATTATATTTATTTTATATTTCAAAATGGACTTCATTTTTGGATTCAGAGTATCGAATTTAGCCTAAGGTGAAATTTTGGTACTTTTCGGATAACTTTCATATTTTGATGAATAATGAAAATTACTAAATTTTAATTAAAAACAACTTTTTTAATCAAAATAATTAATAGTCATAAATTATGAATTTGAGTGGTTTTATAGTATAATTAGAATATATTATTACCATTTTATCCAATGGTGTTCATTATAATTAATTTCACTTTGAAATTAGACCTAAACAATTGTCAATCTTTTGATATATATTGTTTCTAAAAAACACGCTATTTGTTGTAACAGCGGGATTTAATTATAAAATTAATTAATTCAACTTATATGTTTGGAATTTTTTAAAATAGACATCATTTTAGAATTCATAATATCAATTATAGCTTAGGGTGACATTTTGGCATTGTTCTGAAAACCTTCAATTTTTGATGAATAGTGAAACTACTAAGTGGTAGTTAAAAAACTGAATTTTTCATAAAACTTAATTTTACTGCTTCTGTGAATGGAATTTCGAAAATCCGAGAGACACGGTTAATATCAAGAAGTAAAATGTGGTTCAATGATATGAAAATAATTTTTAGTGAATAGTAACTTTTTACTTTTATTTACCACGGTTAATAGTAAATAGGGTAATTAAGGGTAAAAATGATATTAATATTACCCTATCACATGTCCTAATTCTATTGGACAAGTTTATCTCGACCGAAAAAAAGCTTAGGAATAAAATATTATCATTTAGGTCCACTTGGACTAGATTAGGACATTTATTATTATTTAATTCAAAGAAGAGTTAAAAGAGTTAAAATCAAAGTTTATTTACTAAAACATTTTTTATATAGGTTTATACATTAGAAAAATTCGATTGTAAATATTAATTAGAAATATAAAAATATTTCCTACATAATTATATTTTATTTATAATTTTTAGACATTAAATAATTTAATTTATTTATGACACAATGATGATGTAGTAATTACCATAATAGTGAAAAATTAAAATAATTGATATTATATATACACAAATAAATATAATTTGAGACTTTTTATGAATTACACTAATTTTCTAAGTTAATATGACATGTTAGAAATTATTTAATTAAATTTTTTCGAAGTAATAATTCTGTTATGAGTTTCACAAAAATCAACTACTGAATAGTGTCAACATTGACATAAAAGAATTTTTTTAAAAAAAATTATATTATTAATTGATATTAAATTCCTAAAAATATAAGGTTCGGCCAAGAGTCTTATATCATGATATTTGTATCATTAATGGACCTCTTAGGGGTCTCTTGGATGTATATAGTAAGTTTATTAACTATATAATATAAAAGTACAAAGTGACATGGTAAATGTCAAACTAATTAACTAAGAGTTAATACTTAATGATAAGGTTAATATAGTAAACCAAACCTTTATAAATTCTCTTGGTTGAATTATTTTAGACCTATACCCACCTTAAAATTTAAAAAATCAACTTTTGAGTCATTAGAAACTGAATATGATTTTATTATAAATTAATATTTTTAGCTTTTCCAAAGGTGCCCCTCACCACTCTTATAAAAAGGCACTCCTCCTTCTCATTTATTAACACCTTCAAAGACTTTTGGATCGGCCAAAATCTTCCCAAATACTTTCACAACATCCCTCACTACAACCTAGAGGCCTTAGATTGATCAGAAAGCCAACCTAATGAGACCTTTTGATCAAATCAAAAGGTAGAACCCGAAGAAGAGGTAATGTTTTCACCACCCCTTTTCCATGTTCCTTTCTTCTTCCACTTCTTCTTCCTTTGTTATTACCCTTCTAAAATAATAACTCCATTATCATATATATACTGTGATGTTATTATAAATATGGTACAACCATATTCAGTATTATATCCACCCTTTGAATAACATGTCACCATACATGCGTACGTACGGCTTACCGTCTCCACGTCGTGGTGTAATTGTTATTCAATATATTATTATTTGGATGGGTATAATAATGACGTGTAACTCATGTAAATAATAAATATAACATGTTAATGATTCTATATATATGATATACCATCCATTTATATATTATTTTAATATCAAAAGAATGATATTGTTGCTCGTGCGTACGTACGGACTACCGTCTCTAAAAACGCGATGTGATTCATTCTCCATCATATCCATTCAAGTATAATTATCATTTGATGATTTAAAAATAATGTTAACAGAATTGATATCATTATTTATATGAATAATATACAACCTATCCATGACAAACATGGCTTATGTAAAAAACATATAAAATAAAATGAGTAAGGTAACACCCGAAACGACGATAATACTAAGATATTATTAACAAATCAATGTTAAAAGATCATATATGATATCATATGAATGTATATGATTATTGTATAATTTAATAACAATTATTTCACTAGTATACATGAGTTTAACCTACACCAACCAATGGAAAAGTACAAGGTAAGGGTTTATTTCACAATCTCTTCCTTATCCGAGGTTGTTTATACATAATAATCTACTGGGATCTCTTTATCATCCACATCCATGTTTCTTAAAATTGAATTTCAAAACATTTTTACCATTTACAAGAATATGGGTTAAAGTCATTTATACCTATGTTTGACTTTTATAAGAGGTTTATAAAGGAATATTTCCGTCGTTTTTTAATCAAAGTGCTTTTTAACCTTTTGACAGAATTAAGGTAAGAATGTTTTTTTAACTTATACGGTGGGTGCGGCAATTTTCTGCCATTATAAAATCGTCGAAGCTTCCCTTACAAGCTTATAAGAATAATTTCAAAGAAATTTTTTCATTAAATGATTTCAAAATAAAAACAGATATTTCTCTAAAAAGAGTTATGATTTCATCTATGTCAACATCCTTTGATGGATTTTAAGCGTATTTGGAGATGATTTATTATGAAACAAAACTTCCATATTGTATTGAAGGTTTTGTGATATGTTTGACTATGGATATATTATTTTAATGGTTTATGAATAAAGTATTTACATTTCGTATGCTATTTTTAATACGAATGTTTATGTTATGTTTAAACCTTTTCATATGGGAATGCATTGGACTTAATATGTGAAGGGTGGAGCCCGCTATAGCTCCTCGATGTATCGGTAGGTCTCATGAGACAAACTAGTGTCTTGGAATAAGGCCTTGGCAATATATTATTTGTACTCTTGGCACGAGGCCTTGGCTATGTGGTTATGATAGTCTGCCATTATGCATTCCATCATTATGAAAGTGGTTATTGATATTGCATGTGATTATTCGATTAGTAGAATATCCATGTGAATAAGTAAATGACATTATTTCATTTTATTTTTTCCATACTATGTTGAAGTTGAAGTTTAAAATGATTTGGTTTTAGTTATACATTCTCTTAAATGATTATTCTTATTTATGAGAGTTTCCGCTATATTGTTATCCTTACTGGGCATTTGAGCTCACCCCTTTTCTATGTTCTATTTTTCCCAGGAAGTGAAGAAGTAAATTATGAATGACCCGCAAGGATATAATGAGGGGATAATAGTGTGGATTATGGAGACAATATGTTTTTGTATTAGTTTTTCACTTCATGATGTAATATAAAACATTATGAATATATCTAGTGTTTCCAAGGCTACTATACAAATCGGTCTTTCGAGATTTCATCTTTCTTGTGTTCATGCCAATGTTATGTAATAATGCACCGACTCTGGGTAACTCGGGTCGGGGCATTATAGTTGGTATCATAGGAAGTTTAGTAAAAAACTTGGAACCTAGATTTATATAAGCTCTGATAAGATCACATAGACCTAATATGTATTTTGAGGATTTGTATAGAATAACTTCCTAGAATTTTGGTATTGTAGAGATTTTGTGAGTTTTCCGAGCAATACATCTCTGTCTGGATACGAGTAGGTAGAGGCGGATCTGGCACAGATGTACCTAGGGGTAAATCCCGAAAACACCTCTTTGAGTTTGACTCGAACGGGAACGGGTGCACGACAACGGGCCTTGCTGCACTCTTGGTTACGACACTCCTAGGGGATATGCTTAGGATAATTCTCATTTTCTTTACAAACCATTATGAAGGGTTTGGGAGTATATACTTCCTCAAAGGAGACATTTTTATGATTATTGATTATATCCATAAACTATTTAATTTATGTTATTTTTTTTACAAGTTTGGGATTAGGTATTGTTATTCATAAACTAATCTAGTGTATGCCATTGTTTAGAAATGGTGCCCAGTAGAATGAATGAGAACTCCAGAAATGCACATGATCTAAAGAGAAGGAAGGATCATATCTTTCATGTTCTTAAGCTATAATTTATAAGAGAAATAGTCTCCCATGTATTATCATCATATTAAGAAATAATATCATGTGTTGGTAAGATAAGTAAAGAGTTTACTGAGTCTTATGGCTTTGAAGGGAAGTAACAGAAGAAAATGATGGAAGATGGAAAGATGGATAAAGGGAAAAGGGAGAAGAAGAATTTTCCCATATGTGATAACTATGGGAAGAAACACCTTGGAACTTGCTTGAAAGTAATGGGAGTTTGTTATAAGTGTGGAGTAAAAGGGCACAAATTACGTGACTGTAAGGGTAAGAAAATGGTTTCAAATGTAAAATGCTTCATTTGCAAGGAGTTTGGACACTACGCGAACCTATTTTTCAGTCATCAGACTATTCCGAAAATCATGCTATTGGATAATAATCAAGTTATAATTATACCACAGATGAAGAGGAATGATTAGTTTTCTTATGTTGATTATGTCATTTGAGTGTTGTGTCAACAATGTACTTGTTATAATAATTATGGAGTATATAAGGATTGTACTGCAGTACTATTTCATTACGGACTTGAGATTGTGTGGGACAATGAAAAGTGACTCAATAGCAGGTTATATTTTTGGAAAATTTATGGTTGAGGGAAAGATAAACCATAATATGGTTTTGATACCGAGGTAGTGATTTTAGAATAATACATGATTGTTTTGGATAAATTATATTAGATATTCTTGACTACCTTGAAACTGATTAATGATTTTTATATTCCATCATTGTTGGGGTTTACAACATTTTTGGATTGAATGAGTATATCTATTATTCTATAAGGAATAAGGGATCATGAATTTAATCAATAAGGTTTTATGGTAATTCAGGATGTTGTAGTGTTTTAAAAGAATACACGATGAAGGTGATCACATGTTATTACGCAGAAAAAAATGGATCTTCATTGTGTTTACCTTCCTTATAAATTTTGGACTGAATTATTTTGGATAGTTCTAGTTTGGATTATTTTGATTGCCATAAAAGGACAACCCGGAGGTCGGGCGAAAACCCGTCACGTCCGGAAAGGCCGTGAGACTTGAACCCAAAACCGAAGGGTGACAAGGTTGTATCACTTACCACTGACCCACATGATGTCCTGGTTTGAATAATGTCGTTTTTAATGGTTCTTCTAGACGAATTATAAATTCATTTTTTTAACCCTATACGAATAGGATAAGTAGATTATTATTTTGAAGTTCTATTATCTTTTAGAGTGAAAGATGAGTTTGTGATAGAACTTAGTAACAGGTTGAGACTCTACTTGTCAAGTTTATATTTTTCTTCTAATTTTATTCAATGAAGAAATTAATTCTTATTTAGTGAAGGGATCTTAAAACAAAAAAATGGGTTATCCTAATACCATATGTTTTTCTGAACCGATGGTATTTTAAATCATCATAGATTGATGAATTTAAGGCCCTCAATTTAACACTTGTTTATGATTGATGACCTCAATCACTACCTATAAATATTTACCTTTTTCCCTCAATTATATGTCTCTAATTGCCACCAATGTTCTCTGAATAGTGATAATAATTTGGTGGTGACCCTTTCATTTTTCTTTTCCTCTTATTAAAACTAAATTTAATCAACCCAATTTTTGATGTGGGTTTTCCCACAAAGATATTTCCTATATTCAATGTTTTATTTTCTAAGAACAATTTCAAATTGTGAGGATGAAATTTATTGAAGGAGGGGAGAATGTAACACCCCAATATTTTATAGTGTGTTATTTCATCAAAATAATTCAATAACATGCACTACACGCAACACCGAGTTCAAGCGCACCATGACTTACAAAACAAGCCGTTCAAAAGTGGTTATGAATAGTATTAACTAAATTTTAAACTTTATATAATCCCTATAATTTTAGAATCCATATTATGAGTTTCTTAGACATAATGTAAGAAAACGTTCATTTTTAGTATTGCTCTTTTACCAACTTTTAATAGTGAACCATTTTTAAATACAATATTTTAAACTTTTTCACTAAATGGGGACATCCAAAATTTAAAATGAAACATCCCATGCTTTCACGGTACGCTTTCCTTTGAATAATACAGTAGCGTGTGTTGTACGTAACTTCGTGTTCTAACACACACCACAACCAATCAAAGTAGCCGTTATGAATAGTAATACATACGGTTTGAAATTATATATATTTTATATTTCAAAATGGACTTAATTTTTTGATTCAGAGTATCAAATTTAGCCTAAGGTGAAATTTTGGTACTTTTCGGATAACTTTCATATTTTGATGAATAGTGAAAATTACTAAATATTAATTAAAAACAAATTTTTTAATCAAAATAATTAATAGTGATAAATTATGAATTTGAGTGGTTTTATTGTATAATTAGAATATATTTTTACCATTTTATCCAATGGTTTTCATTATAATTAATTTCACTTTGAAATTGGACCTAAACAATTGTCAATCTTTTGATATATATTGTTTCTTAAAAACACGCTATTTGTTGTAACAGTGGGAATTAATTATAAAATTAATTAATGCAACTTATATGTTTAAAATTTTGTAAAATAGACATCATTTTTGAATTCAGAATATCAATTATATCTTTGGGTGAAATTTTGGCATTGTTCTGAAAAACTTCAATTTTTGATCAATAGTGAAACTACTAAGTGGTAGTTAAAAAACTGAATTTTTCATAAAACTTAATTTTACCGCTTATGTGAATGGAATTTCGAAAATCCAAGAGGCACTGTTAATATCAAGAAGTAAAATGTGGTTCAATGAGATGAAAATATTTTTTTGAGAATAGTAACTTTTTACTTTTATTTACCACGGTTAAAAGTAAATAGGGTAATTAAGGGTAAAAATGATATTAATATTACATTAACACATGTCCTAATTCTATTGGAAAAGTGTATCTAGACCAAAAACAACCTTAGGAATAAAATATTATCATTTAGGTTCACTTGGATTAGATTAGGACATTTATTATTATTTAATTCAAAGAAGAGTTAAAAGAGTTAAAATCAAAGATTATTTACTAAAACATTTTTAATATAGGGTTATACATAAGATAAATTCGATTGTAAATATTAATTAGAAAGATAAATAGATTTCCTACATAATGATATTTTATTTATAATTTTTAGACATTAAATAATTTAATTTTTTTATGACACAATGATGATGAAGTAATTGCCATAATAGTGAAAAAATAAAATAATGGATATTATAAATACACAAATAAATATAATTTGAGCCTTTTTATGAATTACACTAATTTTATAAGTTAATATGACATTTTATAAATCTTTTAATTAAATTTTTTCGAAGTAATCACTCTGTTATGAGTTTACAAAAATCAACTATTGAATAGTGTCAACATTGACATAAAATAATTTTTAAAACAAATATTATATTATTAATTTATATTAAATTACTAAAAATCTAAGGTTCGGCCAAGAGACTTATATCATGATAGTTGTATCATTAATGGACCACATAGGGTTCGCTTATATGTATATAGTATGTTTATTAACTATATAATATAAAAATACAAAGTGACATGGTAAATGTCAAACTAATTAACTAAGAGTTAATACTTAAAAGATAAGATTAATATAGTAACCCAAACCTGTCTAAATTATATTGGTTGAATGGTTTTAGACCTATACCCACCTTAAAATTTATATAATCATCTTTGGAGCCATTATAAACAGAATATGAATTTATTATAAATTAATATATTTAGCTTTTCCAAAGGTTCCCCTCACCCATCTTATAAAAAGGCACTCCTCCTTCTCATTTCTTCACACCTTAAAAGCCTTTTGGTTCGGCCAAACTCTGACCAAATACTCTCCCAACATCCCTCAATACAACCTAGAGGCCTTATTTTTATCTGAAAGCCAATATAACGAGCCCTTTTGATCAAATCAAAAGGAAGAACCCGAAAAAGAGGTAATGTTTTCACCACCCATTTTTCATGTTCCTTTCTTCTTCCACTTATTCATCCTTTGTTATTAACATTCTAAATTAATAAATCCAGTATCATATAAATAAATTGATTTTATTATAAATATGGTACAACCATATTCAGTATTATATCCACCCTTTGAATAACATGTCACCATGCGTGCGTACATACGGCTTACTGTCTCCACGTCGTGGTGTAATTTTTATTCAATATATTATTATTTGGATGGATATAATAATTATGTTCAACTCCTGTAAATAATAAATATAACAAGTTCATGATTCTGTATATATGATATACCATCCATTTATATATTATTTTAATATCAAAAGAATGATATTGTCGCTCGAGCATACGTACGGACTACCGTCTCCACGAAGGCGATGAGATTCATTCTCCATCGTATCAATTCAAGTATAATTATCATTTGATGATTTAAAAAGAATTTTTATGGACTTGATATAATTATTTATATGAATAATATACAACCTACCCATGACAAACATGGATTATGTAACAAAACATATAAAAGAAAACGAGTAAGTTAACACCCGAAACGACGTTAATACTAAGATATTATTAACAAAGCAATGTTAAAAGATCATATATGATATAATATGAATGTATATGATTCTTGTATAATTTAATAACAATTATTTAACTATTATACAAGAGGTTAACCTACCCCAACCAAAGGAAAAGTACAAGGTAAGGGTTTATTTCGCAATCTCTTCATTATCTGAGGTTGTTTATATATAATAATCTACTGGGATCTCTTTATCATCCACATCCATGTTTCTTAAAAATGAATTTCAAAACATTTTTACCATTTAAAATAATATGGGTTAAAGTCATTTATACCCTTGTTTGACTTTTATAAGAGGTTTATAAAAGAATATTTCCGTCGTTTTCTAAAAAAGGTGCTTTTTAATCTTTTGAAAGAATTAAGGTAAGAATGTTTTTTTTAACTTATACGCCGGGTGCGGCTATTTTCTGCCGTTATAAAATCATCTAAGCTTCCCTTAAAAGCTTATAAGAATACTTTCAAAGAAAATGTTTCATTAAATGATTTCAAAATAAAAATAGATATTTCTCTAAAAATAGTTTTGATTTCATCTATGTCAACATCCTTTGATGTATTTTAAGCTTATTTGGAGATGATTTATTATGAAACAAAACTTCCATATTGTAATGAAGGTTTTGTGATATGTTTGACTATGGATATGTTATTTTCATGGTTTATGGATGAATTATTTACATTTCGTATGCTAGTTTTAATACGAATGTTTATGTTATGTTTAAACCTTTTCATATGGGAATGCATTGGACTTAATATGTGACAGGTGGAGCCCGCTATAGCTCCTCGATGCATCAGTAGGACTCATGAGACAAACTAGTGTCTTGGCACAAGGCCTTGGAAAAATCTTATTTGTAGTATTGGCACGAGGCCTTGGATATGTGGTTATGATAGTCTGGCATTATGGATTCCATCATTATTAAAGTGGTTATTGATATTGCATGTGATTATTCGATTAGTAGAATATCCATGTGAAAAAGTAAATGGCATTATTTCAATTTATTTTTTCCATACTATGTTGAAGTTCATGTTTAAATGGCTTTTGTTTTAGTTATACATTGCCTTAAATTTTTATTTTTATTTATGAAATTTTCCGCTATATTGTTATCCTTACAAGGCATTTGAGCTCACCCCTTTTCTATGTTTTATTTTTCCAAGGAAGTGAAGAAGTAAATTATGAATGATCTGCATGGATATTATGAGGGGATAATAGTGTGGATTATGGAGACAATATGTTGTTGTATTAGTTTTTCACTTCATGATGTAATGTAAAACTTTATGAATATATCTAGTGTTTCCAAGGCTACTAAACCAATCGGTCTTTCGAGATTTGATCTTTCTTGTGATCATGCCAATGTTATGTAATAATGCACCGACTCTGGGTAACTAGGGTCGGGGTGTTACAAACATGGTGTCCTTTTTTCTCCATACTTATAACAAACCCCCATTATCTTAATGAATTTACTAGGGAGATTATTTCCACAATTATCACATAAGGGGAAACCCTTTTTTCATTCATCCATTTCTTAATATTTTTCTCTACCATCCTCTTCTTCATTTTCTTCACATCAAATACATAAGTTTTTTAGAATTAAATACATACATTTTTAACATATGAACCTATTTATTCATATGATAAAGAAACACGAGACACTATATTTTTTTGAAATAATGTATTATGGATATTAGAGATATGATACATCATACTATTTTCATCAAGTGCATTGGTGAAGATATCATTACATCAACTAGGGGACATTTCTAATCAATTAAATTTAATATATTAGTTCAATAACTTATCAACTCTCTATATCACTAAAACATTGTATAACACATAACATAAATTTAAGAATCAACAATCATGAAACCATATACATTGGATACATTGGGGGAATAAATCCCTTAGAATGGTTTTTGATAAGCTTATGAATTTACCAAATTATTTACCCTAAGATAGTTGAACCTAGAGTGTCGTATGATCCATTATCAGGCACTAGTTTCTGTTTGAATTTATCTCAAAGAAGTGTTTTCTGGTTTTACAACCAGATACATCTGTTCCAAAGCCACCTTTATCTATTTGTATCTAGACATGGATTTATTTTCATGATAAACCCCATAATATATTCCTTTACAAAATTATAGGATATCCTTTTATTCTTATCCCTAATGCCTATCTCAGGGTTTTGTTTACTAATATACCTTTTCTAAATCTAGATTCTATATTTTTTTCTAAACTTCCTCTGATACCAACTATAATTCCCTGACTGTAACTCCTCGACCCTAGATTCCCATAATCGGTGCATTATTTTAATACATTTTCATGATTACAAGGAATCATGAATCAGATGACTGATCAGTTTAGCAGTCTTGGAAAATAGATTACATGCATAAATGTTACATTACATGTTCTAACATACAACAAAAAAAATTCAATTGATAATTCCATTATTACCTTAGCTTAACCCTACATCTCAAACATTATTCACTTCTTGGGATCATGGGAAAATATAACATATGAATGGGGTGAGCACAAATGTTCAGTAAGGATAACAATATAGTGGAAACTTTCATAAATAAGCATAAACATATAAGGTTGTGTATAAAACTAAACCGAAATCCTTTTCAACATAATCATGATCATAGTATGGCAAATATAAATCAAAATAATTCCATTTAATTACTCACATGGATATTCTACTAGACGAATAATCACATGAAATATCAATAACATCTTTCATAACTATGGAATGCATAATACAAGACTTTCATAAACACATAGTCAAGACCTTGTTCCATGACTAAAAATAATATATTGTTAAGGTCGTCTACCAAGACACTTTTTTGTCTAATGAGACCTACCAATGCATCGAGGAGCTATAGAGGGCTCCACCCGTCACTTACTAAGTCTAATGCATTCCTCATATGAAAATGTTTAAAAATAACATAAACATTCATATTAAAACAAGAATACGAAATGTCAATAATTTATCCATAAACCATGAATGGTATAAAAATAACACATCCACAATCAAACATATCACAAAACCTTCAATACAATATGAAATATTTGTATCATAATAAATCAACATCAACCATGTTTAAAATCCATCAAAGGATATTGACATAGATGAAAATGATTTGTAAAACACTTTGAGAGAAATATCCATTTTCATGAAAGCATTTAAAAGAAACAAATTTTAAAAAGGAAGAAATTTAAATATATTTTTGAACCAAATTTTCCCATACAAATTTGAAACTTTTTAAAGGAATTAACATTTTAAAAAAATTCATGTCCATATAGATAAATCCTTTAAAAACATTTTCAAAACATGGACAATAATGATAATTATTTAAAGAATAAATATTTAAAAATTCTAAAATGATGTTTTAGTAAAAAAATCCATTAAAAATCCCTTTGAAAAATCTTTATGGAAACATGGACATGGATAATAAATATTTCCCAGTATATACTTACGTAAAAACAACCTCGGATAATAAAGAGATTGTGAAATTTACCGTTACCTTGCTCTTTGCTTTTGTCGAGGGTACGTTTACCCTCATGTATAATGACCATAGTATGTTATTAAATAATAACAGAACCATATTCATATTTATATATCATACATGATTCATTTAATACTTTATACTACCCATTTAATAATGATTTCCATGATAAATTAACATTTCGGGTAATAATCGCTTTCATTATCATACGTGTTTTAACTTGTTATTCTTGATGGTATCATTTAGATAATGGTTAAAATGAATCCATAATATAAACCAAAATTTATATATCATATATATTTAGAATATAAACATGTATAATATACATATACATGAAATGGAAAACATTGATTTTGTTGATGGTAGTCTGTACATACGCGTAAACATTGTTTCTATTTTCATATCGTATTGACCGAAACTAAGTGAATATGATATATGTAAGTATATATATATATATATATCTCCAGTATAATTTTTCTGTCATATATTACATACTTATTAATGATATATATTTTATAATCATCGTTGAATGGTGAACGTGGAAATGAATCTCATAGCGTCATGGAGATGATAATCTGTACGTACGAATGAGCGACAATATAATTATATAGACGGAAAAATCATAGGTAATTGGATGATTTATCAAATATATATAATAATTATCATGTTATATTTATTATTACACAACATTATTATACCCATCCAATTAATAATGTATTGAGTAAGAATTACACCACGACGTGGAGACGGTAAGCCGTACGTACGAACGTATGGTGACATGTCATTCAAAGGATAGATAGAATAATGAATATGGTTGTACCATATTTTTAATAACATCACAGTATATAGAATATTTTAGAGTTATTATTTTATAATAGAAACTACTATGAAAGAAGAAGTGGAAGAAGAAAAGAACTTGAAAGAGGTGATGAGATGTTTACCTCTTCTTTGAATTCTTCCTTTTGATTTGATCAAAAGGAATCCTTAGGATGGCTTTCTGAATAAAGGAAGGCCTATATGATGATGGAAGGACCGTTGAAAGGGTATTTGGGAAGATTTTGGAAGATCCAAATGGCTTTGGAGGTGTGAATTTAAGAGAAGGGGAAGTTCCCTTTTATAAGAGTGGTGAGCGTCACTTTAGGAAATGTTTGAAATATTATTTTATAGTAAAATAATTTTCAGTTTCTAATGGATCAAAAATGAATTATTTACAGGATAAGATGGGGATAGGTTTAAAACCTCTAAAAATATAGGTTTTATACAAGTTTAGGTTACCATTTTTACCATATCATTTAGATTTGACTCCCATTTAGATAGTTTAACTTTTACTGTGTCTTCTTGTATTCTTATACTATATGGTCAATAAACATACACTAAACGTCTAAGAGAACATAAAGTGGTTAATTGGTGACATATATAATATTATTTCAGAATTTCTTCAGAACCTTATATTTTAGGAATATTATATCAACCAATAATTTAGTATTTTTTTTGAAACTATTTTATGTCAATTTTGGCATTATTTGGTATTTTTTTTGTAAAACTCAAAACATCATGATTAATTCAAAATAAATTGATTTAATTTACCATTAAATTTCATATTAATCTAATAAATTAGTTTAATTCATTAAATATTATCAAATTACATTTATTTAGGTATTTATAATATCAATTATTTTAATCTTTCTTTAATACGGTAATTACTGAATCATCATTGTATCATACATAAATTAAATTATTTAATGTATAAAAATTATAAATAAAATACCATTATGTAGGAAATTTTTTTAAATTTCTAATTAATATTTATAGTCGAATTTATATTCTGTGTAACCATATATTAAAAATGGTTTAGTTATTAAACATTGAATTTCACTCTTTTAACTCTTCTTTAAATAAGACAATAATAAGTGTCCTAATGTAATAAAATTGGACCAAAGAGGTTAATATTTTATTCCTATGGTATTTTTTGTCGAACTATACTTATCCAATAGAATTAGGAAATTTTTTATTGTAATAATAATATAATTTTTACCCTTAAATACCCAATTTACTTTCAACTGTGGTAAATAAAAGTAAAAAATAACTATTCACGAAATATTATTTTAATCTTATTGAACCAAATTTTACCTACTAATATTTAATTCATCTCTCAGATTTTTGAAAGTCAACTCACAGAATTGGTAAAATTAAGTTTTATGAAAATTTGCAAATTCTCTTAGAAGG
Source organism: Viscum album (assembly GCA_963277665.1). Classification (NCBI taxonomy): domain Eukaryota; kingdom Viridiplantae; phylum Streptophyta; class Magnoliopsida; order Santalales; family Viscaceae; genus Viscum; species Viscum album. The sequence goes on from OY728137.1 coordinate 640,862,388, forward strand.
TTGGTAAAAGACGGTAAGAAGATCAATAAAATTTTTATATATCTGAACTTATTAAAAATGATTCCAATGAATTATATTAAACTTATATAGGTATTATGTATCTATTTAGACCTAAAATAAATATAAATAAAATAAATAATTATTTAAATAAAAAGTCGGTTTTAACCAATAACTCAGTGTTTTTCACTATTCATAAAAAATTTAATGTTTTCAGAAAAATAAAAACATTTCACCCTAAGATAATGTTGATATTATGAATTTAAATATTAATTCCATTTTACCAAATTCAAAACATTTAAGTTTCATTTATTAAATTTAAATTAATTTTCGTTGTCAAAACCAAAAAGTGTGTTTTTAAGAAATAATTACTAACAAGAGATTGATACTTGTTTATGTTCAATTTCAAATTGAAATTATTTCCAATGAATAACATTCGATTTAATGGTAAAAATATAATTTATTTATACTTCTAAACCATTAAAATTATCAATTTAATAGTACAAATTATTTTGAATAAAATGTTGTGTTTAGTTAAAATATTGTATTTTTTACTATTCACCCAAATATGAATGTTATCAAAAAACCATCAAACAATTATTGAAAAGAAATTCTTATGTCTCAATTTTAATGAATAAGTTTATTTTTTTCAAATTGAATATATAAAAGTTTCAAATATTCAATTTAAAAAGGGTTCTCCATTAAGAGGTGGTAAAATTGCATTTCTTAAAAAATACTTCTTTTATCTGAAAAAATGAATTTGTTTTTTCATTATGCATAAGAAACATATAATATGGATTCTAAAATGATAAGGATTTTAAATTATTCAAAATTTATTTAATACTATTCATAACCTCTTTTGAACAACTAGTTTGGTAAGTCATGGTGCGCTTGAACTCAGTGTTGCGTGTTGTAAAAGTTATTAAATTACTTTGAAGAAATAACGTACTATGAAATCATGGGGTGTTACATTCATTCACACTTAAATAAATTCCGGTCTCTCAATTTGAAATTTTTTTTCGAAAATAAATGGTTGAAAATAGAAAATACTTGTTTGGGAAAAGCCACATCGGAAAATGGGTTAAAAATTTTAGTCTTAATAAGAGGAAAAGGGGAATGAAAAGTCGCAACCAAATTATGATCTCAATTAAGAAAAAATTGGTGGAAATTGGAGAAAAAATAAAAGGAGGAAAAACTTAAATATTTATATGGTGTGATTTAGGTCATCAGTCACAAACAATTGTATAATTGAGGGCCTCAAAGTCATCAATCTATGATGATTTAAAATATCATCAGTTCAAAAAAACATAAGGTTTTAGGATAACACAATTTTTAGTTTTAAGATCCCTTAACTAATGTTTAAGAATTAATTTCTTCAAATAATAAGAGAATAAAATAATATATACTTGACAAGTAGAGTTCCATTCATTAACTAATTTCTACCACAGACTCATATTTCACATTAAAAGATAATTGAACAAAAAAATATTCTATTTATCCTAATCATATAGGGTTAAAAAATTAATTTATAATTCACCAATCAGAACCATTAAAAAAGAAACCACATTATACAATCCAGGGACTTCACGTATCCATTGGTAGGTGATAAAGCTCAATCGCACAATGGTTGCGGGTTCTATTCCTGCAGCTTTGTCCGATGCGACGAGTTGTCACACGGTCTTCATGTTGTCCATTATAAAAATCCAAAAATAACCTTAACAAATGTATCCAATTTCAAACATAATCCATTCCATCCTTTAGACATATCTAAAATACTTCAATCCAAACTTATAGTCCAAAATTTATAAGTAATTGAAACCCAATTAAGAAACTTTTTTCCACATAATAACATGTGAACACATTCATGATGTATTATTTTAAAACATGGTAACACCCTGAATTACCAGAAATCCTTATTGATTACATTCATTCTCCATTATCCATTATATAATACTAAATATATTTCTTGTATCCAAAAATATTGAATATTACAACAATGATGAAATAAAAAGACTATTAATCCATTCCATGGAAGTCAAGAATATCCAATATAATTTATCTAAATAAAACATCTCTTATTCCAAAATGACTACCTCGTTATCAGGACCATATTAATGATTACATTTCCATCAACCATGTGTTTTTCCGAAAAGTGTATCTTATTATTATGTCACTTTTCATAGAACAATATAATATCAAATCCTCTACAAAATAATACTATAATACAATCCTTATTTATCTCCATATTTCATATAACCATTATATTATTGATACAACAATCAAATGAAATAATTCTACATTAAAAACATAAGAAAACTAGTCATTCCTCTTCATGTGAGGTAGTATCATAACTTGATTATTATCCAATAGCATTAATTAAGCTATACTTTGATGACATGGACATTGAATCGCGTTGTGTACAAACGCCTTGCAGATGAAGCATTTTACATTTGAAATATTTTTCATACACTTGCAATCATGTACTTTGTGTCCTTTTTCTCTACACATATAACAAACTCCCATTCCATTTAAGAATATACCAAGTTGATTCTTTCCACAGTTATCACATATGGTTAAATCCTTCCTTTAACTCTTCCATTTATCCATATTTATCTCTTCCATCCTTTTCTTCTCATGCTTCCCTTCAAAGCCTTAGGACTCAAAAAAATAATTACTTATCTTATGAACACATGATACTATTTCTTCGAATGTTGAGAATACATGGGAGACTATTTCCCTTATAAATGTTGGTTTAGGACTATACAATATATGAACCTTCTTACTCTTTGGATTATATGTTTTGATGGAGTTCACATTCCTTAAACTGGGCTCCATTTCTATACAATGTCATACACTAGGTCTGTTTATAAATTGCAATGAATAATTCCATTCATCTAAAATACCTAATGTAAATTGAACAGTTTATGGATATAAACAATAATCATAAAAAATGTTTTCCTTGAGGAAGTATATACTCATAAACCCTTCATAATGGTTTGTAATGAAAATGAGAATTATCTTAAGCATATCCCCCGAGAGTGTCGTAACCAATAGTGAAGCAAGACCCTTTTTTGTGCACTGGTTCTCGTTCGAGTCTGGCACAAAGCGGTGTGTTTGGGTTTTACCCCTTTGTACATATACTCCATATCCTCCTTTACCTTCTTGTATCCAATAAAAGGTTGTATTTCATGGAAAACAAACAAAATCTATATAGTACCAACATTTTAGGTAGTTCTTCTATACTAATCCTCAAAGTCTATCTTAGGGTAATGTGCTCTAAACAGAGTTTATCTAAATCTAGTTTCTAAAGTTATTTCTAAACTTCATCTGATAAAAAATATAATTCCCAACCCTATATTTCCATATTAAGTGCATTATTTTAATACATTAGCCTGATTACAAGGAATCAAGTCCCGAAAGACCGATCAGTTTGGAAGTCTTTGAAAATAGATTATATGCTTGAACATTACATTACACTTTCTAACATACAGCACAAAAAAATAATCCATTGATAATGCCATTGTTCCCTTAACTTAACCTTTCATCTTAAACACAAAACAATTTTTGTATATTGGAAAATAAAACATAATAAAGGACTGAGAAAAAATGCTCATTAATGATAAAAATATAGCAGAAACTTTCATAAATAAGCATAAACATTTAAGGCAATGTATAATACTAAAACAAAAGACTCTTCATCATAAACATCATAATAATATGGAAAATATAAATCAAAATAATTCCATTTACTTACTCATATGGATATTCTTCTAGTAGACTAATCACATTCAAGATCTATAGCCACTTTCATAACAATGGAATGCATAATTTCACACTTTCATAACCACATAGTCAAGGCCTTTTGCCAATACTACAAATACGATTTTGTCAAGGCCTTATTCTAAAACAATAGTTTGTCTCATGAGACCAATTGAAACATCGAGGAGTTACAGCAGGTTGTACCCATCACTTACTACGTCCAATGCATTCCTCATATGAGAAGGTTTAAACATAACATAAACATTCGTATTAAAAATAGAATACAAAATGTCAATACATTGTCCATAAAACATGAATGGTATAAAAATAACACATCCATGGTCAAACATATCACAAAACCTTACATAAAATATGGATGATTTGTATCATAATAAATCAACTTCAAACAAGTTTAAAATACATCATTTTATGTTGACATGGATGAAAATGATTTGTAATACTCTTTGGGAGAAATATCCATTTCTCATGAAAACATTTAAAAGTCGCATTATTTAAAAATGAAGAAATTTAAATATATTTTTGAATAAATGTTTCTTTTAACACTTTGAATCTTTTGAATCGAATTAACATTTCAAAAACATTCATTTCCATATAGACAAAACCTTAAAAACCATTTTGGAAACACTGACATTAATGAGAATGATTTAGAGGAATAAATATTTAAAACATTTAAAATTATGTTTTAGTAAAAAAAAGTCTATTAAATGAATACCTTTTAAAACTCTTTCATGTATCATGTACATGGATAATTAATATGTCCCAGTAGATACTTACAGAAAAACACCCTCAAATAATAAAGAGATTGTGAAATTAACCCTTACCTTTCTCTTTCCTTTTAACAAGGGTACGTTTAACCTCATGTATAATGGCCATAGTATGTTATTAAATTATAACAGAACCATATTAATATTTATTATATCAAAAATGATTCATTTATGACTTTATAATTCCCATTTAATAATGATTTCCATGATAAATTAACATTTCCGGTAATAATCGCTTTCATTATTGTACGTGTTTTAACTTGTTATTCTTGATCATATCATTTAGTTAATTATTTAAATACATCTAGAATATAAACCTCGATTTATATATCATATATATTTAGAATATAAATATGTATAAAAGACATAAATATAAAATGGGAATCATCGTTTATTGGGACGGTAGTACATACGTACGCATAAACGATGTTTCTGTCTTCACATCATGTTGAACTGAACTAAGTGAATATGATATTTGTAAGTTCATATATATATATATATATATATTTCTAGTAGCATTATTATTCCATATATTACATACTTATTAATGTTATATATTTTATAATCATAGTTGAATGGTGAACGTGGAAATGAATCTTATCGTGTCGTGGAGACGGTAAACTGTACGTACGCACGAGCGACAATATCATTATATTGATGTCGAAATCATATGTAATTGGATGTTATATCAATTATACATAATAATTATCATGTTTTATTTATTATTACAGATCATTATTATACCCATCCAAATAATAATGTGTTGAATATAAATTACACCATGGTGTGGAAATGGTAAGCTGTACGTTCGCACATATGGTGATATGACATTCAAATTATGGATAGAAAATTGAATATTGTTGTACCATATTTATAATAATATAAAAATATATAGAATATACTGGATATATTATTTTATTATGGAAAAAAAATAAAGAGGATGTGGAAGAATAAAGGAACATGAATGAAATGATGAAATGTTTACCTCTTCTTCGGGTTATTCCTTTTAATTTGATCAAAACGGCTCCATAGGTTGGCTTTCTGACTAAAGTAAGGCCTATAGGATGAAGGGAGGACAATTGAGAGGCTATTGGGGCAGATGTTGGCCCATAAAATTGGCTTTGGGATGTGAAATTAATAGAAGGGGAAGTTCCCTTTTATAAGAAAGGTGAGGGTCACTTTAGGAAAGGTTTGAAATATTATATTATAACAAATTTATTTTCGGTTTATAATGGATAATAAATGAATTAATAAAAGGATAAAGAGGGTATGGGTCAATATAATTCAAATAATAGGTTTTAGACATGTTTAGGATTCCATTTTAACCATATCATTTATATTTAACTCTTAGTTAAATAGTTTAACCTTTACCGTGCCTTCTTGTATTCTTACACTATATGGTTAATAAAAATACTCTAAAAAATCAAGAGAACATCAAGTGGTTAATTAATTACATATATAATATTATTTAATCCTTTTGGGTGAACCATAGATTTTTATTAATGTTATATCAAACAATAATATAGTAATTGTTTTAAAAACTATTTCATGTCAATTTTGACAATATTTAGTATTTTTCTTTTTTGTAAAAATCATAACAGCAAGTCAAATTAGAAAGAAATTGATTTAATTAACCCTAAAATTTCATATTAACCTATAAAATTATTGGAATTCATCAAAAGTCTCAAATTAAATTTATTTGGGTATTTATAATATCAATTATTTTAATCATTCATTAATATTGTAATTAGTACATCATCATTGTGTCATAAATAAATTAAATGATTTAATGTATAAATATTATAAATAAAATAAAATTATGTAGGAAATATTTCAATATTTATAATGAATACTTATAGTTTAATTTATATTGTGTTGAGCATTATATTAAAAATGGTTTAGTTATCAAACTTTGAATTTAACTCGTTTAACTCTTCTTTAAATAAGATAATAATAAATGTTCTATTCTAATAAAGGTGAACCAAATAGGTTAATATTTTATTCATAAGGTTTTTTTGGGTCTAATTATACTTATCCAATATAATTAAGAAATTTTATAGGGTAATAATAATATCATTTTTACACTTAATTGCACTGTTTACTTTTAACCATGGTAAATAAAAGTAAAAAAGTTAATATTCACCATAAATTATTTTCATCTTATTGAACCAAATTTTACTTACTAATATTAACAATTTATTTTGGAATTTGTAAATTCGACAAACAGAAGTGGTAAATTTACGTTTTATGCAAATTTTCAAATGCTCCTAGTAGGTGGGTAAATGTTGTAAAAAGTTCAACAAAATTTTTATATATCTAAACTAATTATAAAATTCTTCCAATTAATTATATTGAAATTATATAGGTATTATGTATCTATTTTGACCTAAAATAAATTTATATAATATAAATAATTATTTAAATAAAAATTCAGTTTTAACCAATAACTCAGAGTTTTTTCACTATTCATCAAAAATTGTTCATTTTCAGAAAAATACCAAAATTTCAACCAAAGATAATTTTGATATTATGAATTCAAAAATTAAGTATATTTTACAAAAATCAGAACATATAAGTTGAATTTATTAATTTAAAATTAATTACAGTTGTCAAAACCAAAAATTGTGTTTTTAAGAAATAATAACTAACAAAATATTGACACTTGCTTATGTTCAATTTCAAAGTGAGATTATTTCAAATGAATAACATTGGATTAAAGGGTAAAAATATAATCTATTCATAGTTAAAAACCAATAAAATTTATAATTTAACATTACAAATTATTTTGATAAAAAAGTTTTTTTCAGTTAAAATATAGTATTTTTCACTATTCACCCAAATATGAATGTTATCAGAAAAAAACAAAATATTTATTAAAACTAAATTGAATTTAAAAAAATAATTCTTTTATCTGAAAGAAATGAATTTATTTTTTCATTATGACTAAGAAACTCATAATATGGATTCTACATTTATAAGGATTATATAATGTTTAAAATTTAGTTAATTCTATTCATAACCACTTTTGAATGACTATTTTGGTAAGTCATGGTGCGCTTGAACTCAGTGTTGTGTGTTATGAAAGTTATTGAATTACATTGAAAAACTAACGTATTATGAAATTTTGGGGTGTTACACCGACCCCAGTTTTGTAGTGCCAGTTCCTTATAACATTAAATTGGCATGATTACAAGTAATTAAAAACTGAAGGACCGAGTAGTTTAGATTTTTTGGAAACCAGATACATTCATTTTTTTAACATTACAACGTGAAATTAAATACAAATTATATGTTTTATTGGGAACATCCACACCTCTATGATTATCCCTATAGTTTATTCATAATAAAATTCATTATATCCGCAGAAAATGAAACATAAGAAATGGGTGAGATAAAAAACATAGTATGTAAAAGAAATAAAACGGAATATTTCATAAAAATAAACATTTTTCTTCATGAATAGCTAAGGACACACTCCTTTAAAAATAAACATCACCATATTATGGAATTAATATGATAGGAGTAAATATTTCCATAATAAAAAATATTCAATGGTATTCTACAAGTCTAATAACTATGTGAACAATAAATTAATAGTTTCATAAAGATTAAATGAAAAATTTGGGTCATCATAGATATATCGTCAAGGCCTCGTGTAGAGACCATAAATAACAATTTTGTCAAGGGCTCGTGCCAAGACTGTTTTTTGTTTCTTGAGACCTATCGATGCACTGAGCGGATATAGTGGACCCAACCCACACTTTCTCATTCAAATGAATTTCTCTTTTAAATTGGGAAAATAATAAACAAAATATACAACCATATTGAAACTAACATCTATAATGTAAATGACATTCCCCATACATTAAACATCAACAACAACCATTCGAAGTAAATTGGTGAATCAAGTCAAGATAGAACATACACATTCCATATAACAATATAACCATCACCAAAATACTTTTGATGATATCAGAAGAAATAAAAAACTATAAAATTCATTATTATTAAATGTATGTTGACATAAATAATGATACTTTTAAATGATACAATTGATAAATACTTAAAGAAATATTCCATAAGAATTTGAAACTGTCATATACCACCATGAAACAATCTAGTTGCAATCCATAAGAATGTCATGATAAAAATGAGTCTCTTCATATGATATACCAAGGGGTATTAGATGCACAACATTCAAGAAATATTTTGTGAACAATTCATATATCTCAAAAAAGTTAATGTTAGGTGAGAAAAGTTTATTTTAGTTTGGAATGTAAATATATTTTTCCAAATCATTTTTATTTTTCATAAATCTAGTTTGAAATATGTATATCCAAAAAAATTAATTTTAGGTACATTGAGATTACATTTGGGGCATAAATTATGATTCGCTAATGTGAAATCATGTAAAATATGCTTTTAATGAAGCTTTAGAATTAAAACATTTTAATGCGGTTTATGTAATTCATTTTTGAGATTTTAAAGTAAAAATGGATTATTTCTTTCATGAAACTAGAAAATAACCAAAATATATTTTCATGTAATTTTTTTCTAACTATAAATATGCCTTAAAACAAATTATAGACTGAACATCAGAAAATATTTAAAAAATCAAGATTTTCCTTGAATCGAGCTTTCATTTCGAAAGAATTTTTTAAATATTCTATTAAAACATATATACCCAATTAAATAAAGATGTATTATTATTGGCAAAACTTTATATAACATTTTTAAAGACCGTAAAATTCAAGGGAATTTTTTTCTTAATTTTCTTTGGATTTTTACAAGAGCGCGGTTTCAGACGGCACCTGATTCCGAGGCCCGGAGTGCCCGGAATTAATTTCCGAAGTTTGGCTCGGGTACGTTCAGTGAACGAACGAGCGGGAATTCCTAACTTTTGATCCGGTGCTCGTAATTGAAATCCGAGGGCACCGATGAACTCGCAGCGCCGTTATTCGCTTAAAGAGACCCTTTCGGGAGTTGCGTTTGTTGCGGGACGAAAGTTAGTTTTTGGGAGAATTATAAAAAGTTGAATAAAAAAATGTGGATTCTTTTTATTTCACTTTTGTAGGATAACTCCTCTCAAAAGGAGTTGGGGGTGGGACCCACACCCACTTAACCTACTTTGTGAGGATTAAGTGTGGTGGGACCCACACGAACCTAAACCTCTCAACTTCCCCCTTAAACTCCCCTCTCTCCCTCTTAATTGTTTGTAAACTTAACATCAAATTAATTACACATGACATGTTAATTAATTAAGTGTTATGTTTGAATTTTGAAGTTTTGAATTCCTAGGCTTGGTAAATAAAATAAGGAGAGACCTTATTTTATTTTGTTAGCCAACTTGTGTGGATTTCATTTGAGAGCTCCTCCTCCATCTTCTTCATCTTGACGAAGAACGTTCATCTTGACGAAGAACGCTCAAACTCCGACGAAGAACGACGCCTCTCTTCTTCGTCCTCGGTGTCAACAAGAGGGAACGCCGCATCCTCCTCGGGCCTTCTTCGTCGGCAAACGAAGATCCGCCAACAACGTGTCGCATCGGACGTAACTCTTCGTCAACGGATTTGACGAACGACGACCGCGACGCCCGACTTCCGCGACGCCGTCTTCCGCGGAACGTAGAAGATTCTTTGAATCTCAAACCAGAGGTAGGGGATGTTATTTATTGATTATTTTATTCCATTCTTGAATCATGGATTTTAGCATGACTAAACGTGAGGCTTTTGGATTTTCTTTAGTTATGTTATTATTTAACGTGAGGGGGGTCGGACCGCATGAACACGGCCGAACCCCCCCCCTCCTTAGTTCTCGTTTTATTCATGCGGGTGGAAGCAAGTGGCGTGGTGCCGTCGCACCACGCGGATGAACATGCTTATATTTTTCCGCAACGCCGCCGCGCTACGCCGAGGAGAGTCTTCAAGAACGCGACGCCGTCGCGCCGCGTTGGAAGGATTCATGGCACGGCGAAAGGGGCGCGGTGCCGTCGCACCGCGCCGGACGACGAACACCGCGGCCGGTTCCGGGCCGCGGCGGGACGAGAAGACCGCAGCCGGTTCCGGGCCGCGGCGGAAGAGGAGACCGGCAGCCGGGCCGCCGGCGTCGGAAGTCGAGGGCAGGACCGGAATTTCCGGTCCCGTTGGTAAAAACCGGCCGGCCAGCTGGCCGGCCGGATATCATAAAAACCGGGGGAATAAATCCCCCGGCCGGTTCAACAAACCCCCCTCTTAATGAGGGGGGGCGGTTCAATTAAGGAGGGGGGGCAACAGCCCCCCGGTTTTATCAAGCCGGCCCCCACTTGCGGGGGCCGTTTTTTTTTTTTGGAAAAGGCACGGCTCAAGGCCGTGCCGCCTTGAAGAAAAACGCGGGGCATAGCCCAGCGTGCCAACCACGTGCGGCGCCCAGCGCCGCCGCCGCGGCCCGCCGCCGCCGCCACCGCGGCCCGCCGCCGCCGCCACCGCGGCCCGCCGCCGCGCCGCCGCGCCGCCGCCCGCCGCGCCGCCGCCCGCCGCCGCCGTCCGCCGCGCCGCCCAGGGGGGGGGGGGGGGGGTCGGGCCGGGTCGGCCCGGACCCGGACCCCCCGTTTCGGACCAGATTCGGTTTTTGGCTCATAACTTGAGCCTCGGACCTCCGAATGACGAACCGTCTGCGGCAACGCGATCCTTGGATCGAGACGGTCGTTTCGGTATATCGCACTCAAGGTTTCGGTTTACTTTGAGTTCGGCCGGGTTGGTTCGTTCACGAAACCAACCGGGCCTTCGGAGCGGAAACGCTCATATCTTGAACTACGGACGTCCGATTGACGTGCCGTCAGTCGCGTAGTGTTCCTCTTAGTGAGACGGATCTTTTGGCATACTCCGCCCGAGGTTTGGACGCAGGTGGAGTACGGTCGGGTTGGTTTTGCCTTAAAAACCAACCGGGCCCCGGAGATGAAAATGCCAATAACTCTCAGACAGGGCGTCCGATCGACGCGCCGTCTGTTGCGTTGAGTTCCTTTTGACGATACGGAACTTTTGGATACATCAACTTCGGTCTTCGTGACAGTTGATGTATCAGCCTCTCGGCTCGTGGAGCGGACCCTCCGTACGAGCTTGCTGTGTGCGGGAACCCTAGTGCTGGCTGCGACTGTTCTACTGCTACGACTGCTACTGTGACTGCGACGACGACAGTACAGAGATCCTGTGTGGATTCGACGACGACAGTACAGAGATCCTGTGTGGATTCGACGACGACGACTACAGCACTCAGCGATCCTGCGTGGATCAGTGCTACAGGTTCTGTGTGAGCCCGATCCTGTGTGGGTCCTTGCGCTCAGCAGTTCTGTGTGAGCCAGCGCCTACAGGTTCTGTGTGAGCCCGATCCTGTGTGGGTCTTCTGCGGGGGTTAGTTACCTATCGATCCTTCGTGGGTCCGACGACTTAGATGGATCAGTGATCATCTTTATCGTCCTTGAAGAAGTATACCTGTGCGAGCTGAATCCTGTTGTTTTCCTGTGTGGATTGTGTTGTGCAATCCTGTGTGGATTATATTTTGCTTTCCTATGTGGAATACGTATACTTTCCTGCGTGGACTGAGTTGTACTTGGGCTCGGAGGTTGGAGCGTATTTTAATTAATGACTTAGGTATATGTATGGGCATATACCTAAGCAGTGTCGGTTGTTACTTCGTGATTGTACTTTTCTTCGTGGTTTATCCTTTGTGGATTTGAGAGACCTTCAGGGGTCTCGGGGTCCCTACTGAGTAGCTTATACTCACCCCTGCACGGGCTTCGCCCGCACTACGTTGTGTTGGTTGCAGACGACGGACATCGTTGACCTTAGCTGAGGCTTGCAGAGCGGGTCGGTACCCGGAGGTGGACCACTGGGCGGGACGTGCTCGGAGCGGACGACGGGACCCGTGTAGCAGAGGAGCTATCTGTACCCACCCTTCAGGTGGGATTTCCGGTGGACAGCTCGGAGTTGCGGCCTTTACTTTTCAGTTGCTGTTTTTCCCTTTTCGAGTTGTACTTTACTTTCAGTTTGGGTTTGTATACTGGCCCATTTACTTTTCCGCACTTTCAGTTGTACTCTGTTTGCTTAGTGTTTACTTTCCGCTTGTTTACACTGTGGTGTGTGTTTACTTTTCAAAGGCAATGCCTTCCCTTTTTATCGGGATTTACGCCTTGGTGCTAGTCGCCAGCCCCTGGCCTATGGAAGGCGGGCTTAGGGTAGTCACGGCACGGACCCCGAGGGCGGGTCGTGACAAATTGGTATCAGAGGAGTTCGGTTCTACCGCGAACTCTGATCTTTTCTATGTGAAGCAATAATGTTTAGCGTATTGAGTGTGGTTATCAGTCCAGGGAGTCCAGTGTTGGTGCGGCGGCCGACGTATCCGTACACCAGGACCCTGACTTCTGATTTCCGACTTAATGCACGAAAACATTGATTGCGTGTGTGTTTCAAAGTTTTCTTTGTGATTACTTATATCAGCTCACTAGGTATACTGTTCTAACCGTGGCGCACCTGTTTCCTTTTCAGGATGGCCCCACGACGGCAGCCAGCTAGGGTTCCGAGAGTCGAGCGAGACGACAGCCCACCGAGCGACGAGGCCTCGGTGCAGGGCCCTTTTCCAGTAGTGGCACCGGCGGTAGCTTTACCCGCCGAGCCCCCGATGCTTCCAGCAGCAGCTGCTGACGATGCACGTCGCCTCAGCGCACTGCATGAGTTTCAGCGCCAGCGACCGCCCAGGTTTCGCGGGGAGACGGATCCCCAGGCAGCAGAGGACTGGTTGGAGGCAGTAGTACGAGTGTTTAGGCTAGTGAGGACACCAGCAGACCTCATGGTGATCCTCGCTGCGAGCCTATTACACGCAGCAGCAGGACGATGGTGGAGCCTGATGCTCCAGGTGCACGATGAGGCATCTCTTCTCTGGACGGACTTCGAGAGCCTCTTCCGCTCTGAGTTCGTCCCGGCCACCCTCCGAGCGGTGCGCATCCAGGAGCTTCTACAGCTGCGGCAGGGCAGCATGACGGTCGCCCAGTACTCGGCGAGATTTACCGATCTCTCGCGCTACTCGACCGACATGGTACGGGACCCATTCTTCCGGGCCCGGACCTTCGAGCAGGGTTTGAGACACGAGATCAGGGCATCGCTGATCTCCCTCAGCATACCGACTCAGACAGGAGTACTGGAGCGGGCCCTTCTGATCGAGAGCTTCCTTGCTGAGTCTACACCAGCACAGCGACCAACCGCAGGGCGGCACGTGGCAGAGTCATCTGCAGCAGGCAGTCGACGGATGACTCAGGGGTCCAGACAGACCAGACCTTCAGGCAGACGACCTCAGGGCACTGGCTCAGCAGTGCGGGGCACACAGCGCGGAGCCAGTCTTACGAGAGGCAGACAGTGCTACTCGTGCGGCGGGCAGGGCCACATGGCTCGCGACTGCCCGACCCGCTGTGCCGAGGAGCAGCAGTCAGTTGATGGACCACCGAGGCAGAGGCAGAGGGTCGACCGTGGCGGTCCGCAGGGAGGAGGTGGACGAGGCAGAGGAGCTGGACGAGCAGCTGGTGGTGGCCGACGCTTTGAGGCTCTACCACCACCACCACCAGGAGGTCCACCCCGACCACAGGGAGCTGGCGGGCAGCGACAGGCACAGCTCCAGGCAGCAGAGGCCTACGACCACGGCGCACCTGAGATGATTCGAGGTACTATCTGTGTCTATTCCACCCTTGCTGCAGTTCTTATAGACACAGGAGCGAGTCACTCTTTCATAGCCGCTGCCCTTGTTCGGAGCTCGGAGATTCCGACAGAGCCGTTGGCTCGATCCTTACGGCTAGAGACTCCTACGGGAGCAGACTCGACGATTACGCACTGGTGCCGGCAGTGTGAGCTTACTCTAGGAGGCGAGAGCTTCGGCTGGGATCTTCTTGTAGCAGCGTCGAGGCCTTACGACGTCATCTTGGGCATGGATTGGCTGTCTACGGTCCATGCACAGATTGACTGTTTTAGGCGCAAGGTGCGATGTGTACGCACCGACGGGAGCAGGTTCACCTTCACCGGCGAGAAGGGAGCCTTAGCAGCACAGGATGGACTTCCGCGGAGGAGAGGACAGCCCATCACTCATCAGTTGGCTAGCCTTATCCTTGGAGCAGTTGGCGTGCGGAGTCCTGGTTTTCCTGCAGTGGTGGATCAGTTTGCGGACGTTTTTCCCGACGACGTTCCAGGGCTACCTCCTCGCAGAGAGGTAGACTTTTATATTGACTTGTACCCCGGGACAGCCCCGATATCCACTCCAGCATATCGGATGGCCCCCGCCGAGCTTCGAGAGCTACGGGTACAGTTGGAGGACTTGCAGGGCAAGGGGTTCATCCGACCCAGTGTTTCACCCTGGGCTTCCCCGATATTGTTCGCCAAGAAGGCGGACGGGAGCTTGCGACTTTGTGTTGACTATCGTCGCCTAAACCAGGTGACAGTGAGGAACAAGTATCCGCTACCGAGGATTGATGACCTCTTTGATCAGCTCAAGGGAGCACGGTGGTTCTCGAAGATAGACCTCAGGTCAGGCTATCATCAGCTCAGAGTCAGAGACGAGGATGTGCAGAAGACGACCTTCAGATGTCGGTATGGCCACTATGAGTTCTTGGTTATGCCCTTCGGTGTAACCAATGCTCCAGCAGTGTTCATGGCTCTCATGAACAGGATCTTTCAGCCATACCTCGATCGGTTTGTCGTGGTCTTCATCGATGACATTATGATTTACTCTACGACAGAGGAGGAGCACGCCTATCACTTGCGAGTTGTTCTTTACACACTCCGAGAGCACCAGCTTTATGGTAAGCTCTCGAAGTGCCAGTTCTGGATACGTGAGGTCCACTTTTTGGGACACGTTATCTCTGAGGCGGGAGTTGCAGTGGATCCCGCGAAGATTGAGGCTGTGTTAGCATGGGAGCCACCCAGGAGCGTGACTGAGGTTCGGAGTTTCTTTGGACTAGCTGGATACTATCAGAGATTTGTGCCGAACTTCTCCAGAGTTGTGGCATCACTCACAGCTTTGACGAAGAAGGGGAAACCCTTCGTATGGTCAGACAGATGTCAGCAGAGCTTCCAGGAGCTGAGACAGAGATTGACTAGCGCACCTATCTTGAGATTGCCTGAGGAAGGAGTAGGGTACGTAGTCTACTGCGATGCATCAGGGACCGGACTCGGATGTGTTTTGATGCAGGAGCGGGCAGTGATCGCCTATGGATCACGACAGTTGAGACCGCATGAGCAGAACTACGCTACCCATGACCTGGAGTTAGCAGCAGTGGTCTTCGCTCTGAAGACATGGCGACATTATCTGATGGGCGAGCGCTTTACAGTCTTTTCCGATCATCAGAGTCTCAGGTATATCTTCTCGCAGAAGGATCTGAACCTGAGACAGCGACGATGGCTCGAGTTCCTCCAGGACTATGAATTTGAGATAGTCTATACTCCTGGGAAGGGGAACATAGTAGCCGATGCCCTCACCAGGAGGACGGGCATTCAGCTACTCGAGGTGGCGACGGAGCAGCTAGCCTCTTTGCAGATATCCTTCGTGGATAGAGATGGAGCAGCCTTTCTTCAGTCTCTCATAGTCACTCCTCCACTACTGCAGCGAGTCAGGGAGGCACAGCACGGGGACACTGACTGCGAGACACGGCGTGCACAGATATCCTCGGGACAGGCACCTGATGGTTTCTCACTTGGAGCAGAGCACGACATCCTTTTTAGAGGACGTGCCATGGTACCAGTCACATTGCGAGAGGAAGTGCTGAGGGAGTTTCACACTTCTCCTTTAGCGGTACATCCTAGAGTGGCGAAGATGTACCAGGACCTCATACGACAGCACTGGTGGCCGGGCATGAAGAAAGCTGTAGCAGAGTTCGTTTCTCGATGCCTTACCTGTCAGCAGGTGAAGGCAGAGCATCAGGTACCAGCAGGCTTGGTACAGCCCTTGGAGGTTCCGGAGTGGAAGTGGGACGGCATATCTATGGACTTCGTGACTGGACTTCCACGCACTTCCAGAGGTCACGACTCCATCTGGGTGATTGTTGACCGACTCACCAAGTCGGCACACTTCTTACCCATCAGAGAGCAGGGCTCGGTGGAGAGCTTGGGACGTCTCTACGTTCAGGAGATTGTGCGGCTCCACGGCGTGCCATCATCTATCGTTTCCGATCGTGATGCCCGCTTTACTTCCCGGCTTTGGAAGGGGTTGCAGGAGGCGTTCGGGACGCAGCTACGTCTTAGCACAGCTTTTCACCCTCAGACGGATGGTCAGACGGAGAGGACCATTCAGACTCTCGAGGACATGCTCCGTGCATGTGTCCTTGACATTGGTCGTAGCTGGGAGGACCACCTACCTTTGGTGGAGTTCACATACAACAAGAGCTATCACTCCACCATCGGGATGGCACCGTACGAGGCGTTGTACGGCCGACCATGTAGATCTCCTTTGTGCTGGACAGACCCAGGGGAGTCAGCACTAGTGGGACCGGAGATGGTCCAGGCCACGACAGAGAAGGTCCAGGTCATCCAGGAGTGGATGAGGACAGCTCAGAGCCGGCAGAAGTCATACGCTGACAGGAGGCGGAGGCCACTGGAGTTCGAGGATGGCGACCTCGTCTTCTTGCGGGTCTCACCTCGACGTGGTATTCGGAGATTTGGCCGAGGCGGCAAGTTATCTCCGCGCTTCATCGGACCTTTCCAGATTCTCAGCAGGATTGGCGAGGTGGCTTATCGCCTGGCTCTACCACCTCAGTTGCACCGGGTGCACGACGTCTTCCACGTATCTCAGCTGAGGAGATACGTGCACGACCCGACGCACATCATTGACCATGGGGAGCTTGACGTTGACGATGGGGCGACTTTTACGGAGGTTCCGGTGGAGATAGAGGATCGACAGGAGCGGGTCCTACGTGGGCGATCGATTCCTCTTGTGCGCATCAGATGGCAGCACGGGAATCTCCAGGAGAGCACATGGGAGCGGGAGGCTCAGATGCGTGCTCAGTACCCTCATTTGTTCCCCTAGTTTTTGATGTATCTTTACGGGGACGTAAAGCCCTGAGGTGGGAGTAATGTAAAGACCGTAAAATTCAAGGGAATTTTTTTTTTAATTTTCTTTGGATTTTTACAAGAGCGCGGTTTCAGACGGCACCTGATTCCGAGGCCCGGAGTGCCCGGAATTAATTTCCGAAGTTTGGCTCGGGTACGTTCAGTGAACGAACGAGCGGGAATTCCTAACTTTTGATCCGGTGCTCGGAATTGAAATCCGAGGGCACCGATGAACTCGCAGCGCCGTTATTCGCTTAAAGAGACCCTTTCGGGAGTTGCGTTTGTTGCGGGACGAAAGTTAGTTTTTGGGAGAATTATAAAAAAGTTGAATAAAAAAATGTGGATTCTTTTTATTTCACTTTTGTAGGTTAACTCCTCTCAAAAGGAGTTTGGGGTGGGACCCACACCCACTTAACCTACTTTGTGAGGATTAAGTGTGGTGGGACCCACACGAACCTAAACCTCTCAACTTCCCCCTTAAACTCCCCTCTCTCCCTCTTAATTGTTTGTAAACTTAACATCAAATTAATTACACATGACATGTTAATTAATTAAGTGTTATGTTTGAATTTTGAAGTTTTGAATTCCTAGGCTTGGTAAATAAAATAAGGAGAGACCTTATTTTATTTTGTTAGCCAACTTGTGTGGATTTCATTTGAGAGCTCCTCCTCCATCTTCTTCATCTTGACGAAGAACGTTCATCTTGACGAAGAACGCTAAAACTCCGACGAAGAACGACGCCTCTCTTCTTCGTCCTCGGTGTCAACAAGAGGGAACGCCGCATCCTCCTCGGGCCTTCTTCGTCGGCAAATGAAGATCTGCCAACAACGTGTCGCATCGGACGTAACTCTTCGTCAACGGATTTGACGAACGACGACCGCGACGCCCGACTTCCGCGACGCCGTCTTCCGCGGAACGTAGAAGATTCTTTGAATCTCAAACCAGAGGTAGGGGATGTTATTTATTGATTATTTTATTCCATTCTTGAATCATGGATTTTAGCATGACTAAACGTGAGGCTTTTGGATTTTCTTTAGTTATGTTATTATTTAACGTGAGGGGGGTCGGACCGCATGAACACGGCCGAACCCCCCCCCCCCCCCCTCCTTAGTTCTCGTTTTATTCATGCGGGTGGAAGCAAGTGGCGTGGTGCCGTCGCACCACGCGGATGAACATACTTATATTTTTCCGCAACGCCACCGCGCTACGCCGAGGAGAGTCTTCAAGAACGCGACGCCGTCGCGCCGCGTTGGAAGGATTCATGGCACGGCGAAAGGGGCGCGGTGCCGTCGCACCGCGCCGGACGACGAACACCGCGGCTGGTTCCGGGCCGCGGCGGGACGAGAAGACCGCAGCCGGTTCCGGGCCGCGGCGGAAGAGGAGACCGGCGGCCGGGCCGCCGCCGTCGGAAGTCGAGGGCAGGACCGGAATTTCCGGTCCCGTTGGTAAAAACCGGCCGGCCAGCTGGCCGGCCGGATATCATAAAAACCGGGGGAATAAATCCCCCGGCCGGTTCAACAAACCCCCCTCTTAATGAGGGGGGGGGGGGGGGGGCGGTTCAATTAAGGAGGGGGGGCAACAGCCCCCCGGTTTTATCAAGCCGGCCCCCACTTGCGGGGCTGTTTTTTTTTTGGCAAAGGCACGGCTCAAGGCCGTGCCGCCTTGAAGAAAAACGCGGGGCATAGCCCCGCGTGCCAACCACGTGCGGCGCCCAGCGCCGCCGCCGCGGCCCGCCGCCGCCGCCCCCGCGGCCCGCCGCCGCGCCGCCGCGCCGCCGCCCGCCGCGCCGCCGCCCGCCGCCGCCGTCCGCCGCCGCCGGCCGCCGCCGCCGCCCGCCGCGCCGCCCAAGGGGGGGTCGGGCCGGGTCGGCCCGGACCCGGACCCCCCGTTTCGGACCAGATTCGGTTTTTGGCTCATAACTTGAGCCTCGGACCTCCGAATGACGAACCGTCTGCGGCAACGCGATCCTTGGATCGAGACGGTCGTTTCGGTATATCGCACTCAAGGTTTCGGTTTACTTTGAGTTCGGCCGGGTTGGTTCGTTCACGAAACCAACCGGGCCTTCGGAGCGGAAACGCTCATATCTTGAACTACGGACGTCCGATTGACGTGCCGTCAGTCGCGTAGTGTTCCTCTTAGTGAGACAGATCTTTTGGCATACTCCGCCCGAGGTTTGGACGCAGGTGGAGTACGGTCGGGTTGGTTTTGCCTTAAAAACCAACCGGGCCCCGGAGATGAAAATGCCAATAACTCTCAGACCGGGCGTCCGATCGACGCGCCGTCTGTTGCGTTGAGTTCCTTTTGACGATACGGAACTTTTGGATACATCAACTTCGGTCTTCGTGACAGTTGATGTATCAGCCTCTCGGCTCGTGGAGCGGACCCTCCGTACGAGCTTGCTGTGTGCGGGAACCCTAGTGCTGGCTGCGACTGTTCTACTGCTACGACTGCTACTGTGACTGCGACGACGATAGTACAGAGATCCTGTGTGGATTCGACGACGACAGTACAGAGATCCTGTGTGGATTCGACGACGACGACTACATCACTCAGCGATCCTGCGTGGATCAGTGCTACAGGTTCTGTGTGAGCCCGATCCTGTGTGGGTCCTTGCGCTCAGCGGTTCTGTGTGAGCCAGCGCCTACAGGTTCTGTGTGAGCCCGATCCTGTGTGGGTCTTCTGCGGGGGTTAGTTACCTGTCGATCCTTCGTGGGTCCGACGACTTAGATGGATCAGTGATCATCTTTATCGTCCTTGAAGAAGTATACCTGTGCGAGCTGAATCCTGTTGTTTTCCTGTGTGGATTGTGTTGTGCAATCCTGTGTGGATTATATTTTGCTTTCCTATGTGGAATACGTATACTTTCCTGCGTGGACTGAGTTGTACTTGGGCTCGGAGGTTGGAGCGTATTTTAATTAATGACTTAGGTATATGTATGGGCATATACCTAAGCAGTGTCGGTTGTTACTTCGTGATTGTACTTTTCTTCGTGGTTTATCCTTTGTGGATTTGAGAGACCTTCAGGGGTCTCGGGGTCCCTACTGAGTAGCTTATACTCACCCCTGCACGGGCTTCGCCCGCACTACGTTGTGTTGGTTGCAGACGACGGACAGCGTTGACCTTAGCTGAGGCTTGCAGAGCGGGTCGGTACCCGGAGGTGGACCACTGGGCGGGACGTGCTCGGAGCGGAAGACGGGACCCGTGTAGCAGAGGAGCTATCTGTACCCACCCTTCAGGTGGGATTTCCGGTGGACAGCTCGAAGTTGCGGCCTTTACTTTTCAGTTGCTGTTTTTCCCTTTTCGAGTTGTACTTTAATTTCAGTTTGGGTTTGTATACTGGCCCATTTACTTTTCCGCACTTTCAGTTGTACTCTGTTTGCTTAGTGTTTACTTTCCGCTTGTTTACTCTGTGGTGTGTGTTTACTTTTCAAAGGCAATGCCTTCCCTTTTTATCGGGATTTACGCCTTGGTGCTAGTCGCCAGCCCCTGGCCTATGGAAGGCGGGCTTGGGGTAGTCACGGCACGGACCTCGAGGGCGGGTCGTGACAACATTCACACATAATTCCTTGTTATTAAATAAAAATAAATAATAATTTCATTTAGGTGAGAAGAGAATAAGAGGAACACAAATAAAATTGTAGGTTCGGGTAGAAAATAGTAACAACATTATAATTAATTGAATCGTGTGCCCCAAAATTTATATTAATAAAATTATTCATTTAATTTAATGAAAATATAGATATTACTGATATAAAACTTCAATGGGTAGTATGAAGGCCTCATACGCAAGTAACATTAGTGAATACAAAATATCTCACAAAAAAGGAAGTCAGATGAAGAAACCCTTACCTTAGGTCTGATGGTGTTCTTATCGTGATTATAACGAACTTAATAATCAAATTTATGTTAATTAATTTATTAATAAATAATCTCATATAAATTTAATTTATTTTTTATAACCTTATTAATTTCATTCATGTCCTTTTTATGGGGTAAGAAGTTCAGTTTCATTGTTCGGGTCTGTTTGTTTCATGATCGGTATACATGTATACATGAACGAAGAATCGTGTAAAATACGAATGGTTGTCCAAAATTGAGGTTATGTGTTATTAGTGAACATCCATAATTTTACATGGTTTTAAATTTCATTTGGGTACTTGTAGTGAAGATGAATATTTATATAAATTATTTAATTATAACCATTTGGGTTAATTCCTATATTTTGAAAACAATGAACACATTTTTGTTTCTAAATCAGAATCATGTGTACAAACAACTTTCAAAACGATATAAGTGACATGATACATATATTATAGTCTTGTAAAACCATAATAATAGTTTCATGAATATAATCTAATATGTTAATAGATATTGAAGATGCATCACCCTTGAATGTCCAAAATTATCCCATCTCAGATGGTGTTTTTTTACTACAAGAAAAAAATAATGGTAAATGAGTGATGAGAATAAATTATTTAATTATCATAATGAAATTAAATTAAATATAAGGTACTCGAGATTTCATAAAATTTTTATGATGATAGTTTAGTATAAAAATAAAAGTAAAGAAACTTGAATATAAATTTAAATAATTGAAAATTGGAATTATCTCTTGAATTAATCTTTTTTGACTTCCTTTTTAGGGGAGAGAATTAGGTATTTTTATAATATTAAGGGATTATTTAATAGGGGAGGATATTAGTATTATATTTGGGTAAAATTGGATAAGGCACTATAATGGAGAGGATTTAAGATAAATGGTTGTGAGGGTGGGTTTATTTTAGAGGAGAGGAGTAATTTTTGTGTTTCTTAATCCTTATTTTATGATTTTTCTCCAAACAAAAAATAGTATTTATTATTGTGAAAATTAATTGTAATATGTGAATGTGAGTTCCATCCAAGTGGTCTTACTAAACCTTAGATCTCTTATGACTCAATGAACCACATATTTATCATTTATCGTAAAGTTTTGTATTTTACTATTCATATAAATTTGAAGTATATTAGAAAAATCACAAAAAATAACCATAATTATTTTTCAACATGAAGAATCAAAATAGAATTCCATTTTATCAAAATACATTTCTAAGTATGTGAAAATTAATTTTTAAATGAAATAATTATTTAATTAAAAAATACAAATTTTAAATTTAAAAGTAATTTTATAATAAAATTAAAATTTAACAACGGTCTCATACAATTTTACCAAAATCATTGGGAAAAAATATTTTGGAAAATATTTTATGAAAATGAAATTTAAATCCATTTTTTATTTAAAATATTAATTAAATATTTATCACTCAAAAAATTACAAATACATAATCAATAATTAATAAAATATTCTATTTCATTTATAATGTTCCTAAACATTATTTATACAACCATGGGTGTGGTATCTATTCATAATATTATATTACTGTTCATAAGGGTACATTACTATTTATAATGGTAAGTTACTATTTATAAGGGTAGGTTACTATTCATAAAAAATTATGTCTATTCTGTCAGACTCAAAAAATCACCCTAAACACAACTGTGTATGTCAGATTTGGAAAATTCAAATCATTGGGGTGGTAAAATTATGATTACTAGATATGTTATAAAAGATTGGTTTTTTAGAGACTCAATGTTTTCTGTAGTGAATATTAAATTTATATTTAGAATTATGAGGTGTTTTAGCATTAGTTTCACAAGTATCAAGGGACATAATGCCCAATATCATATAAATAATTGGCATGATGCATAGTATTAGAAACAATAAGTGAATCCATGCATATGTTATAATTGTAAGGTATCCATGTCTGTATATGATAGTAAGTGTTGAAATTTTATCATTTAACAACATTGGTGGTCATGGTCATATACCATAGTAAAGTTCATCATGTAGGAATATAACTATAGGGGTATTCATGTGAATATGTTATAATAGCTTCATCATTATGAAATCAACATATTAGTGTAGCAATTAATATATCATATTAGTAGGTTGAACATACCCTTATCACAGTTTTATGGTCTCCAAACCAATAAATCATAGCTTTGGGGTCATTATTCCAATGTATCATAATTAATTAGTATCTCTATGCCAATATATCACAACACTATATGGGATTCCATGCAGGTATACAACAATAATATATGGGACATGATTCATGTATATAATAGTATAAAAAGGGATACCATGCCCATGAAACATGAAGCATATGGCTTTCCTTTCACACTTATCCAAATATTGATAAGTAATAAGTGGTTTTGATAAGATATAATCATTAATTCATATTTCAACTAAATTTCTCTTTATCAAATGCAAAACCTTATTATTATTTAGCAGATGATGTGGTTCAACAACTCATTTATATTCAATCCATTATACATTTATTTATAAGGTAATCAAGAAACTATAGAAAAATTTTCCATTTCTTTCATGATATCACTATTTAGGCGTCAAAACAAATCTATATTGAGGATGGTTTTTCCTTTCAGAAATTAATATATATAATTTGAATTTCATTTGGACGCCTCAAGGGTTGTAAGTAATTTAACAATACGTAAGAGAATAATTATTTTTTAAAATTATAGAACTACTTTATTTTTAGATTCAATTTTTGGGAATCAAATGTTTAAACTGGAATGTGTCACTAAATACATTTTATAAAACATCAAAACATTGTAGGATAATTACTTGGACACAAATATTATGACTCTATATTATCACTCTTCCATTAATTGCCATTTTATTTTTCAATATTGGATGAAAATGAAAAAATAGATGAATGGCCCGAAAATAGGGCATATGAGCATGAACCTAAATAACTCTTCTGAGGGAAATAAAAACAATGAAGGGTTCAAGATGAATAGAGATAATATTAGTTCATATCTAATATATAAAATAGAAGAAAAATAAAATTATATAATAATTATTTCCTTATGAACCTATGAGTAAGGGAGGTAAGAGATCAAATGAAATGAATAAGCCTCATGTGCACTAGAATCATGAAAACAAATTTTTTTTTAATTTATAGGTCACTAATTTAAAAATGGTAAAATTTACAAAAAGTATCAATCATCAAATATATTTTCTTCTTGGTTGGCCAAAGTGATCATGAGCCATGTGAAGCACACTATCCATTGATGGAACCGTTATGGTTCATGTGCATGGTTTGGAGTACCATCCACCAATTGTTACATATTCTTTTATAAAAAACTCATGGAATATATATGGGAATGTGTACCTAGGTTCATGGATAAGTAAAACTATTATATCTCTTCTTCTCAAAAAAAAAGACACTCACTGTTAAGAGAAACAATTCATATTGTGCTTTATAGTGTCTACTAACCATGTGGCCGAATTCATTCTTCCTCTATTCATGGTTCTAGGCTATTAACAAGCTTTAAAAACCCAGGATTCCCCCCATAGCCTCACTAGTCATCCATATCATTTCAAAAAAATTGTTTTATTAAAACCAATATAGGATGTATACCTCATTGAAAAATAATATTCATATAGTCCCACCCCAACATAAAGGAACCCATCCCTCAGTTAAAAGGTTGCAAAAAAATGTATAAGAAAAAATCCAACCACTAAGAACATACATTGGCATATTGATAACAAATATCAACATATACCTGGTAATGCTAACACAACACCATTCCAAAAGGATGGATTGGTCTCGGAGACCATTTGTTCTTCAATCAATGATGAAAATAGGATACTTCTCAATATATCATAAACATCTAAATATCCTCATCAAGAAAAAATGTATGGGAAGTTTCACCATGATAATGAAGAATCTATGAAATATGGAAGATATCTTGGATGTAATAGTACCTATTTGGTTATAGAAACAAATAGGATTCTAAAAATACACCCCTTAGTATCTCTAACAGCTTAAATTCACAATGATGAAACGTTCCTTGTCGTTGCATCCATCTATACCCATGTATGGGTGATACCTATATGAAAATATGATCCCCGAAACCAAAATAATGAGGTCGTTGATGGAAATAGACATATGATTTGTATCTAAATTGGGTGGTTTACATATAATTCTATATAATATTAACGATCTCCAATGTCTCATAAATGGGATAAGTACCCAGAAGCATTGTCTCTCCGGCATCTTAATTTTACAGGGGTTAATGACATGGCCTACTATAAATGAAATCAATGGGGTTATTTTAAATCATTTCCAAGAATATATTAATGTAGTAGAATGGGAATTTATGAATATTCTTATCAAATAACCATATAAATTAGGGATTCATGCTGAAGTAACATCCTCCAACGCCTCAATAGCCCATTCTGAATGACAATTGGATTAAGCATAAAATTTGTTTATTAGAAGCCCATATATACCAAAATTTATCTATAACCCATGGTAGAACCGCCATATAAAAAATAATTCTTATAAAAAATGATAGTACAAAGGACCCTATGTAATCATATAATATCACATACATGCAGTCATCATATCTTATCAAATGATGAATTCTCTTGGATTGGAATGAAGGGGGCTACTTTTCTCAATTTGTCTATAACTACACAAAATGCATCACTGCCACAAGGAGACAATGTAATGCTGGTGAAAAAAATCAATAAAAGCATATTCTCATTTATATTTCTAGATTAGTAATGAATGTAGAAAGTTATAAGTCCCATAGTTATTCACCTTCAACCACAAAAATAAGGAACAATGAGTGACAAAACATCTAATATGAAGTTTCATCCCTATCCACAATTACTGTTGGCACGTATCGGGATACATCGTGATGATACCTCGGGGAACTTATTACTAAACAGAATGTGATTCAAGCATCATTTATCTTATTTATATTGGTTATACGATATTCCCATTTATATATAGGATTCTTTCACAATCAATAGATAAATCCATAGGGTGGTCCTCAACTAAGATACTCTCTTTAAGAACATTGATTTCATGCTCTGAAACATCCACATCTATACATAATACAGATGTTAATAAGTTACTGATAATGATCTATTTATAGGAATTAACTGATGATTCTTATCCTCTATGATGATATTGGCAAATATGGGAATAATCTGTCACTAAGTATCATCATACCAAACTGTATGTGTTTGAATAATTTTTCTCAGTGCATAAACAACATCATTTCCCTTCCAATGGTATATAGTCTAGCTAAAAATAGAAGTGTTAAAGGTATTAAAACACTCATATCTTATTATTTATTATTTTTGTATGACTGAAAATATACTTGATCTTTTTTGGACTTGAAATAACAAAAAAATTCTCCCATAATAGATTATGCCTCCAATAATGTGAGGAATGAAAAACAACATCCAACTCAAGATCATGCATAGGGTAATACCACAAACGAGGCTTAGTTTCCATGAACCATGCACAATAACTCTATCATTATACATTATAATATCTTGTAGAATGATACTAGATTCATGAAAAAACAAAATATTACTTCTTCATGGATCTGGAAGAATTAAAATCTTTGTCGAATTATGTATCCCTTTCAGCTATTGAAATTCTATATCTCTAGCTTCATAATACATAAATTTAACACCCATTTTATTCAATACAATAATTTTAGTATCTAATAATGATCTATTATATTTTAAATTCCATTAGTAACCAGAAATCTCTATGATACTAAATAGTCCAGACATTGTCATGGGTTTCTATTAGATAATAGCAACACTTAACATCTCGAGGTCAACTGATACTTTTACCACTAACAAAATATAACTGATGAACTGAACCTGGTGATCTAAAAGAAATATTTAAAAATCTTATCATATATATGGTTCCATAATACTATATTTTATAATTATCCCATATTTTTTATCATGGTCATGTCTTGTATGAGAATACATCATGATTTCATCGATGAAGAGCATGAAAAAAGAATATAAATAGTGGTGGAAAAACCTATCCTACAAATCCCTAAAAACAGAGGGATCAATTTTATGACTGATCGACACAACCATATATTCATATTAATATTACTGAGTATAAAAAGTCATGTTTAGAATATCTGAATGTCTATGTAACACATGATGATATCCCAATCCCAGGTCAATCTTTAAGAATACCATTTCTCCCCTGTGATATTTTAATTGATCATCAATATCAGGTAAGGGGTATGGTATGTTTAATCTTCTCTCATTACTCCACTAAAATCCCGAGTGTATCATCTTTCTTTTTGTCGATATGACTGGTGAACCTCATGGGGACGTGTTGGGTTATACAAAACCCTTATTTTCTAAATCATCTACCAATCTCATGAGCTCTTACTTCTCCTTAATATACATCCTATAATGAGGAATTGATACATGTATAGCTACTGACACTAGCTGTATAATAAACTCTACCCCTATCTTAGGAGGTATTAAAAATTTTATTGATGAAAACATCCATAGAATGATTGACTAGATGAGGGAATTTAGTATATTTTAATACCTAATCATCCATACAAAGAATATAAATTTAGTTAGTTCCTCCAACATGAATAATATTCTCTAGTCATTATCTATAATATGAGATATCTCACACACGCTTGTGAATATAGTTTCCACTCTCTGGTGATGTGAAATAAGATTTTACATGAAATCATTCTATATTGGTTATTTTCTGGCCAACCAATTCAAATAAAAAAACTAACTCAAAGTGTGTCATCTTAATGAATAAGTGTTCTCATAATAAAAAATGGTTTCCAAACTCAAGGGAGCATTCCATGCTACACTCTCTCTATGTATACCAAATAATTTATACAGGTAACATGGGATCCTACTATCTCAGTAATAAAATTAAGCATTCATAAATATTAAAATATAATTAAAGGATTAAATATCAAGAAATAACATTTAAAATGGTAGAATATACACCTTTAAAATGATTTTAAGTGCATAAAAAATGATAATCAAAGAATGAAAATTGAGGCACAATATTTTACTAATTTGGTGTCTCTTGAAAAAAAAACCACATAAAATAATATAATAAAATATATATTTCAGTACCCATAAATTTAGGTATATGATATATCATATATAATCATGGACATTTCATACACCACAGAGAAGGAATGAGTGGAGAACATAGCATATATCTCATGGAAATAAAAAAATGAGATGTAATCCCCTTACCTTTGTCTCAACTCTCTTTTTACAAATACAATATTCATGTATAATAAATATAAGTTTATTATGAATATTTTAAAGAATCATATTAGTATACCTAATACCATATATGGTTCTACTATAACCTTATATTACCCTCTTGTTGATTATCTTACAGTATGGTTCCACTTCAGGTAATATTCTCTTTGTTCTTCAATTGTGACTTAATTTTTTATATAATTTGTCTTTATACTTATATTATGATTAAAATTGTGTAATGTGATATAAATAACTGTTATATACAGTATATTTTTACTATAACAATCTATAGAATAGAAGAGTATGAAATGGAATAAACCATTCATGGAGATTGTAAGTCATATGTATGCATCAATATTACTTCCGTTTGTATTTTTGTATAAAAAAAAGAAAGAAAAAGAAAGAAATATTTATATAATATAATTTAATTATCATTTTAAAGTTATATATTTCATATATATTCACTCAACTTATCCTAAATACATTCCATGAGGTATGTGAATGAATCACATCGCTTTAAGGGGATGGTAGTCCACAATTCCTCCAACGAGATAATTGTATTAACACCAAATGAAAAATAAAAAGGTATAAGTTGTAAAAAGGAATACGTAAGAATAATTACATAAGAAATATTATATTTATTATATATATAAATAGAGTTTCTATAATAATTTCCAGCATGATAGGTGGAAAAGGAAAAAATTAATAGTCATCGTTTCGTGTGGCAATAATTTGTCTTATATTAAAATAGTAGGTTTGATATCCATTAGATGGAGGTGTGTGTAAGGGTAGGTAAAAACCATATCATAAAAATAGTATATTATATTGAGTTTAATTTTTAGTCTTATAAAAATTTAATAAAGGGAATTTATGTGTGGAGAAGTTAGATAACAAAATGGATCTTGAGTGAAGATTTTACTTCTTAATCAGGTAAATTTTTGGTTTGTGCCAAAAGGATTCCTTGAGTTTCCTTATTCCAAAGGTAATGATTCTAGGAGGATGGGAAGGAATGTTTTAGCTAATTTTAGTATTTTAGGGTGATCTATGATGTTTTAGATATGTGGGTAGTGGGTAGATTTGGTGACCATATATTGGGAGGGAAAATGACTCATTAGGAATATTTGAAATCATGTTTGGTATACACATGTTCTTACAGAAAAAGTCATAAATAACAGTTCAAAATAAATAATGGTTGTGTTATGGATAAATAATCTCTATAAAATGTGTTTTTCTATGTTCCCAGGTCATTTGTTCCTCTACTATTGATGATTAGTCCAAAATTATGTTTTATTTAACCTTAACCACTACGATTAATTTTAATCCCATCTACAAATATTACTGGTAAAAAATTAAGTTTATCTTATTATAATAATAAAATATTAGTTCTTACAACAACTTATGTTGGTTTTTCAAAATTCATTTCACCTAATAATCAAAATTAAATTTATTTATAATGATGTAATTGTGATGAAATTACATGTTTTAAAGTAGAAAAAAATTCAATAGGTTGTTAGGCTTTTATATTAAATTTCAAAGAGAATTTTAATGCAATAAATTAAATTTTATTAATAGATGTATAATTGAACTAATGTGACATTAAATGAAATTTAATGTAAAATTTATCAATAATAATTATTTAAATGAAAATAATGTTATTAACTAAAACATAATATTTTTCACTATTCATCAAAAAAATGAGTATCTTAGAAAAATAAAAAAATCTTCTTATGATAATTTTAGTATTCTATATTCAAAAATTAATTTCATTTTATCAAATTAAATTTCTATTTTTATCTAAAAATAATTTTTTTATAAAATGCCATTCATTCCTGAAAATGATATTTTTAAACATACAGGACATTACCAAGAAATAATATATGATGTTAACTATAATTTTATCTATATAAAAAATTTATAAATTATATTTTAAAATTATTTATTACATCCTAGATACCTATTCTTAATGTCTATGTTATCATTATTTCATTTCAATAATTAATATAATGAAATTATGTTTTGTAGAAACAATTGTGTTGTCTTTGACATACTCTATGTTTTTATTGTTGTTAGTGAAAGACAAGTAGGTATTGCATGTATAACAAGCCATGTCGGGGTTTTATGTAGTGAAATCCAATTCAGTATTGCATGCAGCACAATCAAAGTAAGTATTTCATATAGTGCAATCCAATTCATTATTTCATATAGAATTCGCCAAGTTAGTATTGTTTATATTGCAAGCCAAGTCTATACTGTGTTCTGGGCAAGCCAAGTCAGTATTGTGTGTTACAGTAATGTTCATCATAGGGTTCATACATATATATATATATAAAGAACTGTTTTGAATTTCCCATGAAATGAAAAAAATAAAGATGATAAATTAATTTGAAAAACAATTTCTCAATATCTTTGGGTGTTATATTCTACCCCCTGAAAACGAATTTCTCCCTCCAAATTTGTTTGGATTATCAAATTATTAATACTTGAAATATTACTTCATGGAAACCCATATTATAAAAATGAATAATAAAACATCCCACAAATGAGAAAGTTAAAAAAATGGTTACTTAATGTAACATATAGGAAGGTTTCAACATATGAGAACATAGGTAGTATGTAGAAAAATGAACATAGAATAAAATATATCTATCATGTTTTAATGAGGAGTGATAGATAAAACCGTTAGTAAGAATTTAACAATAAAGAATGCATAAATCATTGATGAACTAAGGGAACATTTAAATCATCAAAATTGGATGTACTACGATAACAATTTCTGTATAAATATCATTTTGGTAAAGATAATGGTTTTTCCGGAAAATATATACTTGCATGATTTCATGATAGACTCACCATTTTTTATACATTGATCCACATCACCTCTTTTTTTAAATGGAATGCTACCTTTTCATTCCTAAAGTACTAATAGATCATGTGATCCATGATACGATAACACATCTATCATGACTTACCAGCAACCCAAATGGGTACTCCAATATGAAAAAGTCATAATTTCATGAGATAATAAATTAATCAAAAAACATGATGTGAAAAAAATTACATAACTGTGCATAAATAGATAACCTTATCGTTGTTACAAAATATATTTCACCCATCCTTCCTTAAATATGCTCTTATATTATAGAAAAAATATTTATATTGAATACATGGGTTAATCCATGCAATGATAGATCATTAAATGAAATTTAATTATTACCAAATCCTTGTATAGGGATATAATCACATGATATGTTTCTAAATGATTAGAAACAATATTTTCATAGTTCTTATTCAAAAAAATCAAACATGATCATCCCAACTAAGGTGGTGGAGCAAACGTTGTCCAAAATTTTATTTTTTTACTTCATCCATAGTTATTATATAATATTTCTATTATTCCTTTTTCCATGATGGTTGTTATGTCTTATAATCCATATTATCCGTTGGATTGGGGCATTGATTCATATAATTCTCAAAATCAAGGCATTTAAATCACTGATTTATGGTTGGTTCATTCTTTTAATATTTATCTCCAGTCAATTGATTTTGTTTATTCTTATCATCACATCTACATTCTTTTAGTTAGTCGATATTCATTCCACATTGAAAAACATTCATGTTCCATTCAATAACTCTCATATGTTCTCTTTCCCACTATTTTGGCATGTAAGTGTTTGAAAATTATTCTTTTCTCTATGGTTTTTAAATTATACTTTAAACTCTAACATATTCTTCTTTTAAAAACTATGAGATTGATATATAACTATATCTTAAAGTAAAAAATATATTAAAAAACATATATTCTATTCTTATATACTAAATTATCATTTGTCCAATTCCCTTCTATTTCTAGGTTTTAAGCCGTGGATGAAACTATAAACATTACTTTCAGGAAGAATGATAATAATAGAAGTTTACCTTGAATGTCCTATGATCTTATCCTCATATGTAACGAAAGATTCATCATCCTTTTTATTCAATATTAGAAACTCATTTTCCTTCCTCATATGAAGCACTTGAGAAAATTACATACAGAATAATATGATCATGAACTCATAAGGAACTATTGATTCAATTTAATCTTTCTTCCTTGTATTCTGGATTAGATTCCACCACTATTCTACTTCACCATCTAGCCGATAAATATTCATAATGACATTCTCATGATCGAAACTATTGAGAACATGTAATAAGTTTTTAGTTCTTCTGATCTACTGTTTAGAAACAAGTGTATCAGATGACCCCCTGTATGAAGGTGGTTATTTCCTCATTAAGGACTTGATAGAACGTTGTCACCTCCTTTTCTCATTTGGAAACTCAATGTGATTCATATATTGAAATTATTTTGATAGTATAGAAATTATGATTTTTATTCCAGTACACTTTGATTTCATTTCATGAGGAGGATATTTATTGTATTTTCATAGAAATCACCCTTAAAATTATTCCTTCATGTTTTATCCATTAGCTAAAACCAAATTCAAAGAGTAAGAAATAGTTATCATAATAAGAAACCACATTATATTGAAAATTCACCTATATGAGGTCTAATGTATGGAAATAAACTTAATCTATGAAACATTAGGCTTATCATTAGTTATTCATATAAAACCTCTATTTAAATCCTTGATGGTTGTATATGAAGAGTTGGGGAATTCCCAAATCATATCCCTTCGGATTGACAAACTAGGTGTGCTGAAAAACCTGTTATTGTGTATAACATTACCTTGAGTCAAGATTGTAAAATATTTTTAGAGTTACTACCCCTAGGTATAACTATTCTAGATCCACATCCACTTGTAGTATGTAGATATGGATGTATTATAAGGAAACCACTCACTCTACCATCTACTAAAATTTTAGGAAATTATACAAAACAATGAGTACTCATTATACTTATCCTTAGAGACATCCCAAGACATATTATAAGAATATACATAGGTATATGACAATTTTTCCTCATCCAAGATCTTATTCAATGACTACACCTCCCTTTGATATCATCAACAGTGACCCAGGCTTAACAAACATTGATATTACATAATTTTAGATGAATACACAGTACATTAAAAAAATAAATGCATGATAACCATAATATTTTAGTGTATTAGGAATCATAGAAACAAAATATTTTACCTTAGTGAATGATCTTCAATATCTCACATAAATATCTCCACCTTTAAAACATCAACTTATATCATTTCATCATATAATGGGAATGAAAATATAAAAATGGGTTGAGATCATATGCTCATTAAGGGTAAATTAAGGTATTTTGTAAGAATAAGGTTAAACTAAAGGGTATGGAACTTGAGTATAACATTTAAAAATCCTAACCTGCATATTACATGTCAAAATCATTATAGGATGTTCATATAAATTAGATCATAAGTGGATTAAGATCATAAGTCACGAAAGTATATAATATTATTAATACATTTAATTTGTTACAGAAACAATGGGTTATAATGTTGTGAACATATATAAGTAGAAACATGTTCACTCATCAAGATAATGACATCAAATCAGGCCCCTACATCAACTTGTATATATACAATGAGGTCTATTCATAACATCGTGAATGTGTAATCAGGTATAATAATTACTATATAGACATGAAAAAAGGTCCATAGATTACATTGTGAACATGTAACAAAGTTCACAACTAACATTGTGAACTTGTAATCAAGATAACGCTTATAATATAGTACATGAAACTAGGACTATTCATAACATTGTAAACATTTAAAAAGGTTTTTTCATAACATTGTGAACGTTTAATCAGGATTATGCATAAACATATAAAAACACAACCCAGTTCATGCATAACATTTTGAACATGTAATCCATTTTAAGCATATAATTGTGAACATGTAATAATTGTTACACATAATTGATTGGAAGTGAAACTAGGTCCATGTATAACACTATAAACATGTAATCTAGATGATTCATAACATTTATACTTATGAGTCATCAATCTATACCTAATGCCTTGGAGAGAGATATATGTCCCACACATCTCATAATAAAATTATTCATAATTGTGCTATATGGTAATAAAACCTCATCATATAATAACCCATAAACAAATATGGATTTTATAAACATCAAATAATATCACATGAAATTAATTGGGCATCAATAACATTTCCTCACATCATAACCGGAGGAAAATAGATATTTTTCAATTCATCGAAGAATAAATCACAAAAATAAGTTTCTTTCAAAATAATATAGCCTATATAATAGAAATGTCCATCTTAAGCATCATCCTTTATAAAAATACCCATTAAAGAGAGTATATGAATGTATTTCTTGGGATAATTTCCTAGATGGGCATGAGTAGACTAGATGGATGTTATATTACAGGTAAAATTACATAAAATGATATTTTGAAAACATTTCTTGAGGAACATATCACATCTTCTTGAAAAAATATCACTTTGAAAAATAAATCCTATTGAAAAAAATTCCATTCAAAATAAATTTAAAACATTGAATTAATACTGTAAAACATTTTGAAAAACGTTCTCCATGAAAATTGTTAAAATATTCTTGAAAATATTTTTAAAATAATATTCTGGGAAAACATATAAATTAATATTGATAAAAAATTTAAAAACAATTTTCCCGGAAACATAAAAGGGGATCATGAAAATGTTCTGAAAACCATTTTATTGATAATATCTTTTAAAAATATTTTCTTAAATATTATTTTTCAAGAATGAAAATAAATCATCAAAGTATTGAAGGAGGATTAGTCTACACATGTCATGCGAGGTAAAAAAGTGCATTCCTTTTTCATTGTAAAAAGTTTGAAAAGTGCCTCATTCGGAAAGATAAAGGAAGATTCCTTCGAAAAAATTGGAAAAATTCAAAAGGTTAAAACTATCATTAAAATATAATATTTTATTAGGAGAATATTATAGGAATTTTTTTTAAACATGGATTTAATGGGAGATGGATTTCTGACCAAAGAAAGGGTAATGTCAATATATCCTAAAAGAACATTCTTAAATATCTTCTCCACCATAGAGTAGAAAAATGATACCAATATATGTATAAATAATTAATAACCATATTATAATGAATTTTCTTGATATATGGGTCATTTGATTTCAATAAAAGAATCATAAACATAAAAAATCACAAAATGTAGTGATATTTTCTCAATACACTCTTATAACATGGAATTATGGGATCCTACTCTCCATGTAAGAAAATGAAACATTTAATAAGAATAAAATTCTATTAAAGTAAAAAATAACATGATATAAAACGTAAAATTTTTGTATAAACACCTCAAATAAGAATTTAGATTCATTGTAAAACATTACTCTCAAAGAAGAAAAATTGAGAGACAACTATATTATAGATTTAGTATCTTTGGAAACATAAAACACATGAAATAATGATCATAAAATGGATATGTAGATACCAATAAATTTATGTATATGTTACATATAATTATATTATGGTACAAAAAAATTTATGAGTTGAGAACATATCTTATATCTCATGGAAAATAAAAAGTGAGATGAAATCCCCTTACCATGTGTCTTAACTTTCTTCATACTCATACAAACATTCTATAAAAAAATGTTTAATATAAATATTTTATAGAATAATATTATTATTCATAATACTATATTTGGTTTTATTATGACCTTATATTACGATATTTTTAATGATCATATGTTATGGTTTCACTTTGGGTAATATTCTCTTTGTTCCTCGCATATTACTTAATTTATTACAAAGTGTTCCCTTATATATATATATATATCTTTTGATAGGAAAATTTGGTTGATGATATAAATATTTGGAATAAAAAATGTATTTTCGTTTTAATAATCTAAATAATATAGGAATATGAAATGGAACACACCGTTCATAGAGATGGTAAACAATATGTATGCTTGAAAGTTGTTTCTATTTTATTAATGAATTTTAAGAAAGAAAAAAATGAAATATATTTATATGTATGTGATATCAATAAAGTATAATTATAATAATTTATATATCTTATAATGTCACTAAATAAATCCTTAATACATTTCATGTGATATGTGAATGAATCACATCACATTGAGGGGGTGGTAGTCCACACTTTCTCAGAAGAGATTATCGTATTAACACCAAATGCAAAGTAAAAGTGTACGAGATTTAAAAAGGAAGAAAACATAAATAAAAAATAACAAAAATTATATATAACATATATAAAAATAGTTTCCATTGTAATGTATAATATTATTTGTGGTTATGAAAAAATGAACAATAATTATTTTATGTGGAAGTAGTTCTTCATACCCCTTGACAGTATGTTCGATATCCATTAGCTAGAGGTGTTTGAAAATTTAGGTCAAAAACCCAAAATAAAAACATACAAGTATATTTAGGATACTTTTTTTGTCATTAAATAATGTAATAAAGAGATTTTAGGGGGTGGAGAATGAAAATAAATGAAAGGAGCTTGAGAGAAGACATTACCTCTTATCCAGGTAACTCATTTTTGTTTGTTCCCAATAGATTCAATCGGTTTCCTTCTTCCCAACTAAATGATTATAATTTAAAGGTATAAAATTCAAGAGATTATTTTTTTTTATTTTGGTCCAGACAAGGGTCTTGATAGGTGTGTGGAAAGCAGTACAGGTGTTGGCATTTTATAAGGAAGTAAAATGACTCATATGGAATTTTTGAGAACTAGTTTGGTGTACACATGTTATTATCTAAAAAATGTCATAAAAACCAACTAAAATATGTAATTAATGGATTATAGACGAATAATGTTCATTAAATTGTTTTTGGAAATGTTTCTAGCTCATTTGGATCCCAAAGATTGAGGTTTAGTCCCTAATTACGATTAATTTGACCATAATCAATGTGATTAATTTAAATCACATTTACTAATATTTTTATTAAAAAATATACTGAACTTATAAGAATATAAATATTATATTGATTAAAATGATTCCTTTGTATTTTTAGAAATTTCATTCGCATAAGTACCAAAATTATTATTATTGCTAATGTCACTGACGATGCGAAATTATGGGATTTAATGTATAAAAAACATCAGAATATTGTTATGTTTTTATATTCAATATCAAATTGAAATTGATTATAATTAACTAAATGGAGTTAATATATTTAAAATTTTTATAATTTTATCTTAAAACGAATTTGATGTATAATTTAACACCATGAATTATTTGAATGGAGATGAAGTTGTTATCTAAAACATAGTTTTTTCACTACACGTCAAAAAATAAAGTATCTCATAAAAATCCCAAAAACTCACTCTAAGATAATTTTTGTATTCTAAATGTAAAAATGATATATATTTCATAAAATTAAATTTATAGTTCATTGTGAAATTTAATTTCATTACTAATTGTTGTTTATTCATGAACTCTATTTTTAAACATAAAGGACTTTACTAAAAATCATATATTTTGCTATCAATATGTATAATATATATAAAACAATTATAAATATTATTTTAAAATTTGTTATTTCTATACATATAAATATAGTTAATATATTGTTGATCATTATCTCATTTGAATAATTATAATAATAAAATGATGTTTTATAGAAACACTTGTGTTGCAGGTAATGTAGACAAAGTCGGTATTATATGGAGACCAAGCCAATTCTATATTTAATGTAGTGTAAGATAATTTTGTATTTTGTGTAGTGAAATCCTTGTCAGTAGTGTGTGTAGCGAATGACAAGTCGATATTACATGTAGTGCAGTCGAAGTCGGTATTGCATGTAGCACAAGACAAGTCGATATTCTATGTGAAAGGAACGACTAGATTGTTGTTTAGATATATATATATTTATATATAATGAATTATATCTAGTGTCTCACAAAATGAGAAATATGAAAAAGATTAATCAATTTGAAAATTTTAATTCACAAATTCTCAAGGTGTTATAATACAAATTAATAAACCTTATATAGAAGTGGTTCCTTCCTAACAACTCAAACAACCATCGTAACACAAGATTCCATCATGAAGGAAATGTTATGCCTTTTAATGGATTAGAAATGAATTCTTAAATATAATACCTCATGTATACACTTATTCTATACTTTACCAATAGATATTTGTGGGAAATTATATCATTATCTGAATCTAATGACATTTTTAAATGACCATGATCTGAATCACATAAACGTACCCAGATTATGCCATAATAGGACATGATGTGCACAAATTGTTCCTGAGGGTCATGTGAAAGGGACATTGTTCTAAGAGTATGGTTTAATAATGATATACTTAATAGTTTTAATATATTAAAAATTAAAAAATTAATACTTTATTAATAAAATACATTTCTTTCATTAGAAAACACATTCTACGGTAATGTTATAATGTATATTATTGGTTCATCACATAAATGGATAAGTTATAAACATGATATTTAGTCACTAATTATAACATACGAAGGATCGGGAATCATTTTAACAATAATTATTTACAACTAGAATAGATCTTTCAAATAACTATCAGTTCATTTAGGCACCTATAAGTAAGACCACAAAAAGTCATATCTTCCTGAGTAATACCACCGAGTTTGATAATATAATACTCATAAGGATGCCACCATGATTTTATCATATATGAAATACTTACATATTTATGATTTTGATCTTTTTTCTCATTTAAAAGAATATAGATGAAAAATTAATTATAAATATATATTAATGAGATCATATTAGATGTAGTTAACTAACTACCATGATGATAAATATCAACAATAAATAAAAACTTATTATATTGGAAGGATCCATATCTGACATACCATCAGTGATCATATCATTGGGAACATGATATTAATTCCATTATGAAATAAGGATTCCATACCCAATGAGTTAACATCAATATATTTAAATTTGCGGTTGTGTCACGGGTAAAACCCCGTTTCATTGAAAAGGGAAGGTGTATACTAGTGTTGTGTATAAAAAAATCATTGGAAAGTGTAAGGGGTCTTAGAAAAATACTTTTCAACAAAAAATTCCATATGACATACTATATATAAATAATATGATATCAAAAGACCCCTACAAATAAGATCAATTTATACCAAAGCGGTATTCACGAACAAAGAAACCATAAAATATATGAAAATAATTATGATCAGTATACTAGAGAATTATATGTTGGGAATATCAAAGTGATAGTCATGTTTGGCATAAAAATTTATAATAAAATTTCTTAAAATTTATTAATTAAAAAGAAAACATGCTATATTATTCCATATAATTTATCATAAAAACATAATTTTCATTTTATGATGTTCTTGAATAAGAAAAGAAAATACATGTACATAATAATATATTTTCTAAATATGCATATTATAATTAATGGAAACATATCATAGTTTATATAAAATCAATTATGTGTAAATAAATTAGAGTTATATGAAACAAATTATATGTTTTATGGGATTATAGGTTTCATGGTTTTCAAATACCTATCTAAAACAATGCCAATATCTTTCATGGGTAATAACTAGGTTGTGTTAACAAAAATAAATGAAATAGATGATTTATAGTATTTTTCATAGCCAATACCTAATCAAAATAATTGGATAAATAGTTAATGGTGGTGTAATTGATGAATTTATGATACCCATTTTGATGTCATATTCTATTAACAGTTTTTTCTCATATATTGATATTACATTAGTGATAAAATACATTAACGATTCATTGTTATCAATTTTATTACATTCTACCCTATAGTTTTATAAAATGTATTGTAATAATATTTTATAATGTCAGTGGTTTTATTAATCCAGGCCATGCAATTTTTTACATAACATCAAGAATTACTCTATGATATAATGGAGAATAATCAAATGGTGGTTTTCAAAACAAGATATCTTTTTGGGTCAAAACTCAATTATTAAAACTGGTAAATTTTAGGAATCACATAATTTCATTACCATTTAAATTAACAAATCAATTTTTTTCACAACCAATGAAACCCTTTATCGATGTTTTGTATTAATGGTAATATATCATGTATGTTTAATTGAGTTATAATGATTCCCAATGTAATAAAAGTAAATGATAAAATATTTTATGTTACATTTTAAAATAAAGTCACATTATCATTTTTTATCAACATACATCACTCAGAAGATAAATAACATTAATATTATATGTGTATTTCAGTTCTAGAGGAAAAATATGTTGTTTATTGTAATTGTCCAACCCCCTCATAAATTATATTAATTATCCAAGAGGAAGTAAATTCTAAATCCTTTTAGAAAAAATAACTCTTTCTTAGATGCCAACAAATTTAAAAAGTTCTTTAATACTATAAAACACTTTTAAAACATCTAAAAAATCTATTTTACAATTTTCTAATTCAAAATCAAGGAAAATGATTTTTCTTTATTATCAATTTATTAAACCTTCAAAGAGATCCAAAAATTATATTTTATTATTAATCATGTCGAAATTAAGGGAATAAATTTTTGTCCTCAAGTGTATATAATAACAATAAACATGATAGATTCAATATCAATATAAGCAATTTCCAAAAAATTCCATCAGACTCATATTAGAATTTATAAATTTATCAAAAATAATTGAGACACAAATTTATAAATAAATAAATTAATTTTTTATTTTTCCCTATTAATGAAAGGGTATAATTTTATAGAAATTATATAAATATATAACTAAGGTATATATAAAAAGAATTTATTTCATATCATTTGTATAAAAATATAATTTGACAAATTAGATTAAGAAAAACATTGGAAGATAATACCAAATAATTTTATAAAGAATTTAATTTATAATTCAACTACATATCAATGAATTAAATTCCATTAGACTTACATTAGATTGTAATGGAATCATGTCAACCTATAAAAAACCAAGCATTTCAAAATGTTTTTTACAAATAATTACACTTGAAACCAATATAATGAAATGAAATACCTAATTGATATATTGAAAAATCCAGCTATGTACACCAAAATAAATATTCTTGACGTTAATAATAATAATTCCCTGATTAAACCTTTTATAATGTACCAAAAATCATAAACCGAGATTAATAAACCCCTAAAAACTTTCAACAATAGAACACAATAAAAAATTTTAACAACCACCATGAGAGAACTCAATTAATTGTTCTTTAAATCATATAGTAGGAAACTATGGAACTTGGTCTGATTTAAATACTATAATAGTGAAATAAATAATCTTGAGATCCATTTAAAATAAAAAAGTTAAAGAAATTACATAACCGAAAATAATATAGGAGATGGGGAACCCACAATTGATTTCTATATGAAAATATACCTTGGAAAACCCATAATGTTAATTATATTGATGAAGATAAGTGGGAGTCCATCAGGATTCATGTGATAGACTCCCAATCATCTACAAAATTGTTTGTTTGAATGAATGTAATGAAGGAGTAAATATGTTTTGATGGAAAAGAACAATCATCCCTAATTTTAATTAAAATTAGACCTTCACATACAAGGTCCCCAATGGATTTCTACTAGTTATAGGAATTTATTCATTGACCACTTTATACAACTCATCCACCCTGGTACACCAACTAAAAACTACTCAAACAACATCAATTACAATAAACTATTCAAAAAAAGTTGCGTGTTTTGTTTTTTTATAAAAATAATTGTGATTGTGGTCTATTTGGAACCACTTCTAATGAATGATTATAATATTTCAAAGAATCATTGGAACCATATAAATCATATGAATTTTAAAATAATTGTTTGTAGTTTGTATGTTTGGAAGTCAACAATTGCATAATTTTATGAAGACATCATGTAGTGGAAAATTGCAAGAAAAAATATCAATTAGAATGTGTGAAATAGAGGGATGTTGGAAGACAAAGCACCAACATCAGAAGGTTTAATGTTTCTCGATAATATAATTTAACACTAGAACCATTTTATTCAAAATTAATCTCTATAATGGGCATGGTATTGAGTAATAAATTAAATCAAAACTCTAGATTTCATTAAAAATGAATAAATATATTTAAAAAATAGTAGAATTATAATTACGATATACAAATATGTATATATATAATATTTTATGAAAATTAAAAAATAATAAATAGATTTTCATGTCTATCATAATATTTGAA
Source organism: Viscum album (assembly GCA_963277665.1). Taxonomy (NCBI): domain Eukaryota; kingdom Viridiplantae; phylum Streptophyta; class Magnoliopsida; order Santalales; family Viscaceae; genus Viscum; species Viscum album. The sequence goes on from OY728137.1 coordinate 640,905,289, forward strand.
TTTGACTTTGGATGAATATATTTTTTTCATGATCAAATCATGGTACATGACTGAAAACAATTATGTATTGTGTTTAATGATGTAAAGAAAATGAAGGTAGTGAATATGGATTTATATATAAAAGAATATAGTTGAAAATGATTACTGTTTAATAGTGCTTAATTTATATTAAAAGAATAGGTTAATGACCAAAAATAATATGGTATTGTGTTTATGATAAGGGGTTTATGAAAGGAAATAATTTGATTTGATTTTGAGATCCTAATGTGTTATAAATAATTCAAATCTCCAATCATATAAAATTATAAGAAAACAAAACTTAAAAAACATTGATTATATATTGAGTTGAGTAATATATATATATATATATACACAAAATTTTTGAATAGTGAGAAATACATGGTATATTATTATAATGCCTCTATATATGTCTAATAAAATGTATTTTCATTGGGTATCTCAGGTTCAACAAATTAACTTTATTAACTATAATATAAACAAATGTATTATTTATTAAATATAATACCAAAATTAAATATCTTGTTTTATTGAAGTGAAAATGAAATGCTAAATAAATTATCAAATATAATATATGAAATATAACATTATTTTTAATGAAAACATTTTATAATTTATATGATATAGTATTTATATGGATATTTGTTGAAATAAAACATTATATTTGAAAAACAATCACATTGTAGACATTTATTTAAATATAATCATAGAACATGAAATTTATAAGTCCAATTGAATCAATAGTGTAAGTATAATATAGATATAACACTAAGAATCATGATGAGGTTCACAGATATAAAATGGATTGGAAATGAGAGTGTATATTTTGAGAGATTAGTGTTACACATCTGTGATGTAAAAAAAGTAAGGAGAGAAATCATACATTAGATTTTGTGGAAGACTCAATATTTTAAATAAGTGATAATACAATTTAGTTAATTATTTAATTAATACAAAGTTGTTTGAATCCATTTTTTATTCTTTTGGAAAACATTGACTATAATTAATATTTCTCTAGATGGGATTTATAAAAAGAAATAATTTAATTTTAGCTCTTAGTGTGATATAAATAATTCTAAAACCTCATCTTTTAATATAGCTGTAATACACCATTGAAAAAGTATAGAAATAAATAGGATTGAGAAACAAATAAATATTAACAAGTTCATTGAACAATGAGAAACAAATTGAAAAATATTTTAATGTTTGTAATCATGTCAAATATCATCTAAAAAGTTTTGTATTTCATGGGAAATAAATTAAAAAATTTACTTTTAAAATAAACATATGTATACTATATATCTGTAATGGAAAATAAATTAATAAATATAATATATAAAATAAAATATTTTCAGGAAGGAAAAAATTTAATTATTTCTTTGTTGCAATATTCATATGGATGGTAATTGGAATAAAATGTACAAAAATATCCTATCACAAAATATATATTCTTTTGTTAAATTCAATAAAATAATATGGAATCTATTAAAGGTATATTTGAAAAATTGAGACAAATAATACCTAGGATGCTAAGGAGGACTCGTTATTGTATGGAAAATCTAAAACATTATATGGTAATATAAAAATTATAGGATGTTTAGTTGATCCATTTTATAATATTAAGTAACATTCTTCACCCTTACTTTAGGGAAATCTATCAATGTGTCTAATTTTCATCCTTTATGCAAAATTTCCGTGTAATGATATGAAAAGTAATATACCAAATAATATTTGGAAAAAATAAATCTTCCACCTTCATATTGAAAACACTTAAATGATGATATTTTTATGTTAAACATGATATGGTTATTAATATGTATAATTTTCATTAAATCATGATAACAACAGTAAAACATTTTTTTATCCTAGTGGTTATATTTATGAATTGGGTGAACATAATGTTTTATAATTTCAATGAATATTACCTATAATTATAATTGGTTGAAAAATAATTCAATAAAAAAAATGAAAATGTTTCATAAGTATTACAATGGAAGATTACATGTAAAAAACCAAAAGTAAATAATAACATAAATTTAAAAAATTAGATATCATTAAAGGTTTTCACATTATTTACTACTAATTCCCTAAAATTTTTCTTATATAGATGAAATGACATAAAAGTATTTAACCCCAAGAACTACACATTATACATGGTAGGTTTAAATATTATATCCTAATTTCTTCGGTCCACAACATTGGGTGAGATCAGTGTTTGCTTCATACAATAATAAAAAAATAATAAATAATAAATAATCACGTACATATGTGGATTTAATGATAGACTATGTCACAAACATAAGTGTTTCATTTAGAAAAAACTATGAAAAAATATAAAGCATATTGATGATATGTTGATGATCAGAGAAGAAAATAAATTTGATATTCAATGTTCTTGTTTATGATGTTGTTTATTAAAATTCATATATGATCACTTACGACTTATATAATAGAATGAGTGAAATTATGAATTGTTTAATTATTTATACGATATCCTTACATTCTCATATGTTAGTATATTAATTAATTGATTATAAATATGATTCAAAACATGATGCAATCAATCAAACCTATTTTATCCAGCTAATACAGTGAATAAATTTTATATAAAAGATTTCATAAATACAGAAAATAAAATAATTTCAATGGATTTTTAAAAAAACATGTCACATGAAACTAAACATTTTATGTAACCAACAATTTGTTTTTTTTGGAACATAATCATGCCACATTCAACAATATATGTAGATTACTCAATTAATATAACAAAATATATAGGAAAGTGTTGGTTGAAGGGAATAAATAATGAATAATAAATTTCAATTAATTTTAACAATTTTTTGACTCCATACTACCACATAAAAAATATAACACTACAATAAAATTCACCCACTAGGATAAATATTTTATAGGGAATTATTAACCTATTCATCTTATAAAAATAAGAAGAAAAATAGTTCAAAAAATTACTAACAGAACATGGATTTTAAAAAAAAGATAACATACTGTATGTAATTGATGAAATTAACCAACCATGATCAAGCCTAAATCAAACCCAAGGTTGATGATAGGGGAAACACTATATATTGAATGAGATAAAGAATGAATTTTATTAATCCAATAATAGAAAACTCAAAATTCCTTCTGTGGGTAATAATATTTTGTTTGTATTAATGGAAGAGAACCATGAGGAGATAACGATCAACAAGTTCGGTGGCCACATCATAGGTACAAGAGGGGGTTGGGGAGGCCACCTCAAAGTAGCATCATGGGGAGGTTGGGTATCCCCATCATAGGCATTCCAGAGGACAAGGTGGGAAGGACACCTTGGAGAATCATTAGTAGGAAGGTGGGGATGCCTTGTCATAACAACATTATTTAGAGAGGATATATTATAAGGGTAATGATTAAATGGGAGGGGTCATGACTAGGAGGGTCACATGGGGATATAGTAGACAAGACCTACTGGTAGGTGTAGATATTCTCAATAAAATAACAAAATACCATATACCTATAATTTTTATAAAAATGTGGCATCGAATCAACATATATCCAATGTTTTAACAGAAACATGCTATCACATAAATCTATATCACATAATTTTGAAATATTTCTAATAGGTTTTTGTCTATAAATAATTTTTCAAGTAGTGAGTAATTATATAAATGTAAATTATTCACTTTATTTTTTATTTTTTATTTTTTAGACAACTATATAAACTATTATTGAGTAGATATTTTTTAGATGCCATTGGAGGTGTCATACTGAGCTTTACTCAAACACTACTCCAGCTACATAATCAGCACCCAAATAGATTTTATGGTTTGGAGATACGTTTAGAGAAGGGGCCATATGTTTGACGGATGAGAGTGTATGGAACATGGCTGAGGGAACCAGGTGTTATTTTGGAAACACTTTTAGGATTTTACAACGAATTTATTTATTCTGGGTTTTGAATAATGACACTTCACACATATTTTATATTACATTTCTTTTTTTTTCTGTATTTCATATTTTGTTTTATTTTTTGGTCATCATGAGATATTGGCTAGGTTTGATTATTGGTTATATCATTTGGCAATTCATATTAACATTCATTTTTATACCACTTTGAAAAAGAGGTTATAGTCTCCCCAGGATCTATATTTAGAAAAAGATGCTAGTAGATAGCCTCTAGTGTGTAAGGAGGTGTGCTTGAGTTCATGTAGAGAACGATATCTGGCATCGATGTGTGGCACCCATATTGGGATGTTACAAAGTTGTATCAAATCTGGATTCTTTTAATATCTTTGGTCTTACTAATTTATAATGTTAAAATATAGAATATGAGTATTCATGCCTTTGTTAAGAGTTATTTCAAGGGTGTAACTGCTCCATTTATTATTGAAAATTCCTAGTACCCTGGGTGGGATTATTGTTATTTATGTATTTATTTACATTTGATGGTATTTTACCTGAAGTGATGCAATTTTTGTGTTATGTGATTATTGTCTCTATGAAATTATGTGATTTGAATTTTATTCCATTATTGAATGAGTTTGAGTGTACATGAATCATTCTAGGTACACCGTAATTATTGTGAAAAGCATCAATATTAGGCAGTGGTGTGAATTTTTTTTTGGGATAAGTGTTAAGATTGAAATTTTATTCCTTTATTATGAAATTGAAGTCAAAATGATTCCTAATGTGGAATTAATAAAATTTTTAAAATCTTGAAAAATGTTAAAAGGGTGTGTCCAATGAGATGTAAAGATTTTACCCTTTATTACGCATGACCTACATGTATAATAGATAAAAATAGTAATTCCACATAATTTTTCACAATGTATCAGGGTTTTTGAAAAATGTTCTTATAGTTTTATATGAATCCCTGTAAATGTGTTAATGTTGTGTTTTTTTCAAAGATGTATGTTCTTCATTGTGCATATATGACTCCATGATTATTCTTGTTGAGAGGAAAATAATAGTTTATGTATGTAAATCATCCTCTATTAGTGGGAATATGGAAACTGGCAGTGAGTAGTGAGGATGTTAAATTGTAGTTCTATGATAAATTTGATTGATTCATAAATTTTATGGAAAGATTCCCAGGATGGGTAATGAAGAGTATGTCTACCATGACATGGGAGTTATAGTTGTAGCACCCTCCAAAATTTTCTTATGAGGTAAGACATGAGGTAGCTATGTTCAATATTGATTCTCTCAAAACTATAAATTAACACTTAGAGACACTTATAAATAATAGAGTAAATTTGGTTTCCTACATGTTACATGATCAAGAAAAGAATCAATGGGACATCCAGACTCTGGATGGACAGTTGGTCCCTATAGAGCTGAATGAATTTTGCTGAATGTTCATGGGTCACTTTTTTCTGAGATGCTTACTTTGGAGAGAGAAGATTGTTCAATGAGATTGACTCATGGTAATATTTTTGTGATAGAATATTTGGGATGTTTTATAGATTTTCAGCACTCAATTTTTTACAATAATAATTTTACTATGATAAAGGGGTTCTACATTCTAGAACACATAAAATAAAATTTCACTTGAAATTTAATTACACAATGGATAAAATGATGGTACATTTTCTCCATTACCTCATTAACATCAACCATTGCTTCTTCAAACATATGATTCATCTAAACTTCATTAACAATGTTAGTCATCTTATTTCATGTGGATTTATCTTTATGAATAAATATTTACAGTATTAGATAAAAATAATAATAAATATCTTGTTAAATTTAATCTATATGTGTGATTAGTATATATAATGGTCTAGGTATGTACTTATTAAAATGTTACACATATAACACTACATGATCTTTGTAGACGTTATACTGAAACAAATGATGATAATCTATCAAACATAATGAATTAAGGATTTAAAATGTTCCAATTTATTTAGGTATCATCTTTCTGTTCGTCTAATATCACATAACCCTCTTCCATGATTATATTAAAGAGAAAACATTATCTCTAAATGTAAACTCCAAAATATCACTATATATTATTATTATATCTCTTATGTCCCCTTTGTATAGTTTTAATATGTCTTTTTAATGTATGAATCATCACTAAAATTTCATAAATAGATCAAGTCAATAAAAAATAGGCTTTCCAACATCATTCATTATTGTAGATGTTTTACACCATTCCTATATAGAACCTCATATGGATCCATTTGAATGTTATAATAGAAAACATTGTTATATGCTAAAAATACTATAAGAAGATGGTGATCCTAAACTTCTATCAAATGATTCATGTAATATCTGAATCTATCTTCCATGGATTGAAGATTCTCTTATTATTGACATCATTTTTATGATGATATGTTGAGTTTATGTTCTGGTACGTATTTCATTATTGCTGAAGATTCCCCATACAAATTCATCATAAAAATCATATATCGATCAAATAAAATTTATATGGTTACTCCATTCAGCATTTCCACTTCCTTTATGTATATATTGAGAAGCCAATAAAGTGATAAATCTTATCAAAATGTAATTAAATATAATTAATTAAAAATAGAAAAATTACAACCCAAAATAAGTTATCTATTTTACATGTACTAGTTTGACCTATAATAAAATCAATGGTGATCATATCTGATTTAATTATATGTATTGGTAATGGTTTCATCTTCATATTATACATCTTTTCATATAACATAAATTTCTATCACATCAATCCCAGGGATACAATCTCTGCAATTTCTCTCCATATGTTTCAGCGTTGGAAATTATCATTGAGATATCTATACAACTTTGTGATTCTATGATAGATAATGAATGAAAAGCTAATGGATTTTCCCAATACCTTCATCTTAAATACTGTTATTCTAGGGGAACTAAATAAATTTCTTGTATCATTTAATTCAGTCAATGTCATGGTTGAAATCTGGAATATTACATACTTTCATTGTTAACGTTTTATCTACCTTATTCAACTCCATGATATTTAAAGGGATTGATGGATGAACATTCATTCAAGAAAGATATCATTTTCACCCCTCTATTGTTACTCATAGGTATTCCAATTCAAAATCCATGATTATTTATTATTTTTCAATCATCATTAGGGATAAGGTAGCATGATCATTCCTATAAGGAGAATTATCCCCAATTTTTACCTTTGTATGATTGTAATTTCTTTATTAGTTATATTCCTTAAACAACTAATACCATCATTTATTGGGAATAATGATCGCTTTCATTTTTGAGTGAATACCTTAAGATCTAATGATCGCTATATATTTCACATATTGAACCATAAAAATAATACCTTCATATATTTACAAATAATATAAAAAATACTATATCACTTTCAATTGTTGGGTTATTTTTCTCATATACCTTTAAGAAAATGAGGCATATTCTAAAACAAAGCCACTTTTCATGATAAATTATTTCTATTTATTCTTTGATGCATAATTTTATATCACAAAAACGTAACCTCTTTTTAGGGTTTTGAGAGAATAAATTATGTGATTAACCTTCTTATAAACTCATTATTTGTTTTTTCGTATTCATATATCTAGAGGAACATGACTCTCTTCCATTTTAACAGTATATTGTACATAAAAACATGAATAATTTATCTAATTTTTTAATTGTATCTATCAAACCAAACATAATATTATATATTTATAATTGTGGAGAGCGTGGTCCATTATTCAATCATTTTTATCATTGCAGGATGTAGAGAAGCAACACTCTGTGATTTTGAAAGATGAATGTGATGATTTATAACATATATCCCATGAAACCTGAATATTATATGACAATGTTACAACCTAGTATTTCATATTATATTTATTTTTAAATATAATCCATCTCGTTAATATCGTGTGGTGCACAAAATAATAGGTTTATATAAAACCTTATTATATGGTAAGATATTTTTATTTAAAAATGAACATTATAAAATAGATGTTAATTTTTTTGGGTGTTAATAGAAAAAATGATTTATTAAAATTAAATGGTATATACATATATAAAATAAATTCAACCTTTTTAAATTTATAACAAATAAAATAATATCTATTGTTAAAAATATATATCTTTTCTAAATAAATTTATTTTTCTAAAAGGCAATTTTATCACCCTTTGAGAACATAATTTAAAAATTATTATTTTTTGAATTATTTAAATTTTGTGATAAAATAAAAATTGTTTTTAAAATATAATGGTCAAAATTTCTTCTAGGTTAATTTTTGAGAATTTATTAAATAGATGAATTTTTTGATGAATACTAAAAAATATTGATTATAATTAAAAACTGCATTTTTGTAAAAATTATTATGAAATATAAATTATATATTAAATTTATTTTAAAGAAACATTAATTAAATTATAATTATAATTTATTTTATTTTTTTCAATTTAATTAATTTCATATTTTATTTTGATATATAATATTTTAAATATTTTAAATATTTTTATTTAGAAAATATTTTTTTACCTCTCATTTATCTGTTTAATTATAAATTAATTATTTCAAATTATATTTTTTTAATTTAATAAAATTGATTAAAATATCTAATAATTATGTTTAATATTAAGTAAAAATATCAACATAGTCTCTTTGATAATAATTAGTAAAAAATTATAAATTTATTAACATCATTGAGGTTAAAATAAGGTTTCAGGTTTTATATGTGCTTATATTAAAATTACAGTTTCACACTCATAAAATTTTAATTTGGAAAATTTGGTATTTTTATTAGAATACTTTGGTCATATGTAACTAATAATGAAATACTTATATTGTTATTATTGGATAAGTATCCTATATTAAAAATACTAGAGAACATAGTGAAAACTAATATTTATAATAATTTAATTTAATGGAAATAGTATAAAAATAGAAAAAAAAAAATTTATGTTAGATGTTTTTATTGGAAAAATAATCCCTCTACTCGATTAGTTATTTGTTTTTGAGGCACTTTCGGTGAGAGTGACTTCCCTGCATTGAATATTTTTTGTTATTTACAAAACATTCACTCCTACTAAATTTTAAAAGAGAACTCACTCCCCCCACTTATCCACACCTCTCAAGAAATATGGCTCGACCATCCCCTAAAAAATAACTCTCCCAAACAACCTTATTGACATTTTGTCTTTTTTATTTTCCCTAAATTCCTTCCCATGTTTCTTTAATATTGTATCAAATGATCATTCTCTTTGATATTGTCATTTTCTTCACCGAGAAAATAATTATTTCTATCATGCTTTTACAAAAAATAGTTTTGTATAATCAAATAAAAATAATAAAACATGTATATCCATTAAAATGATTTTTATTTTAATTTATTTCATAATATTTCTCTCTCTCCACTTCCATCCAATGCAAATCAAAATCATCGTATCATCTCTAATGTGGACTACCACCGCATGAATTGATGTACATTGATATCAGTCAACACTCTTCATGGTTGGATATAAGTATGTAAATAATGTATATATATTATATTTATTAAATAATTATTCTCATAGAGTTATATTATAAAATAAAAACTATTATTTTCCATTCCATTAAATATATAATTACATCACATGTATGTGTGGGAGACTACCACATCACGTAGTGATGTTATTCATTATTTAGTTTGGTGTTACATGGAATGTAATATGAAAAACATTAATGAATATAAGTAATGTATAGTACATGATATAAATTATTAATGATTAATATATCATACACTTCATTTCTCTTTTAACATTTATTGGAATGATGTCGTTTTATGTTCATATGTATGTCCTACGGTCTCTAAGATGCGAGGTGATTATTTTTCAACATCCAATTTTCAATAATTGTTTTACATATATATGTAATATAGAAAAATAATATTTATGAAATTAATAGAATTTTATAGATGATGTTACAGTATCCTATGTCATGGAATTTGGACATTAATGATAATAAACACATGAAATAACAAGTCAATTAACACAAGAAACAATGAATATAATGAAATATTATTCCCAAATATGGGTTTCAATTTTATCAGGGGATCATATATGGTATGATATATATGATAAAAATTAATTAAATTATTTATAATAAAACAATATTTTTTATAATGGATGATCTGACACATATGAAGGAATTTTAAACTAATTTAAGGGTTTCTTATCAAATTTTACTTCTTTGTGACTTATTCTATGTTCACTAGTATATTTATTTGGTCTCTAAACTAACTCTCTAATATGTTATATCTTCAATCTATTTATCATTAAGTAATTTATTTTTTTCTTTCAGGTTATTTTTTAATTGGGATTAAAATTCCGAAGTTACCAAAATGCTAAGGTTTATTTCACAATCTCATCATTATTCAGGATTCTTCATGTTTAAGTCTCTCTTGGGGAATAACTTTTTATTCCAACAATAAAACGAATATACATTCATATAATTTATTAATTATAGAAATATTCATGTAATTCTTCCATTTTATTACATTGATATATAAAATGATTGATATAATGTTTTTTTTAAGAAAACACAATATTATACACATTTTTAATTAATGATTTGTTTTCGAAATACATGTTTTCAAAAAATGTTTTCAAAAAATTATTTAAAATTATAATTTTTTAAATATAATTTTTTCCATGTTTGAATTTAAAAGAAATATTTTTATACAAATCTTCTTATCATTATCAAAACAAGTCTCATTTCCAATTTACTAAAAATGTGATTGGAATCATTGATTTATAATGTTTCAAATGCATGGATTTTAAATATTTAATAAATACATAATTTTTTAGTGATTACAATATAAGTTTAATATGTCAGTTTAAATGAATTTTTTATATATCAAATTTAAAATTAATTTCCAAGTAATTTATTCTTTCTCAATATTGTTTTTTAGTGACATTTTTTTTGTAATTCTATTTATCAATGGAATCAGACATTTAACGTAAATGTGATCCAATAGAAATATTTTATATTGTTATAATTCTTTTTATTTATTTGAATATCTATTGATCTGTTTGGTAGGGGATATAATTTTTTTTACCATTCACCATATTACATTGAATGGTTTATGATTTGTTTTACTGGGTATGATTTAACTTCTGATTTTTGATTTTTTTTAATAGATATATTTCTGTTGATTATATTTGACCGCATTCATTTAGAAAATAAATTGTAAATACTATGTGATGGGTGAGCCTTGTTATATATTTCAACTCGATGCATAGACAGGTATCATAAGTAAAATCAATTGGATAAATTAAATGAGTTTTTAGTCATATTTTTAAACATTTTTTTAATGGACTTGACAATATGTTTTAGAGGGTATACATTAGTATTTTTTCCATTATGAGATTATAGATTCTTCCATTTGATTATTTAATTATTTTTAATATATAAGGATTAGTTTGATTCTAATTTGATTATTTATATAGATTTATTTGATGGACCTTTATTTCTTTAATATTATTTCGATGTTATTGTTTAAATAAAATATATTATAGTTATTTACGATTCCATATTGATTGTTATTATTTAATCAAAATAGCATCTATGTTATTCGTAAAATTGTTAAGAATTTGAGGTCATCCTTTTCTTCTGTTTAACTATTACCATGAATTAAGGATGTTTTTTATTATTAATATATAGGGATTTTATATAGTGAATAAAAGAACAATAAGATATATATCGTTTATGTATTTTATGTTTTAAAATATAATAAGGAATTTATATTATTTATCTATTTTTCCAAGACTAATAAACTATTTAGTCCCATGGGATTTCATTTTTTGTATATATAACCAATTTAATAAATAAGAAATTATATCTGGGTTACATGGTTTCGGATATTTACAGCTGGTAATAGATGAGATTTAATAGAAACCATAGGAACTATATTTTGGAAGACACTAATTAGATAACATAAACCTAGGACTTACATTATGGATAATTATATGAATAGGATAATATTATATTGTTTTGATAAAGTAGATATTATGTGATTTACCTAGAAAAATATCCCAATATGGATAATTTAGTTGGATGTGTTTGATGTTGAAATTTAGCTAGTTGTAATTACAAAGAAATGGAATATAGGGACTGACTAGAGAATTACATAATAAACGACAATGTTATTTTCAGTGAACCATGTTTGAAAATCCTATAGAATATTCTTTGGATTAATAATATTTTAATTACAAACCATTATTAATGATTTGAAATTTTTATTATTATTTGGAAACATTTCAAATGTAACATCCCTGACCCCGATGCAACTAAACCAGTGCTCCGAGATGAGTCCTGGCATGAAATCATGCGCACCTCCCCTTATTTTGTTGGTTTCTAACTACTATCGAAGGTCTCATAAGTCACATGGGGAGACTATACCTTCATTACTAGGGTTAAAAACACATGATAACATTTTAAATAATGATATAATAATCCAAAATCCAAAAGAACATGTATTCTAACTAGTTTTCAAATAGTGTACAAACTAAAACCAATTAGTCAAAATTTCATTCTATGCTAACAGTTCAAAAAATGATGACAACCCCAAAATGAAGACCAATAGATGAATCCACAAAAGAAGTCCTGACATGAAGTATAGATTCTCACACATTCACTACCCAAGGACAACAGAACGATCTATCATAGGGCCTTTTCCCTTGTCCTAACATGTGACCATGAAATATTTTCGGGTACCAAGTGGAGACCTGAGTAGGCTGTGAGTACATATCAATAGGTCATCAACAATTATATCCCAAAAATATCCAGTCGAAGAATATATTGTATGAAATAAGTAAATACATAATAAAGTAATCATGATAATGTAGTTTCTATTAGGTAACAATGTTTTCATTACCCATTACCACATTAGCTTCATGTTTCTCATTTAGTTAATCTCTATCAATTAATTCATTTCCATTACATGTTTCATGGGTTAGGCATTTACATTGTTTATTAAATTTCATGTTATGATAAATTGATAAGAATATGGGTATAAATCATGTTCCCTGTCTCTCTAGGGATAAAAATTTTGTAACATTCACATCACTCTATCATTGGAGCCTTAGTGAATGTAGTTTCATCAAATGAATCGGTTAGATGTATATATCCTCAGTCCCCTTCTAAAAATCATGCATTATTTGGTGGTGTTTAGAGCCTCATTCTGACCCGACCCATGGGAATAGATCCCCATGTACAGTATCCAAAAAAAATTAATCCATGTGAACATTATTATATATTCAATTACCAACTATTCTATTTCACAAACTTTACCCAATCAATACACATAACATTAAAATTTCACAATTCTATTTTACACATGAATCAATTTTATGATTGAACCCATTAACACATTTACCACTAACATAGAATAACTCATTTACCCATTTACCATGTCATCCATTAACAAATTTATCATATTCAAGACATTTCATATGTCATCTCATTCAACATATTCAAATAAATTCATACATTAACCAATTTGGCATGTTTACAATTTTTCACGCATGAACTCATTTTCCATGATTAACAGTACCTAGACATTTCCCCTTAACATATTCATAAATTATCTTATATCAACCCATTAAAAACATTTATAAACTCCTAGAATATACCCATCTTACACATTACCCATTTCTTATATATTATCCTACTTATTAATTTCTTGTACATTTCATAAGTTGCTTAGAATAATTTCATTATTACGTCCCACCCAGTTAATTTTAATCCAAATAATCACTTATTCTAATATCAACCACTAAAATCAACAACTATTTGTTCCAACTATAATTAATCTGACATTTAAACAATTCTATCTTGTCTATATCTATGTCAATTTTGTTATTATCACCCACATGCACTATGTTTAGGAATTTGGGCGCACCCCATGGGTGGCCCTAAACTGTTATAATCATCCCAAATGCATCCCATGAGCTTCGTGATGGTTCCATTTAATCACTTTTACCAACATTTTATCAAATACTACAAAGAAAACAAAAAAATAACTAGAGGAAAACCAATAACACAACCATTCATACAAAAATATATTTCAAAACAAAGGGATATAATTTACAGAACACAAAACTCAAATATGGTGATGATCTCACTCATAAGCTTTTCCTTAGATATGGATCTGAGCACCCCTTAATAACCCAATCACTGATACAAAAGAAATATATTTTTTTTCTTCCTTGGAAGAAGTTGAGAAAATATAGAATCCCAATTCAGGAAATGGGAGGATAGATAATGATTTTACTTACTCCGGTAATTTATCTACATCCCATGATGCTCTAAATGACCAAGAATCTTGGGAGGAAAACCACTAGAATGATTTTGAATCTTGAATTCATCATTATTTTTGAGTGGAGATGAATGGGATGAAAACCCATCTGTGATAATCAAAATCCATATCTATAGTTAAGTAATTTTTCGCTTTTGAATGGGGTCATGGGTTGTCCGCAAGGTTTTCCAAACCATGCGTAAACCGTGTACAAACCACTGTCCAGGAGGGTTTATGATGAATGATAAATAAAGATTCCCTAAAATTTTGAAATCTAGTAAATAATAGTGTTATAATCCTCATTCCATGGTTTCAGTGTTTGGATTCCCCTATTACACAGTGTACACTAATTGGGAGAAAACTATGCAATAAGAATAGAAAGGCCTAGTTTACCTTTATTTTCTATCTCCAAAACCCATAAAACACATATCCGCCTCACACACCCACTTAACATTTATTTAGCATAAATTAATGGATTTGAACCCAATTTTAAACAATTTCGTAGATTCATAAGGTCTTGGATCTTAAAATATCCTTACCTTACAACCGATCATCCTTGATCTTCACTTCTAAGCCTTAGTGGTCATATGAAGAAAATATATTGGGCCACAAAGCCTGCATATAAGAATCTATCTCTCATGTTTCTTCTTGAGCTTTACCATTCTATGACAAAACCTGAACCAAAATTAAGATCCTTACCCATATAATTTTTTACAATGATCTATAATATGAACTGGATTATCATCAAAGAACGTATCAGCCTAAATCTCAACATTCTCAACATAAATCACATGATATCGGTCCGAGTGGTATATCAAAAAATGAGGTTTATGAAAAATATAATGCATACTACTATGAATATGTGGAAGAGATAATCAGTACACCATCGTACTAATCCTCTCTAGGATTTAAAATGTCCCCATGTACCTGGGTTCCAACATACCATCCATCCTGATATGTTGTTGACCCATCAATGGAGAAACATGATGCAAAAAAATTTGAAGCCATAAAAAATTCTAGTGGTCAATGATGCATATCAGAATAAGAATTTATCCTACCATAAGACATTTCCATACATTTCATAATCAATTGTAATTTTTATAATTTATACTACATTATAAATGGTCCCAACTTTTTTGATTATTCGGCTTCCATCCAACATAGTGAATATCTACATGGCCTACTTTAGAGTTCCCCAAAATGGTTCCATAATAATCATAGTCTATTGATATGTAGTAAAAATCCACAAGATACAAGAGTTTATCCCAAAATAAACCAAATTCAAGTAGAAAATCCTTTAACATGTCCTCTAGTACCTAAATTTTATGCTCTGACATCCCATCTATCTGTAGGAGAAAAGTCAAACTCATGTACACCTATGTACCAAATTCCGTCTATAATAATTTCTTGAATCATGATGTTATGAATAGATAATGGTATGAAATAATCATTATTAGAACCCCCTTAAACTTCACTATATATCGAATATAGAACTCACCCAAACAATCCATAGTGAAAATCTCTGAAATCAGAAAGAAATGAGCCACATTATTTAACAGATCAATGATTACCCATATTGAATCTTTCATCTAAATCATTCTTGAAAGACCCATATTGAAATCGACTATTAAATCATTCCAGTCCCATTTCATAATTGGAATCAGTTGAAAAAAACCACATAGTAATTGTTTCCATGAATTAAAAGGATGATTGATAAGGAATTTTTCCATGATACCTCTAAACTTTTTCTTCATCCCCAACCACCAATACTACCTACAATTGCCTCAATACATTTTTGTTAGACCATGATTCATAGCCCACTACGATATATGAATCTCATGAATAAAATCAACATATATACATGTTGTCACAACCACACGGAAACAAAAATAGATAATATAATCATAAAAAATGGATTAAACCATTGATGAATACCAAGCTTTAATATTCCCCTTTAAAGAAAAAAACTATGAATCCTCCAATTGTTTGTCCATGATCCATCTCAGCAGTGACGACACAACTACTAAGGATTCAAGGGTCACCTAAACATGGATATCATGCACCTCGAAATGTATATTAACAAGAAGTTCTATCATCATCCACTCTAACCATGAATTCTAATCCACTATATTTTTATTCATCCAAAAATTGTCAGGTGAAAATTATTTCCCTTTCCTCGTGTTTACAACAACTCAAAGACAATGAATTTCACATATTCAACCCGTAATCACTAATGATGATTCAAATCATGTATAGAGAAGATGTACTTCAATATTTTATGAATGGTATACATTGAAAACTATTGTCCCATTTTGTAATGACACAAATATCCAATTTAATGAACAACTGTTGTGAAATCAAGAGAATGTGTCTGGACATTTCATTTATGAGGCGTCAAATTTTGTGACCCACGCCACAAATGAGAACATCCTGAATGAACACATCTCAATTACCTACACCATATGCATCACATAAGAAGGAATGTATCCTACTTGGATCAGGTAATATGATAATCATTTTTGTTTTCATCCACCTCTTTAGTTCCAAAAATTTACACACACAAACCTAAATCCACTCAATATTGATACCCTTCTTAGTTAAACATGAATGTTGTTTTTACAAATAATAAATGTATATAATGATATTTTGGTAATGACTATCCAATCCTAGAAAACATTGGACATAAATAACATTCTTGTTATTTTACCAGGGAACAAATTCCTGCACATTAAATGGATCCATAAAGACACATCTCCCGTAGATGATGTGCCATAATAAATGCACCATGTTAGTCCAAAAATGACATTTAAATATCTTGGAGTATAGAATAGGTTCTATAAGTGTGCTCAATATGATTTCCATGGGTTTATCATGATAGTCATGAGTTTTAGAGTACATAATGTTGTAATTATAAATGAAAAACACAAATACGTCTATATAAGGATGAAAGATTCATTTCATTATAGCCATGGACATAGCCGACACATTTCTCAACCAGAACTAAATCGCTACACACACTTACAACCAATAACTCCTTTTTAAGGAACTCTGTGATATATTAGAAGGTATCACTATTACCTGATGATACCTGATATCTGTCAATCATAGAGAAAACTGAAGAATTATTCATGTAGTCAAACATATTATAAATTTTTGGAATAGGTTATTAGTTCTTAACTGTCATCTGGTTATACATTCTGTTATTGAAACTTAACATCAAAACACATCATTTTTATTATAAAACAGCACCAAAGATCCCTACATTTTTGTACATGGATTTATAACCCCTTTTTCAACTCCGCTAACATAGTATTATTCTCCTACAGTTCTTCTAGTTACATTCTATATGGTTGTATTGAAATAGGTTCTTCTACCAAAAATATCTATATTATGATCTCAAAATATATCTTGGAAGAAAAACTAAGAAAAATACCCAAGAAAGACATCCTAAACTGATCCCCCAATAGAGGAAATATAGACTACTCTACTCCCACATAATTTTGCATGTGAAAATCCACTTAGGCTTTAACCTCTCCCAATAATTAAAAACGTGCTCTACATTTCATACCCAAACATACCATTATCCATGATAGACATACATGATCCCCTACAAGATGTGAATGCTACCCAATGATGGAAATAGTCGATATGGGATTGTTAAAACAATATCATGTCCATACCAAAAATTAGGTCAAAAATTTAAACCATGAGCACAATCAAATCCCATATGA
Organism: Viscum album; assembly: GCA_963277665.1. Lineage (NCBI taxonomy): Eukaryota > Viridiplantae > Streptophyta > Magnoliopsida > Santalales > Viscaceae > Viscum > Viscum album. Next base: position 640,923,305 of record OY728137.1, read on the forward strand.
ACCGGTATCCACCAACCTTGATTGCACACCTCTTACATTATGTAATATCCTTTGTTTCCACACATAATGACATATTGAACAACATAACCCTACAAATACATTCTAAAATAAAACCAAACATAACCTAAAACTAATTTAGAATAAAAGAGATTGAGTCACATGTGTTATATAAATTTCTAGAGAGTGTGGAAACTCTATGGATTTTACCTTGAACTACTGATGGCCTAGCTTCACAACATCAAGGTCTCGACTAAACATTATGAAGCTATCCTTCCCCTCTTCATTGGGCCCCAGTATGAGTTCCTTATGTTGCATGACCTTGATAGTATGGGTGATATCACCCCATATTACCAAACCCACCACCTTTATCATTACTACTAGTTGAACTCTAACTAACATTCTAATAAGGGGTAACTGATCCACTGTATACAACAATAACCAGCCACTCCCCTCCACCTATTCACATTTGTCGAGCATTCATACAGAACCTCTACACATGCCCCATCTTGTTACATGCTTGACACTAAATTGGTTTTCATGGAAACGAATCATTTATGTTCCCAAACCTTCCACACTATAATAAAAACAACCAGTAACCACTCTGAGGGGTTGGTACACTCTTTGAATGACTATTCACTCTTCACCCAAATGAGACCATCCAAAATGATGCAACCTGTTCTTAGAGGTTGCACCACTCTTCCAGGAAAACGGATCAATGAAACCACTTCCTAAAACCTCTTTAAAATTAACATATGAAATAATGTAATTATTCACAATTTATTTGTGCCCCAGTATATAATAATTGATAACCTAAAACATAATCTCATGTCTAGTCCCGTCTTGGAAATTCCATGCTATCACATCCTCCTCTCTTGCCAATATTGGAACAATGAATTGTAATTATTTGAAACAAAATTCAAAATACTTCATTGAAAACATTCCATATATCAATACCATGAAATATTCATGAAACTCATGTCTCGAAAACTCTAGATATACGAATTCCAAAATCATTTCCTAGAATTATTTCCGTAGAATACCATCTACTTTCAAGGTATGTACCATGATATACCCCAAATTCTTCACAAATCCACACAACATGTACCCATAAAAACTAACCCCATTGTCAACTACAGTCTCCATGTTGTCCAAAATCATATGTATATACTCAATCCAGAACACTAAAGCCTATGGTTCACCCTCTCCAATAATATTTAGAGGGTGTCGTAACAAAAATTCTCTGGTAAGATCAATCATGCTCGGCATGACCCTCCATAGGTCCCACTCCCTCATCTATTTATATTGAGTGATATTTTCATGGAACTACTCCTCTACTTGATTATGATGGACTATGAGAACTTACATCCCCACTTTTGGATAAGTATGATCAGTGACATCCTCTTATCACCCAAACAGAACACATCAACAAGGATTCATCTTCCTATAATTCCAAACCGAAATTTTAGAAAATATAACATATTTCTTCCATGCTTTAAATAAAATATGGATCTGCACTAGCCATAACTACTCTCCTACACACACTATTCCAACAAACAACATCACACCTAAAACACTGCCTACTATAATCTCTACAATAAGTCAGGAATAATTTGGGTAAAAAATATACATAAACACAAATCCTTTATTGGAATCCTTTTTAAAACCATTTCCTCAATGAAAATTCAAAAAATTCTCCATTATGAACTTTTATATTCTTAAATTTAATTATAACTATCATTTATAATGTATTCACAACTCATTATAACCACCATTTTAATCTATTTAGTCTAATTCATTAATCACAATTCTCTGACCATTTTCAAACATGATTCCCATTTTAGTTTTTTTCATCATCATTATTATACATCATTTATTTCATATTTTCATGAACATAAAATGCATCCTACCCTTTATGTCCCACACAACCATCCCATTCACTCCAATCATGTTGCATTGCACCCATATCCTTATGTTTCAATGATTATTATTGAATATATAATCTCCTTCCATTTTTTAAATTATATAAATGTCATAAAAATGTCACATCACACAACATGTACATCACCCAATGGTTAAATACCATTCAATCAGAATAAAAAACACGAAGAACAATAATCCCACCCGATAGACCTCTTTTTTCTATCATATCCTAGCTATCTACTGATAATAACATACTCATTTCCATGTTCTAGCACATCTAAATAACTTTTCTACCTTCCCAATTAATAACACCACATAAAAAAATCATTTTGATACAACTTCATAACATCCCTGACCTGGAATCCACTAAAACTGTGCTCTGTGCAGAGTCACCACATGAACTCAAGCATGCCTCCCCACAATTCAGTTGTTTTTGACTATCAAAAAGGGTATGATAGGTCACATTTGGAGTCTATTCCATCATTACAAGAGAAATCAAAATAATATCGGATATTAAATAATTAAATAATAAAAAACTATAAAACATGCATTTCAACTACATCCAAAACATGGAAGAAATCACAAACAAATATATAAAATGGAATACTATGCTAATGATGATAAAATTGAAAGAAACCCCAATATTAATACCAATATTTGAATCCAAAAAATGGGTCCTAACTTCATGTTATGAACCTCACCCATTCACTCTTGAAGCCCAAATCCACTCCCTAGAAATGAACATTTTCCCCTGTCCTAACCCGAAACCATGAAATCCTCCTGAGTACCCAATAGCGGATGGTGTCTACGAAAACATCTAGTATATATACATGGTGCATGAACTGTCTAAATAAATAATAAATTAATAAATACAACTTGGGTTCCATTAGGTAACAATCATTAATTTACACATTTAACACATTTGTACCATGTTTCTTATTTAATCCATCTCCATTAATCAATTAATTTCCATTAAATAATCAATTTGTTAGTTATTAAAAAATTTATACAATGGAATAAACCAATAATTAGAGACAAATAATTTTATAAATAACGTTCCCTATCACTATAGGGATGAAAATTTTATAATATTCACATCACACATACATTGGATCCTCTGTCCAGGTAGTTTCATCAAATGAATCTATTAGAGGTATAGAGCATTGGGCCCTTGCTCTTACTCGCTCATTGTAGGTTGGATTTTAGAGCCTCAATCTATCCCAATCCAATGGTTTTGAACCTCATGTAAAATACCCCACTCAAAACTTTCCATTTTCACATGATTATTTATTCATTTACCACATATACCATATCAGAATCCTTTTACAATAAATACACCTAACATGAACATTTCATGTTCCATTTATTACATAAATATTTCTCTTTTTTGACACATTAACACATTTACCACTTTTACAATCTCATTACACATATTTCCCATGTCATGAAATAACATGTTAATCATTTTCAACACTTTCTATATGTTCATTAATTTAACATATTCATTAATTTCCATTCATTAACCCATTTATCTTGTTTAACAATTTTGAGACATAAAATCATTTGGAATTTTTAACAATTCGTTTGAATTATCCACATAAAAAATTCATCAAGTCTCTAATTTTATCTTATTCAACCCATTTATATACTCATAATCATTGACCCATTTAACACATTCACTATTTCATATTCACTCACCCAATTATACTTTTAAAGTACATTTCGTATGTTGTATAACACAAATTCATTATTATGTCCCACTCAATTCATGTTGAGCCAAATAATCCCTTATTACAAATTCAACCACTAAGCACAACCACATGTGGTTTCAATAATAATTAAAACTAATATATATATATTTCTATCATGGATCAATTTAAAAATATTTTAATTTGTTACTTCACACTACCATGCTCTATGTTCGGGAATTTTGGAACACAACATGGGAGGCCCTAAAATGGTCAAATAATCCAAAATGAATCTATTTGGGATAATGTGGGATCCATTTGTTAATTTATGAAAAATTATTACAAAAGAATATCAATGTAATTAAAAATATGAAGAAATCCACGAAAACAACCATACATACACAAATCTATAACATAACTGTGGGATATTACTTATACACCACCTACTTCAAATTTAATGATGATATGCCACATATAATTTACCTTAGATCAAGATTTACGAACCCCAAGAAGCCCCAATCTATTATCCACTCAAAAAATATTGTTTAGCGATTTATAAGAAGATAGGAAAATATACTATCCCAAAACTTGGAAATGGTGTCCTGGGGAAGATTAGACATACCCGGAGCTTTGATCCACAACTAATGGCTTTCTAGAAAATAAATAATCGAGGGATAACCACCCGTGGGAATAGTTTTTTTATCTTGAGTTATTCTTAACAGTTTAAAGGATAAGAAATGGTGTAAAAATTAGGTGAGCTACATTTAGAGGTAGCAGCTTTGCAATTTTCCACTTTTTTATGGGGCCCACTAATTTCCAAACTATGCAAAATCTATGAACAAACTAATATCCAAGAGGGATTAATCCTCCCTCCTAATATGCGAGGCCCACAGTATTTAGAATATAATTCAACTAAAATTTGTGAATCATCTGACCATGTTTTCACAATTTTTCATCCCCTCATGCATAGTTTCACTAACTCTGTACAACCTGTGACACATACATTGAATGGCCAAGTTCCCTTTTCATTCATGTCCTAAGCCCTAAAACACCACCAAAACACCTCAAACATCCAATGTAAATTTTATTGGAAAAAATTAATGGTTCAAAAACTAAATTTAAAAGTGGAATTACCTTCACAACTTATGGGATCTTACTCTAAAAAAGAATTCATCATTTTGATAATGAGATTATCCATGTCTAAAATTTTCAAATTATATTTTGAGTTTCAGAAGTTTTGGATTATTTATTATGAGATATAATGTTATAATCTAATCTAGTGTACTGAAATTTTTTAAAATGGAACCAAATGGATGAAATGTGAACTATCTCAATGCTGAAAATCCACAGAGTTGGAAAGAACATCTACGTGATGGGATTATGCCAATATTTCAATGGGAACTACTTTACGAAAGATTATCATTTTATGAGGAAAAAATATTATGTTAAATCATAATTGGGAAATAATTGTGTATGTATTATGGATTTTATGTTATGTTAGAGAATAAGAGTATGAAAATACAGAAGTGGATAAGAGGAATAAGCGAAAAAAGGTTTATCCCATTTGTGATAATTTTGTAAGGAAACAATATGGTTCTTAAATGAAGGTAATATAAGTTTTATTAATATTGGTAGACAAGGTAAATACAGTTCAATAATTGATTGGTAATAAAGAAACATTTTTTGTTAATTGTTTTATCTATAAGTATATGGGGAGCTACACAAATGAATTCACCAAATGTGAAGGAATTATACCTCAAGATATGCAAAGGGGTCAAGATTTATCTGATGTTATTAAAATAAGGGTAGTGATTATTTTTATTGTGTTTGGATTTAGGAATTCTATTATGTATCATTTTATCAATGATATTTTTCTTATAATCATTATTACATGTAAGAGAAATGTGATTATACATTAAGGACTTGAGAGAATAAGTTAAATCGTACCAATTACCCAAAATGTTGATTTAGTGGAATGTTGAGGTTCTTGTAAAACACATAATTAGGTGATGATATCCCTCAAAACGTTCTCAATGTTTTGATAATAATGAAAAATGTTTTTATGATATATTTTTGTTGAATTTAAAATTGGTTATTGATTTGATTATTGAATTTATCATTATAAGGGACCAAATCTGCTTGGATTGACCCTTTTCATGTTCTTATGTCTTGGGGATATTAGAGGTGGTTTGGAGGAGGTTTGGAGGGAGGAGGCTACTAAAATTTGCAAGAAGGGACATTTTACACCATGAAGTAAGTTTTAACGACATGATTATAGGTTTCACAATGTGTAATATTTTGGGGTTTGAAAAATAAATTATAATTAAGTGTCAATGGTTTTTTCCTTGGAAACCAACATCCAGGCATTACACATTGTGAAAGGGTATTACATGTTGTGTAATTATACACAACCATAATGTATTAAAACATTACAGCCACTCTATTTATCAAACACTATTGTTGTTTCTTCATTCCCTCTAAGCTGAGATGACCTGACTGTCCTCTCCTTAGAATTATAGAGACCCTATCGATGAGAATCAATCTCGGGCTTCCATTATCGATCTGTAGTGATTAATCTTGATCCCAGGGGGTTTTCCTCATTTTTCATTCATTATATCAATGTTTTTATCTTGTTTTCTCTTGTATCTTCTCTCTATGCTATGTAGTTTTCATACCCATGGTTTTAATGGGATTTCACTCGGTTGTAATTGGTGTAGTGGTGCCATGGTGTCCTTGGTAAGATGTAGTTATTATGAGATTTTCGATCCAAGAATCTTTGTGTCGATCTATTATCATGAGGAGAACAATGGTGACATTCTGAGATAGGTTATTCGTTGATTCTCTATTTATGTAAGGGGATTTGTAGAGTTTACCAGATTTATCCCATTGAATAACAAATGAAATTGAGCTAATAATTACTTTATCTAAATTAAAGAATTGGTATCAATCACATAGTGTTGTCGCATCATTGTACCATGATAATAGTTTCCATCATGATTTTATCGATAATGTGATATATATTCCTTCCTTGGTATTTCATGTTTTTTATGAAAAAAATTGGTAGATAATTTCAATTTATAATTAATTGATAATTAAGTCGATAAGAGATAAATATGAATGTTTGATGAATCTAGTAGTTGTTATTACAATTTCATGATAACCAAAATAAAGTATATGTTCATTTTAATTAAATTATTAAATGAACCTAAAACATGATAATGCGTATTAATATATGAATTAATGGAATGTTATATTAAGTTTTTGATATATTGGGAAATATTGTGATAGGTTATTTCTTAGTATGCCTATTGTGGGAACCTTTAAAAATTAATTGGATAATTTAATTTGGAATAAGAAACGGTTTTGTGATAAAGATAATTCATATAGAGGGAATTATTTTTCCACTTGTGTCTAAGGCCCATATGCATTCTACATTGGTGATGTGAGAGATCTTCATGTGTGAAGTATGAATGCCTTGATTTAGGGAAAGGATCTAGGTTTTTGTGTTTTCATACCACTGCTTGAGATATGGATGTGCATGGATGGTTTTTGTTGTTCTTTGGGTAGGAGGGATTAATATGAAGTGATCCTAGGATGGATAATCATGGAGGCCTATTGTGGCACGTGGGGGACGGTGGACCGATTGTTGTGGATGATGATTATGCCTATAGTGGTGACATGGATCAGTTTATACATATGTTTTCAGAGAGGACATTGGAGATGATGGAATGGGTTGAATATTGGACTACACATTGATATGAAATATTGATTAAAATATGATTTTATAGTTTTTTATGATTTATAAATCCATCACTTCTTAAAAGTGATGGTATTGGTTACTCTCCATCCAAGAGATGAAATACTCTTGGGTATTCAACACAGTTTCTATGTTTATCTTCTAATGGTTGGATGAGTCTATACACCTACTATAGATTGTGAAGAATCTATGGGTAGTTCATATTCATATTATTTTGAGCCCATTGTGTTTTCTAGATTACAATGTTTTTCTAGAATACATATAAATATGGAAATTGGTAATGTTGTTATGGAATTGAATAATTTTTTATCCAATGGGGTTCACACATCTGGGATGTAATACTATGATTACAATTCATAGAATCATTGGATAATGTATACTTATTCTTGGAGCGCATTGAACTTTTTAGTGATGCTAATAAAATTTAATATGGAATGGATGATGGATAATTTGTTGTGAAAAAATCCCTTAAGGTGTCTTCTATGTATGTTTTAGATGTGATTGTGTTTGTTGACAAAGTCATATGATCACAAATGAGTATGGTTAGTATTTTCTAATGACAAATTTTTAAGGTGTCACAGTTTACCTGTGTTTTCCAAATTTTTTGGGAAACAATTCGTGATTTTGTGGTTGGAAGTTTATGTATTTCTTCATAGGAAATAATTGTCGGATGAGTGGGGAACAAAATCAGAAAATGATGAGAAATGTAGGGCCTAGGACATGGATCATGTACCATGTCCAGTAGGGGTACACAACCACATATCATGAAGGGGGAACAATATGAGGAAGCGGTCCACAAAACTGAAAATCGTTCACGGTAGAAGGTGATGCGGTATGTAGATGGATTCTCATCGGTAGAGGAGATCGACTGCATAGGAGAAAATGAAAAACACGATGTGCATATTAAAAATGGTTTGCTTGAAGGCTACCAACTCACTGGAAGGATTGCAGTTCATAATGGCGGGATGATTGGTATGGAGTGGAAAATAAAATTATCAATGATTTATTAAATCATGGATTATTTGATATTGAGAAAATAATTTCCTATATAAGAATTAATAATCCCCCCAATTAGATGAGAGACCAAATATTGTTAGAAAAAAAATTTGTTCTAGGCTTTCCGAAATGTACAAAGGAAGTTTGTGAGGGATAATTCCCCAATAGCTGAAGTGGTTCACGTGGAAGAAATGCTGCCAAGTATTTTTGTAGAGAACTTTAACCCGCAAAGAAAAAAGTACATAGAAGAAGAAGGTGAGTTACGCCAGTTGTTAGAGATGGAAGTCTGTGAAAAGAGAATAGTTATTGGGAATATGGTGATTAATAGAGGAGGTTCACAAAGTCGTTATGCAGTGGTTGTTATCAAATGTAGTCTGCGAACAGAGAATAGTTTGTCGAGATAAAGTGATTCATAATGGAGGGTTGAAAAGTTAGTACGCATAGTCAGTATGAGATAGAGAAGGAAGATGCAATATATGTATGAAGGGAGGTTCGCAGAAGTGGACGAAGTATGCATAGGAGGTGTTCCACTTAACAATCCTGGTACACAGTATGTGGGAGGAGCAGGTGGTTCACAATTTTCACAAGGATGCTTGTAAAAGCATCAAATCAGTTTTCAAACATTTTTTCTGGTACCTAGAAGTTCTTGGGAAGGTGGAAATAATATATGGGTGAAAAAAGATAAATAGAGTATCTACCTAATCTTTAGGATGTATGAATTAATGAAAATGAAGGGACCTACATGTTCAAAAACTATGTTTGACCTACATGTTAGTAAAATGTGTGTGGATTCCATTCCAAGAGCAGTGAATGAAGGAAGGGGAAGATAGTGACCCTTTCCACTATCAGTGATCGAGGGAAAGAGGCATAGGTAGTGACACAAGGGAATTCAGTTAAGAGTACCGAAATCTTGTAAAGTCGGTGAGCCTAGTCATAGAAGATCTAGCATGAACATTTTAATCATTACTGGCAATGAGCCTTAGTGAATTTATTACATCAGCATACAATCGTTTTATGATCCATAGACGTAGCCCATTGAGGGTGAACTAAGTAAAAGGATATGTATCATGTGAATTATTTCATATATGTTCATATATTTCTACGGGAGGAAGAGAGAATTTAGTATTTTCATACAATGAAACAAAATCCAAATGAGAGACCGGTATAATCTATCATACTCGGATTCACCCACACCCCCTCTCAGCGTATTCAACCTAGTGTACCTATCAATTTATATTTGAGGGATAATTTTTATGTCATTGTTTTTCCATTTGATGAAGAGATAGAGGCATTCAATCATAAAAAAATTCTGATATTCGATGGAAATAATTTTCAACAATATATGAATCGAATGCTGCACTGCTTCGGATCAGTAAGGGTAGATGGTTTACCAACATCTATGCATGAGATATAAACTGGAATCAATAGTGGTGCTTTTTCAGAAGCTGAATGAATGGAATTGGATGTTGTTTGTAAAGGGATCAATGATTTAGGGAGTTCCCTATCAAATGCAATTTATACGAAGGTTATGTTTTGTAAACCACCCCATGCATTGTGTGAAAAATTGTTAACGTTATGAGGGAAACAAAAAATTCTAATAATCAATGTTACAGGTTCTATAGAAAAAGAATTAGGATATCCGAATGAATCACAATGTGACTATTGATGCATTATTTGAAAGGATAAATATCATTTTAGAAGACATGTGAGGTCTTGAAGAAGTCATCTTAGATATAATTATTATGTAATGTATCTTGAGGAATCATCCACCGTGGTTCAATCCAAATGTATCAATGTTGGAATTCTAATACCTGAAATAGAGGACACTAGAAAACCTACATAGTACCCCTGTAGCAAATGAATGAGAATCGATGATAACAATGTAGTGAAAAAATAGAATTCTAAGGAAGTGTCATTCAAGACCATAAAGAATTTATCTCTTAAAGATAGTCCTCATGAGGAAAATATGGATGATGTTATTACATTTATCACCTCCAATCCACATAGGAGAAAAGTGAGGTTTAATGGTATACTTCCATTTTCATTATTTTGATATAGAAAGATTGGGTATTTTACAGAAAAGTGTCCTAAGAAGTGTTATGATTAAAATAAAGAAAATGATGAAATTCCCCAAAATAAGTATTCATTATATCATCTCACATTTTTATCACATTAACTATCATTACATTATACAAAACCGAGGATCATTAAGGTTTTGTGTCTTGGAAACCAGGAACATAATACAAGACAACATAAAACATTCTTCTTAAACACTTGGAAGGCTTCTTCATTGTTCATCCTAAGTTCATTAAAGCATCTCATAACCTAGGAGCATATATAAAAGGAAAGGGTGAGAAGAATGTCCTGTACAGGAAACATGGGAAACAGTTTACATGTGAACTTGAGATACATAAAAAAGTCCTGAAAAATAACATTAAGGAATGATAAAGAGATCATTAGGCATATACTAATAAAAATAACGTGTTTCACAACATGAAGATGTTGCTACAAAATTTATCATAGAAAATCATTTCCAATTCACCATGGTCCATCCCCAAGGCATCATTAAAATTTACCAAGGTTATTCACCAAGGTATCGTAAAAAATTTCCATCTCTATTGATTAAGTCTTTACCCAATGCATTGGAGTGCTATCAGTGGTAACCCTTAAATTTTACTTTTTTGTCGTGTGATCCACATATATCATCATAAATCATTTAATAAACAACCCATGTAGCATAAAAGAAATGGGTTTCATTTCATAGTCATCACATTTTAAAAACTACTTTAAAGAAGTGATCTTTATGTCATTTTAAAACCATGGAAAAAGGAAAGTGGGTTTCATATATGTAAGTCCAAGAGTTAAAATAGGAAATTTTTATATATATGTTAATACCCCAATAGATGAAAGTTCTTTGAGTATTCACTTAATAAAATAAAAGAATTTGAGATAAAGAGAGAGATATTTTGAGACGAAAATTCTACAGCATAACGACTATGTTATAGGGTTTTAGAAAATACTGAAAAGAGAGGGGACATGGGTCACCCAACCATAAATGATCCATAAAACAGTAGAGGGACATGATATAATGAATATAATAACAAGGTAATGAATTTTGAAACAAATACCATATGAAATGAAAAACATCAAAGGAAGACAAAAATAAGATTTCTCTTATGAAAATTCGGCCGCCTAACGACGTCACTTAAAACATAAAATAAATTAATAGACGAGATAAAATAGGGTGTCTCATAATATAAACATAATAGATAATTATGATAGATATATAGATTATATCCCAACATAATAAAAAGAACTTGAAAGACTTTACATGAAAAGAACTTAAAAATGAGAAGGGTGAAATAATCCCTTAAAAATTCAGCAGCCTAACGGCACCACTTAAACATTCTTAAAATGAATAGATGAGACAAAGAGGGGGTATCTCATCATATGAACATGGAAAGGACAGTAGGATGAATATAAAATAATATCCCTAACATAAGAACATGGATCATTAAAGAAATGACATAAAATATAGTACATGGAAAGAAAGAGAGAGGTAGGATCCCTTACCTTGAAGAGTAACATCAAAGTCATGAATTTTGGGACCTTGGGAGGCTTGAGGGAACCTTGGGAGGACTCCAGGGGAGTTAAAGAGACAAGAAATTCGTTGAGGAGGATTTTGGAATAGAAAGGATGAGAGAATGGCCTATAATTTATAGGAGATGTGAGGGGACAAGGTATTAATGGCCAAAGAATACCTCATTGGTGGTATTGAAAAAATAAGATGTATTTCCCCATGGTATTGGGAACCTGGGACACTTGATACCTTATCATACTATTAATAAGTCGACCATCCCTAAAAATACCCCATGACATCATCATGACGCAGTTATGATGTTATTAAACATACTGAAACCCTAAAACTGTATTTTTACTATTCACTGAAAATTCAACTTTTTAAAAAAACTCCCAAAATTTTACCTTAACATAATATCAATGCTATGAATTCATAAAGAACACCATTTTATAAAAATAAATTTCTTAAATATTTTTAATTTAATTTTAAATTAAAACACTATTCACAGAAAACTCCTTTTTTCACAAAAATCCCCAAAAATTACCTTTACAAAATATTGATGTTTTGAATTCAAAAATAAAGGCCATTTAATAAAAATAATTTTCTAAATATTTTTAATTTTATTTTTAATTAACAAATCACTATTCACCTGAAAAAAATAATACTTGAAAAATAATTTCTAAAACTGTTATTTACCTATTTTATTTAATCACATTACTTAATCAAGTTTCTTATATTATATTAATACTTTCTTTAAATGAGATTATTAATCCATTTGGTCACATTACTAATCCTAAGCATAATATCACTATTCATAAATTACTATTCACCAAAAATTATGTTGATCTTATTAGACTCTAAATTTCTTACTGAACACATTTGGAGAAGACCATTTTTTGAAAATCATTATATATCATTATTTATTTAAGGTTTACAAAAAATAATTTAAAATATCAATTTTTTCAAATTCATCAATAATATACATTCTACATTTATCCGGACATTTGAAAATTTAAAAACATCACCATAAGAATAAAACACAATTTTATTTATCTCAAAGTATTACAAAAAGTAGTTACAGTATCCATAAATAGGCCCTTATAACCCCAGAATAGGATCTAAGTGTAAGGTGTGCTAAGGTGAGAGAATCCGAGGGCGGCACGACCAATATTGAACGAGAAGTAATTTCTTTCAGTTTTAACTTCTCACGAAGGTGATTCCGTTCTAGCTTCACACGATGAAGTTAGGCTTGGGTTTGGTCTAGATCAAAGCCCAGTGGTGCTACCTCCTTCCCAAGATCTGTTAGATGGGCTTCTGTTGGAACGAGACTACTGGATGAGGCCATCAAAACTTTTTCTATATTAATTAACCATGATCACTTGTATTTAGAGACAATAATCACAACATTTAGTTTCCAACGGTCATATTGACCAATGGTCATATAACAGTTGAAACCCAACGGTCCCATTTTAATTATAATCATGTTATCAAATGAAATAGTTTTGTTGAGCATAAAATAATATAACAAACAAAATTAGGAAACATGATTTTTTCAAAATTTCAGGTTGTTTCATTCTTTCCCTCTTAAGAAATTATGTCCTCACTATTCTAAAAATTGGGCTTCGAAATTTCATTGAACGTCCCACATCGTAAAAAGAGAAAAGTAAAACTATTTCATTAAAAGAAGGAAAGGGAAGTAAAAATGGTCACCTGAGTTAAACCTTACTAGGATTCCATGTATGGAAACATGGATATGGAAGAGAAAAAAGGGTCATATTCTGTTGGAGAGCGATAGAAAACATGATTAGGATAATGTTAACTGCAAGAAAATCACAAACTTATGATGTGTGTAAATGGTCTTTGATTACCCAGTAGGAAACGTAAACCAATAAAATTTTTTTTTATGTTCCTTTTCAAAATTTTGAGGAATTAATTTACTACATAAAATAAAAACATAAGGAAATATACTTACCTTCAAGTAGAGATTCATCCTTTAATAAGTTTCTGCCAAGACTAATCATTTCTCAAAACGATGTGCATTAAAAAAATACATGGTCTCATCAATGCACAAGAATCATCTTTTAGAGAATCACATAATCCACAAAAGAATAACTATCTATCTTTAAACATTTATGCCAAAATCAGAAAGGGTAAGATAAAACAACTCTTCAAAAAGAAATAACCCCAAAAGAAGGGAAACTACATTAAATCATCAATGTTCCATGGTACTACCTAAAGTTCATCGTAGACCATTCCATAAATAATTGTCCTTAAAATTCCTCAAAATAAACCAAACTGAGATTGAAACCCAAATACATGAAGGATTTGATAACATAGTCTTCCAAGATAAACTTTATATTTCATCTCCAAACAACACCAACCACTCCAAACATCTTATAACAAAAGTAAATAACCTAAAAATATTTTCCCCAAGATAAGTTAATCATTTCCATAAGTAACATAAATTACAATAATTTCACCTTAAAATCATTGATTCTTCAAAATATAAGTCAAACATTACTCCTCAAAGAAAATAACATTGTAATCTATTTACCTCGATCATATAAGGTTCCCAAAATAGTGAACTTATTCCTAAATAATAATCATCTTTTAATCCCCCAATCATTTTTTCAAGAAGAACAGCTTCACAACATCAACATGTGGTACATAACAATATATTTTTTCCTTAGTGATATAAAACCATATTAAGTAGTGACTCTATGTTCTTAGAAAACATTAAAGATATTCTCATAGGGCATGAACTAAAATACAACCTGACATAGACAATTATTACAAAGATGTTACATGTACTTTAGTCATCATAATCCATCTCAGAATAGGACATGCCTTGTTCCCTTGTCCTTGAAGATAGTTGTTGCTCATCATGCTTCTCATCCCTTCCAAAAGATCATTTCCTTGGATAATTTCAAACTTCTCCACATTTAAAACACTGAACAGTATAAGGTACATTAGATCGAACCGTATCTCTATTCATCACATTATCCATTTTTTTAAAGAAATTGGATGCTTTATGCCATATCACCCGACACATAAAACATCTCCCAGTTCCTTTTTGAAATTCTTCTTGGTTCCTCCTTCCACACATATTGCACAATGGAAATTGGGTCTTTTTCCCTTATCAACTTTATCAGATGATCATTCTTGATACTTCGTCTTCTTCTTCCTTGATGATGTTGGGAATTCAACTATGTACCAATTATTAATTGTGATTTTGATATCTGGTTTGGCATAATCATAATATGTTCAACATGATCTCTCATCATCTATGTCATATTAATAGGTAAATCATCACATTTCCTATTAAATTGGTTGTTGGGACATGTTCTTCCATTTCCCTCCATTAACTTAGAAAAGAAAGTTTAATTTGTGGGCTTAAATACATAACCAATAATGATGAAAAGAAAACTTAAAGTATAGAAGGATACACTTGTAGAAGAAAAGTAAACCCTAACTTGCGATTTCCTAGGATCCAATCTAGGTTATCCATGATCATATATTCTTATGTGAATATTTATTTTATTTTTTCTTTGTCCATTTAATAAAGGTTCACACAAAGCTATTGAATTTACCAAATCATATCCCCCGGGAGTGTCAAACCAAGATTCCACCAAGGCCAATTGTCGTGCACCAGGTTCCCCCAGGTCAAGACTGAAACAACTTGTTAGTGTTTTCAATCCTAGGAATAGTTGTACCATAGCCACCTCTACTTGTTTGTATCTATATAGGGGGTTTTTTGTTTGGAACCTACTTACTCAATACTCACCAAAATATGAGGAAGATTACCTATATTTAAAATTTTCCATTGGGTTATTCCTAAAGTTTTCATTTCCTAATTTCAACAAATAACTAAACCATCCTTTGATACCAACTACAGCATCCCTCCTTTTTTCACATCAACTTTCATTACATTATACAAAACCGAGGATCTTTAATATTTAGTGTCTTGGAAACCATGAACTTAATACATGACAATATAAAACATTTTTCTTAAACACTTGAAAGGCTTATTCATTGTTCACCCTATGTTCATTACAACATCTCATAACCTGGGAGCATACATAAAAGGAAACGGTGAGCATAAGGCCTAGTAAGGTAAACATGGGAAACATTTTACATGTGAACTTGAGATATATCAAAAAGTCATGAAAAATAACTTTAAGACATGACAAAGAGATCATGAGGAATATAACAATAAAAATAACATGGTTCATAACTTGAAGATATGGCTACAACATTTACCATAGACAATAATTTCTGTTTCACCAAGGTCCATCCCCAAGGAGTCATAAAAAATTACTAAGGTTATTCACCAAGGTATCGTTATAAAAGGTCTTCTCTAGAGATTCAGTCTTTACCCGATGCATTGGAGCGCTATCTGGGCGCACCCATAAATTTTCCTTTTTTATCATGTGATCGACATTTATCATAATAAATCATCTCATAAAAAAACACATATAGCATAATAGAAATGGGTTTCATTTAATAGTCATCACATTTAGAAAACTACTTTAAAGACCTGATCTTTAGTTCACTTTAAACCCACGGAAAAAGGAAAGTGGGTTTAATGTATGTAAGTCCCATAATTAAAATAGAAAATATTGATATATATGTAAATACCCCTATATAAGAAAGATATTTGATTATTCCCTTAATAAAAATAATGAATTTGAGATAAAGAGAGAGACATTTTGAGATGAAAATTCTGCAGCATAACAGCTAGGTTATATGGTTTTAGAAAATAATGAAAAGAGAGGGGACATGGGTCACAAAATCATAAATGATCCATAAAATAGTAGAGAAACATGATATAAAGGATATAATAACATGTTAATGAAATTTTAAAGACATACCATATAGAATGAAAAACATAGAAGGAAGAAAAAAAATTAGATTTCTCTTAGGAAAATTCGTCAGCCAAACGACGTCACTTAAATCATCAAAAAAATGAATTGACGAGATCAAATAGGGTCTCTAATAATATTAACCTAAATGATTAGTATTATAGATATAGATATCATACACCAACATAATTAAAGGAACATTAAATACTTGACATGAAAATAGTACTTGAAAATGATAAGGGTGAAAGAATCCCTTAAAAAGTCGGCAGCCTAACGGCCCCACATAAACATTCCTAAAATGAATTGATGAGAGAAATAGGGGGTCTCACATCATATGAACATTAAAAGGAAAGTAGGATATATATAAAATAAAATCCACAACATAATAAAATAGAGCATAAACGAAATTACATAAAAGAGATTACTTGGAAAGAAAGAGAGAGGTGGGATCCCTTAAATTGAAGAGCAACTTCAAAATCATGAAGATTGGGACCTTGGGAGGCTTGAGGGAACCGTGGGAGGACTCCTTGGGAGATAAAGAGACTAGAACTTCGTTGATAAGGATTTTAGAATGGAAAGGTTGAGAGAATCACTTGGTATTTATAGGTGAAGTTAGGGGACAAGGCATTAATGGCCATGGGACACCTCATTGGTGGTATTGGCAAATCAAGTTCTATTTCATCATGGTATTGGCCACCTGGAACACCTCATACCTGATCATACTATTCATAAGTTGAAATTCTCTAAAAATATCTCATGATATCATCATGACGCAGTGATGATGTCATTAAACATACCGTAACCCTAAAACTTTTTTTACTATTCATTGAAAAATATAATTTTTCAGAAAACTCCAAAAAATTTACCTTAACATAATAACAATGCTCTGAATTCAAAAATAAACACCATTTTAAAAAAATATTCTAAAAATTTTTATTTTAATTTTTAAATAAAAACACTATTCACCAGAAATTCATTTTTTCAGAAAAACCCCCAAAAATTACCTTCACATAATATCGATGTTCTGAATTCAAAAATAATGTCCATTTTACAAAAATAATTTTCTTAATATTTTTAATTTAATTTTTAATTAAGAAAACATTATTCAACCAAAGAAACTAATACTTGACTGATAATTTCAGAAACAGTTATTTACCTATTTTATTGAATCCGATTACTTAATCAAGGTACCTATATGATATAAATCATTTATTTAAGTGAGATTACAAATACATTTAGTCACATTACAAATCCTATGCGTAAAATCACTATTTATAAATTACTATTCACCAAAAATTAAGTTGATTTTATTAGACTCCAAATTTCTTACTGAACACATTTGCAGAATGCCATTTTTTGAAAATCATTACACATCACTAATTATTTAAGGTTTAGAAAAATATTTTAAAATATCATTTTTTCAAATTCATCAATAATATACATCCTACATTTATCCGTACATTTGAAAATTTACAAAGTTCACCATAAGAAGAAAACACAATTTTATTTATCTCGAAGGATTTCAAAAAGTAGTTATGGTATCCTTACATAGCCCCTTATAACCACAACATAAGAACTAATTGTAAGGTGTGCTATGGTGAGAGAATTCGAGGGTGGCTCAGCCATCATTGCACAAGTAGTAATTTCTATCAGTTTGAACTTCTCTTGATGGAAATTCCGTTATAGCCTCACACAATGATGTTCGGCATGGGTTTGGTCTAGAGCAAAGCCCATTGGTGCTACCTCCTTCCCAAGTTCTGTTAGATGGGCTTCAATTAGCCCGAGACAACTGGATAAGGCCATCGAATCTTCTTTCTATTTTAATTAACCAATATAACTTTTATTTAGAGATAATAATCTCAAAATTTATTTTACATCGGTCATATTGACCAATGGTCATATAACAGTCAAAACCTAATGATCTTATATTAAATATACTCATGTAATCAAATGAAACAGTTTTGTTGGGTATAAAATAAAATAACACATAAAATTAGGAAACAATATTTATTCAATATTTTGGGTCATTACATTCATTAAATGAGGAAGTGAGGATAAGTACTAAAAGAAATATCTTTAAAAAGATGAATATTCTTTCAAAAGAGGATGATAGTTTAATGTAATCTGAGGAAGAATAGTATAAGGAATGAAAGCATCATAAAATAGTTGATTTGGTGGTATTTGTCATAAATTCATTGACAATGAAAGAAAGAGACAATAAAGAATAAGAATTTGAAGGAAGAGTCGATCTTCAGGCTGAACTAGAAGAATCTCTTGAAGATGTAGATATTTTGAGAGCCAAAAATAAGAAATATATCAATGTTTCTTGTAATGAAAAAAAACTTTGTGTAGAATTAGGTAGAAGATAATTATGAGGTGATTGTAAAAATTGAGAAGCTAAGGTCTTCAATGCTAGATGCCTTAGAAAAGGGGGTTGAGTACAAACTCAAAATTGTAGAATATGAAATAGAAATTAATAGTTTGACTAAAACATGAAAAGACAAAATAAAATGGATTGAACAACTTGAAGAATAAGTCTTCAGTCTGTGATGAAAATTGAATATCATGAACGGCTAACTCTTGGTTCAACATCAGGAAAGAAGATAAAACATGCAATAGATAAGATGGTATTTGAGCACTGCTGTATATCAGAACAAAAGCAACAATCAATCTTAAAAGATATGGATGGTATCAGGTATGATCTAAAATAGAAGGTTGTTATAGTTCAAAACATACCACAATCACCCACTCCAAGATTGAATATTTTTTTGGGTATGAAGTAGAATCAGAGTATTCAGAGAACAAAAGGCACAACTAGTGGTGTATCATTTTCATAGTAATATTTACCTCACATAAGATGATTTTCGTGTAGTATGATTGTACACTCTCTAAATGTATGTTCCAATGCACAAAGTAAAAAGAGAATAATTGAAATAGAGATGGTCGTACATAGCTTAAAATTCTAGGTCATATATGAGGGTTATTTTTTTGGTGTAAAGGACTCGGATATATGGAATGATATTTCACAGAAATAATAAAGTGGAATATTCCAAGGAAAAATGAATTTGTAAATAAAAAGCAACCTAATTAATCATCGAGAAAGGTGATAATTGAAAATCGATTTACAGACCTGTATTTTGAAGATGGTCCATTATATACTAAGGAATATAAAGATTATCATTCCATGAAATGTATGGAGTAAAATACCTAGGTCAAAATGAAAAGGGAATAAAAGGTGATGGTTAGTGAAATTGGGTTAATGGAATTAGATCACACTAGGATATTTATAATTGACATTGGATTCACTTCCCATGTAACTAGAAATAAAAAACAAGTATCATGAATGAGGTACAATAAAGAAGGTATCGTAAGATTTGTCAATGAATTAAGAGCACGACCAAAATGAGAAGAATCAGACATAGGAATTTTTTTCGAGAACAACCAAAAAATGTCATTGGAACAAAAAGGTTCTTTTGCAACAAAATTATTGAATATAGTGTTGTTATTTGAAACAAATAATGACTAATGTAAAAAGAGTACTCCCATATAGAGGGTATTGATGTTGATGAGACATTTTTAAATGTTGCATGGTTGGAGACAATCAGATTATTCTAGTCCATACAAGTGAAATGAGAGTTTAAGGTTTTTCAGATGGATGTCAAGTCAACATATATAAATGGAGTTCTGGAATAAGAAGTTTACATTGAATAACTAGATGGTTTTCTCATTAATGATTATGAGAATAGAGCTTGTCAGGTGAATAAGGCTTAATGTGGTTTGAAGCATCTACGTAGAAAATGGTATTACAGCATTGATCAATATCTAAAAATGATTAGTTTCCTGCATGGTGGCATTGATTACTATCTGTGTTTCAACAATAACAGAAGACAAATGTTGATGCTAATAGTTTATATTAATTACATAATCTTCTTTGGATTAGATAAATAATAATTTAGATAATTTTATAAATCCATGAAAAGTGAGTTTGAAATATTAATGATTTGTGAGATGACATTTTTCCTTAGCATACAAGTGACACAAAGAGGGAACAACACTTTTATTTCTCAATCAAAATATTCCATAGAGTTTTTAAGAATTTGTTTAATGAATAATTCCAAATAGATGAAGACTCTTGTGTCTACCCAGTTAAAACTATCAATGGATGATGAAGGCTATGTAGTTAATGTAAAAAAATACATGAAAATCATTGGAATTCTATTATACTAGAAATTGAAAAGGGCAGATATTGTAATTTCCACATGCCAAGAATCTAGGTATCAAGTAATACCTTGGAGAGAAAAATGATTGGTGTTAAAAATACATCAATGTTTTAAGGGAACTATAGATTTTGGTTTAATTTGTAATGTCAAATCTCAGCCAATGTTATAGGGATATACAGATGTAGATTGGGCCAAATTAGCTATTTATAGAAAATCAACATCTAGAGGTGACTTTTATCCTTGAGAGTGGTGTATGTATTCGTTAAGAAAGAAAGAATATTTCATTTCATTGAGAAACATAAAATCTTAATACATTGTGGCTACTCAAGCTTGCATGTATCTATTGTGGATGAAGTAGAAACATGAAGATATGGGAATTGAAGTGAATTCTCAAATAAAAATCCATTATAAGAATTCATGTTCTATAAATATTAGAAAACAAATCGAGTCCATAACTCAAGGAAAAAGTGCATTGAAATAAAATATCATTTTATCAAGAAGAAGGTGGAGAAATTACATTTGATGTTGGAGTATGTGTGTACAGAACAACAGGTTTTAGATATTCTAACAATGGCCTTACCCAAAGAAGAATTTAAAACACATCATCTAGCTCTGGGAGTCTAGATGAATTATTTCACTTGAAAATGTGTGGATGTGGATCCCCTCTCACTGAGGAATGATGCCATTTCTCCTAATGTGTTGACATGTGTTATTTATCCTATTGAAATAAACCTTGATTTTCCTTTCAATTTTTTTGAAAAATGGGGAGAAAGTGTGACTCTTCTAGGGGGATGAAATACATGATGAGAATCTATTATATGGAGAATCCTGATAGGGGGAGTTGATGTTGAGCTAACGCTAGTTACAGGAGCTACAACATAAAGGCAGTAATACATCTCACAATGCTTGAAGTGATCATTCAAATATTATATATCACGAAAGATGATGTTCGTCATGAAATAACTTTATTAGTATTAATTTCGTATCAATAATTGGTCTCATAATTGAAGTGATTCATTGATGAAAATTCCATACTACTCTTGTATCTCCAGTGGAGCATGGTTCAGGTGGGATTAGAGTATGTGTTGAGTATTACCTAATTGCTATATTTATTTCATGAATCTAATGGTAGTGGAATATGGAATTATTATTCCGAAGGTAGAAAAATATAGAGAATTTTTATCAGAATAGTTTTCATAAATCACAAATGAGGAAATTTTCTGGAAAAAAATACCTCAAGTTGTCCTCTCAGTATGTTTCGAGTGTGATTGTGTTTGTTGAGAATGCCAGATGATCTCAAATGTGTATGGTTTTTATTTTTTAAAGAAATAATTTTATGGTGGCACAATTTACTAGTGTCTTCTATATTTATGTGCCTCAAATCAAGAATTTTTCTTTGGAAATTTAAGGATTTATTCACAATACTGAAAGGTGTGAAGTGTGGCGAACGAAATTGGAAATGGAAAAGAAATGTGGAGTCTAGGATATGGATGGTGTGCCATGTCTGGGAGTGGTACGTGGCCGCATTCCCGACACAGGGAACAGTATGAGGAAGTGTTCCGCGAAACTAAAAATTGTATGTGATTAAAGGTGATGTAGTACGTGGATGGGTTTTCATTGGATATGGATATTGAATACATGTGATAAAATGCAGTACATGAATCCCATATGAAAAATGGTTCAACATAAGGCTTCTCTCTCACTAGAAGGCTTACGGTTCACGACAACTGGAGGATCAATATGTAGTAGAGACTATAATGATTGATGATTTGGTAAATCATAGATTAATGGATATTTAAAATTTCTTTACCTATATAAGAATTTTTAATACCACAGATTAATGGTGAGACCGAATATCCTTAGAAAACAAATTTTTTCTTCACGATTTTGGAAATTTCTGAAAGAAGTTCAAGAGGGAGACTTCCACGAAAGCTGAAGTGGTTCACAAAGAAGAAATTTGGCCGATGGTTTTTGCAAAGAACTGTAACCTCCATAGGACACGGTACACAAAGTAAGAAGTTGTGGTACACTAGTGGTTAGGGAAATCTGTCTATGAATAAATAATAGTTTTTGGGTAGAGGTTGATTTGTAGAGGAGGTTCACGATGTTAGTACGAAAGGTGATTAGCGAAGGTAGTCTGCAAAAAGTGAATAGTTTGTAGACATAGAGTGATTGAAAGTGGACGTTCGTGGAGTCAGTACGTATATTGGATACATGATAGAGAAGGTGGATATAGTTTGTGGATAAAGGGAGGTTCATAGATGTAGAAGCATTACACCGAGGAGGTTTTTTGCACACCATTCATGGCACATAATATGCGAGAGGAGAAGGCGGTTCACGAATTTCACAAGAAATATTGTGAAAGCTTCAAAATTGTTTGTGAAAGTATTTTCTAGTACCTAGAAGTACTCAGGAAGGTATAATTAATGTACAAGTGAATAAGTAACTTCAATAGATCATCTACAAAAAGTTGAGGATGCATGAATTCATACAAAATAAGGGACCTACATATCAATAATCCATGTTACACCTATAATTCGATATTCTCTCTATGGATTCCTTTCTAAGATAAGTGAATGAAGTAAGTGGAAGACGGTGAACCTTTCCACTAGCTATGAGTTAGAGAAAGAGGCATTGGGAGTGACCCTTGGGAATGAAGTGAGAATAATCTGACTCTTTTAAGGGTAGTAAGTATAGGAATAGATGATCTAGTCTGAACATTGTACTAATTCTTGGCAGTGAGTCTTAGTGAATTTGGTACGTATGCATAACACCATTTTATAATCCTTTGATGTAGCCCAGTGAGGGTGAAACAAGTAAAAAATCACTAGATCCCATGCATTATTTCTTATATTATCATATATTTCTACGAGAGGAATATATAATTGAGTTTTGTGTAGAAAAAAACAAGATCCAAAGAGGAGAATGGTTTTATCTGTCACACACCGATTCACCCCCCTCTCAAGGTATTCGACCTAGAAGGCATAACATTGGTATCAGAGGGAAAGGTTGAATGTAATTATTTCTCTCTTAGAAGAATAAATTTCGTTATCCAATCATAAATGAATTTTGACTATTAATGGAAATAATTTTCAACTATGGAAGCATCGAATGTTGCACTACTTCAGATCAGTAGAGATGGATGGCTTCATAGCAGCATTGATTGGAACATCAGCTTACATCCATAGTGGTGCTTTATCCGAATCTGAAATACGGGAATTTGATGATTATTATAAAGAGATCAATGATTTATGGTGTTCCCTATCCATCCAATTTATATGAAGGTGATGTCATGTAAATCATCACATCATATTTGGAAAAAAAATTGAACATTTTTTAGGGTGAGCCAAATGTATGAGAAGCAAAGTTTTAGGTTCTACAGAATAGGTGTGAGGATCTCAGAATGAAATGCAATTAGACTATTGATGCATTCTTTGATAGGATTAATATTGTTGTAGAAGACATGTGGGGTCTTTTATAAGTCATTGATGATATAAATATTGTGAAATGTATCATGAGGAAACATCCCCATGATTCAATGAGAATGTTACAAATATTGGAAAGAAAATACACTAAAGAGAAGACACTGGTTGACTAAAATAGAACCCTTGTAGCATATAAAATGAGATATGATGATAAAGATGCAGTGGAAAAGGGGAAGTTTAGGGAATTGGAAATCAAAGCCACGAAGAATCTCTATGTATATGATAGTCAAAATGAAGACATAATGTATGATTTCATGACATTTATCTCATCCAATATGCAAAGTGGAAAAGTGATGTTTAAAGATAAGCATCCTTTTTGATACTTTTGATGAAGAAGGGTTGGTCTTTTAGCAACATACTTTACTAAGATGTTTGATGATGAAAATAATGAAAATAATGAAATTCCCCAAAATAAGTATTCATCAAATGAGATGGGAAGGAAATGTAATAAGATAAAGTTCATTAAAATGAGGAATCCCCTTTCAAAATATGATGAAAGTTAAGAGGAATATAAGGCAGAAGAGATGAAGGACAATAAGGATCATAAAATAGATTCTTTGGTGGAAGTTGTCAGAAATTAATTAACAAGAGGATAAGGTGACAATGAAAAGGAAAAATTGAAAGATGATTTGACCTTCATGCTGAGTTAGAAGATTTTGTTGAAGAGGGAGACATTTTGAGAGCCAAAACAAATAATGATAACAATCATTGTTGTAATGAAACACTCATAATGTAGAAGTAAGCAGAAGAGAATTCTAAGCTAAATTTAGAAAGTGAAAAGATGAGGTCTTCAATTCTAGAAATTTATAAAAAGGTGGATATTACAAACTCAAAATATAAACACATAAAATATAAATTGATAGATTTAGTAAAACAAGAAAAGATCATGTAAAATGTATAGAACAATTAGAAGAGGAAGTTGTCAATCTGCGAAGAACAATTGAAGATAAAAAAAACAACTAACTCTCAGTCAACATTCGGAAAAAAGAGAATATTGACAACATATATGATAAGACTTGAGAATATCTGTCCATTAGAACAAAATCCATAGTCAATTCTAAATGATAAGGCTTTTATGGGTTTGATCTAAAATAGAAATGAATTTTGGTTCAAGACTGACCACCATCACAAACTAATATATTAATGATTTATTTGGGTATGAAGAGGAAATAGAAGATTTTGAGAACCCATGGCACAACTAGTGGTGTATCATTTCTTCATAATAATGTACCTCACATAAGACGTTGTTGTTGTGGTATGACAAGAAACTCTCAAAATGTATGTTCCATAGAAAAGAGGTACTAGAGGGAACAAGGACAATATAGGTGGTCGTACATAGCTCAAAATAATAGTTCATAATTTTATGGGAGTTGTTTTAGGTGTAAATGACATAGACATATGGAAAGATACTTCACATCAACAATGTAGAGGAATATGCCACGGCAGAATGAATTTGTTCATAAAAAGAATCCTAATGTATCGTCAAGAGAGTTGAAAATTTAAAATCAATTTGTAACCCTGTATGTTGAAATTGGTTCTTCATATACTAAGGTTGATAATGATTATCATTCCATGACATGTATGGAGTAAATCACATGGGTCAAAAATAAGAGGGAAGAACATGCGGTGGTTGTAGAAATTTCATTCATTGAATCAGATCGTGTTGGGATAGGGATAGTTCATATTGGATGAGCATCTCACATGAGGGGAAATAAGGATCTAGTTTTAGGAATCATTTATGATAAAGAAGGTTTCATAATATTTGGTATTTAATTAATAGAATGACCAAATTGAGTAGAATTAGACATGGAGATTGTTTCCCGACAAGAAAATAGGGATGTCATCAAAACAAAAGGTTTCTTTCACAATTAAATGAATAATTATGTTGTTGTTATTAGAAAAAAAGAATGATTGATGTGAAAAGTGTACTCCTTGATAGATGGTATTGATGTCTATGAGATATTTTCACATATTTCAAGGCTATAGACAATAGGATTATTCTTTCCCATAGTAGTGAAAAACAATTAAGGTTTTTATTATTTATATCAAGTCATCATTTTTTAATGGAGTTCTTGAAGAATGATGCTTATATTGTGAAAAAAGATGGTTTTATAATTCCTGAAGATTAGAACAGAGTTTTTCATCTGAAGAGAGATTTATATGGTATAAAGCAATCACTTAGATCATGTTATTCACTGATTCATTAGTTTTAAAGAAGATCAGTTTTATACATGGTAGAGTTGAATATAACCTATATTTCAACAATGAAAATATAAAAAGGATTGTGGTTCTAGTTTATGTCGATGACCTAATCATTCATGTATTAGTGGAAGCAAAATGGATATTGTTTTTAAATTCATTAAAAGTGAGTTCGAAATCTAAATTATAGGTGAGGTGATGTATTTCCTTGGATTCCAGGTGAAAAAAATATAGAGTTACACTTTTATTTCTGAATCTAAATATGCCAATGAGGTTAAGAGATTTGTTGGAATAGATAATTCTAATGAGATGGAGACTTCAGTCGCTACCTGGATGAAACTATCATGGGATGATGAAGTCTAGGAATTTAATATCACTCGATACAAGAAAATAATTGGAAGTCTGTTGTACCTGACATCAAAAAAGACCGATGTTGTATTTGTCACATTCAAAGCAGGAAGGCATCAAATAAATCCCTCTAAGAGCAACATTATTGCAGTTAAAAGAATACTCCGCTTTATCAGGGGAACTATATATTTGTGTTGAATTTATAATGACATATATTAGTAAGAGTTATTGGGATACATAGATGAAGATTCTTCAAGATCAACATATGATCAGAAATCAACATCTGGAGGAGCCTTTTATCTTGGAGGATTGTGTAATTCATAGTTAAGTAAGAAAAAATATAGAATTTCATTTAGAACCATAAAATATTAATACATTGTGGATACTAAATATATTACATAGATACTATGGATGACGAAAAAGATTTCTATAAGTTAATTTAAGTGAAATCTCTTATAAGAATCCATTTTGATAATTAAAGTTCTATAAATATTACCAAAAATACAGTTTATCACTTAGGGACAAATCAAATTTAAATAAAATATCATTTTCTAAAGGATAAGGTAAAGAAATTGCTTTTGAATAGGGAGTTTGTGCCTACAAAACAACATGTTACATATATTCTGACAAATGCCTTACCCAATTAAGCTTTTGAATGTTATCAACTAGCTCTGGGAGTCTAGTAAAATTCCCGCACTAGAAAATGTTTTGATGTGGGTCCCCCTCATCCCATGGTATGATGTTTTTTTCCATAATGGGTTTATATGTGTTATTTACCCTGTTTCATACAACCTTGATGTTACAATCTGTTTCATCGACAAAGGGGGAGAAAGTGTGACGATTCTAGGTAGAGACAAAACATGGGGAGAAGCTCTTAAGGGGATCATCTTGATAGATGGAGTTGAAGCTGAGCTGAATCTTGTTAGAGGATCTATAACATAGGGTGAGAATTAAATCATAAAATTCATGAAGTGATGGATAATATATTAGATATCATGACAATCGTGGTTCACAGTGAAATAAGTTTATCGGTATTGGTATAGTATGAATAATTAGTGTTAGAATTGAAGTGATTCTTTGATGAATAGTTCATAGTACTCTTGTATCTCCTACGGATCATAGATCAAGTGGTCATAGAGTTTGTGTCGAGTAAATCCTTGATCTCTATCTTTATTTCATGAAGAAAATGGTGGATTAAGATAGATTTATTTTTAACGAGGTATCAATATATGAATAATTTTTATGACAAGAGTTGTAAACATACCCAAAGGGGAGATTGTTGGGAAAAAATATGTCAAAATATCCTCTAGGTATGTTTTGGGTGTGATTGTGTTTGTTGATAAATCTAGATGATTAGTGTGAAGAGAGGTGAATGAAATTGGAAGAGGATGAGAAATGTTAAATGCAGGACATGGGTCGTGTACCATGTGTGAGAGGGGTATATGACCACGTACTAGGAAACAGGACCAGTATGTGAAAGCGGTCTGTGAAATTGAAAATGTATGGAAGTATAAGTTGATGTTGTATGCGGATGGATTGTTGTTGGTTGAGGAGATTGACTAAATAGGAGAATATACAGTACTCAAATCACATATGAAAAATAGTTAACTGGAAGGCATGCGGTTCGCAGCAGCAGGAGGATCGGTATATAGTGGATACTATACTAATCTATGATTTGATAAATCATTGAATAGTGGATATTGCATATATCATTTCCTATATAACAATGTCAAATATCATGGATTAGAGGTGATACTGAATATCATTAGAAAACATATTTCTGCTCTGGGATCTCAGAAAAGTCTTAAGGATGTTTTTTAAGGAGAATTATGAGAAAGCTGAAGTGGTTAATGTAGAATAAATTCCACTAATGGTTTTTTTTTTGAGAATTTTAACTTGTATATAACACAATTTGAAGAGGATGAAGGAATGGAATACCAGTGGT
Source organism: Viscum album (assembly GCA_963277665.1). Taxonomy (NCBI): domain Eukaryota; kingdom Viridiplantae; phylum Streptophyta; class Magnoliopsida; order Santalales; family Viscaceae; genus Viscum; species Viscum album. Next base: position 640,952,305 of record OY728137.1, read on the forward strand.
AATATAATTCAATCCAAAAAAAGAATATTTCATGGGGGGAGGGTGATTCTTATAGGAGGTTCACGAATTCGGTACGTAGAGGTGGTTTGCAGTGGCAGTCTGCAAATTGAGAATAGTTCGGGAGTATAGGGTGATTCATAGTAGAGGTTTTCAGAATTGGTAGGCAGGGTCGGTATGTGATATAGAATGTGGAAGAAGGGATGTTTTCATAAGTGGAAGCAGTATGTGTGGTAGGGAGGCGTAGGTTTTGTGATCATAGTTGACTCTTTGAGTGGTGAGATGTGTCAGTTTATGCATGAGTTGTCAGGGAGGAAAACAGAGATGATGTAATGGGTTGATGATGGCCTTACCCATTTTTATGAATGATAGATTCTTGATTGATTATTTTGTTTGTTTAGTTGTTATACATTCCACTTGCGGGGTGATCAATGTGATTAATGTTTTTTAATTATAAAGGTTGGATGTGTCTATACTCCAGCTATAGGTGTCAAAGACTCATCTAGTAGTTCATCTACTCACCATGTGGATCCCCTTCTGTTTGATATTATAGAATGTTTTTCTGGTATAACTGGAAATATGGAAATTTTTAATTTGGTTAAATAATTGAATAAATATTTTTCCCATGGGGTTAGATATTCCATGGATTCAATGTTCAGGTTATATTCTTGATAAGCCATTGACTCAGTTTTCTTTTTCATAGTGGGTAGGAAGCATTGTTTCGATGCTGATGAAATATAATGTGGAAATAGAGACAGTTAATTAATGGTTAAAGAATTAATTTATATAATGTGAAAATAATAAAAAAAGGATAAATAAATTTAATATATCTATTTAAATGGTTATGTGCTTATAAGATATCTAGTCTCATAAGTGGTAGTCGAGAGCCCAATAGTTGTTAGAATAAGATGATTCTACGACTAAGTTATGTCTATAGTGTGGTTTTGAGCTATATTATATCCTATACTTTTAAATTTTCTATATGCTAGTCCATCATATCGGTAAGGGAAACTGACACCCTAGGGATTTTGAGCCTGGGGTGTTTTCCCCAACATCCGAGTGGGAATATGGATGGTTGGAAACCCCCTTTGTCCATTCTATCTTATATTGGTAGTTACATGTGATTCTATGGATGGTTGTTATATTTCAAAATATATATGTTTGGAGGGTTGTAATTGTCAAGAACCATTTCCCAGGGCCTGTGTTGTGACTACCCCAAGCCCGCCTTCCATAGGCCAGGGGCTGGCGACTTGCACTGGAAGGCATATTCCCTAAAACTGGGAAGGCATTTCCTTTTTATCCTATTGACACACTCATCCAAGAACACAACAAGATACAAACACATGTAAACCGTATAGTAAAAAAGCATGTGTACAGTAAGAATAAGGGGCCAGAATACAAGCCCAACTGAAAAGTATAAGGAAACTGAATGTACAAGTAAACTGAAACAACTCCAGTGAACTCCCACCAAGGATCCTACCTGAAGGGTAGGTATAGCTCTTGAATGACCATCTCTGTTGTATGCCTCGTCTAATGTCTACCTCTGAGCTTCATCTAGTTTAGGTACTCCCATCCTCAGTTAGCATTGTCCATCATCTACACCAAACACAACAAGTTGCGGGTGTAGCCCAAGCAGGGGTGAGTATAATGATAATCAGTAGGGACCCCGAGACCCTCAAGGTATCACAAAAATCCACGAAGTATAAACCCCAAAAATTAAAACAAATAAAAAACCCTACTTAGATATATGCCCACACATATACCTAATTTATCATGTATACTCACCTCATTCATGATGAAACATAAGGCCCAACTCATTATCCCAAAGATAAACTTTCCATGAAAGAAAGAATACAATGAAGGTTTCACCAAAAAGGTAATCACCACAATGGTAACACCACACATAAGAATACCACAAAGGTATCACCATGAATATAAGTACCACAAAGGAATTCCACACGGAAGAATGCCAAAAAGGTATCACCACGAAGGTAATGACTCAGCTCACACCAGATATAACATAGGTACGAGAGAAATGATGATTTGATGTAACTACTGAATCATTTTACTCTGTTAATAGGCAGACCCTCGTAGGATCCAAAATCAATAATCCCACCTATGATCAAAGTATAGCAGACCCACGTATGATCCTAGAGTAGTCCAATGTTGATTCCTAGAGCAGATCCAAGCGGGAATCTCAATCACAGACCTATATAGGTTCCCAAGGAATTGACCCCAAAGGATCCCTAATCATAGAACCACATAGGATCTTTTTCTCATATTACAGCTAGCTATAGGGTTCTCGCATTAAGCTCACTAGATTCCAGGATGGTCTGCTTGTATATCTAGATGTCAATACTCATACTTCCACAATGTCCCATGAAGAGGTATTCCAAAGGACTGCCATGTGATTGGGGTTACAACGCAACATATGTTGCGTCAATCGAAGGACCAGTCTGCAGGTTATTGGTCATTTAGTCCTGAAGGCCTAGTTTGATTTATGTCCGATCCAACTCAGTCATAACCCATATTTATCAAAACCTCAATTGGGGTATACCAAAAGGACCATCATTATCCAAGGTTTCTGTTTCTATAGACGGTATGTCAAATGGACACTCGTAGCTCATGTTATTGCTAAAAGAGAGAAAAGGGTCAAAGATGGTCCAGGTTCTGTCCGAACTGGTCAGACCGACTCGACCCGACCTAGCCCGACTCGGGTTTGGCCCTGGGTCCAACCCGGGCCGTGAGGTCCAACCCTGCCCACTGCGTTTGGCCCAGGCAGCTAGCATGACCCATGGCTGTCCAGACGGCTAGCCCTCCTCTGTAGCGTGGTGGCGGGCTATGCCACCCCTGGCGGCCAGCAGTGAACCTTCTTCCCCTCCATCACCACAGCAGCCTCATGCCACAGCTCTTGTATGTCGGGTTTCACAGCCATGCACCACCAACCCCATTATGGGGTTGGCCGTGCCTCGACCGCTGCCCTCACTCCACTGTGGGCGATGGGCCATGAACCTTCTTCGGCGGCACGGTCCCACCACTGCCGTTGTTGTTGCCGACCAGAGTTCCAGCCGCCGCTACCGAGTCCCACCGATGCTGGTTTCTGGCACGGTCGCCAACGATATTCTTTGAGTTACCGGGCATGCCTCGGGGTCCCATTCTTCATTCCGTAGACTCACGCACTCGCCTCAGAATGTCACCATAGATTCAAGACCGTCAAAATTCAAAAAGGTTGCAGGGTGGTCTGGCCTTGTTCGTTTTTCCCGCCATCTTCATGTTATAACATTAGAAATCTGCATTGATGTTCTTAATTTGAGAAGGATGACAAGAATAGGGTTAAGGGGTATACAAAAACAATAAACCCTACCTCAGTTTCTCGGTGGTAGATGTCGTGTGGAAGAAGAGGATGTTTTTTGGGATGGTGACGTCGACATTTTTCACTCCCACATGATTCTTCTGATCCAAGATCCAGCGTCAGTTCCTAAATCTTCATTGGGGGGTTCATTATTGGAGGAAGATTTTGTCTAAATTTCATCCCAAGCCTCCCTTTTCCACCCATTTACCAAGGAAATGATGAGCCAACAAATTAAAATAAGTTTATCAATTTAATTTACATTGGAACAATTAAATGGAACTATTAAAGTTGGAACAATTATATTGCACAATTAATTAGTTGAATAGGCACAATTAATTAATTGAATAGTTGAATGTTTCCCCCCATTAAGAGGGGTTTGTGTGGTCCCCACCACCATGAATTCAAAATGGGGGTCGTTCTGGCACGGGTGGGCCCCACTACTAGACATTCAAAAGGGAGGAATTAAAAATAAAATTAATGTTTGTTCTTTATTTTATTTTTATTTCCACAAAAAAACATGAAAACTATCATTCACCCTTGTCCTACTGTAGTCAAGGTGAAAGTCTCCGTAAGCGAATACCAAAACTGTGAGTTCAACTGTGGCCTCATATTTCAATTCTGAGCATCGGTTCAAAGGTTATAAAAACTTGCTCGCACATTTCCTAAACATCCTTAAAAAGGTTCAGAAATTTATTGCGGGCACACCGGGCCATGGAATCACGCGCTGTAAATTTTCACAGACTCGTAAATTTCCAAATAATTAAAAAAATACATGAAAAAAATCCAGTTCTTTATAGTAATGGATTAGTTTTATTTCACACAAATGTATTACGGATATTGTTTCCTACATACTACTATTGGTATAATAGTTATATGCATTGATGGATTTAGTATCCTTACTCAATTAATGGGAAATTATTGTTTGATGTATAATACCCATCATATGATGCATGCTAAGAGATATATGGGTGATGCCTGAAACAACATGGTTACCATTGGAGATGTGGATGTGGTGGTTTTTTTCACGAGGTGAATGATGTGGTGCTTTTACCATGTGTCCACAGACTAGCATTTTTGGAGAGAGATACTTAGGACATGTGACTTTCGGGAAGACCAGAAAGCTAGTTTAGAAATAGTTGGAGGGTACCCTTGATACTCAATATTATGTTATATGCTCTTATTATTGGTACCTGATGAGTGTATCCAAGGTGAGGTGGTGAATATAGTATTTATTTTTTTCAAGGAGTTAGATTCACCTGTAGTTTAGTGTGTTTAACTTTTCTTTACTTACTTTTACATGTAATGCTCCAGGGAGGATCCAAATGAGTATACAGTTATACTAAAAATACATATATATAAACTGTTTTATAGATCAGTTGTAGTAGGTTGGATATTATGATGGTTACAATAGATGGGGGTTTTAAAGGATCTATTTGGGCATCTTGGATGCTGCCGTGTTTACTTTCTTTTGGCACTTCAATTTTTCCTTCGCATTTTTAGTAGTTCATTTATGACATTAATTTTTCTTACCTAGGTTTTCATCTATGGTTTAGTCTGATCATGAGTTCATTGGTGTCTATATTATCTATCCATTCTATATGTATTTCCCTTGGAGCCCAATATCTCCCAGCAGTGTTTTTATTATACCCCCAGTCTCAGTCGCAAACTAAGAGTCTACTAGAGGTGGGACTCATGGGTCACTATTTTTCATCACCCATTTCAATCCTAGGAAGTAAAATACCAAATATGTGGTCATGAAAATCATTTTTAGAGTTTACTACATATCTGGATTTATGGAATACATTCAAAAACCTAAAATTTTCTTTTTATAATTATTCACATTTTAATTTATTTATTATATTGAACATGGTATTCGTATATTTTTAATGCAAAATTAAGAAAACTATATATTGTATAGGGGATATAATATTGATTTAGTGACATTCTTTTTATTTTTTGTATTCTATTGGGTTAAAAATATATAAGGATCATATATAAGGTTAACTATTTAAAAATGGATTATATTTAATTTTGTGTGTTAATAATGAGAGGTTAGAAATTTATATATTATTGGATAACTCATACTAACCATTTTTTGATGGAATATATCTAGATATTAGAGGAATGAAATTTCATTATTTTATGAATCTTATGATCCATTGAGAGACCATTTTTATATTTATATATATAAATACGGTTTCTATTTTCATTTCATGGAGGATTATATGTTATGGAAATTAATGAAAGTGCCACCAAATAGTGGAATTATACTTGTGGTATAAGTATATTTTCTTATGTTCATAGATTAGATGGTAAAATAATTCCTCAACTCTAGGAATTGTATATTGAAACCAGAATGTCATCTTAGAACCATCATTTCTGCTGAAACAATGTATCTTTCACTCATCATTTATTTCAATATTTTTAGTTGAAAAATTTTCTATGAAATTCATGTTATTGTGATAAATCATCTCTATCACTCTCCTTATTTATTTATGAATTTCTTAATTTTTTATATTTTCACATTTAAATAATGTTTTCATAAATCAAAACATATTCTTTTTAATTCTGAATGACCATTTTAAATCACTTTCTCTATTATTAAGAGGTTATTTATTACCCATTTTTAAAATGTTGTCCTCTAAATAAGGATTTAACAAATTTATTACACTTATTTACTAAGACCCAGATAAAATTGTGAGGATCAAATTTATTTAAGGTTGATATAATATAACTCACCCATTTTTAATAGAGGAAGATTTAGTTAAATATTATATATGACATGATCCACCGATATTAGTAGATTATATAACCTCCCAATACTTTATAATACATTTATTTTTAAATAAATTCAATCCCTTTATTATCCTATGATGCATGTAACACCGTGTTGAATTGAAACATGATACTCGGTTAAAATATTTTTATTTAAACATGAAAATTATAACCTATTAATTAAGATGGTGAATATGAAAATTACTAAGTAAATTAAGAAAGTTATGTGGTGTAAACATATGGAATCTCACATTTTTATTACATATATTTTCTTTAGATGGGTCGAAAGATATTATCTTTGATACAAAAGTATGAATTTGGACTATATCGACAGTTAATAACCGTTTCTATAGGTTTAAAAAACGTGGATATAAGCTATAGCAATGTTTCTAGCTGGTAGTGGATACTATTTTCATTTCTATAGTTAAATGATATAGCCACGGTTTTCATGGGCTATATCCACTATTTCCCACCATGGAAACAAATCTATTTCCACGGTTTTCCAAACAGTGGTTATAACCCCCTTACCTTTCTACCATGTCACTTGGGATATAGCCACAATTCTCAACTAAGGAAACATGCCTATAGTTATGGTTTTCAATCATTCCTATAGCCCCAAAATATTTTTTGTCATGAAATCTTAAATCCATGTACCACCGCTATGTTCACATACCACCATACCACTTCACCATTACAACCTTTGGGTATATATTCATATTATATATATATATTATTAAATACCATGGTTATAACATGAAAACTTTGGCTATATCCCTTCATTCCATTTTTCACTTGTTAATTTTTTCCCACCAAAGGGAGGAACACCCATAGCCACAATGTTGATGTACTGTGGCTATAAAAAATAAAAAAAAACTCTTTATCCATTGTTCTTCGCAAACTGTGGAAATATCCCTATGAAAAAACACTATAGTAAATTTTTACTAAAATTGTGGCTATAACCCGGTTTAAAAACTTTATGTCCACGATTCAAAAATTAATCATTGTTATTGGTCTATGAAAAACACCCAATAGAGATGTTTTGACACAAAATATGGCTATAGACCATGCAGAAACACTATGTATCCCGAGTTCAATGAAATTGTGGTGATAGATCTCAAAAAAAAATCTATATCAAAAGTTTCACAAAAAGGTGTCTATAACATTCTAAAATATACCATATAGACGAGATTTTATATAAATATGAGACTATAGACTTTTTATAAATACCCATAGCTATGGTTTTTGAAAACCATGGCTATAGGTCCATGGCTACAACCCAATGTTCTAGTATTGATAGATTAATATCATAGAAATAAGGTACATGATAAATGAAAACATTCAAACTTATTCTAAATAATATTTATTGAAATATTATTGGATTCACTGCATGTTATTTTTACTGAATCTCATATCCTCGGGAACAATATTAAAGGAAGAGGAGTGACCATGATTCCCAATAATGGAAAATAAATGGAGACAAATATCGTATGAATCATGAGACATAACAATAAAGAGATATGTCATAACATTGAAAAAAAAATATAAATTTATTAATAAAAATAATATGAATCATTACATGGATATGTGTCAACAACAATTAAATGAGACATTAATCATGAATATCACAATTGTTTATCACCACATTTGTATAAATTAATTTTACAAATGGTATACACCAAGGTATCATAAAAAAACATCCCTATATATTAAATTCATTGCCCAATCAATTGGACTATTAGCATAGAAATCTATTAATATATATACATTAATTAATGTGATCCACATTGACCATAATAAATAATTTCATTAATAACCTATGCTGAATAAGGAACACGTTTCTTTTAACAATAATAATGGTGTAAAAAGTGTTTAAAGAGATAATCATTATGTCTTATTCATCCCATGAAAATGAAATGTGGGATTTAACTTTGAAAATACCAGAATCTATGAATAATTATTACATCTAGGTGAATAATCATATAAAAGGGAAGAGGTTTTAGAATTCAAAGAATAATATAAATATGAATTTATCAAGTGAATGTGAAAAATTTGAAAAGTAAATTCTACAGCTAGATGGGTATAAAAAATGGTTATAGAAAATGTGTAATTGAGGGAGAGGGAAGGAACCACATTGAAACATACTATTTTTGTTGTAATTTAATTATATAAATTGGAATAAATAATATATATTTTCAATTAGAAGACATAACATGTAAAATAGGAAACCTTAATGAAAAAGAGAAGTGTAGATTTCCTTTACCTTGATGAGTTGGTCAAAAAACATTGGGATGGAAACATGGGGCATTGAGGACACATTGGGAGAAAAATCATGATATCATCACAGAGGATGAGTTGGGAATTATGGGAAGTGGGAAAATACGGATGTATTTGTAGAAAAAGTGCTGGAATTGATTAAAAATTTACAAATATATGTCCTGGAAATCTCATTTGTGGAAAATAAAAAAGCATTGTCTTATGCATGTTTTGTTCTCATGGTTTTTTTAGATGATGGATTTTTAGTGAAGGGAAATGGTAAATTGAGTTGGTATTTATATAAAAAGTGGAGTAATTGTTTAATAATTTCAAAATATTGTTCTTGGAAATCTTGGTTGTGGAAAATGATAAATCACAAGCTTACCCATGTTTTTTCTCATCGCTTTGGATGTTTGAGTCACAGAAAATGATATTTTAAAATACAGGAACTACAAATAAAATTTTAAAACCCATTACATCATGAAAATATAAATTTTCCATAAAATAATTCTTTTAAAATTATACTTTATATTTTAAATATTAGAAAAACATTTACATGAGTTTAAATTGATTAAAAAAAATAAAATAATTAATATTAATAATATAACATAATTAATGTTGTGGTTTTTTTAAATTAATCATTATATCATTACGAAACTTGTATTAAGTCATAAAATATATCAAAAACCTAAAACCATATTCTTATAATTCATGGATTGATATTATATTTCAAAAAAAATATCATAAAATCTCCATAACCTATATTTAACAGGATAATTTAAATTAAATTATATATTTTATCATAATAACACTCTAAATATGTTTATATTATATTATATATATAATTATTTATTTATTTATATATATAATATTTTAAGGAAAATTTTTATTTATAACGCTTATAAAAAAATTTATATGACATTATTAAATTCTCCTATCATTTATATTTAGATAATGGTTATTTATAATATAATTTCCCTGAAAAAATATTATTCATAATACCTTTCATTATTATAAAAATGTAAAGATTTTCTAAAAAATATAATTATTTTATGTTCTTGTCTAGAAATAAATTAATCAAATTCATTTTAATTAAATATATATTTTATTAACAGAATATATTAATAAAAGAAAGTAATGGAATAGTAATATTAGTTATAAAATCGAAAGTAAACTTTATGGAATGAAGTTCTAGAAACATAAACCCTTATTACTTTTGTGTATTCTCAAATAGTGAGGTGTGTGATGGTAGTAGTTTCATGTGGTGGAGAAACTAAAATCTACCGAGTGGTAATCACTAATAACATGAACTCCTATCATAGATAATTTCTTTAATGATTTACTTTTTTACGATTAGAACTACCTTAGTCAAGGGAAATCCTCATTGATGCTACCTCTTTTCCATTTTTTGACGAGTGGGCATCAAACAAAACAACACTACTGGCCGAGGACATAAATTATACTTTCTATTTCAAATATAATTTTTCTTTAATACTTATAAACATGATGTATGATGGTAAAATTATCATCTAATGGTACATCTTCCAATGGTCATAATAACCAATGGTCATATTGACAAATGGTTGTATTGACCAACATTTATATTTTACCAATGTTCATATTACAATCGAATCTCTAGGGTCACATTTCCCTTTATAGACAATAAATACCACATTATTATTTCCCTCAATATTTACTACAATTTAACCCTAATTTTATATTTTCTTATCTTAAATTATTTATTGGTTTTTATATATTTTGGTATATTTGAATAGATATTTCGGTGGGGGAAATTATTCTAATAGATTGAGGGGATCCTTATTTCTCCCAATTGTGATTTTATATTTTATATTTTATTCATAGTTGAAATTTTTGGAATTTTAATTCCTTTCATCGCTAACTAAGGTAGTGATAATTATTAATGAGAATTTTTTCTTCTTCAGTTTTCTCTATATTTTTTCACATATAAAATTATATTACTTATAACATGAATTTTTTATAGAATAAAATATCATTAAAAAATCACATCGTCACATTCTTACTCCCTTTCATCCTATAAATATTAAATAATTATCTTAGTTGAGAAAAGGTGGGGGTTCTCCTATATCATTTTCTCCTCTGGTTTCCTATTAGATTCTTCAGGTATATTATTCATCCCAAAATCATTTAGTAGTTCTTTAGTTTTTTTCATAAAACATTGTCTCTATAGTCTATGATACCCATTGGTTGATCCTAATGAGATATGTTATGTTGCTATTGTACCATCTCAATATTTAGTACATTTTTGGGATCAAATATGTATTTCATCAAAAGAGACACATGGAATACATCATTAACTTTTGAAAAATTAGTTGGAAGTGCTAGAATATTGTATAGTTGTCCAATGTGATCAATGATTTCGAATGGGATAAAGTACCAAGGTCTAGGATCTAATTTCTTCCAAATCTCATGTCTATATTCCATGCTGTTATCTGAAGGTATGCTTTTTCCCCAACATCAAATTCCTGATCAATTCCATGGTTTCTTTCATAGCTCTTCTTCCGATTCTAAGATGTATTTATATGTTATTTGAGGTCATGAACCTTTTCCATCATCTCGTTCATAGGATCAGACCCATATAACTTCTTTTAACAAACTTCATCCAAAAAGATGTGAGTTCTTAATCCCATTCCATATAGAGATTCATATTGTTCCATATGAATACTCTATTTGAATATTTTTGTTTTATGAATACATGAATAATGGTATATTTTCATCCCATCCACCTTTAAATTCAATTGAGATTGATCTCAATAATTTCATAGAGTGTTTGAATAATACTTTTGGATTTGACAAAAAAATTCATAATAGTACATAATGAAATACAATTTAGTATTCAGGGCATGCTGAAGACATCTTCAAAATTTTGATGTGTGTCTTGGAATGTCGTCAGAAATGGCAGAAAGTGGAACCCCATAAAGCCTCACCACTTCTATTATATAAATCCTGGAATGTTGTTCAAGAGAAAATTCTTCATGAATATCAATAAAAAGGATATTAATGGTGATTTGATCCTCCATAACCCAAGTCACATTTTTTCATTTGGAAGTTCTTAGGAGAAAATTGATGAATTATATAGTGATGTTATCCCAAAAACATGTGGGTACATGTAGAGGTTGTGATTTAATATTATAAGGTTTTTAATTCACCTTTATATAAGGACATATCATACACCTTACAGTGTAGTCCACAATCTCCTTTTTCATATTTTCCCACAAATAATGACCATGATCTATACATTTTACTACATCCATAATGTATCGAGAATAATAATCAAGGAGAATCATCCATCAGTTAATTTTTTATCTCTTCTATAGAATGGAAACATAGCCTTGTATGAATGTTAATTAAAGAATCTTGATCAATAGTGAATTCATTAAGCATCAATTCCTCACAACCTCTAGATTCCTTAAAAAAAGGACATTTCATTTCAGAAATCATTATCTCATCAATTAATGATGGTTTTGAAATCATTGGAGATTTGATTTATAATGTACCTTCCCATATTATTCCCTTGTATAACCTTACTAGGTCCTTGATAAATAGATATCCTTGAATCCAAATCATTTATAGCATAACATAGTCATTCCTACTTAATGAATCATCATGTTTATTTACTCTTATGTGGTGATAATGAATCAAATAGTCATAGAATATAAGAAGCTTCTACAATATCTTTTGTAACATGATGAATTCTGTTTGTGTGAATATAAAATTGAAACCCTGGGGGTTTGTGTATATATCACACATATCTTAATAATTATAGATCTTCCAAATATTCCAAGATAAAAATAACTACATATAAAATTAGATCATGTGTTGGATAATTCTCACCATGTGTCTTTAACTATTGAGCTACATAATAAATAACCATGAAGTTTTTCAAGTGTAAGAACCTAATACATTCATGTATTCATCACTATAAATAAAAAATACTTCTCTAAAATAAGAAATAATTAACATAGGTATAGTAACCAGTATATTCATTAGTTCATGGAAACATTCACCACATTTCTTTGTCTAGATAAACTTATCCCCTTTTTGAGTTAACATTATTAGTGGATTATAAATTCATGAAATATTATTCACAAACCTCATATAAATTACTACTAAGCCATGGAAACAGTGAATCATAGTTACAATCAAAGGATGATCCCACTACTCTATAACTTTTGTCTTCATAGTGTTAACTATGATTCAATCATTGGTCAAAATGTTCCCTAAGTGTAAACCATCTTGTAACTAGGATTAAAAATATTCTAATTCTTCAAATACATTCCCCTTCCATAGATTTCTCAATATAACCCTTAGATGATCCTTATACTTCTTGTGTTTTTTATATCAGACTACCATTAATAAATAAAACTATGAATTTATCATGTTTTTCCTTAATGACACTACTCATCATATAAATAAATATAGAGGTAGAATTAGTCTATATTATTGGAATACCAATAAACTCTAAATGGCTTTATTTTGTTCAAAACAAAGTTATTGTAATGTCATCTTTATTCACCCTAAATTGAAGATACCCATATCAGAGTTAAATCATTGAGAAGAATTTTACCCCATGATGTTGATTAAAAAAATCATCATTTTTTGTGAGGGGGTACTTATTATTCATTGTGAAACAATTATATTCTCTATAATCGAGGAATAACTATCTTGATCCATACTTATTCTTTACAAAGAGAACATGTTCTTCCCAAGGATACACATTTTTTTGGACAAATACCAACTATAAAATATCTTAAAATTTGTTACATAATTTATTTAACTCCATATATTTCTATCTATAAATGGTCATTAATATCTTCTTAGATCTATGTATGTGTGTAATGGAGAACCCAACCACTCTTTATAGGGGAGGCCCATTTAACTTTTTATAAAATATTCTAATGTATTCTGTAATGATTGGTTTATTATCTATATTTATACTATCTTTTACTTCTCCTTCTATACAAATAAACTCTCAAAAGAAGGCTATGGGAGGATCTTTTATTCAATACTCAGGCCGAGGTATCTCTCATTTGAAAATAACTATAGGTTATCCATTTAATACTTCTAAAATTTCCTTGAGTATGAAATTGAAATAAAAATTTTACTTTCAGTGCTAGGCTATCCCTAATATTATGTCAAATTCTACCATGGTAATGTCTATAAGATTGGAGTTGGTATTTTACTCACTAATGTTATTAGTAGAGTTTTTGGACATCATATATTCTTGGAAAATCCCTCTATAAAATTGAATGATAAATTTACATATAAAAACACAGGGTTAGAATCAATATAATTTTCACACATGGAAGCTTACCCTAGGGTTTGTGTTGTGAAGTTCCCATTATTGGATTCTCAGCATAGGACTTTGTCCTCCCCTTATCATCTCTGATACACAAATACTTCCTTATCACGGAAGGAAGATAATAATCACACATTAAATTCCCATTGAAAATTTAAAAGACTACATCCTCTCCCAAAAACCAATCCATGGGAAGCCATTATAGTGTATCCCCTAGCCTTTTATGTATGATGTTTCTATCTTTCTCTCCTATATATACTTCACCTTCATTCCATCCTTATTGTGGACCCATATCCAATGTAAATTGATGATATGGAAGAACTAGATCCAGAACCTCCTTCACCATATCCCAAAAATCCTCTTTCATAGTCTCAAATACTTCTACTTTTGAAATAGGAAAAGCCTATGTGGTATGTTTAATCCTTCACATCCACTTTTGTCTCACTCTAAGCATGAATCACGTGGTATTAAGGGTTTATAATGATCACAACATTATCCAATCCACCTAAAGTATGTATCTATGATAACTCTAATTCCTAAAATAATTTTGATACATATAAAGCCTTCATCTATGGCTCTATATCATTAGACATTCTCCTTAGGATTCAAAACCCAATTCCCTTAATTCAAGCATCCGACAAATGAGTAAACCCTGAATTAAGACCCTAATTAATCATTAGTTGATACATTACTCATGGTTCTGTTCATCGTGGAATCCAATTCATGAATATTCCCATGTCATAATCCTCTCAAGTGTCCATACTCACCTATGATATTTATCAAAACACATGTGTTTTGATTCCCATCCAAATAGAATACAAAGGAATCCTCCAGAAGGGTCAAACCTGAAATTCTAGGTCAACCAGGTTCTCTCTTAATCATACCCCATATAGGTTCTAATTCAAATGGGACACTCATATTCATTACTAGTTCCTTGCAGTTCTAAGGAATAAGTCCCACACCATGCTTTGACTGGGCATCGTCACCTAAATTTAATTTCCACATGATGTTAAACTACATGGTTGGGTCCTTATCACATAACCATAAAATTTATGATTTTTCAAATAAAACGGCACTGAACTACATGTGTTCTTATTCCTTTTATGAGGATACGTAGGTATCCCATATTTTACTCGATCCCAATATCAAAATAACATTCTTCTCTAGGGACAACAATAATCTGCATTGTAAAAATTTTCTACCTGGGTAACAATAATCACTAGAGTAGACTTATATCTCTTGGGATGATGATAAATTCCATAGTGACATTATTCTACCTGGAAGACCATAAACTATAGAGTTCCCCACTAAGTGGCTTAAAAACCAACATCATCATGATAATAAACAAATAATCTCTATGTATTATATAATACGATACCACCATTGGAGAACCCCATATACAAACAAATGTCTCTATTGATGAAGAACCTCGAATACATACTAATGATTCTGAATTCTAAACATAGTAAATATTAAATTCAAATCGTGGGATGGCCAACATCATTTATTGTAATTAATTAAGGATTCACACACATATCTTAAATATATAAGAGAATACTAAAATATTTAACAATTCCCCCTAAAAGGGTGATCTGAACCCGACCTCCCATCCTCTCGACCAATATTAGTTCTTAAGATTCATAGGATAAAATAAAAAATGAATTCATGCATTTAGAAATAAGTTTCCTTTGAATAAATAACCATTTTCAATTCCCTAAAAAAATCCATTAGAAACCATTTGGAAATGTTGATTCCAAACCCGAACACACATTATGAGAAAGATAAAAAATGGTGACCATGATGTGAATCCTTAACCAAGATTATAGTGCTACCCATGATAGTTATGGAAATTAGTCTAGAATTTTTTCACTCGAATGAGACACCAGAGTTCATCATTTTTGTTTTCCAAATATCCATGCACTCTTTTTCAAGAACTCTTGACAATCATAATGGATTCCTTCAATTTTACATCTGTGAAAACCCAAACTACAGCTCATACTGGATCCCCATTAACATGAAAGATTCCACCACTGACTCAGTGTCTTCAATTCTAGTACTCTAAAAAATGGTTCAAGAGTACAATCAACATGGTACCATTCCAAGCTTGGAGGCTACTTGACATGCCCTCCAGATCCAGAATAACTGACAAAAGTCCAGTCAGCATTGACATATGGTGCAGAAGAAGACGGTGCCAACCAGCTTCTTCAACTTTTTTGGGGGCATATCCCCATATTTTCAGTTTTTAATCCCTCCCGTACTCTTTGAATATTGATCAAGTGGACAACCACAACCTTATCCTAAAGACAGAAGGGTCCTTCACAAGGGTACCTTCCAAAAATCATCTCTTCCAACACCACGTGATAGTAAACCCTCAACATGATGAGGTCGCTTCCTTCATCTATCTATATCATTTCCCCCATACTTAGAAATAGAATACGGACCACCAGGGATAAAAAGTAGATAACAGGGAGAAGGATCCTAACATTTACCCCTCATGAGAATCCCACCAACCCAATTAGGTTGAAAACAACCGTAAGGCATATACATCGGTTCATCATCAATCTTCTAACCAGTAATCTATTCTAGTGTAATATACATAATCACTATATTAAAATATTGTTGAGTACCATAAGTAGTAACATATAAATACCTACACCCATTAGTCATAAAAACAAGCTCATTTAGCAGCACACACATAATTAAGTAAGAATGATCTGAATAAAATAAGAGGGTAGACTCTACTCTCTTCCCTAAAAAACAAGTACTTTTAGTATCCAATGATAAGAAACAAAGGATAGGATATAGTAAATACCCATACACCAAAAACATATCGGATTTATATTGTTGTTTTATCTACTAAATTCACTATTAATAGCTACGAAATATTGAACGGGAAGATGAAAATTCCTTCCCATATCCTAAAGATATCTTAAGATATCATCATATAATAAAAAAAAGTACAAAAGGGACATAAGGACCACTATGTCCTCATATATTGGTTGGATCATTAATATTTCACCACTGATCATAAAAATACCTCTATTCTGATCCAGGAGGGTAATGAGGCATACTCCACCATATCATACAAACAATCAAATTGGGATCATACTCCAATTCCAATTACATATAATCAACCAATTCTGACAGCCAGTCCCTGGAAGACACAAACACCCTCCAATTATAACTAATTTTCCCGCATGTGTCCCCAACTTCATATAAGAGGGAATCCAAAAAAAATTATTATCAACACATTTACATAATCTTGATCTAATTATTAACTTGGATTGGCACAATGTTGGGGTTCTTGAATTCCTCGGATATTTATAAATTCTAGCTCATGATCCTACCCTCCCATTACAAAATTAAAGGAGAAATTGCAGTAACTCTAAAGGTCATCACCTGGCACTTCATTATGAAGTATTTCATTATGAAATTTTATTAAATGTCGATATCCAATCACATGATGAGTTCCAGGAAAACATTCTATGTTGCTAGAAGACTAAGGAGATAAAGGGTCTAAAACTTGATTTAATCCACCATGATGTTCCTACCCATGATGAAAATAACTATGAATGTCTTATCCACATTAGTGATTCATATTTTCAAAATTATTCTATAACTGAAAATGTAATGATGACAAAGCCCTCTAATCTTAAGGAACTTGAAAAAAAAGTGCAGTCATGTCTGAGGCCTTGTCACTGGTGGGTGAAATTATTTCACAATTGGAAGATAGATTATGGTGATGGTCATTCTCCAAACCACCGTTTGGCTATTTATATTCAAATGAAATAGAGTATATCTCTTCTGATCATACCTATTCTGATAAAGTGACAAGAAAATTTCAACTTTGGTCAGATAATTTGAAGAAATCATTTGAAAAATATGAATTGGATTTGATGAATATAGAGAAAAAACTTCATAAGGGTGATGTAAAATTCATATTACTATTTTTCCCACCTCTTAATACAACATTCCATAGATGTTGGCATAAGATTGTATTCATGATATCTACCACAGTATATGGAAAAATATTCATCATAAAAAATACAATGTAATACCATGTTAATAATATCAAATTAATTTCATGGTAATAGAAGTGTTTTAGTGCGGAATTGTATTTTCATCTATGATAGCTTCCTGAAATTCAGAAATTGATAATTAATAGGTGACCCTTAAATTGGAATTCATTAATTCATTAATGATTTTGTGATAATTTATCATTTATTACACACATGGTGTTCATATCATAGGATCGGGTGCATAAGAACCATTTCATTTCCCTGCTCTCCGAAGAAAAAAAAAATCCCCCCAAAAATTTTATTTCCCAGGATGGATACAATAAATCAATTTTGTTCATGACCAAATAGATGCTAAACAGCAACATTCCTATAATATCTTCCACCAAAGTCAGGACTGAAAAGAGATATTTAATGTGATACAATTGTATCAAGAATATGAGAATGGCATGTAGGCCTACCACATTGAATATTTCATCCATTAGATTCTAAAAATGTTTGAAATAGCACCACAATATTCAGGATCAAGAGATTTAATTGAGTTCTAGATAATGATCCCATCCAATGTTCAGTCCAGGATTCATAAAAATAGGAGAGTAGATGTGCTGATATCATCCATAGTAGTTCACAATCCACCCTTTCTTGCATTACTGGTTGATTTTTTAACCCAACTGATGGAGTGAAAAAAGAGAGCCTGAAGGGCTATGAAATAAGAACAGGAACAACCTCGACCGACAAGGCTGGGGACCTTTTCACATTCACAATCCACTCCCTAGTGGATGCCATTTTTATCTCGATTAGTGGAGAATCCTCTAAATGAACACACAAATGAGAAGATTCCCTTCCAGATACTATCTACAAAAAAGATCCCTAGAAAACGAAAAATAGGGTGGAAAATACTCATGGAAGACTTAGAATAAGGCCATCTCACAAATATACTATCTGAATGATAGCAATGCATGATACATCGATGATTGTAATCAATTCCGTCATTGATTATCCTCATGAAAATAAATCCAATTTAAGGGAGTCAGAGGATGATGTTATTGTTCATAATGTAGTCCACACCTAAAAAAATGAAGGTGGTGTTCATAAATTGAATCAGTGGCCTACCAAACATTTTTCTGTCCCCATGAATAATGAACTTCCAGCTCTTTAGAAGGTTCCTAATATGGGAAAAGGTAAATGTGAAACCATGTCTCACATTACCCCTAGAGAAGGTCACTTTCTTTTACTTGAAGAAATATTTTCTCAATAAGTGTAGGATTTGAAGGAGTTGATAAAACGTAATTTATAGTTAATCTGAGGTTGAATTCATGACATATATTATCCACAAGTAGAAAATCAGAAATTACTTCTAGTGGGAGAACCTTACTAAATAGGTTTTGTTTCAAATACTAATGGGGATAATGAATTCCCTCTATTTCATGTACAATAAAGCAGGGTTAGGAAAATCCTTATAGACATGTACCCATGGGTTATCTAAGGAAAATACCAGAAGTAGCACCAACAGTGGTCCTACCATTTATGTCACACATTTAAGATCAATCTTCTACACCTGTTTTTTGTATCAACTCATCATGACATTTCCTGAATTATTATGAACAACATTAAGTCATTGAAATATTTATTGGAATATTTTTAAGGAAGTCCCACACTGGTTCAACATGAAAAGAATGATTATCCTGAATTGGTAGACCTGAATCCTCCCCTTCCATACTTTTGAGAAACCACATTTCAAATCATCAATTGTTCAGACGATCCAGAGTAGAATGTGTCACATTTATTCTCTCACAGTGATCCCATGATGGGGACCCAAGAGCAACATAAAGCAGTGAAAATCACATGCTTCATGAAATCATTGTAGGCGTCAGCCATTATATGGTATATGGTTTTCTAGTCCCTATCAATCAATAGATTGGAATATATCAATTTGAAGATCATATTCTACTTCATCACACTGATCATGAAGGCATCAAACATTGATATCATAAACGTCATGAAAATGGGGAATGAATGAGTTTCATATATCATTTATTGGTGGATCCTCATGAAAATTGTTATTCCCATTTGGGTAGAAAATATATGTGATGACTTTCACACACCATTAATCCCAATTAAATAAAAAAGAGGGTCTTAGGATCTGGCCATAATTTGTTAATAGATGGAAAATACATAACCGAGACTAGATCTAAATACTGATTTATCTCATCAGCTCTAGGAAGAAGATAAAGTAAAGAAGAAGCTACTACAGATACACAAAAGTAGGCCCCTATACCACCTCCTATATGAAAACCCTCACCAACAAATAGGTATCCACCTCTAGAGCATTAGATGAAATGATCGCCTTATCAAAATAGTAAAAAATATCAAGGGTGAAGATAGTTTGAGGAGTTGAAAGAACAAGGTTTATTCATTTTAAAATGAAAATGTCCCAGACTACTTCATCTGAGATCTAGAGAACAACATAGTTAAGTTCTCATGGCCAAGAAAACCTGAAAAATGAGGATAAGAGGATCTCTCTAACTATTTCAAATTCCATAAAACTTTGGGAAACCCCATCCAGTAATGTTTTTTATAGAAATCCTACAAATATTTGTGGTCTTTGGGTGAGTAAAGATGAACAATCCATCATATCAATGTAGCATATATTACACTTACTATTCTAGAGAAGCATTTTTTGTGGTGGGAAGTAAAAATAATTAAATCTCAGAAATTTGAGGATTGGATTTCTAAGAAACCAATTAATAAAAATCATTCCATTCTACAAATAGATATGAAATAGTAGATTGGTTCTCCTACCACATCCATTACCACAAAGTTCTCTTCATTAAAATCTTATTCTTCTCATGTCCAATCCTCAATGAAGCAACATGGATGGTAGAATAATGAGAAAAGGGAAAAATATGAGTTTGTGTCAAGGGTGTATTTTTCCTTTACTTTAGCATATTTCATGTCAACCATCTCAGATGCTTGGGTATTACCCCACCAAACGGCATAATAAGAATTGGCTAGTTTGGTTGAATCTTTTTTCAGATGAAGAGTTAACATTCCAATCCATTAATTTAATTCACTTAATGGATTTCTATGTGAATATTGATTATCATTATGAATATGATTTCCCCAAACATTATTGGGTAACTAGAGGAAGAGGTCAACAAGGTTGAGGATATAGGGGAAGATTATATCATGCTATAAATTACTACTCCAAACATTCCCCTACTTAAAATGATTATGTATAAGAATCTCGTGATAGAGACCTATGGTGGGATCAATAGGAAAAAGGTAATTCTCCCACACATGATAGGGTATGCCCTGATATGATCATCATTGACGATTAATTAGAGGTTATGCAACCTCCTCCTTGGCGAGTCAACATACCTAGATAGCCCAATCTTCCATGAGCATAATTACTTCTAGATCCTACCCCAATGTTGGTCAATCCAAATCACTAACATCAGCACCCAAGGACCTTTCAAAATGGTATCTATATGTTGGAAAAACAGAACCATATGGATAAATAGTATGCTATTTTGAAGCAAATGTCCCTTTTTCTAGAAATTTATTGATCATAGATGCCTTGAGTCTGTCGAAGGTTCCCCATGAATCACTCACTAAGGCCATTTCATGTAATTAAGAATTTCTAGTTATGGTTTCTTCTGCATATTTTTAACTTATAGAGAATGAAATTACTGAATTCCATAGTGTCATATATTTCACTGATTAGGATGAGGATTCTATTGTACATTCACACATCAGGTCCTTTTAAATATCTGGCAGGATTAATGACATTAACATCTGATTATCCACTATTGATAATGTCTCAAAAGTCAACCTAATTCCTATTTGACCACTTTTCTAATTGTTTCTCACTAAATCTCACTTATCTCAATCTGCATTGATGTTATAGGGTTACAAAAATAATGATCAATAACCTCTTGGTGAGATTACACTCATAAATTAACTTAGGGATCCCATATATTAGTTATAGTTAATGGATATTGGAAAGATATATCTTTCATTGTTCTTCTTAGGAGACCTTGTCTACATCATTATGAATCCATTCCTTCGTTGTACCACCAATTTCTAAAATATAGAATCAATGATAAAATTGGGAAATTTCATGCTGATAAAGACCCATTCAAAACTTGTAAACCACAGTACATTGATGCAGAGTTCTTTCACACCCAAGGAAAAAGACCATGGAAAATTATTTAACCATAATCAATGCTCTAAGTAGTCTAAAAAAGATCACAGAAAATCCATTAAATCATGACAGTGTATATTATGTGATAACCATTAATAAAATAGAACGGTTTGACCAAAAATCAAGCAGTCATTCAGTTGCTTCCATAATATTAGTTTTACTATTTGAAACTAACAGCACATGGGAAATCATTTACTCATCATGTACTGATAAAATCCTAAATGGGGATGTATTCATTCCATCCACATATAAACATCAAGTCATTACATCATCATCCATGATAAATGATGTTGTTGCACTCATTGAAAAAGACATGGATGTCTATTCTCATCCCATTATCATCCCTTTATAGGTTCAAAAGAACCACTCATTATCAATTGTTCTAGAGGTTGTTTCCTCCCCTTTGAGATGTACAAATATCAACTCCTCTCTTAGATATAAAATTCATGATTCATCACTTTCCCTCCAAGCAGTGGCAGGAGTAGCAACACATGAAGAAATGGATGAAGAGGAAGACCTTAGGGATGCCCCTACAACATTTGAGTAAGGAATATCCACCATATCTGATGAGCTCAAGGAAATAAATCTAGGTACAAATGAATATATATGAACCACTATGATTAGAGTTTCCATGTCTTCCGAAGAAAAATATGTATTTATTTCCTTTATGAAAAAATCATGATTTTATTTCTTCGAATTATATAGAAATTTCAGGTATTGAACCCTATGGTGTCCACCCATCATTTGGGTTTTCTAGAATAGCATCAGATATACGAACATGCATCAAGAAGAAAAAATCCAACTCATGCCTCCAAAAGTGAGGCTCATGTCGACATGACTAACAAATAAAACTTCATAAAAGAGTTTTAATTCCCAAAGTGGTTAATCAATATTATCTCAGTAAAAAATAATAATTGGAAAATAATAGTTTGAATTGATTTTAGTGACCTCAACCAAAACTGTCACAAAGCTGATTTAGTGTTTTTTATGACAGAACTGTTGATTGAAGCAAAAAACAAGATACTAGGAACTATCCATCAATTATGAATACTCTAGGGATGACCAAATCTGGATGTCCCCCTAAGATGACGAATCTACATCAGCCAAATTCCCACAAGGTTTATTTTTCTATTATATAAATGCCTTGGATTGCAGAATGATGGTGTGGTATACCAATATGAAATGAATAACTTATTCAATCTGATAATGTGGAAATTTTTTTAATGCTATGTTAATGATCTAGTGGTAAAATATAGACAATTTTATGATCACCTGACCGACATTAAGACCATATTAATCAAGAATCAACAACCTAATATGATGATAAAAAACTTGAAATATGACATCTGGGTAACTAAGGAAAATATCTTGGTTTTTTTGTAGAAAATTCTGGCATCGAAGTCAATACTAAAACGATTAATTCTATCTTTATCATGTCTCCTCCTTGAATTGTGAAGAGGTGAGAGGAATTCAAGGACACTTGGAGTACATCCAATAAATCATAGAAAATCTAGAAAGAAACTATTTTACCTTCACAAAATTGATGAAGAAGGTGATCATATATTAGTGGACCAATGACTACTAAGAGGCATCTTAGGCCCTCAATAAATATTTATTGATCCAAATGTTATTGTTGTCCACTTTTGAAGGAATATCAAACTTTTATTATTTGATATCTATGGAGTGATCACTAGAACCCTTCCTTGTGCAAAATAATGATGATGGGAATAAAAATAGCCTCCATTATCTCAGTCAAACCATGCTCAATGTAGAGAATCATTATTTAGATATCGAGAAGAGTTTCCATGAATTAATCTTTATAGTTTATAAACTGAGTTAATACCATAGTATCATGAGGTCCACTTCGTCTCTCACAATAACCCACACAAATTTATCCTCTTTTGTCCTATTATTAATAGATTTCTAGTATGGTGGGAAGTTATTCTGCATCAGTTTTCTATTGAGTGTGTGCCTTAGAAAGTAGTGAAAGGCCAATCCATGGAAGATTTCCCTAATAGGGACCCATCTAAGAATGAAACTCTATTGAATACTAAACTAACTAATAAATAAATCATCTATATTATTGAAATCCCATGATCATGGAAAATTTGCATTGATGGTTCATCCCAATGTACAATGGTGAATTGGATGGAAGACTCTATGATTAAAGAATTTGGTGGGAATTGTTCTTATCTCCCAAAAAAGGAATTTTTTACAAACTCATTATTATCATAAGGTGTTACCAACAATGAGGTAGAATATCAAGATCATATTTTGTGTTTGGATTCAGTATATCATCTACCAGTGATCCACTTGGATGTGGAGGGTGAATCATAGTTGGTAATCAAATAAATAAATGTGGACTACACGATTTGAAAATATGATATAATTATGTTGTGTGATTATGTTCAGGGGTTAATGGAAGAATTTCCCTTAGAAACAACATTTTCTCATGTCCCACAGTTAAAAAATTCCCATGATGATGCATTGGAAAATGCATCTACAACCCTAAAATATCCAATCTGGTATGAAAACATCATTATAATTTCTTATTATCATGTGGAATCACCATTTTTTGAAATTATAACAGAGGAAAAAATGAAATTTGGACCTTTATCCAACCATTTGGTCCTACCACATGATGGATAACACCCATCATGCAATTTCTCCATTGCAACATACGTTTAAAAAAATAGAGTTTTAAGAGAGAAAATCCCGCAAATATTAGTTAATATCACTCCGTATGATGATACAAATAACTAGAATAACTTCTATATATGATTCTTTGATAGAATTATGCTCAGATACATTAATGGGGAAGAAACATTATTCATTCTTAAAGAAGTAAGTGAAGGATCCTATGGGGTTCATCTGTCTAGGTAATAGATTTCTAGTCAAATCTAAAGGCTTTGATACTTATGGTCTTTCATAAAACATTATTATATGGATTTTACTATGAAGTTTCACCCCACTAGGTGCATGGAAATTTCATCCATCAACTACCAGAGTTTATATATACAACCAACTAATCATAGACATTTGCAACATGGAGATTGGATGTAGTAGGACATTATCCTCTATCTATGGCAAAGTAGTTCATGTAAATCCTTAATGCTACCAATTTCTTATCCAAATAGACTGAGGAAATATCACTTCAAAAAGTCAGATCCAAAGGCATTGTTTTTTAGTTAAATATAATATCATAACAAGATTTGGTGTCCCTCATGGCATATTGATAGCCAATTACACCAATTGCTATTATGTTAGTGTATGAAAGTTATATCAGAAATACAATATCAAATCTATCTATTCAACCTACTATCATGTAGTGGAAAATTTATAGATACACGAATTCCACAAAACCATGTCCAAAATATATAATAAAATGGAGGGTAAAGATATGAAATCATAGTCTAATGAACTCTTCCATGCCATATGAGATTACCTAACTACACTGATACTAGGAAAGAATCCTCAGAAGCATGAGCCAATGTGGGAAAGACATTATTCCATAAATAATGTATATAATAACAGATCTTATTCCTTAATTTGAATGGATAGAGAACTTATTTGAAATCCAACCAATGCACAAATCAAAAAGTAAGACATTTTGTAACCACAAAAGGTTCATAATAGTTTTATGATGATATACTGTGTAACAAAAAACATCCATGTAGAACAATGTTAGACTATGTACCATCATTATCTTTATCACACGATGATAAATTACATGACATGCAGTGTAACATCTCAGATAAATAAGGAAGAATATTCTTTTCATTGTTTTTAATATTTTGAATGAAATTATTATTTTACATTAAAGGGGACGCTATGTTCAATGGCGTACCTGATACACAACAACATGATTCTTTGAAATCTTATGACGCACACTAATAATATAATATTATTATTCTAAATGGTAGTTAACTTCTAGCCGTTGTATTGGTGGTAATGAACAAAACTAATTATAATATGATTATACATGTTGTTAAATGTATTTACATTTATCCAATAAAATGTTAGAGGCGTAAAATATGAATGAATCTAATTTTAAGAAAATTTTACATTTAAAGGTCGATTTACCAACTTTTAATGGAGAACCCTCATTAAATATAGTTTTAGTCACTTTAATACATTCATATTGACCAAATATAATCCTACATTACAATGGGGACATCAAAAATGTACTTTGTGTAATTTGTTTTTAATTTTTCTGATAAAGTTCATTTTTCTGAATATTGAAAATATTGTATTTTAATTCAGAACTGCATTTTAAATTAATTTATTTATATGGATATATTATATTTTTATTTGGGTCTAAAATGTAATTAGAATACATTTTTACCATTTAATCCAATTTGGATCAATATAATTAATTTCACATTGAAAGTGGACAAAAATAAGTGTCAAAATTTTGATAGTTATTGTTTCTTAAAAACACGCTATTTGTTTTAAGAATGGGAATTAATTTTAAATTAGTTAATGCCACTTATATTTTTAAAATTTAGTAAAATAGAAATCATTTTTGAATTCGTAATATCCAATATAGCTTAGGCTTAATTTTTTGAATTTTTCTGAATAACTTCAATTTATGATGAATAGTGAAACAAATTAGTAGTAGTTAAAAAAATGACTTTTTAATTTAAATGAAATTTTACTACTTATGTGAATTGAATTTCAAAAATCTGACATACATGGTTGTTATTAGTAAGTAAAATTTGGTACAATAAGACTAAAATAAATTTTGGTGAATAGTAACTTTTGATATTTATTGACTGCGGTTAAAGGTAAATAGGGTAATACAAAGTAAAAATAATATTATAATAATTACAAATTAACTAAACACTTGTCCAAACCATATTTTTTTAGTCATTTATGACCATGGTCATCTTTGGGTCTATTTTGGGACCCCATTGAACCACTTGGGAGTGATAATGATAATTTATATTAATTAACATAATGTTAAGGAAAAAATGACAAAAACAAATATCTTTTTATAAATTAATTTTTATATGGTGTTATACAGGTAATATTTTTTACTATAAATATTCATTGGAAATCTAAAAAAATTTCCTACATCATTTAATTTATTTATAATTTCTAGACATCAAATAATTTAAATTATTTATGACTTAATAATAATGGAGTGTTTACCTCATTAATAAATCATTTAAATAAATAAATTTATAAATATTAAAATAACATCTAAAACTTGTCCAATACTAATTATATGCTTTTTTTACCATGATAAATCTTATTTTCTACTATAATGATTTTTGGACCTTTTGAAACCAAATATAAGTTTATAATAAAATAATATTTTCACATTTTCTGAAACAGTCCCTCCTCTCCTTATAAAAATCCCTCACTTCTATCCAATTACACACACCTCTCAAGGATTTATGATCATCCAAACACTACCCAATTAAACTCCCTACATCCATATCCTCCTCTTATAATCCTTTACTTAGGAAGACGACACTTCAAGAAGTCCTTTTTGTTCCAAGCAAGGGAAGTTACCCAAATTAAAGGTAACAGTTCCTCTTAACTTCTTTTCTTTTATTTTACTTCACCAAACCCTAAAATATTTTTATTCCTTTATTTTATAACAACACCAGTATTAAAAATATACTAGTATGTTGTTATGAGATTGATTTTTACTACACTTATGCACACCTCCATCTAATGGGTGAAGAAGCGTTCTTGTGTACGTACGGCTTACCGTCTCCATGAACGGTGCATTTCATTTCTTACCTCCAAATGCTATCTACTATTTAAAATACATTTATATACTAGATATATACGATATATATGATATCTAAATAATGAATATGATTCTGGATATAATGAACTTTTGACTATGTGAACAACATGTAATTATAAGAAATCTATTTTTAACTCAAGTACCAAATATCGACAAAACAACTATTATTAACTTAAATGATTGCATAATATCCATAACATGGTAATCAGTGATATAAAATGAATAATAAAAGTGAAAAAGGTTCTTAATTTAGTATAAATTAATTTTTTATTATTATTCAGGATGAACTAGGAACAAACAACTTAAGTCAGACACGAGGTAAGGGATTTTTTTAGCTCACTTTTAATTCTGTGAGATATCCATTGTTCGCCAATTATTCATTGCATGTGTTATATTGTGTACATAAATTTGATATATATAATCATGATTATCAATATATATTAATGGAATTATGTTATTAATTTGGTGGTTATTAACTTTTTTTCATATGACTCAGTTGATTGCAACGTGGTAAAGGGTTTCATCTCACTTTTTATTCCCGTGAGATTCATGCTATATTTGCCACTATTTCATTTTTTTTGGTGTATGTACTACCCATGATTGTAATATTTGTGTAATATATTTTCATTTATTATTATTTACATCTTAATTTTATGATATTTCTTTCATGTGGCATATGTTTTTTATGTTACCAAATTGGTAAGGGTACCTTTCACCCTCCTCTTTTTAAAAGACTTATTTTTTGTTATGTCTTTTAATTTACATCTTATTATGTTGGGATATATTCTTATAAATCCTTATTGATATAATATTTATGTCCAAGTGATGAGTCACCCTTTTTATCTCATCAAATCAGTTTTTTAATTTTAATGTGATGTTGTTTGGCTGTCGAATTTTTACACGGGAACTTCTTAACCCAATATCAATTCATTTGGTTCAACTAGTACTTCTTGAGTATGTCATCCTATGAATATGTGTGAATCACATATGATTTTTTTACACTTAATATCCACTTATATTGGGTGTATTTATATTTTTCACACATAATTATTTGATTTATTTATCATTAATTTATGTATACCATCTTTATAAGGGATTTCATCTAAATTTACACTTCCACTAAGAATTCATAGTTTTTATGTACCAATTCACCCTTATATAGTGTATATACTATCCTTAGACATATTATATCATGAGTCCCTTTATTCTTTTGATATTATAATGTTCTTATTAAATGTTATTCCTCAATTATTTGTATTCAAGTGTCCCTCTTTTTGTTAAAAAACTCTTTAACTAAAAGTTCTATTTAAATGTTTTAACGATTTATTCTTCTAAATATTTAGTATTAATGTCTATGTTTTCAAAATGGGATATAGGATTTATTTATATGAACATTAATGTTTTCAAATGATAATTAATTTAAAATCATCAAAGTGGTATGGGACACTTTGATTCAAAAATCTATTTTGAAATGGTTTTGAAAATGATTTTATAAAGCATTGTTTATTTCAATATCTTGATTTGATATAATGAAATGTGGAAATGTTATCTTTAATTTATACTTATATTATGTATTATGATTATTTTATGGTTATTGGGCATTTTTTACGTATAAGTGTGGTTTCATGATTAACCTATGGTGGGTGAGCCTGAGATAGCTCTCCAATGCATTGGGTAACGTGACAAAGGTAAACGTGATGTTTCTACTAAGAGATTTATGGAATATACTGTGATGGATATTCCAACTGTAACTACCTATGTATATATGATAGATACACTATATGTTTTATCTGGATTCCATAAGTACCCTTTTTGATTTATGATTTTTGTGTGTTATTCATAAATATTCTGATTTCGTATGGTATGTTTTGATTCAAAAGTATGGTTTCATTGATTTTTATTTATTGATGGGATAATTTTTTCCTTTCTTATTATATAACCCTTAATGAGATTTTTATGCTCATCACATGTTTTTAAAATGTTTTCCACGAGACATAAAGTTGAATAGGGTCAAGGATTGGATTAAGAAAAATTCATGTTATCTAAAACATGGAACTAGTCTTGTTTCTTTTATGGAGTTTTTATTTTATAAAAAATGGATACTGAGTAGTAGTGTTTACGTGTAATATTCAAGTTTTAATGTAATTGTTATGTCTAATTCTCTAAAACTATAATCCTAACAAGATCCTCAATATGAATTATTCATTTAATTCATGATAATGTGATTTTTAAGGCTGAGTCCTTGTAGTTGGTATCAGGGGTCGGTTTAGAAAACTTTAGGGATTAAGAGTTTTTGTTAGAAACATGATTAGTCCCTATGTCTATTATTTCAGATAAAAACATGTTTTATAACTTTTTCATATCATGTAATTTCAATTACAAATGGAAGGAGGAGGATCTCAAAGAAAATTATTATCTCTTCCTAATGACATGCATGTAGTAATTATTCCAAATTCATGTTCGGATAATTGTGAAACATTTTATAGCATACAACACACTTTCAAGCGGTTGTTTGAGATTTCAAAAACCTCCACTGTACCTTGTTATCATAATGGATCATGGTTTGTTTTTAGAAAAATCCTTTTTTCACAATATTCTCATATTTTCAAGAAAGGTAAATATTATCAATTCATTTTCAAATATTTTACCTTATTACAATATATTGAAGCATATTATGATTTAAAAAAAGGTGTTGAAGAAGGAGACCCTTGCACAACATATTTATATTTTCTTATACAATATAGTCACTTAGAACATACATATGGTATTTTAAAAGGACCATTAATTGAATGTTTCAAATAAAATTCGGTCCGACTACTTTATAGAAATCATGTTATATAAGATGTTTTCAAATTATATGTCATACATGATTATTTTTTAAATTTTTTTTACACCCATATGAACCATGTTGTACAAGGTGTATTTGGATGAATGAAGCAAATTATTTTGAAGGATATCTAAATCATTATTGCAATGCAAGGACCTTCTAACTACGTGAACAAGATGACGATAAACCCGAATGGACACCATAATCAAGATATGTTTTTCTTCATTTTGGGGATCGTGTTATTTTATAATATGTTGGTGAAATAAGGCTTCAAGTATTAATATGTTGAGATCATAAGGAATTTTGATGAAAATGAGAGGTATAAATAAACCATTGAGGTTAAAACGGGTTACAATTATTTTTGAGTTTTATAAAAAGGAAAACCCATAGGATGGGTGACAACCCGTCGTATCTGGTAAGGCCGCATGAATCGAACCCACAACATATGGCCGACAAGGGCGCATCTACTACCACTAGCTGACATGAAGTACCTAGTTAGTATGACTTATTATTTTAGTAAAATGTTTTTATAGAACAAGAATAATATTATTTTGGAACTTATGTTTTATCAAATGGATATACTTAGTGTATAAAAATGATTTAGTGATTATCTGATAAAGGTTGTTGTGGAAGAGGTTATCTCTTTTGAGGAAAAACTCTATTCCTAAAGAATATAGAATAATATGGGATTTCAATTGTGGAATAATGGTTAAAATTTTAGTTTGAAAGAATCTGTTTTTTATTGTGGACATATGATGATTTGGTTTATTTATGAAACTGAATATCCTATCATGGAGAATATGTGATTTGGTTAATTACATTTCAATATGATATTTTATGAGTAACTGATATTATTTGGTGATAAATAATAATATTAATATAAGAAGACTATTTAATTAAATCCTTATGTTATTTGGGTTTCAAACTTAGTTTGGATTACTTTTGATGAATTTTTGGGGTCGTTGTTTATTCAATGGTCTTTGATAATATTTGGGTTTTGTTTGAAAATTTTTAGAGATTACGAGTAGTTTTTCTTCTTGTAAAATTTTGACTTTTTGGGTATTATATGATCTCTCACTAATAATTTTGGTTTTCGTTGATGTCTAATGACAAGGGAAATATATAGTTCATCATGTTTGGATTATGTGATTCAATAGAAGTGGATTATATTTCTTTTAATGTAAACAAGTCATCTTGAATACTCACCGTTTGAAGAAAATATGAATTTTTGTTAGAAAACTAGTAAAGGATGAAAGTTTACATGACAAGTAAGTATGTTTCTAGACGTTTTTAGTTAATCCAATAAGTAAATTTTCTTTATGAAAAGGTACGTAAAAAAATTTCTTTTATTTTTTCCTATTGAGGAATCAATGACTGTTTAACCCATCACTTGTTTGTGATTTTCTGGTGGTTATCATTCTTTTAATTATGTTTTCTATCACTCTCCATCAGAACATGACCGTTTTTTATTTCTTCTATTTCCATGTTTTCCTACATGGAATCCAAGTATGGGTTATATCGGGTGACCTTTGTTCTTCTCTTTATTTCTTTTAATGTGATAGTTTTAATGACTCTTTTCTAATGTGAAATATTTAATGAAGTTTCCAAGCCCAATTTTAAAATTGCAAGGATGCAATTCCAAAAATGGTAGAAGGATGTGACATCCCAGATAAATATGTACCAAGAAATATTTCAAATTTATTAATATTTTTGAATTAAATATAAATTTTACATTAAAGGGGACGCTATGTTTGATGGCATACCCAATACGCAACAAATAGTTTCTTTGATATCTTATGATGCACACTAATAATATAATAATATTATTTTAAATGGTAGTTAAATTCTAGCTGTTGTATTGGCTTGAATGAACAAAACTATCTAAAATATGATTATACATATTTTCTAAATGTGTTTACCATTATCCAATAAAAAGTTAGAGGATTAAAATATAAATGAATCTTATTTTAAGCATAATTTATATTAAAAGGTTGATTTACCACATTTTAATAGGGATAAATATTTAAATATATTTTTGGTCACTTTAATACATTCAAATTGACCAAATAAAATCCTTCATTAGAATGGGAACATAAAAATTTACTTTGTGTAATGTTTTGCAATTTTTCAGATAAAGTTCATTTTTTTGAACAGTTAAAATATTGTATTTTAATTCAAACTTTCATTTTAATGTAATTTATTTATGTAGTTATATTATCTTTTTTAATAGGTTTTAATGTGTAATTATAATATATTTTTACCATTTAATACAATGTTGGTCATTATAATTAATTTCACTTTGAATGTAGACATAAAGAAGTGGCAATATTTTGATAGTTATTGTTTCATAAAAACAAGCTATTTGTTTTAAGAACGGTAATTAATTTTATATTAATTAATTACACTTATATGTTTTTAATTTATGAAAATAGATATCATTTTTGAATTAATAATATCAAATATAGGTTAGGCTGAATTTTTGGTATTTTTCTGAAAAAATTCAATTTTTGATGAATTGTGAAACCACTTTGTATTTGTTAAAAAAACTGAATTTTTCATTTAAACGAAATTTAACCACTTCTGTGAATTGAATTTCTAAAATCTGACATACATTATTGTTATTATTAAGTAAAATTAGGTCCAATAAGTTGAAAATAATTTTTGATGAATATTAACTTTTGACTTATATTTACTGCGTTTAAAGGTAAATAGTTTAATTCAAAGTTAAAATAATATTATAATAAGTTGCAATTACAATAAAAAATGTCCAAACCTTAATGGTTGAGTCATTTACGACCATGGGAATCTTTGGGTCGATTTTGGGACCCCATTGAGCCACTTGGAGTGATAATGACAATTTAGATTAATTAACTTAATGTAAAGGAAAAAATTTGAAAAACAAATATATTTTATTAAATTAAATTTTATATGGTGTTATATAAGTAATATTTTTGACTATAAAAAATAAATGGAAAGATAAAATTATTTCCTATATCATTTTATTTGTTTTATAATTTTTAGACATCAAATAAGTTAAATTATTTATGACACAATAATGATGTAGTGTTTACCTCAATAATAAATAATTTAAATAAATAATATTATAAATATTAAAATTACATCAAAACCTGTCCAATTATTATTGGATGATTTTATTTAGACCATGAGTAATTTTATATTCAACTCTAATTATTTTTGGTCCTTTTGAAACCGAATATAATTTTATAATAAAATAATATTATCACACTTTCCTAAAGAGCCCCTCCTCCCCCATACAAAAAGACCTCACTTATAACCAATTCCACACACCTTTAAAGCCTTTAGGATTGACCAAACTCTACCAAAATAATCTCCCAACATCCCTATACTCCTTCTAGTAGCATTACCTTAGGCAGAAAGAACTTCAAGGAGTCCTTTTGGTTCAAATCAAATGAAGTTACCCAAATTAAAGGTAACAGTTCCTCTTAACTTCTTTCCTTTTATTTTCCTTCTCCAACCAGTAAAATATTTATATTAAATTATTTTATAAAAAATGTATCATAAATATAATAGCATGTTGTTATGAGAAGGATTTTAACTAAACTTACACAAACCTCCATCTAATGGGTGATGAACAAACTGTTT
The DNA here is from genome assembly GCA_963277665.1 of Viscum album. NCBI lineage: Eukaryota > Viridiplantae > Streptophyta > Magnoliopsida > Santalales > Viscaceae > Viscum > Viscum album. Next base: position 640,986,458 of record OY728137.1, read on the forward strand.
CTATGGATTGCAAAATAACGCCTCACGAAACGATGATTGTTCGATTATCACCTACCGCCTCTCATGGTGGTAATTTAGATGGTAATATATTTATATATGATATATATTATGTTTATATTTTTTTATGCTTCTATATTTTAAATTTATATCCTACCTTTATGGATTCAATTATGGGTCAACGTGATAATTTCATTTGAGGATGTTCGGACTACCGCCCCCTCAAAGTTATATGACTCATTAATGCAATATGTGGGATGTATAAAGGATGGATTTAATGATTTTATTGTGATATTATACTATAATTATAATATACCTATGTATCATTTTGTTTTAATTCAATTAAAATAGGAAATATAAATGAAATTAGCGTTCATGAGTACATACGGCTTACCGTCTCCAAGAACGGTGCATTTCATTTTTTTACCTCCAAATGTTATGTACTGTTATAAATACATGTATATACTGGATATATATGATATATATTATTTCTAAATAGTTAATATAATTCTGGATATAATGAAATTTTGATTATGTGAACATCTTGTAATTATAAGAAGTCTATTTTTGACTCAAGTACCAAATATTGACAAAACAAACATTATTATCCTAAATGATTGCATAATATCAATAACATTGTAATACATGATATAAAAAGAATAATAATCATCAAAAACGTTCTTAATCAAGTTAAAATTTACTTTAGTTTATTATTAAGGAATAACAAGGAACAAACAAGTCCAGTCAGACACATGGTAAGGGATTTTCTTATCTCACTTTTAATTCCGTGAGATTTCCATTGTTCGCAACTTATTCATTTCATGTGGTGTATTTTGTACTGCCATTTGATATATATTATGATTATTCTCATTATATTCATGGTATTACATGAATAATTTGGTTGTTATTAACTTTTTGTCATACAACTCAGTTGATTACAACGTGGTAAAGGGTTTCATCTCACTTTTTATTCCCGTGAGATTCCAGAAATATTTTCCACTATTTCATTTTTTGTGGTGTATGTTCTTCCCATAATTGAACTCTTTGTGTAATATAATTTCATTTATGATTATTTAAATCTTCATTTAATTATCCTTCTTTCATGTGGCATATGATTTTTATGTTACCAAATCGGTATGCAAACCTTTCACTGTCCACTTTTTGAAAGACATATTTTTGTTATGTCTTTTAATTTACATCTTATTATGTTTGGATATGTTCTTATATATCATTATTGATGTAAACATTATGTACAGGTTATGAGATACCCTTTTTATCTCATCAACTCATTTTTTTAATTTTAATGTGACATCGTTAGGATGTCGAATTTTTACAAGGGAACATCTCAACCCAATTTCAAATCATCGGGTTCAACTTGTACATCTTCAATATATCGTCATATGAATATGTGTGAATGAAATATGATTTTATTACACTAAATATCAACTTATATTGGGTTTATTTATATTTTCCACAAATAATTATGTGATTTATTTATCCTTAATTTAAGGATACCATTGTAATAAGGGATTTCATCAAAATTTACATTTCCACTGAGACTTCATTTTTCATATGAACCAATTCACTCTTATATGGTGTATATACTATCCCTTGACATATTATATCATGAATCCCTTTATTATCATGATATTATAAAGTTCTGTTTAAATTTTATTCCTTAATAATTTGTATTCAAGCGTCTCTCTTTTTGTTAAAAAACAGCTTAACTAAAATATTATTTTAAATGTTTTAAAGGTTTATTCTTCTAAATATTTCTCATTAAAATCCATGTTTACAAAAGGGGATATAGGATTTATTTATATGGGCATTATTTTTTTCAAATTATATTTCATTTAAAAGTTTCAATGTTCTTTGGAACACTATGATTAAAAAATTTCTTTTTAAATGGTTTTGAAAATGATTTGATAAAGCATTGTTTAATTCAATATCTTGATTTGATATATTGGAATGTGGAAATGTTATCTTTCCTTTATAATTGTGTTATGTGTTATGATTATTTTATTGTTATTGGAAATTATTTACATATACGGGTGGTTCCGTGATAAACCTCGGGCGGGTGAGCCAGAGATAGCTCTCTAATGAATTGGGTAACGTGACGAAGGTAAACATGATATTTATCCTAACAGATTTAGGGAATATACTGTGATGGGTATTCCAAGTGCAACTCCCTATGTAGCTGTGACAACTACAATTTCAGATTGATATGGATTCTATAATTAACCTTTATTATTAAGGATTTGTGTGTGTTATTCATAAATCTTATCATTTTTTACGGTATGTTATGAATGAAAAGTATGGTTTCATTGATTTTGATTTATTGAGGGGATAATGTTTTCCTTCTTTATTTTATAACCATTACGGTGCTTTTTATGCTCATCTCATGTTTTTTAAATGTTTTCCACATGACATAAAGATGAATAGGGTCAAGTATGGGATCAAGGAAAAGTCATGCTTTCAAAAACATGGAAAAAGACATGTTTCTTCTTAACAATTTTTATTTAATGAAAAAATGGATACTGAGTAGTAGTGTTTAAATGTAATATTAAAGTTGAAATGTAATTTTTATTCTTAATTCTCTAAAACTCTAAAACTGAAAAGATCCTCAATGTGAATTATACATTTAATTCAATATTATGTAATGTTTAAGGCCAGGTCCTTATATGAGGTCCTACTACCATGACCTGAAACTGAAAAAAGATACATTTTTCCATTCAACATGACATTAAACTACGTTATTGACTTCCCCCACATTTGACATTAGGAAATCACCTATGATACCATGATTTAACATTCCTTGTGGTCCCTTAAATGATCAGAATCTTCCTTGAATAAGTCTTACTGACATTGTTTTCATTCCCTAATGGAATTTGAGCCCCATTTCATTGTTAAATTTAGATCATACCCAAATATATACCAATATTATGGAACTATATATGTACTGATTCTTATAAAAATATGATATGTAGTGACACCCAGATCTTCTATCTTAGGTCCGGCATCAATGTTTAAAAATATCCATCATTCCCTATGTGTGTGAGTCAAATATTATTAGGGAATATTTCATCAAGAACTATGTATGGAATTACTCTCATTATAATAAGATATGTATTGATGCATAAATCTCTTATATTGGTCTGAAAAACAACTATAAAACAAAACTTTTCCCTCTTTCCTTATATATGTTTCAAATATTTAATAGGAAACCATACTGGAAAATGAAAGAATGTCATACCATCAAGTAATTTGGGCCAAACCATCATTCATGAATATATTAAAACCCATGTTTCACTCAAAAACTTTTAGTTGGTTTGGAGAACAATCTTGAAGAACTACATGTGGCATGATTCTTTCCACAACAAGATATGTACAAACACCTAAATATCCTATCTTGGGTCCAACCGTAGTGTTTAAAAATTCCACTCACCCCCTATTTGTATGAATCAAACCTACACAGGGATCACCATTAATAACTATATAAGGATTGATTCTTTCCCCAAAAATATATGTAGTGACACATGGAATTCCAATACTGGTTTTATCTATGATTAATTATTAATCCCCTTTACTTATATTTCATGAATCAGATATATAATGGGAGCCTGAAAATGCTCATATTGGGCTGGATTCCAACACCTATAATATATTTTGTGATACTAAGAATTTCATTCATAGGATCAAGAAAATGTTTCTATCACTTTACATTAGTTCACCTTCATCCATTCGAAATGAACATAAACTGCAGAGAAATCCAAGAACATTGTGTTTCATGATTCTTATTTTTTAGAGATATATAGTGGAACATGGGTCATATCCCCTATTCAATCCCTAATTTAAAATCCTCCATTCCCTATGTACAGGTCAAGCTTGCTCATGGATCTTATTCAAGAACTATGTGTGGCTTGATTCTCACTCATATGAGATATGTTGTGACACTTAGACACTCAATCGTGGGACCAGTGATTAAAATTATGAAAATAATGAATCGTTCCTCCAATGTATGGTTCATATCTAAATGAAAAGATTTAATAAATGTAATCATCATTTGTATGAACCTATATTGAAAACCTCACATTTTTATCCACATACAAATTCAATTGGTTTGAGAATATGTATTGAAGAACTATCTATTACTTGATTCTCAGCCTTGTGAGATACACAGTGATGTACAAATCTTCAACCATGGGGCCAATCACATCACAACATAAAAATAATCCACTCTCCTGCATAGAAATAAAAAATTCCAAACAAGTTATTTTATTTTTGGCCCTCTTATTAAAGGGCCCACCCTGAAAATAGAAAAATTTCCCCATCATACATATGAGTAAGATCTATGTGACGAAACTGAAACTCATGGACAATATCTATCTTAATAGATTTATTTTGAATTTTACATTCCCCCTTTCACATTTTTGTTCTCATAATCTTGAGTATATTCGTATCTTCATACTCTTTCTTCAATTTATGGCTGTAGAATGTCTGATGCATAAGAGCCCATTTTCCTTACTATGATGTACATGACCCTAGTTGGCCTTGTATAATGTCACCAACTTAATGGTTCTGTTAAACAAAGGATTACACAATTTTCATATGCAGCATATTCCTTAGCTAAACCTGCATAATAAAGCCCGCATAATGGTATTTTAAAATTTTCGTATCTTAGGTCATTGGAGAACCCCCTTCTTCCCTTCTATGATTTTATGATCTTATGAAGGAACAAATAGTATAATGAAGTAATCCATTGTAAATTTGTCCCATATCCATTCTCTCAACTGGAATGTCTTTAAGACTATGGTTTACACATTTCCCCTATCATTTTCTCAAATCATATTGGAATATCCTTTGTTCATTTGACCACATACCATTCATCATTTCCATAATATTCTTATCCTAGTCATATGACTTAAAACTATAGGCACCATGATTTATACATTTGGGATAGAGCTTCATTAAGAGCCTATTATAACAATTAATTAGAAACTATGACATGAAATACCAATTCTGTATTCAGGAATATTTCTATTTAAATCAAATTTTGTTCATAGGAATATCTAAATCTCCATAAACATTCATCAGATTTTAACAGTAGTATGTCTGGATTCTTGGAAGATTTTTTACCTAAAATAGAAATATTTTCCCCCACTAGCCTTGCATAATGTCACCTACAAAAAAATATTGTCAAACAAAGGATACCACTATTTGGATATACATCATATTTCATAGCTTCCCCTGTATAATACATCCCACATAATGAGTTTTTCAAATAGTGGTATCATTATTCATGTAAGAGTCCTCCTTTAATTCAATTTGTCACTCTTTCATATCAATCTTTGAATTTTGGATTCCCTAAATCATTGCTTACAAATTTATCATTACATACCTATATATAGGAGAATATTTCCGTATAGATTACAAGGAATCAGAGAACTATCAAACCATCAGTCAAATTTAAAGACCTCAAATCAATGCTCTTAATATCTTTTTTACATGAATTTGAACTACAAAACACCCCTAATACCCTTACTGCATGACATTAAACTTCACATCCCCCCAATTTTATTTTTTTCATGATATTATACATGATATCACGCCTACTGTATTGCTACATGAATTTAAATACCATGACCCCCTAATGCATTTTCTGTGTGTCCTTAAACTGATAACTTTAGCCTCCTTTAGACACCAAATTCATGTATAAGTGGTTTCTCATTCATGGTGTATATTGGCACAGATAGCCCCTTTTATTCATAAACATAATTCCTGGGAAAATCCACCGAATATGGTTCTGAGAAATCCAAATTATAACCCCATTTGGCTATCAGTAATTTAATATTAAAATTCATAGGAACTCAATTACCAACCTATGAAGTATGTTCCCCGAGTTTATCTTACTTCAGTTGCTCACATAACGATCATGTCATCCAAAGGATGTCACTATTTTTATATAAAGATTATGCCTAAGTTGTAATAGTTTAATATATCCCCCACAATGGGTGTGTCAACTAATGATAACTTTATTCTTGGAAGAGACCATATTCTCATACATTGAATTTTAATATTTGGTGACCATAAAAACATGTAATCATGATTCCCCTAGGAAGTATCAATACATATAGGGACTATCATTTCCATTAATCTTTTCATATGTACCAATTTCATAATTCATCAACAATTCTATTCAAACTAAAATACTATTATTATTAGTTAGACATGAATAACATTAAACTACCCAAAAAATGAGACATAATACTCACAAGGATGAAAACATGCAAAGGGGAATTTGGAAAAAATCGCGTTTCATCATTCTAGGTCTACACTATATAATTTTTAGGAAATATCAAGAAACCAAAATTTAAAAAGAAAAACATGTTTGGCCAAAAACCCCAAAGTATAAGCCTAAGAAATATCCAAGTCTCACCTACCAAGTCCCTTATATATTAGGCTTAATAAAAAAATTAGTGTGATAACACAAAATACACAATGTTTTTGTGGTTTTCCATATAAACCTAGAAATAGTAAAACTACAATCTCTATGACCCATTTATTTTGTAAAATTTTAGAGTGCCCCTTATCCATATCTCTATAATTACAATTATATTATATAAAAAATCATCCTATGGAAATTAGTTTTGACATTATAATTACAATAAAAGGCATGGATGGATACAAAGATGTTTAGAAAAAAAAATTCTATTCTTTTATGAGAAAAAAATATCCCAGAGGAACTTCCACAAAATGGAGTATCTATGTCTTATATCAGAAAGTCCCATTGACATAATGTTTTATTGGTTGAATAGACTCGTAAGCCCCATTTGCTTCTTATTGAGGTTTCGTCAATCAACAATCCCCAGTCTCCCCGACTGATGATGTTATTACTTGGAATTCTCAATGGAATTGGCCCCTACATTTTGATATTTTAAATTTCACCATTGACTTTTTTCATGTTCCCCTTCAGTAGAAACCAACTCTTGGTGAAGGTATGAAACTTGAAGAACCTTCTCCTTGATTTTCTAGTTGAATTCTTCAAATATCTCATTTCTACATGCTTCTGAATGGGATATTGTAGCTAAAAACATAAATATTGATAAGTATTTTTTCCTTGATAATAAATTTTCAATTTCTAATATCTTTATCCCATCATTAAATGGTCTCTTTCACCATAGTGTGGATTACATGGAAATGAAAACCACCAAAATCTAACATGATGAAGAAGACAGAAAGTTGTGGGATTAATAAAATATGTTCCTCAGGGGGTGTATCAGAGATAAGATTCCATATATCTGACCAATATTTAAAACGTGTGATTCAGAGAGAATTCTATAACTCCCGACCGGACTTATAGTCAATATCAAATGGAGGTATGTACTCTATAATCAATGCACTTAAACATGTTCAATGTTATACTCTATCCCCAACATCAGATTCCTTTCTGTTGAATTCTGGTTGAGATAATGATGAAGTTTCACCCCTATACCTATCTATATAGGATGATATTCCTTTATAATGAACCAATATCTCCATTATCTTCAATGAAAATGGAAAGTATTCAATCTCATCATAATTTTTAGTGACCCTTACCCATTTACAGTTCAGTTTCTTGAGAAGTATATTCCCCTACTTTTCCAGCATTAGTTGTTTGGGCTTACATTTCGTGTTGAGGGAAACTTCCCTGGGCCTACCCAGAACATCCAAGTGAACTTCAGGGGGATCCACAATCCATGGTTTACCTAAGTTGACTTCTCTTAAATAGTATAATTGGGAGTGATTTCAACTCCTTCTTTAGAACTCATTACTCTAATTATTTCTATTGATGGGGATTCATATTTCAACCCATCATGATTACAAAATCAGGAACTAAAGGATTTATTTGACATAAAATAAAGACTCTCATCCATTTGATTAATATAGAATCAAAAATTAACTTAATGTTTTTGGAATATTAGTCTGTTCAAATATTTTATTAAGAGACATTCCAAGATTCACCATGGAATATATTGATATACCTATCCCAATGTTAATATCACCTATGAGAGTACTTAAATTGGTTGGTTTATGACCCTCCTCTGATGAATTTATTCCTCTAATAGCCTCCTTAGTGACAATCACATTTTTATTATCAGCCGTCATTGGATTTTCTGGTTCACATGATGAACCTGAAATATTACATTGGTAGCAGTCCATTGTTTAAATATATCTTCTCATGATGCACTTCTGACATACCTGGTGCATCTTATCTCTAATACGTTATTAGATAAAGTTCTATGAAATTTTTTTTTTCTTTTTCCTGGATGCAGATTTAGCCAAAGAGGATATTTTATTGGAAGGGATCTACACATGGTCAGAAGTTCCCTCCAGAGTTCTCAGATAGACATTTGTATCTTCCTTGAAGGAAGAAATAGAATATGTTCCTGAAATTGAAGTAATTTAACTCATTTATTTTTATTGGGTCAAAATCGATGATGTCAAGAAGACTTACCACAACTAATGACACATTTAGACATAGATTTAATTGTTCAACGTACATGTATCATCAAATTAGTCAAAGGAGGACAAACATTATCACCTCCAAAAAATAGGTTTTGGAAATGGGAAACCACCAACCATTTCATTATATATGGCATATCGGCCAAAAGATATTTCTCCTAATTTGGGTGGTGATTCAATAACCCCGATTAGAGTGACACCCAAGTTATACCATGGTGACAGAACCTCATTTGATTTTCCATTAGTCAACTACAGATTAGAATGGTACTTCCCTTGAGTTGTAATGTTTTTACTAAATTTAAACAGAATACATAAAAGGGTTTTAGAAGAAGATAATTTACATCTTCAAGGGAAACAAAATCACACTGTTCCACAAAAGATGAATAGTCATTACCATCAGTGGAACTATGATCTATCATTTACTTTACTCATTTTTTGGTGAGTATTGTATCATCAGTTTCATATATCGGATTCTCTAACTCTGAGATATATACTCTCAATTTAGTTGAATTACCCTCAAAGGAATATCAGATGAGGCTCAGAGATCTCCTATCACTAGATTCTAAATTCCTCATGTATAAACTCCCTCATAGTTTCAGAATAACAAAATGAGTTCTTACACATTTAAAAACCTTTGGTCCTATATAGTTTGAATACATTTCAGCCTATTGTGGAGATGATTCTCCTTCCTTAAATCTGATGGGATTACCAATTACATCCATCATAGATGGTGGATGAGAAAATATAACCCAATTATCTTCATGGAAATGGCTATTGTACCTCCTAGGTCAATCAACAGTTGGTGATGATGGTGTGGAACTCTTGATTCTGGTAGGTGGATTATATCTTTCAGAAGTTTATTTGGTGATCTTGTAGCCTAGACATCCTCTCCCACATACTCTGATGACTCAGCCTCTAATTTAGATAGCGCACCATCCAAATTTGATTGTTCTTCCATGCTTGACCTCTTTACTCTAACCCGAGGAACATCATTTTTTTCACCCCTTCAGGGTATAATGAAACCCTGTCATCAACATACCTAATAGTTAATCTGATTTATGCTACAACTCCGAGTAGATATACAATATCCCATATTTTTCCACAACAATATGTAATCATAGATATTGATCCACCATCAAATGCAATTATATTATAACTTACACTAGAGTCAATATGATAATTTGATTCAAGCATTTGAATTTGCATGAAATTTGATATGTAGTGTAGGCCTCACATATGATTTATACATCGATCCTAGTTCCTAATACAGCATCCATACATGGTATCGTATAATTAATCAGTAATATACTGGTCATACAATCATCAAAAAAATTCCTCATTGATAGATTCCCATTAAAAATATGTTGAAATACTTTAATAAAAGAAACCTTGTATGAATGTCAAAAGGTGTTATAGAAAAGGTATGAATAGAAGAGAAGGCCATATTGAATGTTTGGAATAAGTAACCAAGACATGGATCCCACACTACACATCATAGATTCAAAAATTAGTCGTGATCCATCCGTATAAAACTGAAAATGGTTCTAAAATTCAGAAATAATTCTTCCTTCCATGAATTTTCAATAAACTCAAATAAGTATTTTTCATAATAAAAGTATCTAACCCTACTATCTTCCTATCTTCCAACATGGTAGCTAAAAAAATATTTCATTCCTTATAAATCCTTTGGAATCATGGAAAGGAAACAGATAAATACTAATCCATATACCCCGAAAACCCATGAGACAAGTCTGGGAAGGAATATTGAGTTTTATCTCATATCCCCACTTGTCATGCTCTTTTTTTCATTCATCAGTGAAACAATTTCACATGTATTTCAATTTACCACCTTAGGACAACTCATTGGGGGTATTCCACTTAAGGAGTTTCCCTTTCTCCTTCAATAAAATTACCATCTTAATTTTTGGATGAATGTACCCTTTTTCATGGGGATTTTCCATCTTGATTTCGAGATATATATTTAGTAGATCATGTTCTAAAGCTAGAATCTGGTCAGCATCATTCCAGGTTACCATTGGGGAGATTAATTCATCATACTTATCACCATAGACCAGATCCTCTGATATTTTATAAAAATCCAAATAAATGATTCCCACTTCCCCATGAATAAAATGGAAATAATTTATCTGTGGAATTCAATGACTTAGTATTTATAGCACAAAATCATTATTCTGATACATTTAGGTTTTTCTTACCCATAAATCCATGTAAATATCAATGCTTTCAAAATCATGTTTGAACTCTTCACAATTATTTCATTCCATGTACTCCCACATCCATGCGGGCTTGACACCCCTCCTAGATGGAAGTCCAAAATAAACTTCTATACCTTAGATTGATCAATTTGTGAATCATGGAAAATCAAATAATAACAATAAAAATTTACTTCAACTTTATGTTGTTACTGATCTAGAGCACAATGGTTATGATGCATAATAATGGCCAGATATTTTATCCCAAAACTAATATATGTTCCCACACCAGAAAAGTTGTATGATGAATAGATGTTATAGTCTTGAAACCCAGAGATCAGGTTATAATTCATAAATTTTGGAATGAGAACATCTCATAGATGCTTGTAACCTTAATGTGGAAAATAATTACTCTTCCGAAATTTGTAGTGATATTTCTTCATATACCCTTCCAGATTCAGAAGATTGGTATCAAATATTTTGAAACAACCATAACCTACCATCTCAATATCTCATTATATCCCTTTATAGAATGTTCATTAGCAGTTGTGATCTACTTGGGAGCTATGTAACCAACAATGAAATATCAAATTCATTTCAGAGTTGGTTCATTTTAAAATAAATCCAAAATAATGAAACTTTTTAAAAGGAATTAATGCAGGGAATTGAATGTTCAGTGAAGCAATGTGTTTCTCAACATCCTACATGAAACTCCAATACGTAATATATATATTCAATATAAATAAAATAATGTTAATATAAATTTTATTATGCACATAGATATTGAGAAACCAAGTACTTTTTATTTTATAATAAAGTAAATTCCCTATAAATAAAAAAGAAATTCATGTTATAGGACACCCACTTGGAAAAAGACCCATAAACTTGAACTACCCATATTCATTTTTCATACCTTTTTACCTCAGGATTAGACCATATTTTTCATTTCAGATCCAATAATAGGCTGTATTTTTTGAAACTTTATTTAATCACATATATAAAAAAAGTGGCGGAGGGAAATTTCGTAGGAAAATGATGAGAAAATAGATGATGAATTTTATGATTTTAAAATTATCATAAAGTTTCCCACCCAAGGTTTCCCTAATCACTTTTAGTGCCCACACACTTGCACATCACCCCACATTCATGACATCAAACATTCAACTAGGGTCTCACATTTAATTATAAATAAAACCTTGGTGTATTATTTTTTACAGATGAATTTTCCAGAAGGTTTATTGGTGATCTAATATCTATAGTGCTTCCCATAAGTCCTTTAAAACCTTTATGGTAGTTACAAAAAACCTATAGAGAGAGAGAATTAAATAGGTATTGTGATAAATAAGTCCATTTAGTGCATATAATTAACACTTATGCAACCAATTCTCACAGCCCCCTTATTCAATAAGACTAGAGATTTCTCCCTTCCTCAAATAAGAACATGGTCTACTGACATCTTTGAATAACTGTTAATATCGTTAAAGGATTGATCCAAGTCTCTCCCAATTGTGATCGTCTTCGTTATTCATCATCCCTGGTGCAACCAATTATCCCATTCCTATCAGGATAGAGACCTCGTGCATTGTGCATACCTTGCACAATACTTCATTGTTCAACTCTCTTTTTCAGCCTATGTGATCCTTTTATTAAATCCTCCTTTAAATCCACTTAGGGCAGGGCTTATCCATTATTATTTCCCTTATCAAAATGGGACAATAATGAATCCTCTAAAAGACCTCTTAATTTATGAAACCTTAGGGAAATGAACGTCATCATGTCTCCCATTTGTATTTATATTTCTATAGTCATAGGTTTCTTACTATTATCCTATTAGTGGGACATGATCCTTTGGATCCATGGGTATTTTTATATCTACGGTCACATGGAACTACAATACAGTGAGAGTGTTGTATAATTACTAGTTTTCGATTCTATGATTATGACTATGTCATATCCTTATCATCTCTAACACTCAGAGCCTCTAGTTTCGGGTAGAGTGAATACAGATCACAATTGTTCTTCCCTTTGACAAAGGGAAAGTCTCTTAACCCTACGAAGACCAATAAAATGAAAACAATCCTATTTTAGACACCATGTCATTCATATATAAGGTTTTAGTATTACTCATATACAAATCATTTACCTTTTTTATTGATTTTGGTACCATGTCCAATTTAAATTGATTGGAGGAAAATTATGTATCCATAGACCCTTCAATCATAGCCATGAATTCTTATTCTATAGTCTCGACCACTAACAATAGAAAAGGAAAAAATGAGTGTGTGGTTTTTTGAATACTTCACATCATCTAGTGTCTCACAACGATTATGACTCATTTGGGATTAGATGTTTGTAATGATCCCAACATCCATCCCATCCACTTAATTGAATGAACTATGATAACTCTGATTCCCACTATAAATGAGATATGTATAATTCAATCACCTAGGGCCCAAGGACACTGGATATCCTCCCATGGAGTCCATCCCAAATTCCCTTTATCTGGGAATCATCTTTTGGTGGAATCCCTGAATTAACCCCCAAACCATCGTGAGATGATACATCACTCATGGTCCCTTTCATCAGGGAATCCTATTATAAAATTAGCCCTAATAGAATCCATTCAAAGGGTCATAATTACATGCAAGGCTTATCAAACTATGTGGGATTTGATTCCCATCCAAATGGGATATAATGGAAGCCTCTATGTGGTTCAAACCCAATATTCCAAATAAACCTATTATCTCTATGTAATATCGATAATATGGTCTAATTAAACTGGGAAGCTCAGATTTCTTCTAGGTTTCATGGGAAGCTTAGGAATAAGTCCCACCCCAAGCTATGACTACACACCTTCTACATAGGATTCCTTTCCACATGATGTCAAGTTGTACTGTTGGGTCTTTATCAAATGAACATAAGAGAAATTATCTATCAAATTAAATGGAACCAAACTATGTGGGAAATGATTTATTTTAAGAGGATATGAATGTAGCCCATTTGTGGGTTTTATCCCAACATCAAAATAACATGTGTCTCCTTGGAAGATCATAAACACCAGTGTGACCTTTTTCTACCTGGATGATAATAAAATCCAAAGATAACTTCTATCACCCTAGATGACGATAAATTCCAGTGTGAAATTCATCATCCTAGATGACCATAATCACCATAGTTCCCCCAATGAGTGTCTTAGAAACTACCATTATCATTATAATGACGAAATAATATCAAAGTAGTATAAAAGAAGAAATCATCAATGGATAACCCCATGTGCATTAAAATATATCCATTGATGAAGAACCATGCGTACATATAAATTATTAGGAATTCCATGAAAGCTGAAAATTTCTTAGTCATCATTATATAACCTAAATAATATATGGGAATTAATGTTTGATTCATGAAAATATGATAAATCTATTAGAGATTTATAGGGTAGGAAATAATTCACCCCAAAGGGTATGATGAACTCGACCTCCCATATTCTCATCCAATGCAAGTTATTAAGAGTCATAGGTTAAAATACATAATGACCACCTACTATTGCACAAAATGTCCCTTTGGATGTAGAACCATTGTTTATTTTCCATACCATAAAAATATTGGTTGGAAACCATTATAAAATGGGGATTACTAACTAGAACACACATTTTGAAGGAAATAATGACAAAACATGAACTTATAGTTGTTCAAAAATTGTTTCAAACCTCATATATACTGTAACAAAACATGCATAATTACTAATGTTTAGTCAAAAAAGACCATTTACAAACACCCACATGAAATCATTATGAATAATGAAAATACATTACTCTAGGAAAAAAATATAAAATGGAAACATGGGTAAAAAATATCTCAACTGGTATAGAAATTATTAACAGATGTGGAATGATTTTCTACAGAAAAGGGTCACAAACTGAGTCTAATTACACCACTATATCCTCAGAACCATTATTAAAATATTTATTAGTAAATTTTCAATCATAATGATGAATCTAATACAACCGATGGCATTTTATTCCGATCATTATTGGGAATGTTATCGAAAATAGATGTTTGAAATAAATTATAAAAAAATAACAGAATATATGAGACAGATATAGATGATATAGAGAGGCCTGAGGAATATGATTAATTCTCCATTTGGGTTCCATTCTTGAGAGACACTCCAAATTCCATTTTATAAATATTTTTAATTTAGTTTCATTAAATAATCTATTCATTTGTTACATTTTTTATTTATTTTCCCCTAAAATTCATAATTATTTCCCCACTTAAAAAACCCATTGCAAGTTTTTTTGCAAATTTTTTTGTAAACATAATTAAATAGTTAATTAAATATAGCATAAAATCCATGGAATATTTATATATTTAACCCATATATATATATATAATATATACATGCACACCAACATATAAAGATATTGGTACATATTTATTTATTTATTTAACCCAAATATATATATGCACAATATATACATAAACTCAAACACAAGAATATATTTACATATATAATTAATCAGCACATATATATATTTTTATATTTTTGTTATAACATAATTTTTTACCCAAATTAATAATAATTTTATCATAAATACTTAATTTTATTTTTATGTACCCCCAATAATTTTTACTATTAAAAAAAGTAGTTAATAAATTTATATTATCAACACATTTTCAGTTATTCTCCTTATATAATAATTCCACAATTATTACATTGATCAATATTAAGTATTCACCAATATTAAAACATCCCTCATCAATTAAGAGAATGTAGTTAGAAATTTAATTTTTATTTTTATTTCTTCAACAACAATATAAATAATAATAATATGGTTATTAATACCCTAACATTTGATGTATACAAAAATCAGATGCATACAAATTTTATTTCATTAATACAGTAAAACCCATATTATTTATGTAATGGAAGTATCCAATTTATCATTAGAAACCCTATTTAAGAGATATTATATTCTATTTGGAAAATATAATACACAAATATTAAATATATTATCCTCATGGATGATTATACCAATCTCCATTTGCAACAAAATGTTATTTCATGCCTAGGGTGAACCCTGCATCATATAACTAATGGAGGTATCTGGTTTCTTATAAGATACATTTTCTATGATAAAATTCGTTTTTTAATCATATGTGTGTAATATAATAAATTTAATATAAAATTTAATTAATTCAACATATATATGTGGAATATAATTCCTCTAAAACTCATCGCGAGACTCTTCAAATATTCCATTGGATATTCCAAAGTGTTAACAAAGCCTTTAACTATACATAATTCATTTTAAATCTTCTATTAATTGATTTTTATTAATAATTTATAATTTCACCTAAAACACTCATAAATTATTAAAATCTGTGTATTATAATCCATGAATGTTTTTGGTCATTACAATTCTTCCCCACTATCAAGATGTCATACCCGAGAAGCATCTTTAAAAGTATTATTCAAATAACTAGTACTATACAGAATATATGTTATACTCCCACTATCAAATTTTTGTAACATGAGGAACCTTATGATTATAAATGGAACTCATCCAGTCTATGGAGTCAAAAAAGGTTCTCCTAAGATTCCTCTTGAAACTAAGTCATACACCTCTTAATAGTAACCATGTTCTATATCACTACATATTGGTTAGAACCATCATATATATACTCACACAACAAAATGATCAGATGAATTAATTACTAAAAATAATGAAATTTCACAATATCATTTAAACATATATATATCACATAATTAGGGAAACTATCCAGAAAAGATATGGAAAATCATGGAATTTAATTAAAAACTAATATAAATAAGATTACTGTGTATATATATGGAATGTGAATCTATATGACTATTAATGATGGATGAGTGCACCGATGGAAATCATAAATAACATATCAACAACATGTTAATCAACCAAGGTGAATTTAATAAATGGTAATAGAAAAATATAATTTCTCAATTTTTAGTAACATGAATGTCCACTATACAATGATGTCCAAACACTATGATAGTTCCCCTACAAGAGTCCTTATTTATTTTCTCCTATCTAAATTATCCAATCCATTGGTATGGAGAAAAACAAGTCATAGGTTTTTGGTCCTCTAATACAGTTTTGTAAAGTGCTAACTAAAACCAAATTGTCGGAGTTGTAATTCCACATGACCTCATGTGTGCCTTCTCATACACAATAATTTTTGGACTTTTGGGGGTGGTATAATTAATTTATAGGGGAGAAAATAATATATATTTAATTTTATTGGTAAGATAATTAAACATAAATAATATAATAAATAATAAAAAACTATATTAGTATACAAAAATCTAATCTAAACATGGAATACAAATAAATGTCTCCCAAAGTGTCTAGCATGTCCAATGCACAAATAAGAAAACAAAACAAATAAATAATTATTGGGTTATATGAATTTTATACCAATCCACTATTATCTCATAAATTATTTTCTTATCTGTCCCCCATGAGGATAGTTCCCTTCACTGGATCCATCATGAATGTTATAGGCACATTGAAATTACTTTATAGGGTATGAGTACAATAATTAGTAGGAAACCACAAACACATCCCAAACCAAGTGTGGTAAAGAATACAATTGTATTGTTACCCAATAATTTCATTTACAAATATTAAATCTTTTATATTAATAATCGTTACATTAAACGAAATAGGTCTGAGGACCATAATAATTTATTTCTTTTGGAATCATGGAACATATCATTTAAATTGTTGAAAGATCATCAATTCCTTCTATAAAGGTATTTCACTTTAGTAATACAATGTAAAAAATTTATTTATAACATGGGGAACAGATACATAAGAATGAGTGTGTTTAGATTCTATATAATAGAAACCAATGGAGATATGTAATCATAATATGATTTTAATAGTATGAATGGGTATAACATCTGGAAACAATACCCTGCCTAACATTGATAATATAAATTATCTATAAGATAAATATTGGAACACAATAAGACCTTAATGATATTTTAATAAAAGAATATAGGACCCAAAGACATAAAATTTCCATAAAACATGAATTTGTGGCATATAAATAATCCCATAAAATCTCCTTTCAAGGCTACCCATTGAAGACATTTATAAAATTCTATACATGGGATAACTGCCTATATACCATCTTAAGGATTTATATGCGCACAAATGTCTCCTCGTTTTGGGATTTTTATCACCAACTATGTTACATCTAATATGCTTTGGATAACCACCCATGTACGCTATGATGTCGTAGAACATTTATCATTATCCAATGCATTACAGGGAGATATGAGTCCCACACATGACATATTGAAAATCTCTAGAATTTGTGCCACAAGATCATAAAACATTCATCATATCATGAACAATGAAATTAAATGGATTACATAAATAACTAATCATATAGAAACCATTGACAAATAAATATGTATCACAATCATTTAATTATAGTATAACTTATTGAAATAGGAAGTTGTTTTACCAAGTATTTTTTCATGGTATAACCCATGGAGGAAAAACATGTTTAATAAACATCATGTCAACATAAACATAACCCATTTAGTGAAAAAATAAAAATTATACCCTTTGATCATATAACTAAAAAATCATAATTTATATATATTGATTTAATACTATATGGAATATGATTTTGAATGATCATACTAAGCATTTCTTAACTGAAATATCTTTTCTACATTGAAAGACAGTGTTCATTAAAAAATAAAACATTTTGAAAATAATTTTCCTTGAAAATAACATTGGAAAATAATAAGTGAATCCTAAAATATAATTTAAATAATTTCACAATTGAAATATATTTTACTCTACAAAAAACTATTAAAACAAATAATCTTTTTTCAAATTGGATTTGAAGACTTTGTTTGGGATTAAATAGTATTTCGAACCGAATGATATTTTTTATTAAAATAGTATTTTTGAACTATTTAGTTCATAAATAGGGTAAAATTAAGTGAAATGACATATCCTCATTACATAAAAACTAGATAAAAAATTTCATGATTTTATTTATAGATAAATATTAAAATTTCTCAAATGGATAATAATCACAAACAATCCCTATAAATGATGAGAACACAACATAGATCCCTAAAAACATTGTAAACAATGAAGCATAATAACCATGGAATAATTATATAAAATGAAACTTTAAATATCATGAATATAATAATATTCATTATATAACAAGTAAATTTTGTGTTATATACACATTATATAAGAGTGTAGGTTTATAACATAAAGTATTTCTTAGATGAATGGATACTGAGAAAAATACATTTTCCACATGGAATCTTATGATCTATAAACACAAGGAAATATTCAAAAAAATTGTATACATTAGATAACAATAAATCTTATTATAATCTATCTGGAAAACATTCTTGGGTATTACATATGACACATAAAGAAACATGTGGCGAATATGGCATTTGTATCCTATAAATAAAGTTAGATGGAAATCCCATTACTTATATCTTGAAATCCTTTGTATATGTTAGAAAACATTCATAACAGATATAAATTTGTTATAAAACTATTATAGAACATTATTATTATAAATTATATCATACATGGTTTGATTATAAAATTTTATTACATAATTATTAATAATTCCATGTTAAAGTCACGTTTCGGTAAAAAACTATTTCATTTTTTATGCTTGTTTTGACTTGTAATATTTTATATTTTTAATTAGAAAATTGTATCATAATATATATAATAGTAAAAAATATATAATTTTCATATATATTCGTTATATACATCATTATATTAACCAATAACATTTATACATAAAAGATGAATTACACCATTCATGGAGATAGTAGGTCGTATGTACACATAAATGGTGATTCCCTTTTCTCATAGAATAGTATGAAATAATGGTAAATGATATAGTTTCATTATAGAATATTTTTAATATGTTATATATCAAATATTTTCATTACAATCATGGTTATTTAATTAAATTTAATGTGTGAACAATGTGCATCGCTTTTTGATGCAGTAGTCTGTGGTATGGACGAGAAACACTAGTTCTGTCCAAAAAATGGAAATCATGATATTATGAGGGATATAATAATTAAATAATTATAATTATAACATAAATACAATTAAAAAAAATAAAACCATCATTTTTTACCACTATTAGTGATGGTAGTGAAAAAAATGAAAGATATCGGTTTGTGAGGTGGTAGTCTATCGTACTCATGAACCATGATTTCAATACCCAATTGATGGTAGATGAGATGTCTTTTGGTCATGACAATAAGATATAAGAAATATAATTATATGGACTATATTTTGGTTATTATATGATCATTGTATTTTAATAATTGAATGAGTTGGGAGAAGGAATAAAAATTTACCTATTGATTAGCATTACCTCTTCTGTGGGTATATTATTTAGGTTCTCCCCAAGTAAATTTTATGTTAGATTTATTACATAATTAATTTTCATAGTATGATATTATGGAACATTGTTATTTATTTTTTCCGATTTTTTTCAGTGCCAAATGTCTCTAGAGGTGTGTAAAAGTTAGGGGAGTAAGAGCCCTTTCCTAATGGATGAGGGGCATCATTTTTGTAAATACCAAAATGTATTCACTATTGGGAGGTCAATGATACCACATATCTATAATAATTTATAATTAAATGGATTATATATTATATGGTCTAGAAAAACTTCCTAAACAAAATAAAACACTTAATTTTAATTTCTTTATCCTAACATCTTTGTTTCCCTACTTTTACCATTTTGGTTTCTTACTATATTAAATTGATTTATAGCCTTGGTAATTTACCCTTATAGAATAAATTTCTAATTAGTATTATTATATAATTCATACCCTCTTATTACAAATATTAAAACCTATATAAAAAATTAAAAAATCTATATGTGTAGAAAATTATCATTATAACAAATTCATGTGACGTGAAATAAAATTGTTCTAACATTAACTGTTCTAATATTGTTTTTACTAGTTCGAGTTCAATATTGTAACTATACAATAATACTTGATAAATTAAATAAAGAAATATAACATTTTTAAACATTTAAAATTCACATTTTATAAGATTTGATTTTTAGAAATTATAATACATAATATTTATTATAAAAACATTAATTTCAATTTGGAATTTATACCGTTAATTTGAATTAAAAAATTATTAAAATGGTAGAATTTGAATATGTTGTAATAGATCATAGGAAATAAATATATTAATTTAAAAAATTAATGTAACTCAATAGTTCATTAAATCAGAATCACTTTTTTTTAGGATCATTAGTTTTTTATTAAATAAATAATTAATAAGTTTTCATTTCTTAATAATTTAAAGTAATTATTTCATTTCCAAAAATTAAAAAATAAAATAATAACAATGCATCTTTTAAATATCAAAATAATATTTATAAACTAACTAATGTTCTTTCCTTACCCAAATACTTAAATATATTAAAATCAAGGAAGGATATTTTTTGTATTTTTTTACATATATTATTATATAAGTCAAATCCAGGGAAAATTGAAAAAAAAACTAATAAAAATATCCTAAGGTTAAAAGGGTCATACTATTTCAATAAAATATGTTTTGGACAAGTTTTTAGGCCATTATAACTGTTATCATCTTAGTTTAACCACATAGTAAATCCATTTTTAACATAACTATAATAAATAATTTTTAAATTGTGTAATATTAATTGTGGTTTACAATTAAATCAGCATTTTTATCAATAATAATTTAATTTTATTTAAAATAGGGAATTCATTTTCCCAAATTTAATTCCCAAAATTTGCAGAAATGAATTTAAAAGTAATCCCACATGAGAATGTTGGTTTTTAAAGTGAAAATGTTTAAATGTTTACAATGCTTATGTAACTAAATACAATATAAATATATTTCCAATATATTATATTTGAATAATTGATAAAATATACAACTAGTTATTCCTTAAAATTAATTTAATATATAATAAACAATAAAAAATTAAATGATAAGGTATTTTTTATCAAAATTATATATTTTCGATATTTATAAAAAATGAAACATTTCATAAAAACCCCAAAAAAACTCAAGGATAATTTGGGTAATAATATTTAAAAATTGATGTTTATTTTTTATTAATTAAATCATTTTAAAGTCTTCCAATTTATTTTCTAAAATAATTATCCCATAAAAGGTGGGAAAAACAATTTTATGGAAAAATACAATTTTTAGACATATTTTTGATTTCTTAATATCTATTTTATATAAAACTCATAATATGAATCGTAAAAAAGAGATTGAATATATAAAAATAATAATTAATATATTTTAAAAAATTGTTATTTTTCTTAATTTATGTAAATCTCACTTTTTTACGTAAAAGTAGTTTTCTTATATCGGTGTTTTTCAATTCCAAAAATTGTTTTAGTTTTAATTATAATTAATTCAACAGAAAATAATTAATTATATATACACACATAACCAAAATTTAAAAAAATTATGTAATACTAGTTTTACCCTTTAGTCCAATGGCTCTGTGCGAAGAACTATATTATATAATAATATTTTAAAAATAAGACATTTCTCTCTAAAACTCGATGATGCATGTACAGCAACCGAAACATAGATTTTGATGTAACAAAAGTAAAAATCAGTGTTTCATCTAATGATAAAAACCAAGAAGATTAAAAATAACTGAAAAAATACAAAATCTCTGGGTGTTATATTCTACACCCCATAAAAAGAATTTCAACCATAATATTCATCATAAACATCTATGGTTTGACATTTCAAATTTCCTTCATAGAAATATGCATTATGAAAATTAATAAAAGAGATTCCATTAAAAAGGTAAATTTATAAAAATAAAGATTTCCTAAAAGAACACTCAACTAGGTTTCCACATTTTACAACATAATTGTGAAGTAATGATTTGGTCATTAAAAAATCATAAATAATTATAGTGCGTGTCGGAGATCATTAATCACATAAAATTAAGTGATCTATAGAATGTTAATTATAAAAAATTCACAAATCACAGAGTTGTGAAAAAGATCTTTTATATCAGAAAAAATTATTATAACAGGACAATATTTTATTCTATGATCATTTTCCTATTATTGAATAAATATCACAAGATGATATAATTACTAGATAACATTCATTCAATATACACAATATAACCAATAGTTTGTCTGTTTACTAATTTCTATATTATAGCTTATTTCATCAAATGGAAGTGAATATTTTATTCTTCAAGTATAGATAGATCATATGAAACATAAATAGAATGATATATTTTTCTATTTATCATTATTTTTCATCATAGAAAAATGGTTATCATGAGTTATGAATTATCATTTTGTTAGTGAAAAAGTACATTAATATATGTATCCTCATTTAAATATCACCTTAAACCATTTCATAAATGTTCATCCATATGAACCTAATAAATAATTTACATACCCAACATTAGAAAAAAGTTTGTAAAATTTCATAAATAATATTCTCATCAATCCACAAAATAAAATGATGTAAATATTAATTATCACATAATAAATGTGAATATATTCATCGTGTATTTTCTTAAAACACTGTAATAAGTTGAATTACCATAAAACCTAAATGAAAACATTCATTCTTCCAAATTCATGAATAAAAACACATATTATTGAATCTATTCCATTGAAAAATAATATTATAAACACCATAAATGATGGAAAACTTTTTTTTCGATTTTTTGTTTCTTTAAAAAAAAATTATTCATTGGTAGTGGTACATATCATGTTTCCATGGGAAGAATCATTAATTTGTTTTAATTTTATGGGATTTGCACATTTGTCATGTGTTTTTTCCAAACCATGTTCCCACCCACTGGTAATCATTCAAACCTAAGAAATAGGGGTTTTCATGGTTGGTATTATTTTAAAATACGTATTTCCACATAAATAAAATGGTTCACCCTATCGTTGGGGAAAATAGTTATGGCTCATGTTTTCACAAACCAAGTTTCCCTTCTTATCTAATCGTGCAAGATAATTTTTTTTTATTTTAAAAAATAATTTAAAAAATCATAAAACCTCATTTGATCCCCCACCCAACTGAAAATTTTTATTAATGGTCTTTTTAAGTCATTGAAGCTCCCATAAACCAATTTTGGCTTCTTTAAACCTATTTTGACATGGATAAATGCATAATGAATGTCGTTCGATTCCTCTTTAGTAAGATTTCTTATCCCATTCATTATTTCCTACTCTCTCTATCATTACTCCACAAATTTTTTCAAATAATATTCTTTTATATGGTTCTAAACACTATTTTGGACCATGAATATAGTTTTTATTCCTTGAAATATGTTTTCAAATCTCTTATTTCCCAAATCATATTGCAAGAATTGTGATGCATGATCTCCCTATCAAATGCATGTTGTTCTGTAGATATTTTCCATGTTATAAACCTTTTATTTTATTAATTTAAATTATATTTTATTCAATTGATTTATAAAAAACAATTTTATATGAATTGGGAAATAGAAAATGTACTGGAATGAGATTCTCTGAAAACCCCCAATTCAAATAGAATTTGAAATTGTGGTGAGATTTGAAATTGATGAAATTTATAAAAATTTCTTTTTGAAATTGTTTTTGAGAATAATGGAATAAAATAATTTAATAGAATATTAAATTGGTTTAATCGTGAAAATACATTAATTGAATAAGAACACACTTTGAATTTTCAAATTGAAATTTGTATATTGAAACTAAAAATGAGAAAATTTTTATTTTAAATAGTTTAAAAATAATTTTTACATTGATGATTAGTTGTTTGTGTCCATGTGATACTAGGTAGTTAGTACGGTATTTGGGAAAAATGAACTAGGAAGGTAATTCCTTATCAATGTATTGACCCTTTAGAACTCTAATAAACATCCAGTTCGATATATCTTCACTATATAGGGACATTGATGAGTCCTCATTTTCTAGTGTCAAAGGGACATACATGCACATTGTCATGAAAACCAATATGAGATGTGTGATGATCAACTAAATTAATACAATAATACCATTTAGAATATGAAAATATTTATATTTGAGTTTACATTGATATATATTACATTATTTATAAGAAATATGTCCAAAAACGTATTGTTATAATGAACCATTTTAGATAAACTCTTTCCATTACTCGTTTTTTGAAATACATTAATCAATTGAAATGAAATAATTTTTTCTAAATTTCCAACTGTAATGGAATGCCTTAATTATTTTAGATCGAATGCATGATATGGTTTATTTATTATGGGATCTTATTATGGAACCCTCAGTGAAACTGAAATGGAATTTTAGATCAGATCCAACTTTTTCAATCATGAATTCTTATATTTCATTATTCTAGGTATAATTTTGGGTATATAACCACTTAGTGGTGGTGGTTGTGGTCGACTCATTAGTCAAATAGTGATTTATATATTGGGACTTGGGAAGTTTATCTAATTCATATTGTACATTGATGATGTACTTTTTGGATTTGTTGTACAAGTTTAAATTCTTATACTCTACCATTTGGGAGTTTTCTTTAGGAATACTAACTTAATATTGTTTATTTCAATTTTTTGTTGAGAAAATTTTACCACATTTACCTTTAATGATTCTCGGTGCTTGTCTTCAATAAGTTTAGATTGGGTATTTAACTCAGGCTATGTTAAGACTATCATATGTATTATAATAGGAGGGTATATAGGCCAGTTAGTGAAAAAGTTTTATAAAAGGTACAGTTTGAGAATATTAACATGATGTTAGTATACAGTTTTAGTAATTTGATTGGGATATAGATGGTATTTTAATGTGACTGCCTTTTCATCTCTCATCTTAATGACCCTTATGTCACCATAGGTTGTTTATAATGGTTAACATGATTACAACATCTAGTATTTTCCATTCATTTGAATTTTGTTATATAAAACTATTTTTTTAATTATTTGATGGGATGAGTTTACCTTTTTCATGTTGCTTGAGTGTGGTATTGAGTTAATATTTAGCATCTTAATTATTTCTTGATGTTGGTTTTTACAATCATGCCTTTGAGAAGACATTTTAATAGGATCCATGAGGAATTTTCTAACACACCATAGCAAGAAAATACTCTCATGGACCAAAATATGTTTGGGGAAATTGTGAATGAAATCAACGATATGTTATATGAGCCTACACCCATTAAAATTTAGGCTCCCACTAGAGAACCTCTTATAGATGTAGCCTGAAATTATGCTTATGGGTTCCTTCATCAGAAACCAACAGTTTTCAATAAATCAAATGTACCTCAATAGGCTAAGGATTTGATTTGAATTATTTATATTTTGTTTGAGTTCATGGATATTCCATATTTAATCAATATAGAATTATCCACCATTAAATTAAAATGACTTAGAAGGATATGGTGTGAGAAAATGGTGTTATTCAAGAATAATGGGGGTTTAATTTAAAAGGAAATTATTTTTATCTTCACCAAAAAATTATATCCAGAGTCTATGGTGTTGCTTAAAGCTATAGATTTTTTCAATCATGAGCAGCCTAGAATGACTGTAAATTAATGTGAAAATATTATTATTTTGTTTTAGAGGTATTCAACTAATATATATCAAATGAAAAGACGAAAACTTGAAGGTTAAATATGGGAAATCAATTTGATAGTTATTCTATAGAGATCTTTCTGAATCTCCTTACTTATACATATATTATAGATGGAAAATTCATGGTTGAGCTTAAACTAGAATGTAATTTAGGGTTGACAAGAGTGCTTTTTTATTCTACTGGAATTTATATTAGTTCCTCCAAATGATATATAATAAATTTTGAATCTCTTAGTGGCCATCAATAGTCGGGTTCTTCATGATCTCCTTCAATTCATGGTAGAACCCCATTTATTTACTAACAGTGTGGAAATATTAGGAACACAAAATGGGTTGGCACTGAGGTACCAAAGGTATGTGGATCTAATATCTATTTACATTACTTTATGAAATTTTTTACTATATATTCTACTCTATGTGGTGATATAGGATCAGAAACAAAAGAATGTAATACTGTGATTTTCGATGCTTCTTGATCTAAATGGATAAAGACACATGAATACTAAAAAAATCTTCATTAAGTAATGTAAGAGTCACTAGAGAAATAGTATATCGGTCTGGTGACTGTTATAGGTTCCATCACTATTTATTCATTTTTAGTGACTGCTTTATTCGATACTGTTTCATATCATTTATTCATTTTGACTCATATTTGGGACGTTTTAAATATTCCAATTTAGACATTATCTTATGAGATGCATAATACTACACCCTTTAGAATGACGAGAGGGAAGGGTCATTCTATTCTTTCTTGTGTTTTTCATTATTAGATGTCAAGAATACATGGGATTTCTTAGTTCCTAACATGAAACAACTTGAATTCATTAGGTACATGGATTGGATGATTTAAAATAAATCCTAAATATATATTTATATTTATGGGTCTTTTTTACAACACCAGATTGGGTGTGATGTATCTTTTATGGAAAATGGGAACTACGTTTTTTCTGAGTATACCTATTTTATGTAGAGTTAGGGAATGTAATATTACTGTTTTCTTTTAATTTGGAGAAATAATACTTCGGTCACAATACCCCAATATTTATCACCATGTTTCCCAATGTTTTTACTTCTCATTTATTTGGTTTACCCCTAGTACGAGAGGAAGAGTTATCTATTGATTTATTCACTAGTAATCAACTACTATCTATTCCTACTAACTACATGGGACCGGGTTAAATGAAAGGTTGAAGACTTAATTGGGTGATCTTTTAAAGAAATTATTTATATGACTGATTGTGTAACCATGAGAGGAATATTTTCACTTTTCTAAGAATGATAGCGGGTCACCTCACATTTTTGTTGATTACTAAAAACTCAATTGATTTCTGATAAAGATCATTTATATATTACCATATATTAATGATATTTTTGAATAGTTTAAAATGGAAAATTAGTTTTTGAATATTGACATTTTATAAGGTTATGACCTTTTGAGAATAAAAAAATATGACATTAACTAAACCGTATTTTGGAGTAGGCACGACAATTATTAGAACCTTGTCTGGATATTTTTTCTTAAATATTCTTCTATAGTATTCATGGATATATTGAATGGGGTTTTCCATGAATACATGATACCTTTATTTGTGGAATTTTGGGATTAAATCTTTGTTTACTCTATGTTTGAGGTGGATCATGTTAATTAAATAAGATTATTTCTGGAACTGTATAAAAATGACAAACATTATACGTAACCATCAAATTGAAATTTCTACATTCATGAAGTGATGTTCTTGGTACATGTGGTGTAGAAACATAGTATATTAGTTGATCAAGGGATGTTGAATGATTCCACGACATGTGAGAAACCAAAAAATGCTTTTGAGATTCGAAGATACTTGGGTTTAGATGAAAATAACTTTTGTTTTTAATTTACTTCTATATATTGTCTTCTATGGTATATTCCTTAACATGAAATGGAATCATGTTTACTTGGAATGAAAATTTTATGTTCTAATTCATTGAGAAAAAATATTTTTTGACTACTATGTCTGTTTGGACTCATCCAGATGTTGGGTAGGGATATATTGTGATATGTGACATATTAGTTTAGGGAATGGGCTATGTTATTTTATAGGGTGATCAGATCATTGCCTATGGATCTATGAAACATATGATACATGGGAAATATTACCTAAAACATTACTTTGAACACATTACTATTTTTTATTCTTAAAATATTTTGTGGCATTGAATTTTCATAGAATGGTTTATCATGTTTTCATACCAAAATAGATTGACTGATATCATCTCTCAAAAAAAATTGAATATCTAGTAGAGTCATGGGTGTAATGCCTAAAATATTTTGTTTTTGATATTCCCTACACCCTGGGGATATGAATTTCATCTCAGATTCTTTTAGAATAAAAATTCTAATTGATTCCATGAATGAATTGACTAAAGAGTAGAGCATAATGTAT
Organism: Viscum album; assembly: GCA_963277665.1. Taxonomy (NCBI): domain Eukaryota; kingdom Viridiplantae; phylum Streptophyta; class Magnoliopsida; order Santalales; family Viscaceae; genus Viscum; species Viscum album. Next base: position 641,015,265 of record OY728137.1, read on the forward strand.
ATATTTATGTTTAATATATGACTTTAGGAAAATGGGGTTAGGGTTGATTTGGAGAGTTTCTAATTGACTACTTATCTTCCCACATTGATTCCTCAGAACCATCAGCTAGATGATGAGTTCCATAGATTTATAGAATCTCCATAGGTTGGAGATACCATTGATGTGTGGTCATTATTCTAATAAGATTTTATATGTTTTTAGATTTCAGTTGTTTTTTCATATTCCATTAGAAAATATATGATGGTGATTTCTATAATTCTAAGTCAGTAGTGCATCCAGGAACTATAATGATTTTATATGACATTGTGCATCTATTATGGTTTACATGAATGATATGGGGAATTGTGTATTATTTATCTCATTATTATACATGACAATTGGTCGAGGTCGAGCATGAGAGACCTTTAAGATCAATTTAGATACTTCTAGTTCCAAATTTTAAGAACTATGATATTTATATATAATTTGTGGTTACATTTATATGTACCAATACAACGTAGAATGTCATAAGGGCTATGATAGACCATCTAGATAAATTGGATCACTTCTGAAGAATTCATGAAAAAACCAATGTTGATATGTTGGGAAACCTCTACATGACATAGATTGTTCAATTTCTTGGAGTTACACCTGTTTTACTCTAAAATAGGAATCTTTAATTTACTTCTCTTATTTTGAGAGTCCTTCAATAGGCACTGAGATCTCAAGTTCATTTGAGTATTCCATATCATCTAAAGTCAAATATCTTGGAAAGGAGAGTTTTATATATTTTGACGATATGCATCCTGAATGTGCCCACAATTTTGGTGGATCATGGGTTAAAAATTTGGTAATTGTTGATTTTTTATAAATCAATTGTATGTACCATGTGATCATATTTGGTCTTTTTAAGGACATTTATGTTCATCCATATAAATATATATATTTTTCATATATTGGTGAAAGAATATTAATTAGAATAATATTAGTTCAAGTGATGTATAAAATATTCCATTTATTCATCAGATAATGTGGATGTAACTGATCATATTTAAATCCAATAATGATCTCTATCATTAGAATTTATGATAATTAGTTGGAGACCAGCTATTCTAGAATTCTTATCCTCATTTTGGTCATCAATGACTTAGGAGAAAATAAAAAATCACTTAACATTTTTTGGGACCTTTTTGATATTTTTGAGAAGGTAATGAAAGTACAAATCATTTACCACTTCTTCAAAATATGACATCAGTACATAACAAATTCCATGAATTGATGTTTTGAAATCTTATTTTTGATTCATTAATGTTATATATATGAGTGATCTTAACAATGAGACTAATTTATCTTTGATCAAGAATCTTGTTTTGATATATGATTCTAAAACTGAGTTACTTCATGGTAGGATTATACCTTTGGTCAGCTTGATATGGAATCACATTTCTAATATTAAAGATACTTGAGAGATAGAGGCAATGATCAGCATGTACCATAATTTTCTTTCTAACATGGTTAATTCTTAATATGATTCTTAGGGATACAAAGATTATATAGTAGGGACGTATTAACATCCTATAACTACATTAATGTACTCATCAACATGCTTATATTTCTATTCATTGGATGTGCTTCATCTCATGTCATATTGGGATGAAAGGTGAAAATATTGGATTTTTATCGGTTGTGTACAGTTGGCTAAAATTTTTCCCAAATCATGCACTCACCGAATGGAAACCACGGAAACATAAATAGTGGGGGTTTTCTGTTCTACTCCAAGGTTTGAAAAACCATGCACCCAGCTAGTAGTAATTCTTCACCCCATCAGAGGGGAACATGGTTATGGAACATGGTTTTCTAACCCATGTGGTCCTATCTAGCTAACAATGCACATTGATTTTTTTAATTCTAAAAAATAATTTACAAATTTACAAACTCAAAATTGAACCCCCTATTGACCATAACATGGTATTGGATGTTCTACTATGTCATTGGAACTCTCAAGACACGATTTTAGCTCCAGTAAACCTATATAGAAGTGGATATGAGATTTGATATAGTTATTTGATTCCACTCTGAGAAGAGATATTCTTATGTTCTTTCTCCCCCAATATCCCTAACTTCATTCAATAGGGTTTTTATATCATGTATTTTTATATGGATATAAATTAATTTGTTTTGGATATTGAATCTATGATTGATTCCATGATCTTCATTTCCTAGATTTTCATTGGAAATTATCATTAGGGGCATTATTATACATTAATTTTGTGCTAAATGATGTTCGTTGTGTTGATATTTTCCATGTTATAAACCCTTGATTTGATTTATTACAATTTTATTTCATTAAATTGAATATGAAAAGGTTTTGATGCGAATTTGGAATTAGAAATTGATTGTTTCATGAAATTATAGTAAACTCCCCAATTAAAATGGACCTGGAAATTAATGTGTGACTGTGAAATTTTGGAATTTTGTTTTGAAATTTATTTTGAGAAAAACAGATTAAATTTATTTTACAGAAATATATTTTTACATTTATCCAGAAAAATAGATGAATTGATTATAAATGATGATTATTCTCTTAAATTGAAATGGGAATATTGAAATTTTAATGTCTGAAATTGTATTTTAAATAGATCTAAAATAATTTTACCATTATTGATATATTTTTTAAGCACATGTGAGCCTAGTTATTTTGTGGGTTAATTTAAAAAACACACTAGGATGGTAATTCCATAGAAATTGATTGATGCATTACAACTCAAAATAAATCCTACTTCTGTAGATATTATACCGAGTGGGATATTGATGAGTCATATTTTGAAAGAGTCAAATGGATATGTGTTAAAATTTATGTGCTCATCAATATGAGATGTGTGAGGATCACATGTAATTGAAATATCATACCTTTTGGAATATTACTATATTCCTTATTGTGTTTAGTTTGATATATATTCCATTTTTTATAAAATATCTCTAATTGTGACTATAGATTCTAGTAATCTCTATAATAATAAATAGTTACTTAAGCTATTTTTTTAAATATTTCCATCAATTTAAATGAAATTAATGTTTGGTTTTAAATATGAATATCTTCTTCCATGATTATTTTATTTTATATTGAAATAATTATTTGGTTTATTTTTATGGAATCTTTTAATTGAAGACTCTATGAGACCCTACAGGTCTTATAACTCACACATAACCTTTACATTTGGGAATTTATATTCTACCTAATTCTAGGTTCTAAAAATGGAAATGTTCAACTTGGACATGGTGGTTATTGTTGAATCTTCTTGTATGGAGTGTTGTGTATTTTGGGACATGGGTTTTTCATCTTGTTCTTCTAGTATATTGATGATGTACTATTTGAGAGTAGTTATACCAGTTTGACATCAGGCACTATTTCAAATTAGGTTTTTCAATGACCATACGATCATGTTTCTTTTACATCCACTATTTATGTTAATAAAATGTTTCCCACATTTATCTTGAATTATTTCAGGAGATATTATCCAACCCATGGAGATAATGAACTCCCAATAGGTAATGTCAGGATGGGAACATGTATTAGATTACTATGTTATTTTATATGGTTAATGAAAAAGGGTAACATAATCCACTCTTTCCGCATATCATTAGTCATTTAATAATTTATCAGGACTACCCGATTTAATTAATCATATTCAATTATTTCATTGTCCTTACATCATTATTTAAACATCATGAACATATGATGGGTTATAATTCAATTAATCATGTTTTTACATGAATATCATCATTTCATTAGACAACCTTTTCTATATCATTAGGATCATTTAACATATTATCTCAAATCCTTAAAGGAAAACATATAAGGAACAATCCTTATATATATTTCATTATTCATGAAATCTAATACATAAATACATAAACTCCCAACTTCCTTCTCAAACCACTAACTAGGATTAATCATATTATTCAATAATACATGTTTTCATTCATGTTGGATTCATAGTCCCATCATTATCAACAATATAGAAATTAATCTTACATCCTTTCTGATTATATTTATGATTTTTAGTCTTAGGAAATTGATTTTCATAATTCCCATAGATTCCAAATTTAAAATATTTAATTATCTATGATATCATATTGAGAAAATTATTCTCATCCAATTCATTAACGAAACAGTTCATCTTTCCATTTTAGTTATAAGCGTTGTTTCTTTCTCTTCCATAGTCCAAACATATTATCATTCCCATAATAAATTCACAAGGTTTTTTATTCCCAATTTCATTGAAAATAATAAAATTATTCTTCTTAATTCATGGAATCCACTACCAAATCTCTTAGTGAACTCTTTCATTCTCAACATGGGTAAGTTTGAGTGTTTCTTAAGGTAAAAACTGTTAATCATGTTTTGTTAAACTGATTAGTCATTATTAAAACATCATTTATTCCAATCATTATCCCACTTGTATACTCATCAAAATATCTTATATCGCATTCAATGTTAAACCAGTTCCATCATGTTCTTAGAATTTAATAAATCCAAATATCATAGTGTTGGATACTCAAAACATAATGGGACAAAAATAATCATGGAAATCACCTATCATATCAATAAATCATTAAAAATTGTATTTAATCTGTGAAAACTTATTTTTATAATAGTAAGTTCATAGTCTTCTTAATAATTAATCCTTAATGATGGTTAATAATTTTTTTTATTTCCAAGAAAAAAGTATCATATGTGTGTCGAACTAAGTGTGTAGTAATGCACATTTTCATGCACAAAGTGATGATCGAGTCCTTATCAGTGAACCCATTTCAGATTTAAAACCCCATATATACCTATATTCTATATCCAAAACCCCTTTTAGTGTCTAAAAAATGATATAATCTCTTAGAATCCACTTCCACAGTCCTTTACTGAATTTCACAGACATTTTCTTATACATTCAATCATATTAATACTTATAATTAATGATATCCAAACAAATACACTCATAAAATTCCATAGAGATCTCAAAATTGATATCTCATAGTAGTTTACAATTATTAAGAATACATTTTTGATGATACTGACTATAGAATCCTAGTTATTTCATATATAAATATTACATGTTTTTAAATGAATATTCATTAAATTACATAGACACATACGTGAGGACTTAATTTTGCAGTGCCTATAGAATCATGTTACATAACATTCTTAATTAATGAAAAGTATAAAATTTATAACGTAATTGTATTTCTCATTAGTACTCTTACTTAAAAACTATTCTTAATATAATAGGATACTAAAAATTATGAAAGGGTGAGCTCATATGCCCAAGATGGGTAAAAAATAGAGTTATGAATGAATAACAAGAGAATACAATTATTGAAAATTTAGAATAACATTTGAAAACCATACCCCATATATAAATGATTATAAAATTGAGTGATTTCATTAATATTTGTAGTTAGAAAGACATTAAACATGATGGAATAATATAAAATGATATATGTGAGTATAACATTTCTATAAGACATTGAATTTTGTAATATAAATAATCATAGAAAATTATTTGTCAATTGTACACACAAAGACTTTCATAACATGTTATCCCTGGGATGACCACATTTGTACCTGGTTTGAGCATTGGATAACTTCCTATATACCCTATTTTTAGGCTTTCACTAACCAATCATTTACACTCTACCCAACATGGGATAACCACCTATGTACCCTCTAAGTTCATATGAAATTTATCATTACCCAATGTATTAAAGGGATATATAGGTCCCACAATTCACAAAATGAAAATAACATGATTGTGATCCATAATAATGTAAAACATTCATCATATACTATATAATGAAATGATATGGATTTCACAAAAAAATTCATGTCATAACGTATGAAAAAGTGAAAATTTTAATAATCATTTCTTTATTTTAAAACCTTCTAGAAATTAAATGGGTTTCATAAGAATTTTTATATTGTATAACCTGTGGAAAAAAACTATTTGATAAACATCATGTCATCGTAATCATAAAAAATTTAGAGAAATAATAATAGTCCTAACCATTGAATATATACCCATTAATGCATAATAACCATCAATGGATTTCATTTTAGATGGAAATTTATTTTTTGATATAATTAAAAACATTTCTGGAAGAAAATATGCATTCCACTTTGAAAACACATATTTTTTAAGAATTATTATTTTTTAAAAAATACTAATATTATTAAATAAGGATGAATATATTTAAATTGATATTGAAATATAATATAAATAATTTATTGAGGATGATATCTATTCCAATAATAAAATCATTTAAAAAATGTTATGAATTTTTTTAGAAGTCATGATTTTGTAACGAAAATGGTTTTTAATCGGAAGAATTTTTTTTATTTAAAACATTTATTATCTCATGACTACATATAGAGTGTAAAATATTGGAAAAATATATATCCAAAAGAATTAACTAAATAAAAATAAAAATTATTATTTTTTGTTATATAGATCATAATATTTCATGATTAAAAGAATAATCCCAAAAAATCAAGAAAAATGATGATTTTGTAACATAAAACCCTTAAAACTTGTGTAACACTAAAAGAAAATCCCACTGAAAGAATTACATAAAAATAAAAATTAAAAATAATTATAAGAAGGATATCCGTGATATAACATTTAAACATATAAGTATATACATCATGTAAAATAGTCTATGTTTGTAACATAATATATGTCTCAAATAAGTACTATTGAGACAAAAATAAACTACCATCTTGGTAGAATTTTAACCAATAATCCCATGAAATAAACTTACTCAAATTGATATTTTAAATACCAATTTAATTAATTGTTTAAAAAACTATGGTATTTATATACAACACATAATAGAAACATGTGGTGAATATGGCATTTTTCACATAGAAAATAATTTTTATATAGAAATAATGTACCGTAAGTCGTGAGTTATATAAGAAAAATTAAACATAACATTATAAATAAGATATTGTTCTTATTTTTTAACTATAGAACCATATTAATGTATATAATTCAATATATGGTTATCTTATGAACTATAATTACCCATTTATTAAAAATTCTGAGATAAAACCTGTTTTGTGCAGCAACTGCTGTGTTTTTCGTGTGTGTTCTAAATTTTTATTAACGGACCTATTACTTGAATCATGGTTTCATCATTTCAATAATATTAAACATCATATAAATATTATATACATTTAGTTTATATAAATTTATTGTATTCCTAAATATTTATATATAAAAAATAAAATTTACCATTCATTATGATGGTAGGACATACGATCGCATTAATGATATTTCCATTTTCAAGTTGAATTCAAATAATGTTATATAAATGATATTTTTTAATTAGAGATTAATTTTTATGTCAAATTTATCACATTACTTCCCTAAAACCATCCTTCTTACCTTCTATGTAATTCATGAATGAATCACATCACTTTGTGAGTGGGTACACCACCTTAGACACAAGAAACATTTTCATATTCCAAGAAAAATTAAATGTTGAATGTATCTCAGATAAAATAATTACTAATATATACTTATATTATAACTATTTTATTAAAAATATAAATCCATCATTATTTCCAACAATGATATATGGAAATAGAAAACTTGATGACATCAGTTCACAAGGTAGTAGTCTATCATTCACAAGGGTTGTGGTTTCGTGACCCATAGGGAAAAAGTTGAGATGGTGGTATATAATAAAAATAACATAGTAAAATATAGGTATATTAATTCTACACTATTTATTATAACACAATGGTAAAATTATAATTTCATGATGTTGTGGAAAAAATGAAACAAAAATACTCATTAATGAACGTTAACTCTTATTCATTTATCTTATATAGGTATTCAAAAATGACTTCATATGATGTATTTATACCCAAAATAATGAATCTATAATGATAATATGGATATTTTTATTTTACATTTTTAGGTTTTTTTCAATCCTAGTGGGTTGAATTATTTGATAATGTTAGGGGTGTTGGTGGCATTTTATAGTTGAAGAGGGGTGTATTTTGATAAATTCCAAAAACTATTTACAATTTCTGACATAAATAATTGCTAATGTGCCTAAATATTTACAAATAATTGATTTGGAGAATATAGTTATTCTAAACACCTCCACAAAAAAAATACACATTTAAAAAATTTTGTTTTATATCTTCCATGTTAACTTATATTTACCTTTTTGGGTTTTCACAACTGTACTAGTTTACTATCCTAGGTAATTTTTCTTTTAATACTAAAATTAAATCGATCCTAATTATATAATTTAAAAATATAATTATAAATATTAAAACCAATTTATAATATAAAATTATAATATGTGTTGAAAACGTATTAAACATAAGCACATGTAATGTGAAAAACATCATTTTATCTTTTATGATGATAACTCAATTTTTTAAATTTATGGGTCAATATAGTAACTAGTAATTAATAATTTATCAATTAATTGTCCATATATGTTATTATAAAAAATTAAAAGATCACATGGCAGAATATATGATTTTTATGAATTTTAAATCATTTTATTTATTATAAAATATCAGAAATATCAATTTAGAAATTATTTATTTAATTTGAATTAGAAAAATATAAATACAATAATGGAAGTTTAATAAATACATTTCTCTACAATATAGAGATAAATATTAATATAAAAAATTAATTCATAATAATAATTCATTGAATTTAATTCAATATTAATATTTTCAAAATCATTTAAATTATGTTTTGTTAGATAAATAATTACAACATTATCGTTGCTTAATAATTAGATATATTTATTTCATATAAAGAAATTATATATAAATTATCATAATAAAAAAGTAATTTATCACTAAAATTTATATTTAAAAATGAACCTTTATTTTTACCTATCTCAAATCATTATATATATTAAAATCATGAAAGGATCCCTTTTTCGTTTTTCGTTACATATCTTATTATATTTGTCAATTTCATGGAATAATCTTCGAAAAACTCATAAAAACAGATATTGGGGTCATGATGGTTGAATTATGGAAAAGAACTAATTATACAATTTGGTAGGACATTTTGACCATTACCATCTTCTTCAACAACATGGTAAAACAATTTTTTTACCTTAACCACAATAAATAATTTTTGCTGATTTCATAATTCATTTTTTCCAATATTGCATTAAACATATTTGACATTATAAATTATTCATATTAAAATCATTTAATAAATTTTTCCTAATTCATTACACATAAGTAGAAAATATAAATTTAAAATTAGTCCTACAGGCACAATGAGAAAGTGGGTTTTAAAAGATCAAATGTTCGAAAGTTAACAGACATTTTATATATATAATAAGTATAAAAATTATTCCAATGAAATAACTTGGATTAATTTATATAAAACTGAAGTATTTTTTCTATTAAACTAATTTAAAATATCATTTATTTTTTTAAATAAATTATATGTAATTATCTTTTTCAATTAAAATCTAATACTTTTTACTATTCATCAAAATTTAGAATCTCTTCAGAAAAATCCAAAAAAGATCACCCTGAACTAATTTTTTTGTCCAAATTTCAATAATTTATTTTATATCCTCAAAAATTATTTTTGAAATTGTCCATTATTATATTTAAAATAAGGGTTCCATAATATGGTGAACAAACTACATTATAGAAAAGCATTATTTTTTGGCATAAAATTAGATATATTCTCATATATTTTATATGAAACTCATAATATTATCGCTAATAATTATATGGACTATATAGTATGAAAAATAATTTAATTTAATTATATAAATGTTATCTCATTAATTAAATTATGTCAAACAATCTTTTGCAAATAAAAATAGTTTTTTCAGAAAAATATTTATTTTTATTTTTAAATTTTTTTAGTTTCATAAATATTTAATTAGTGTCCATATTGAACAATATATATACATTTATAAACCATATATTATTAATTTAGTTAATATTATTTATATATATCTTTTCAACATCTAGGCGATAACTTTCATATTAAATAATAATATTTTTTTAATATAACAACATTTAGTTACACACAATGTTGTATATAAGGAAAAACAAATAATGTTTTTCATTTAATACAATCTAAATTTCGTATTTCATGTAATTAAATTATTGAAAAGATTAAATTCTATTAAAAAAATTCATAAAATCATGGGTTATTGCAACGTACATTCGATAATAATCATAAATGTGTAACGAGAAAATAAACATAGTATTCAAAATTGAGAGGTTTTGTCCAAACCAAGCTTCCATAAAAACTAGTTGTACCGACTTCTGCTACATAATAGAAAGATAAATGAAAACATATGTTATGAGTAACAAACCTACACATATGTACATTGAATTAGCCACTTGGAATTCTCATGTAATAATGTTTACATGTAACTTTTTATTTCCTTGGCCTTAATTATAACATGCTAGTCTGCATAACACCAAGAATCATGTGTGTTGACTGGATGCACATTGGGCATTGAATAAAAATCTAATCATCATAACATAACTAATCAAGTGAGCTACTGGGTAGTACAGTAGGAATCGAATAAAATTTTACTATGTATATCACTTGGAATAATTTTTTCTATATGGTAGTTAACCTCGCATCAAGTAACAAGGTACATGGAATCCAACCATCATGTACATTCTCATCCCAGTAATTACATTAAATCCTCAAATCTCCACCATGTTCTCTATCTGTCTTCATAATCATTGCATGTCATGTCCATACTGCCTCTAAGGGATAAACCTATCATGATGGTCCACATATTCTGACCACTATGAACTATTCCTACAAATATAGGGTAAGATACAATAATTAAAAGAAGTATAAAAAATAATAATATGACATAATATCATGAATATTTGTATCGAGAAACAAATATATGTGATCATTATCTAAAATGGTTTCACAAGCTAGATAAGTTTATTCAGGGAAATGGCCGCATAAAATGACTCAGGGATATGCATGTACCAACATGTGATCATTATCATTCTGGGTAAACAAGTTATACTGATACAATTATGACATAAATGAATGTGGTAACATAAAACCGAGAATGAAAACCTGCATGAGTTATAATACTAGTAGATGTGATCAAAATAAATCATGTTCAATAATGCTACATAATAATATTCATGTAATAAATCAAAACACATGGACTCGTGGATCTTGGTCTTATGTCAAAAAATACACACGCCAATGTGTCCATGTAGTCTACTGCACTCATATTTGATCAATCCTCATCCATTGATGGCGAGACAACAATCCAACACACAATGTGCAATGTGGTACCTAGAATATTGTCAATTTAATATGTAATGGTAATTTAATTAAATAAGTATAAATCCTCATTTATTATTAAAATTTTATTATTAATTATAGGACATTAAATAATGTTCATTCACCCAATTCAGATAACCTCATATCACATTCCAATCATCGTCCATCAAAATTAAATGGTAGAGATCATGATACCACCTACCCAAACCCATATGTGATCATAATGAAGCATGATTATCAATTATGACAACAAATTAAACATATCATGGAAAAATGACAAAAAAATACCAAGAGTTACATAACTTACAACCTTATGTGAAATGATTTTCTGATGACAAGTCTACCAAATTGAGTTCAATTTCACCATTGAATGGAGGCCACCATCAAAAAATATATTATGAAAGGATTTCAACTCATCAAGATGAAACAAATGGAACCAATGACCAGCCAACAAAATTAGTATTGAAAATGTAATAGATGAGGGAGCATTGGAATAAACTAGTAATATATAAATAAAATATTATAGAGACGGATGAGAGGAGTGTGGTGAACTGTAGGACGAATTCATTATGTGTGCGCAGTGATTGATTGACTACTAAAATACCATTATATAATTTTTTATGTTCCTTTTGTTAAATAATTTATATATTTTCTACACCTTTAATTACATTAACCTTAGATTATTAATTCCTTCACCACATAAAAAACCCTTAAATTTTTTTCATTAAAATTTAATTTTTTATATATTTAAATCATTTATAAAATTTTACATAAAATCCATGCAGTATATATATATAACCAATATATATGTGTGAATAATATATATACAAACCCCTGTATATAAATATATAAACATGCACATATAAATACATATTTATTTATTTATTTATATGACAACTATTTATATAGACATTATATATATAATTGAACTTATTTATATACATAAATATATATTATAATCTTTTTTTTGTAACCATAGTTTTCTTATAAATAAAAAATTATTTTTTCAAATTTATATTTATAATAATGATAAAAGTTATTATTTTTATAATTATTTACCTCCAATCATTTCTTTCATTCATAATCGAGTCATTGAAAAATTTATTTTAACCACGAAATTTATTATATTTACCAGAAGGAATAATTTCATTTGTATTACATTAATCACCAGAAACTATGTACCCATTATGAACCATCAGTCAATAATTATGTGAATTTAATTATACATGGAATTTCCATTTTCTTTCATCAATACAAGTAATAATAATAAGATAGTAACAATTATTCCCTTTACCTATGATATATCCAAATATATAATGCATACAATGCTTGTGTCAGCATATGGAAAAATCTATATTCTAAGCCAAACAGAAATCTCCAATTCCTTAGATGAGACACTATTTAGGAGATATTAAATTATTTTGGGAATATATATAATAAAAATATTAAAAAAATTATCATTGTATTTGATATGAACAAACCCCATACATGTACAAATGTAATGTTCTTCCTGGGATAAAACCAACATCATTAACCATACATAGGTCACATATTTCACATACGATACACCATTTATGAGATATATCATTTTCTGAAATATAATACATGTATAAAAGAATATATTTAATGTTTTTATTAAATAAATATTGAGGGAAAAAATCCATATAATTTTGCACTAACTCATCACCTGACTCTAATAGAATTCTATAGAATATTTTAATTTTTAAATGATATTTTAACCATACATAAAGACATAAAATCACTTATTTAGTTATTTTTATTGGAAATTAAATATTTTCTCATACAATTTCTCATTGATTATTTATAGATAGGTTTTTATTAATTATAAAAATTTTATTTTGTTAATTTAGCTTCTTGGCATAGTTGAAGTGTTCAATGAGTCATTCCCGACATTGATTTCTGTCACGATCAGTGATCAATATGATATTCACATGACGATAAATATCGTGATCTATAAAATTGAATAAATGAAAATATAAAATGGAAATACATTATAACCAAATAAAATGAAAATCATATTTATTTTTCAATTAATTTAATCAATTAAATAACTGACTAGTGAGAATCCCTTCTCCATTGATTGATATGATAATAGATCAATATTTTTTCATCATTGTGTTCTTGAAATCAAGGGAATATTCCCAATAGTGGGAATCCACATGTGTTCCACACATCTTCTAACATCATCGTATGAATCTCGATGTGCTAGAATGGAATATCCTATTTTTTCTATCATTAACCTATAACATCCAATAGAATCACTTCAAAATGATTATCATTAATCTATCATTAATTGAGAGTGGGAGGTGAAGGAGGACTTCTCTTCATTTAGGGGATCATTACTGAAGAATATATATCATTAGGGGTTAAAGACGATTATCTAGATTTATTATGCACAATAAAACAAAAGAATTTTCTCAATGAAAAATAATAAAATTGAGTTTATATACAAATGGGGTTTAGTGATAAATATTTTCAAAAGTATAATTTACTATTACAGTAATCAATCAGGATCCCTATGTATATAATTATAATAATATAATTATTTTTTGGAATTATTTTAACATGTGAATTAAAATTTAATATTATTTATTAAAATAATATTTAATAAATATATATATCTATATATATATATATAACATCTCATCTAACCATTACACGTGATCTTTCATTCCTCCAATATATTTATTGAACCATGGATAATGTGTTTTTATTTATTAAATAAATATCACAACATCATCCACCAATAAGTAAATTAATATTATATTCCCTAAATATAATATAATATTTATTAAATATTTTCTCAAATAATATTCTCTCAAATAATAGCTGACTGAATATATATGATCAAGAAAACATGAATAATTGTCAAAAAATATAAGGTAATGTTATTGGTTCAACCTAACGAATAAAAAATAAATAGTATATTATTTAACAAAGATTCTTGATACATATAGTGTATAAACATATAAGCATCTTTCCTAGTGGGATTAGGAGAAGCAGCCCAATAGACATGGTTATCATCTAGAAACCTTCCATAGAAACCAAATAGATTAAAATTAATTTCTTAATGTAATAATATTTAATACAAATTATTATTGTGTAATATAATCCATTTATCACAGTATCTCTAATCAAGAAGGTTGAATGTTTGTTCCATCAAACTATGTGGTTGATCAATCTTTCATTGAATTTTGAAGAAAAATTCCTTTAGAGAACACCATGGACCCTGATTAATTAAGGCTACATAATTTCTATCAAAGGGACTAATATATCTACTTCAATCAAAGAATATAAGGGTAAAATTCTTTCTCACATTATTCATTAAATTAATATTTCATTTAACACCCCAAACATATCTTACCATTCCAAATAGAAACCTTTGACATGGTTTCAAATATATATCAAATAATTTGACGTGTAATAATCAATTATAATAATATTAATGTCTTTGGATCGATACACATGTCCTCATAGAGGAACATCCAATGACACAAATGAATGTGTATTTCCAACTTGTGGGTTTTCTTCCCAAAATATTCAACACTAGATAATACCCATGGTGTACACCATTGGAATGTTCCTTATATTCTAATGAGTATCCCCCCTAATATTCTTAATCATTTTTTCCCTTTAATTATTACATCGGGATATTGAACATACATTTAATAATACTATCATGGTGCTTTGGGGTTCTCATCATAGAAGGGAACTTATATGACCTTTTACTGTGACAATTACTCTTAAGACATTATAACATACAATTTTAGGAAAAATAATAATATTGGTTTTAAAATAAGTATCTTAATATTCAATGATATTAATATAGGTTGGCATAAAGTACACATAAGATGGTTCAAGGGAACAAACTCCATTAAACTCCCACTTTCACTATAACCAACTGGAAACAACCCTATGTCTACTATCTCTCAAACATTACTCATGATTCTTCTTATATATGCCTTTAGTGAAGGGGTCATCCATATTTCATTTCATGGTAAATTTTATTACTAATACATCACCCCTTTGATAAAAACACCTCATAAGGATATACATACAGATTATGTGTTTTGTTTATTGGTGTGACCATGTCTCTTTTTCCAGATCCACCATTGTAGTATTATCACAATACAATGTGATAAGATCATTACTAATAGAGACCACAACAAGATCCTGAAAATGTATTCATATCCAACAATAATTTTTTCCTATATTAGAAGCCACTATATCCTTGGAATCCAATGTATAATTAGCACCCACTATGTTCATGTAATTCATCATTCTCATAGCTCCCATGTAGAGACAAAAAAATACTCATTGTATCATTTGATCATTATAATCAATTTAAAAACTATAACATGTATAACCCTTCATGACTATATCCTCATTTCCTCCACACAACAGGAAAATATTCTTTATTCTTCTTAGATACATAATGATATTCTTAACAACATAATTTTTTTCCAATAGGATCTTATTCATATCTACCTACCATTATCAATTCATAAGAAACATCATGTCTAGTAAATAACATGGCATACATGATTGATTATATATCTAAAGTGGATTGTATAATATTAAGTATTTCTTTCTCCTATTGTGTCTATGGGATAATTTTCAAAGAATTATGTTTACCATGTGACATTGAAACCAATTCCATCTTGGGTTTTTACTTAATAAATTACCTTAGTATCTGGAAAATGTATATATGTTTAAAAACTCCATATAGGCTCATGGATCTATTATGAATGATCTTGAATCCTATATTATATGCTTCTACACCAATGTCCTGGATGGAGAAATAATTTTTTAACATTTCTTTAAATTCCCTCAAGAGTAATATTTCCTTTCAAATAAGTAATATTTCATCAAAATATAATACTATAATAACAAATTGATTCCCAATAAACCACTTATATACACATATATCACATTCATTCCTAGTGAAACCAAATTCATTTATAGATTCACTAAATAGAATAAACCATGAACTGTATTATATCTTCAATCCATAAATATATCTCTGAATCATGAAAATCTTCTATAATATTAGCGTTTTACAAACCATTTTGGTTTTTATATAGATATCTTTAGGATTGATCCAACTATGGAATGATGTTTAGACATTTATATTGAAAATTACATCATCATGACATGATGAAACTACAAGAATAATTATGATGCATTTAAACAATCGAACTTCTTAAAAGGTTTCACAATATTGAAATCATTTATGATTTTTTTAACCATTTACCCCCATCCTTACATTATTGGTATTCAAATTACCATCGATGTCTATTTTACACAAGAATACTACTTTTTTATCAATGGAATTTACATCCACTACCCCATCAACTAGAACAAAAATATATTTTTCATACATGGACTCCATTTCAGAATTACTGGATTTGATCCACCCTGTACCTTCTATGCTCTCGAGTACCACTTTGTAGGAGAGTGGGTCTCCACTGTCAACCAATAACATGTCAGTATATTCAGTGACTCAAAACCATATCTAACTGGTTCATATACCTCTCTAGTTCACCAATTTAGTGTATGTCTTATATGAACTACTTCACTCAGGAGATCTGGAATATTTTACTATACCAACTCTTGTGTATCCTGAGTATAAAAATCATCAAATTTAATCATTATCACACTAATATTTTTGAGGATCTACTCCCTCTTTAGAAATGTAGCTTGCCTTGAAATATTCAATTTCTTTTCTGAGGGGTTGAATAGAAGGTACAACATTGAATCCATAAGAAACCCAATAATGTGACACTTTATTATAGGGGGTGCTAGT
Source organism: Viscum album (assembly GCA_963277665.1). Taxonomy (NCBI): domain Eukaryota; kingdom Viridiplantae; phylum Streptophyta; class Magnoliopsida; order Santalales; family Viscaceae; genus Viscum; species Viscum album. The sequence continues at coordinate 641,032,413 of OY728137.1, forward strand.
TTATTACCCAATAAGGCATTGGAAAATGCCTTGTAAACCAATACATGTGTGTTGGACTACACCAATTTCATTAAACTCAAAAAAATCAGGGGGAATTCCATTTTACACTTTAGTTGGTACTCAGTTTACTGTAAATTCCACAGTTTGTAATGCATATATATAAAATGATGATTTTGTATTTACATGACTCCCCATATACATTACCATTTATAAAATGTTATATATCATACTTTCACTATCACCACACCACATTGGTTTTTAATGTGAAGTGAGTTGATATATACTCCCAAAATCATGTACATGGTTGAAAATCTATTGGTTAATATATTCAACACCTCAATAAGATTAACGATTATTTATCTTATTTCCAATTTTATTCTCTACATCATTATAGAATTATTTGAGTTTCTTAAATAAATCACACTTTTTCCCCATGAAGTATACATATACATATCTACTCAATTTATCATTAATAATTATTAAAAAATAATACAGACCATTAACTTGTACAGGAGATAGTCTAAAAAATATCAATAAATTCAAGAAGCTTTGAATCCCTTTCACTATGTCCACCATTTGATGGTCTAGTAATTTCTCCTTGTAAATACAGATGAAATCTTTCATGTGGTTTTATCTCAATTGTGTTCAAATAACCATCGTGAATGATATTTTTAAAAAACTTATCTTTTACATGACCAATATGGTGACTCCATAGATGATTGTTATGTGATTCAAGTGAACAGGACTTTTCATCTATGGAAAATACATGGTTTTCGAAAATTAAAAAATAATGATGATTATATAAATCTATAATACCATAACATTTTTTTCTTTATACGTGAAAAAATTTATTACCAAACTAAAAAATAAATCCATATTTATATATTCACAATAAAATAACAATTTTTGTGGAAACATTTTGTCTATAAAAAATCATTAAAAAAATATAAATAACATTTCAAATGAAAGGATGTAGTCTGAAATGGCTATATCATCTATCCTAACACCATTAGTAGCTCGCAAAACCACCACACCTCTTTCAATCATTCAAAATCTCACTGGTTCTTTCATTTAGAAACATATGTGTGTTCCAAAAGATGTATATAATACCTAATGTGTACATATTGAAATATTACATTCGATAATGAATTAACCTATAGGTTCACCTTTACTCTTGGGGAGGTTATTCTTTCAATGGGCTTATTGGCCTCATAAAAAACATAATACCACTTTTTCTTTGCTCTGCCTTTGGATCATACCCTTACTAAAATTATAGATCCCATGATATGTATACATGTTATAAGTCATGGGCCCCTTCTCCCAGTAATTAATTTTCCAGATTCACTATAAGGATAGTGGGATTATCATGCCACACGACCTTATCCATATGGAGATTTAATCTTTAAAGTTCATAAATTTTAATTTCATTATTGATCATGTAATAATTAAAATAGAAATGGTATAAGGACTTGGTTTGGGATGAAATACTGATATCTTTCGAAAATCATCTAGGAGTTTAATCCTAATGTTGACTATGTGTTTAATATAGCCCATAATTTTGACTACATGAGGCCCATATATCAGTAAATCTCCTATAGAAGTATTAAATATATCATTAGAGATCTCATTTTACTTTTGACTTTCATTCTCTATATAGATATACCAAAGGTGAGACACTATATGATACGAATCCATGTCCTTAGGTTTCTTAAAAATCCCTTCACTCATGGATGATATCATAAATTAATGAACATATGTGGAATCATTCAAATGTTTCTCATAATGCGTTAAATCTTCATCATTATCCTCATTACATGGAACATTAGGAATATGTTCTTTAAACACATACAATTTCCATTAATGGTGGTGGATAATGCATAAGATCCCTTGCCACTCTTCAAAATTTATGTCGGTGAGAAGGTTATACATACCATGATTTGATCGAAATGTTAATATTGACGTGATTTTTTTGGTATAAATAATATTATCATTATTTTATTATATTATCAGAAAAATTAAACACATTGATTAATATTATATTTTTTAATCTCCCAATATTTTATCAAAACCCCAAAACAACCACCAGTGGAATTTTAATATACTATTTCATGTATCATTTTTGTAAATGATCCAAATTCCCCTTCACATTAAACAAAATTGTTTTTGCAATGAAACATGAATAGATTTTTAGGCATCACAAATTGCAACTGAATTAACAAATACTTCCTTAATCAGTAGAGTGGAGTCTCCAATCCTAAAATCTTAAAATTGAAATTTTATCAACCCAGACCACCCAATTACTCAAATTCCTTAATTGGTAGTGAACCATATTTTTGAACTATGTTATATGAACCCAAAACATCAATTTAGAATTCACAGATAATTGAAAGTACCGTAAAATTTTCATGGTTTAACAAATTAGCAAAGGTTCAGTTTTATCTCATGTAGTTGGTGGCTATACTAACTTAATATACATATATACATATATATTATGTATTTTTTCTCTTAGTAATAAATTATTAATTACTATATTAAAAATATTCTTGTTAATATTTATATGATTTACTTATGTGATTAACAATGCCCTTGATAATATTTAAACAAAATCAAATTTATTTTAATTCTAACCTAGTTGATTGTTAATTCATTAATTCATGTGAACACTCCAAAACATCCTTAATGAAATAACCATGATAATTGATGAAATTTAAATATTAAAGTATCATGATAATGAGATTTTAATAATTTATATTTTCTATTTGAAGAAAAATATAATTTAGACTAGGATAAAACACTTCGAACTGACTAATTTTTATGTCATAACTTTCCACATATCCACATACGTATCTATGTCAGATTGGTTTCTACTCACCTCCAAACAGGAAATGCCTCTACTAACATTAGATACATATCCATCAAACAAGCATTTACTCACTTATACATGAGTTTAAGGGGTTTACATAAATGAATCCACATCCAAATAGTTCATTACATAATAAGAGGAGAGATGGAATTTATGCAAATAATTTAATTTAATAATAAATTTAATGAAGCAATCACATTTAAATATCTTCTCTTGATCATGACAATCCATATGCAAAAAAATTAAATTTTTTAATAAAACTCTTATTAAATTCCAAAAATTCCTATTTAAGATAAATCACACTTGAATTAATTATGTATCTACTATAATTAATTAATAATTTTATCATAAAAATCATATGGATTTCATTGATATTATTATCCATCCGAATTATGAAAAATTAAATATTTTATTTTATATTAACATTGTATACATATGCACATTAGATGCTACATAGTGAGTAGCCATATGAACTATCCATCATGTATTATACTCATATATTGTTTAAAATTCAGGTGTGTGTGATAAATGACATATCACATAACTTTATGAAATATACTATCAGTATAATGAATACATAGATTACATTATTTTTCGATCACATGTTATGATTCAACGCACCCTGATTATTATTGTAAATATGACTCAAATATGACTCAAATATGATATATAGATTACGACAATACACAGATATTAAATAAACAGTTATATATATTAGAACCAATCACATTGTGTGTACTATTGACTTAGTGACCCCACATAAGAACATGTTGATATGGTTTACATAGTATAATAAATTTATTATAATTTTTTACAAACTAGTATAGGTACACTAAATATAATGTCCATCTACAATCCTAATACTTTTCACATAATCTTTATAATGAACCTTCCTAGGGACATGTCATTTAGTTGCGCCTTAGGACAATTGTGATTAAATCTCTAGTACATGGGCCACATGACATGTAGTCTCTCTATTAAATGGTAACCACTTAGGTAGGCTCTCTATAAAAATACACAGATTTTTTGGGATTAATGGACTAAAAACCAATTACGAATGTAACATAGTGTGTATTCTGGCTGACCATGTGTCGGGTAGTACTGGTCAACACTTGCTATATAATTAAATGAAACTTGTGTAATAATTGCACATACCGTGAATTAATTCCAAGTTATTTTTTGGTGTATTTAACCCTAGTAAATGGTGTGTACCTCCAGGTTTCACAAAGTGTACTCTTGTGTTATCCTACCAGATTCCATGGAACCTCCAGATGAGATATTTAATTTTATTTCACTAGTAAAATTAATTTAGTTTATTATATTTACAAAATAAAATTAAATAAGAAAAATAATAACTCATAATCTGATAAAATAATTTTTAAACATGAATTGAAAACTAAATAAATAATGCATAACTCAATCAACAATATTCAAATAATTTCAAATAATTATGTGGCCACTTTGAAAGAACTTCAAGGTTCCAAGTGTAAAAAATGTGTGTGATGGGTTATTCCAAACATTTATTTTTTTTCATGATAAATGATCAATGGGAGATTTACATGATGATAAACGATGTGATAAACCAATCATGATCACTGAAAATAAAAAATTAATAGAACATAGGATCCATATAATTGTATTATCATATGTAATTTATAATTTAATTTAGTCAATTACATAAATATTTTTTTGAATTTTTTCTACGTTGTTAGATCTAAAATGTATCTACATTTTTTAGTCATTGCATTGTAGGAATTAAGGGATGGTTCCCTCTAGCAGTGATCCACACGTGTTCCAAAAATCAAATAACATCACCATATGAATCTTTGAATGCTAGCATGAATGATAATTTCACTTGTGTTTCTCACTTCTGATAAACTCAGGTATGACATCCAATGTATTCTCTTTGGCCTCTAAATATTAGAGAGTCAGATTTATAAGAAAAATTGTCTCGATTTTTTTGAGTGTTCATAGTGAAGGGATCTCTCTTGTGTTTAAATAGGATTCACTAATTCATTTTACACAACCGATCAAATTAATTATATGTCAGGAAAAATATTAAAATTTTTCTTATATACCAATAGGGTTTATAAATAAATATTTTCACAAGCGCTCTGTAATATTTTCTTAATTCCGTTGGGACCACATGTATATAATAATATTATTATTATTATTAATATTTTTCGACACATACATGACTATTAAATTATAATTAAATATTAATTACTAAAATAATATATATATATATATATATATATTCTCCCCAAACCATTAATACTAGTTCTCAATTCCTCTATAATATTTATCGATCCTTGAATAACATATACTTAATTGTTAAATAAATATCACAACACTATTCTATAATAAGTAATCAAATATATTATTCACATAATAATAAATATATATTTACTAAATAATAACCTTGCATAATATACTCTTGGATAACTAGTGATGGAATATAGGAAATCAAGAAAATATTAATAATTATTAAGAAAATTGTGGGAATAATATTGATGAATCTTGTTATATAATAAATAATAATATATATTATATAACTGATCTTATTGATACACATAGTGTGTGAGACTATTGACATATTTCTCAGTGGCATTTGGTGATGCAGCCTAATGTACAATGATAGAATCTAGAAACAGAACATGGAACCCATATTGAAATATGTTTGTTCCACAATGTCATAAAAATTCATATGGATTCTTACTATGTAATATAGTCCATTTATCATGATAACTCTAATCAAGGCGGTTGTATATTGGTACCATCAACCAATGTGCTCCAGGTTTCATTCATTGAATTTCAAAAAATGAAACATAATTATAAAACATGGTATCCATGAATTTATTTAGGCTATATCATTTCCCTCAAAGGGTCTTAGATATCAACATCGATAAGTAAGAGAAGAGAAAAATCTTCTTTCACCTTATTCATTAATGCGATATTACTCATGATGCACCCAAAATATCCTACCTCACCATGAAAACATGTCACAATGGTTTTCCTCTATAAATCAACATATGTATCATATAATACTAGTTAATAATAATATTAAAGTATAAGGATCAACAAACACATTCTTTGATAGGAACATCCAATGTAACATATAAATGTGGATTTCTTATTGGTGGGTCTAATTCTCGAAATATCCTTCTTTGGATTTTACCAATGGAGTACACCATGAAAAAGAACCTCAATTTGTTATGAGTCCCCACTCCAAATAGAAAAAATCCTTTGTGTCACCCAAATTATTTCAACTGGCTATAGAACATATATTTATCAATACTATCATGTCGCTTTTGGGATACCATCATAGTAGTAAAGTTCTATAAATGTTTAATGTGACGGATAATCTAATAAAAGTATCACATAATTTGTTATGAATAAGAACAATCATGATTTTGTATGAACATTATTAATATAAAAAACATTGAATACATGTTATCATAAGTTATACAAAATTTAGTTCTATGGAATAAACTCTAAAAGTTAAGCCAAATATAATGTATTGTAACTTAAATAACTTATAATTACATGAATTATAAGATAGATTTCACATGTATACATGTTATATATCTTCCCTATTTATAGTTTTATTGGATATGAAATAACATTAAAAAATATACAAATATATTTCAATGTGTACCGTTCCACTTAGTAAAGATTTTTTCCATAATACAAAACTTTTAAAAAGAAACACATTTTCTTTTCATGAAAAAAATTAATGATCTTAGAAATTAATTATTATTTTTTAACTCAACCTTAAACAATTTGAAAACAATTTTAAATTTATTATGTTTAAAAATACCTCATCATGGTATAAATAATAAAATAAAACTAGTAAAACATTTGTAATCATGATAAATCAATAAAATCATTTTTTGTTTTTGAAAATATTATTTAAAATAAAATATCTATATAAGTTTTTACGAAAATAAAATAATTTCATAATAATTATCATAAAAAATTTAATATTAAATAATAATTTCAAATTCAGAGTCATAATTTTGTTTTATATTAAAATAATAACTGATCAACATCATTCCCTAATAAACAATACATTCACCTTCTCCAAAAAAAATCACATACATTCTTGAAAACATGTCTCATTTTGTTACCTTTTGAAATAAAAACTATTTACTTTATAACCATTGTAATAATATCATCTATGTACCTCAGTATATTATAGAAAAATATTCCCATAAAATATTTCTTTCAATGGAATAAATATAATAAATAATTCCCCCATCTATGAGGATGAACAAAACATTGGTAAACTCCACAACAATACCTAATACATTGGAGTGTTATATCAGTCTCACCCTCAATCATATATATTTTTGGATAACCCTTTTTTATAAATATTATAAGAAACATATAATTAATAAAACCCTTATAGATTTATATTTAATCAGAAAATAGATTAAAATTTTAATTCAATCAAATGAAAAATAGCAGTTGTGGTTTTATGATAATATTGAGAAAATAATTCTATTTCAATAAAAAATATTTCTTAAACTAAAAACTCAAAAAAATAGAAAAAAATCATTGAAAAAGAAAATTAACACATTTAATTAGTTATTGATAAAAATTTCTATGATAACATAAAAATGAATTCAATCTATATATGTTATAAATGATTTATTCAAATTAGAAGAAAATATAAAAATTCTATGTTTGGTAAATATTTAAAATATTCCTTTTAAAACCATTAAAAATAATGTAAAACAAATTTGAAAATGAAATTTATCATCCTTTGGCATCTAATTTATAACACTATATAATCATCTTAATGAACAGGTACATAGAATAAATATATTTTAAATAAATTATTTTAAATAAGTTAAAAAAATCCCTTACCATATATCTTGCATATCATAGTACATTCTCTTAATCATGGATAATAAAATTATAATAATTTTATAAATACATAATAAACATTTAATTTGTACTATTTTTATAATTTTTAAATCTATTTCATTTATTTCCATGTTAAATTTAGTTACTAAAATTCTTATGTTCTTTTTTGATGGTTTGGCGTCATTCAGTTTTAAACCTCAAAACAAAATTAGTTCATTGATTGTGGTCAAAGGGGATGTGGTTCCATTATCTATAAATTCATAAAAAATAATATATTTACCTTATAAACATTGTAAATATATCATATTAGTATGTTTTGTAAAAATAATTGTGTCGTTTCATGGGGATGGTAGCCCATACATATACATGAACATTATTATCATTTTTTTATTATTTTTGGAAAATAAATAATGTATATAATATATAATAAACATATATTCATAAATTTGTTATACACGTAACATTTCTTCATTAGTTTTATACTTATGTACATACTCAGAAAGATAAAATAAAAAATGAATCACATCACTTCATAGATGTGGTATTCCACATGTATGCAAGAGTACCATAATCAATTTCCAATGGACAGAATTGTTAAGAAGGTATGTAATATTTTATCATTTTATATTCATAATAATGTAATAAATTAATTTATATTCATCAGTTAAACTATTATAACCATTCACATGATCCTATGATGAAAAAATCAACACATTTTTTCTTGTAACCCAATACTTTATCCAAATTGTATGACATAAAATATTTTAAAAAATAATTTTTATGATGAATTTATTACTAGAATGTTCATATTTTTATCATTTCATAATAACATAAGGTAATTATTCCATAATGAACAATAACAAATATTTATCATAATAATAAAATTCAATCAACATTGAAAAACTATTTAGTACATATCGAAACCTATTTTATCACTTTGAGAAAATATTTTTTATATTAAATCTAATAGAGTGATATTTAGTATTAGTTATTTTCTTAAAATCGTATTATAGTCATTATTAAAAAAATTAGATAAATTGAAAAAAAATTCATCCTCAGAGCATTACAGTTGAAACAAACATACACTATAAATTTAATGTGTGTGTTATAGTGTTTTTAGGAATTCTCTCATACTTTTACTCATGTTTTACCCATTTTACTAGTTTTTTTTGTGTAACAAATTTTGATTAGTTTTTATTCATAATGAAATAAATTAAAGGGAAACATAAAAAAATTGGACACTTATAATTATAAATTTAGAATTTTTTATTTAGGATTTTATATTAGCAGCAGTACAAATTATTTATAATATAGTTGTGAAAAATTAATGAATTGCATTTTTTTTATTAAATTTTACAACACCTAAGTCAAATTTAATGTTAATTATAATGTATTATTTTTTTTAAAATTTAATGGATATATATCTATTTGATAAATAAGAATTTTTAAAATATATGATTTAACAAAAACATATGATTGACTTACAAAAATAATTAATTTTCACTATACCATAAAAAATTAATATTTTCAAAAATATATCCGAATAATAATAATATTTATTATATATGATGATTCAAAAAGTGAATTAATGTTTATGAAATTCAATATATACAATCATGAGATATATATTTTAAATAAAACCATGTTTTTTAGTTGAAAATAAATCTGTTAAATAAAAAACTTCCATTTTATTTACTATTTCTTTATAATCGCATTAATAAAGATAAGATCAATATAAATAAATACTATTTAAAAAATATTATTTATTTATTTAAAATATTACCTTGGTAATAAAAACTATAATCTTATGGGGATATGTTTTTACAATATACCTTCAGCCATGATATTCCATATGTATGTGAATTTTTTATATCCTAGATATATTATATACTTATATTACAAATATATACTTAAAATTATTCCATTATAAAATATGTATTTATATAAATATATATTGAAACATTATTATTTCACACTCTATAATTTAAATTCATATGATAACCATCAACCCTTATAAACCTTATATTGGTTCAAAATGATTTAATTAGCTATAGACCACTTAAGTATAGATATTACTGGAATCGATTCCATCCTTCATATATAGTAGTATAAAATCAAACACCCAAGAACTAATAAACAGTCATCAATAAATCAATAAAAACTATATCCATTAGTTTTAATCAATTCAAAATTACATTTTATCATAAGGGGAAAGAAACATGTATTATCTAATAATCTATAAACATAAATTCATGATTTAATGAACACAAAATCTGAAAACATCATGTCACCATAATGTATTAAAATTATTATCAGACAAAATTATTTTCATCACCATTTATAATTTATTTTAACAATTGTTATTAATTAAATAGTTAATTAAACACTACAAAATAATTAATAATATCTAATATCGAACCATGACATATCCTTAAATTCAAAACCCAAATTCTCTAATAAAACATTGAAAAATTACCAACTACTACCTGACACCTTATCCCAACTAAGTGAAACACTTTAATAAAGAAAAACTTATAACATATATATGGAATGTGAGTTTTTTAAAGTCATAATTTATATTAAATTAATGTCTAACTATAGATGTTAGATTTATCCTGATGATTCCTGTGAAAAAAAATTAGTGGAATTTGGTGTCTATATATTTTGATCAGAATATTGTACTAGATAGTCATTCAATAATTGATTGAAAGATATAATAAAATTATCATGGGATTATATATGATGATATGTTAAATTCATTCCTTATTGTTTCATGTTAAATAAAGTATCATAAGGACTGATCAGGTAAATCAATAGTAAATTGAAATATTTAATAAGAGTTACTCATGAGAGATAAGGTAAATACTAGAGATTAGTGGATACCATGCTTCATTGAGGGACTTATGTAAATATCATAAGATAGTTTAACCAATGTACTAGTAGGGACCTGTTATATATTGTTGGATCCACATGTACATATGTGATTTGTGATTATAGAGATGGTTAATAAAAGTAATGGTAAGATTTCTAAATTTTAAGGAATAGAATATACAATAGTATTCTCGAGAGATATAATACATACATTGAATCCATATATTAGTTTTGTGTCAGTAAATTGATTTAATAAATATTATTATGATTAAATTTTCGAACAACATTTGTTTATAATTGTTTCTATTTCAATCTACTCAATACAATGATTTTGGATGTATAAAAATCATACGTTATAGAACATAATTGTGGGTTTTTTAGACAATTAGAATTTGTTTATAATTCTTTGTTTTGTGTAGTATATTAATTATTATTTAACCACTATTTATTTGTGGAAGAATTGAAATAATTTTTATCAAATAATAATTCACATTGTGGTAGCATACTCTATAGTAATGTCAACTTTACACTATTATAATGAATTTGTTTGAATTTTGTAAGCGTTTAATTTTTTTAGTAGTTAACAAATCATAGTAATGATATAAAAATATTGATATATTTTGTTATATATAAATTATATTGTATAGTTAGTTTATGTAATACGATCTAATTAAAAATACTATTATATTCTATTAAGTGGAGTTAAACAAAAACAATAGTAAAAGAGGAATTTGACGTAATAGATATAAATAATATAGGATTACCATGATGTAATAGGCTCAAAATTTTTTATTTTCCATTAAAAATGTAATAGAAACATGAGATATGATTGAGAACCTCGTGAACATGTATGAAAAATAGGTGTTGATGAAAAAGTAGTTAATTATGTTGAGTTTATTCAGCATACAGATGTAAAAACATAATCTAATAGAAGATCATTTGAATCATTTAATCATGAAAATATTATATCTCAAATAACATAATTTCAATATAATAGGAAGTTTTTAGGAAAGTATATTATCAACATTTCTACCATATTCATGGGAAACAATGGTAATTAACAATATTAACTCTTGTTGGGAATATAATATATTATATGACGATATATGAGAATTTGTTTTGAATTAATGTCTCAAATAGATGTAATTACAAGAACCTTATAAAGGATAATTCAATTTAAAGGGAAGAGAAATGTATACTCAGTATATATTTCGAATGGAATTTGAATATAGGGAAAGAAATGTGAGTTTAGGTAAATCAACAATACCTAGACTCTGTTTTGGCAATATAGTAAAAGGTGGCATATCAAGATGTATTTTTTGGATCAAATGGTGAAAATTAGATGGGTGTATATTGAAATTTCATGTTCGAAAATTGTAATGCTAAAGGTGTTATATGTTTCTTCTGAAATTTGATGCTCAATATTAATTTTGAATCATTGATAATGGATTATCAATATATTTTTTTATGGTGAACGGATACGTGGTGATTTATTTATCATGAATGTTTAGTAAAAAACATAAATGATGACTGATATATTTTTATAATGGGGAAGGGTGATGTAAAAATTATTACATTGTAATTGTGCATTGATAAACCCAAAAAAATAACCTCATAAAATTTTTTAATAGTCTCACATTCGTTCAAATGGATCCCTTAGATAGGGAGTAACTAAACTAAATTTCCCATTAATGATTATATAAGGGATATGGTAATAAAAAAAATTAATTCTATCTTTATTATCATGAAAATTTGGAAATAGTGATAAGCCCCTATCTTCTCTTCAATGTGTATGTATTGTGGATTGATTTTTACATAATGGAAATGTATATTGAGAATAATGAATCAACCAACTAGATCCATATTAATCATAATCTTGGTTCCTAAATGATATATGTTTTAGAGTTTATATGGGGAACTGACTTTTTATAGGACCCATTTATACCATTGAAATATGGATTGGGGATCTCAAATTCTATAGAGACTCAGGTCAGACTAACTAATGGCGATGTTCTAGAAGTTGAATTTCAAAGAATATTATAGTCTCTAGAATAAATTTAATGATCATAGTGGTTTCTACGATAAATAAAATGGTTTTGAACAAATATTTATATAATTATACTATCATATTGTGGACATCAAAAGATCCCAAAATATGTTTATTTTATTAATTTCTCCAAAAATTGAGAGTTGGTTGTTAATGATATACTATATTCATTGCATGTTGATGAAACCTGAGTGTTAAAGGTATTACAATAGGGAATGATAGATTTAAATAAAAATGGGTCACAAATCTCAAATAATAAAATGATAATGGGACTATGCATGGTGAATGGATGGTGGTGAAAGGATTTCATTAGAAATAGGGAGTAGATCTCTTTTATTTTTTACTAGTTGTTAGAAACATTATAGAAAATTATATGTAAGGTATATAAATATAATTTGAGCTTATACTAGTTGAACACAAGGACATATTTTTTTCAAGATGATTCTGAAGAACAAAATTTATTAATGATACTATCTATTATGATAATAATCTTTATTGAGGCTTTGTGTGTGTGCATTGGAGAATATTTTATATTGAATAAAGAAAAACCCAAAAAATTTATCAAAGGTTCAATGAAATTGTTGAGGAGAAAGGTCCCATGATGAGAAACTCATATCACTTTTTATATTAAAAGTTATATGAAGATGTTATATTTATTATCCTACTCCTATTCATGGATTCAATTCTTCTAGATATTTTATAAAATTGATAGATATAGGATTTAATTAAATATTTTTTTCTGAATGATTAGAGATGAATGATATTTTTGTGGATAATAAAATATTAGCATTATGTTTTGATATTGAATTTATATCTAAATGATATTTAATGTATCAAAATATAATACCTCGATAAGGTGACTGATGTATTGGGATATCTGATTGTAAGCCATTCTAAACTTCATTGATCATACACTATAGGATATCCAACATGAAAGTGATTAAATTGGAAAATTTGGGGATGTTTATGGTTAATTTTCCATTTTCATCATTCTTAGTTCGTAATATATTTTTACTATGATGTTCAATTATGAACAATAAATTTCAATTTGGATCCATTAGTTAGTTTATGGGGAATCTGAGGGAAAGACATTGGAAGTCTGTAAAGAGTCTTCTTTTGGGTCTCAAAGGATCGAAATATACAATAATATATTATGGGATATATTACTCATTATAGGATTGTGTTGATATAATTTTGGGGGAGATTTAGAATGATGGATGAGTAAAATATTTTATGTTTTTAAATTCATTGAGAAAATAAATTTGTTGCTGACAATGTAATAACTATTTATGTTACAATACATTGTTGAAGAAGAGTTTATATGTATGATTAATGTAGGGGAAAATTGATATATTGTAATTAATATCTAGAGTATCATTTAAAGAGTTATGTAAATGGATTAATCTATTTACAAAGAAAGTGTGGAAGCCATATTTCTCAACATTTGTTTCCTCACTGAAGGATAAAACACATCGACCAAAAAATTAAAATCCAATTAAATTTAATTGATGATAAAGATATTGTGTTATTGAAGAAATATAGAAGATAAATTATAGTTGACTTATTCTTTGAGCTTCTAGTACTAGAAATTGTAAGTCCTTCTTGTCCCTCATTTGGAATTTTTTAACTTGACGGTGGTATATACATTATTTCTACTATGATATAATGAATGATTTTTATATTTTATCTATGTGTGGTAACATTCATTTTTCCCCAATAGAAATATTCATGTGGGATATTGAAATAAATAAAACATCTAATCAAATAATAACTCAAATTTGTGGAAGGGGTATCTGTAGAAGTTATAATTTTCTTGAGGATAATGAATGTTAAATACAATGGGGGTGGGTGTTCAAAATTATGAATCACGATGGAGACGCAATTGTGTTATGAAAGTTAATGAATGAAAGTTACATATTAATATATAGGGATTATTGATGATTATATAGTAGTGTCATTCCCAATGCATCTTTTTAAAAAGAACAGAATGTAGGTATCATTTATTGAAAAATGTTTTTTTATTTTAATATTCAGTAGGTGTTAGAGGTTAGATATGAGGTACAGATAAGAGATCAATGGTTACCGTACTCAATAAAGGGACTCCAACTATTATCAAAATTTTGTTAAAGAAATTGTCCATTTGAGATCCACTATAGGTTGGCTAGAAAAAATTTTCTTATGTATCTTTGTTATTGTTCATCTACTTGTAAGATTACTAAAATGAATTATAATTAGTTTAACATATTTATAAATGGAAATAGTAGTAGTTTTTAATAGATGTAGGAATAATATTTCAATTTTGTGATACTTGATTCTGTTTTAATATCATTAATTTCATTAATTTATATTTTTTGCAAATTTATTTCTATATTTTTTTGAGTTTGTGTATATAGGATGACTCAGTGTGTAAATTTATGTATTGGGAACTTCCTATGTTCTTTAATGTTTATGTTGGAAGATTATCTTGTTTCAAGATGTTTTCTAATTCATTATTTAGAAAGTTGAATTTCATATGTTTCATCATCTGTTATTAAGTTGGATAATCTGGCAACCATATTACATATTTTTTCTTATCAAAATCCATCTGATAATTGTAATACATTATCCTAGGTAATAGAAATGACATGAATGGTAGAGATATTTAATTGATTGTGAATTACATGGTCATTAATTTTTAGGTGTTCATTTTATCTCAGAGGAGGGTTAATTCCATTAACTTGGACTCAAATTAAATAAAAATGAGTAATAAAATATAAAATATATTTTTCTTCAATGTGGAATGCACCCAATGTCACGATTTGGGTTCTTGGTTGGGAATGTGAACAAATTCCTCACACTTGTAGATATTTTGTAACTACAACGAGTTTCACTAGAATAATAAATATATTGGTATCATTCCATAGAGTTCATGGAGAGACACTATGATTGATGTATGAATCTTTCCATGACATTTTATATAGTTTCCATGTTATGAACCTTGTGACGTTTGACTAAAATGTTAGGTGAACATTGGTGTTACAAAATAAAACACCTCCTCTTTTCATTCCCACTATCAATGAGACTTTTTATAAGAGGTGGAGAACTATCCTTTTAGGTTGATAATGCTTTCATTATCAGGTTATACAAGATCAAAGGGATGTCTACTCAGCTGACTCCTCTCCCCCACTCTCCCCCATGATATTCCCATTATGAATAGGCGCCATTGTTATTATGTTATATGGTGGTTTATGTTACATTCCCTCTATTTTCTTTTTTTATTTCATTCCCAATAAAGACTTATTTCTATAATTTTAGTTTTAGTTTGAATGAAAATTCAATTAAAAAATTGATGAATTGATAAAAATGATGGGGATTTAATGTATGATGGCTATAGGATGTCCCTATGTGTGGATCATACCTCATTGGAAGTGACATTAGTGCGGATAGATTACATGTTGAATTTTTTAAGTGATTATAAATTTTCCAAATATGTTAAATAATAAATTAAAAATTTGTTACAATTCATTATCCTATTCATTCATTATGATATAGGTGCTTGGGAGCACATATAAGATTTTAAGAAGTTTAGGGGAGCTTAGAGAGGTGTTAACTCATGTATTGAGGTTAGTGTCCCCATTAATAAAATTGAATATATTTGATTATGCATGATTGTGAATTTATGAATACAACCTTCTGTTCAAGTGAGATTATTGGGGAATAATAGTTCACTATAGAAATAGATAGTGTTCTATTGGAAATATTTTTCTCAAATTCAATAATCTTTTTCACTTATATGAATTGAGACTACACCGTGACTATGCCACCTATGGGAGAATATAATAATTAGATTTTTGTGGACTTTGGATGGTATCAGGCATGAGTAGTGAGGGATTTTTTTTGGTTAGATAGATTTAGTAAGAAGGTTTAAGGGGTTTAAAGATGACTAATGATGAGATAGAGATTTTTTCATCGCACATGTGGCTAGAAACTAGTTCATTGCATCTGAGTAGATTCTTGGTATAGGATAAGTGTATGAAAATCAATATAGATATGTTGTATGTGAAAAGGGTATATTATTATATGATATGAGGTCGGATATCTTCCTTATGATATTTGAGATGATACATATGTATGGGTCATAAAATATTCAAAATACAATTTTATTTTATTCTTAGGGGTCCTAATATGAAAATTAGAACCTACTTATTGATTCCATGATGTGGAACATCACATGGTTTGTGACTCCACTAAAGGGTGAGATACATGTTTTGGTTATAGTTCTTATGATGAGTGGGTTGATCTTAAGTCACTACTTCTTTGTATGACTTGGATATTTATGTGGCATGATATAGCCCTACTTTTTCAGTCATGTTTTTAGCTATGTGTTTTTTATTTGCAATGTATTTTTTAGTGGCTAGGTAGTATCTACAGGTTATCCCACCTATTAATAATGTAACACCATATGGGAAGTCATGAGTGAGAGAGATTCATTATTGTAAATGATATCTAACACTCCGATGAGTATGGGGGTATTTCATAAGGCTACAGGGTTTTACCTGGTGTTGGATGGTGTTGTCCTATACTATGCCATGGCTATGAGGGATTTTTTTTGGGATAATCGATATTCGTGATTAAGAATACTGGATTGTAATTATTTAATATGATACATAGTCGGGTGACCCAACATTGAGTTATCAAATAGTGGGTCAGGACACAGATAAGGGATGCAACCTATTTCCTTGTGTTGTGTATTGGACTTAGTAGACCCCCTACTTAGAAACATCGGGTACTTGATGTGGAAGTATGTGATGAAATACCCAAACTCATTGATAGTGATTAATATTGTGTAGAATGAGTTAGTGATGTGATTACATCATGGAGCTAATTTAGTTATGGTAAGGTGTTGGGGTGCCCTAGTTAGCACACGACGACTCAATGGGGAAGTGTACCTCATTGAGAGTCTAGGTGTCCAAGTCAACATATGACTACATGATGATCAACATTAATAGATGTCATTTCATTACCCTTTCATAAAAACTCATAAAAATTTGTATATTAAGAGTTCATGGTGTGTCTTTACCATGATCTACACTCACACACCACGCGCATACATTGGTGTCCATGAATAAATTATGTTTCTATGTCTTAGAGAATATTCCTTATACTAGATTAGGTTAGGAAATCCAAATGAGTATGTGGGAATATGATTTTTGAGGCTTGAGGATTGAATTAGGGATGGTGGGTGTATTTTTATACATGATTATTTATTGTACGAGATCACACCAATGGGAAATCTGTGATAGTGAATTCCTCTATGAATTATGTTTATATTTTATATGAAAACAATGTTTCATTGTATCGAAAAATGTAGATGACTTTAGTAGATATTGATTTACTTATTTACATAGTTCTATCTCTATGATATTTTTGGTGTATTTGGAATTATTATATACCATTAAATTGTATGTGAGTGTAGAAAGTTATTTTAGATGGAAGAATTTTTCATGAATGAGAGAAATTTTAGTGGATCATGTGTGTGAGATGAGGTTTTAAAAGATGATAATCATGTGATCCTGAGTATATATATTTTATATTATAATATAATATATTCTATTCCTTGGGATATGGTGAGATTGAGTAGGATAGAGGGATTGAACTGGTCATATGGTAAATAGATTATTACCCTTTATTGCGATGATGAGTAATAATTGGTGTGGATTTTCAATGAGAATCCCATTATGATAGGGTGGAGGTATGCTGGTCTAGAGTTTTACCCAATGAGTTATAGATATGTGATATGGATGTGTGTGGATTCAATGAGTTTTTTAGATACATGGTTGAACCCAATCGTTGGTGTGGAAATACTATTCTAGTGATATGTGTGAAAAAATTATGGACAAAACTTTTGATCAATTTCTTGGGGTTGAGAGGATAGATGTGTTTCAATCGGGAGGAGATTTCTGTTTATGAGGATGGGTCCCATTTTCTATCTGTTATCAATAATTTTCTGTTAGAAAATAATTTTAATGGTGAGAGAAAATTTTACCATAATAATGTGAAACATTCTTTTGGGATGATTTTTTTCATATTCTAGGCATAGTTATAGTGGTCTAAGAGTTGATTTTTTTTTGTATTTTATGATACTAATATAATATGACTGGGATGAGCAAGTTATTTCATTACATGTTTACATAGATGGATCATAGTATAGAAGAATATAAATTTTATTCTAGTGGGTTGAATATACAAAAACTGATTTGGTAAGGAGCACTATATGAGTCATGGGTACATGACTTGTGTCAAATAGGATGTGGGTGTGGTGAGATCAGTTGGTGGATGGACATGGTAAAAAAAAAATCCATATTTCTATATTATTTGATAATATATCAATAATTACACAATACCTTATTATATATTTTAATATAATGTTAATTGGAATATGTGTATTGGAATTGTTCCCAGTAAGGATTCATAATTTTCTAAGAGAGATTTATATATAATTTTTTGATGATTCAGGTATAGATTGTTTGATATCTAATTTATTTATTTGGTGAGTATCCATTAGAATACGTATATTTTTTGGATATCCAACTATGAAATTATATATATTTTTGGATTTAGACTAATTTTTGGGGGTGTTGACATCGAGAGTTGAGTCCATGTGTTTCTATGAA